>CM060411.1:3940213-5148851 GCA_030545235.1 Helianthus tuberosus | reverse complement strand
AGTCTCTAAGACTAAATCCTCCCTCAGTCTCTAAGACTGATCCTCCCTCAGTCTCTAAGACTGATCCTCCCTTAGTCTCTAAGACTGAATTGTAAATATATGTCTTGAAATGTATATTTGTGTCATTTTGTTTGTAAAATGTTTGTGCCCTGGATCTGGACTTTTAGTGTATGCAATGTAAAAATGTTTGAAAACATTTTCGTGAGAGCCCTAATAATCATAGTCTAGACTCGAGAACGAATCCTAGTTCGCTATGATCGAGGCTCTGATACCAAGCTGTCACACCCTGGCTTTGCGGAAGCGTGGGTTTATTTGGTGTGACTTCTTAATATCATAGCAACAATCATAACAATGCTATATGATAAAAACATGAGATATTCATCCATTAATAAAGATTAGAAAATCCCATTTTCAACAATCTCAAAATAAGTTACAAACCTTAACTTGATTTAATTGAGTTCATAAAGACTTAGCAAAAGATTTTAATCAATACTAGGCTTAGAGATATGTAACCCGTCCAGGAAGGGGTTACACCTTCTAGACCCTGAATGACTTCTTTATTCAAACGCAGCTTGAAAATACGTGCATACCGTGCCAGATCCATTAGTTCCCTGAAATACATGTAGTTTGAAAAATCAACATAAAGTTGAGCGAGTTCATGTGTAAGTGAGTATGTATAAACCTCTTTAAATAAGTCTGTATGTATGAAAATCCCTGGTATATAGCAGTTAAGGAAAAGGAGATCAATTAATGTGTAGCTAATACATTAATAAGTGATATGGTCTAGGAAGCACTCAAACCTGTAACGCGTATTTTGTGACAACCCGCACTAAACCAGGTATCCGTACAACTTAATTAATGATAAATTACTGCTTAATTACTGTGCTTGATTGAACTAGCTGATGAACTGCTACCTGCATACTGATACATGCACTTACTTGCATCATACTTTATATGCTGTCACTACATTATTTATATACGGCACCTTAGTGACAAACATGATGCACAAAAAGCACAGTAGCACTAAACGGATACACAGTGAACATGCTGAAATAACCAGCATCAGGCAGACACTGCCTCTAAGGCCTGTTAAGAGCCTCATATATTTTGACTACACTGGTAGTGAGTGTAGGGATATAAGGGTTGTGTTACCGCGTCTCTAGGGATAAGATACACTGATTCGGATGTGCCAAGAACGTACTTTAAGTACCAAACACAGCACTTTAATAATTTAACCAGCTTCTAGCTGACTAGTAAAGTGCCAGAAAATGAGAAAATAACACTAGACACTTTCTAAAGTGTCGGGAAAACAAATTGTGTCACAAAAATATAATAACGACACTTTAAAGCTTTTGTAACGCTTTAACGGATTAAAATCCAGCCGAACAACCGGACTTTGCCCGGAACATGAAAATATTAATATTTTCACTAACTATATTTTTCTGAGCCAGTTAGGGTCCCTGATTACCCTAACGCCCGCCATAACATGCAACATACAACTAACGAGGTTAAATACTTAACTAACCTATTTAACTTAACTAATTACCCTAACCACCTAGTTGATTTCTAACCGGATACCCCCCCCCCCCAACCAAAACCGTCCCCTAGGGGACATATATGGTACTTGCAAGATTTTCTAAATCTCAATGTTAAATATCTAGGGTGCATAATTACCATTGGTTAATACACACTAAGTTTACCTATAAATTCATGCTTATGTCCATTTGATCATTAACACTTCACAAATCAACTTCACACCCTCTCTTTCTCTCCCTAGAAGCTCACGGCCAAACACCCTATGCCATACATCCATTTTTTCGATTTTGTTCATCATATTCCAAGCATCTACAAACATTAAGGATTGCGTATTAGGAGCTTTGGTGCAAGCGGAACACGAAGGACCTCTTCCGTTAGCTTTTATCCACCCACTTTTCGGCAAGAATCTTCCCTAGCCCCGAGCTAGAGGTATAATGTTTAAAACTCACTCTTGAACGTATCTAAGGTGGTTAATATGATTTATAACGGCTAAAATGCGGAAACCCATCTTTTGAATCTTTAAAGTTTACTAAAACTTGAATCTTGTTGGATAAAAGATCATAACTTGTGTAAAAGTTGTAGTATTTGAGTATTGTGATTATTGAGACCCGATCTATGTTGTAGTAGCTCGGATCACCATTTAACCCGGTTTGGTAAGATCGTTGATCTTAACATAAGCTTGTTTTGGATGGTACACGGGTTAAAAGGAGAAACTCTACTTGTGTAAAAATGTTTTAGCTTGTATAAAAGTGGTTTTCTTGTTTAACTCACTAATCGGACACTTATAACACGCTTTAATAACATCTAAACCACAAAACAGCAAGCTGATTCACTGTTTCAGCCGCCTTTATCAGGCTGTAAACGGACTTTAAAAACTCGAAAAACAGAATTTCAAAAGCCTAAATCGTGTCATTTCGAAAAACGAAGAAAATGGCGCTGGAATCGTATTTTTCTGATGTCGGTTACTATTTTAAAAACATGTTTTCGTGACAGCAGCTAAGGCTGTTGGTTACTGCAGTAAATTGGGCTGTGCGTTTTCGATCACAACTTAAAACCCGAACCGAACCAGCCCCTGAAACTTTTATCTAAGATGGTCAGGGATGTATTTGTGACCCTCAAACTGGAATTTCGATAAACGGACATACAAGGAATTTTTGACGAATTTTTCCGTCAACTGTGATCAGAAAGTGACAAATCTGATCACAGTTCGGTAAACGATTTTTTATAAATTATTGATAAGAAACTGGACCCCGAGATTTTTATACAATCATTTTTGGGTCGATTAGGACGACCCGTAAAAATTAGGGAATTTTTGGAAAGGGTTAAGTATTTTATTTAGTCGTCCGAAAACAGTCCAGTTTCCACATATTGAAACTGAAACGACAAGGGTAGCGTTTCGCGTGTTAAAACGTAAGGGTTGATTGTTGATAATCATGGGTTGTTTTCAAAAAGAAAATGATACGCCTGGAAGCGTGGCCACCTCCAGTTACAGAGGAAACTCTGGCGAAATTTTCTAAAAACCTAACACTTAGGCTTATTTACACAATAAGTGTTAGAACTATCTTTGGACATATTTTCAAAACATAAATTTCGCCAGCACTATATTTTACTAAATATTCGGAGGCGGGATTTTCACAAAGATTAACGTGATAAATATACTTGTCACAACACTGTTTATGATTATTTTGTGAAATACATAAATATTATTTTAGAGTGAAAATAATATTTACAAGCGTTAATGATCCCAAAACTTTACGAACGCTTCCACAAATATATAAGTTACACCGGTAATTACATTGCCACGAGATTGATAAAACGTAACTTACGCACATGTATTGTATCCCCCATCCTTGGGAAGAAGAATAACTACCAAGTGTATACGGAACATAAACACGAAATAGTTGTCTAACTATTTCCCAAAGACATAAACTGTAAAGCTAAGGCACGGCCGTCCGTCTAATAGAATTAGCACTTGTAGGTCGTTGCACAGCTTACTGTATTGGAGACACTTGGTAGAGACGCGCATTCACTGTGAGTTCATGTCCCCCTTTTCTCTAACTGTTTTCAGTTTTCTTAACTGCGGGGGTGAAATACATGTTACTTTGTTTACAAGTACTTTATACACGGTATGAATTACGTAAGGAGGTTTAGATCATGTGAATGGGTAGTTAGAACACCGAGGGACTCGAGCGGTAGATCTATCTGGGTGTAGCGAGCCCAGCTCCCGGTCCAACAGAACAGGCCTCTCGGAGGACTAACAGAACGGATCCGGAGTGACTTGGTACCCAACGCAAAATCGGCTAGGGTTGTATCTTACTTACTTGCATTTCACAACATGCTAATGGCCTTGCAAACCATTGGTGATCACAAGTCCTCTTACACTGCTACATACCAGGAAACTTTTATACTTACAAGTGTTTTACTTACTCACTTGCACATGAACTCGCTCAACATTATTGTTGATTTTTCAACTCACATGTATTTCAGGAAATTAAACGAGATCTGGCACGGTATGGAACGTTTTTCCGCTGCATTTGTCATGGAGTCATCAGGGTTTAGGGGATGTGTCTCTTTCCTGGACAAGACACAGTCCTTAAACCACGTTTATGCTATGTTTTAGTTTGTAATGTTGTTGAACAAGGTTATTGTTGTTGGAGTATGTTCTCGTCGAACAATGGTATTGTATGATATTTTCAAACTTAATTGATGACTTGCATGGTTTTTAAATTCATATAGCTTGTTATGATTAAGCTATGGTATTAAGAAGTCACACCAAAATTGTACCACGCTTCCGCAAAGCCAGGGTGTGACAGCTTGGTATCAGAGCTCTGATCATAGCGAACTAGGATTCTGTCTCGAGTCTAGACTATGATCACTAGGGCTCTCACGAAAACATTTTCTGCATACCACTTAAGTCCAGATCCACACTTTTTACAAACAAATGTTGAGCACATTTTATTAATTATAAGTTCAGCTTGGAGGGCTGAGGATCGATCTGGAGGATCGAGATGGTTAAAGGTAGTTGAGCACGTTGGTTTGTTATAGGGTCGATCTGGAGGATCGAGGTGATTAAGGTAGTTGAGCACGTTTATTTATAGGTTCGATCTGGAGGATCGAGGTTTGGTTTAAGTGGAGGATAGAACAGTCTTGTAGACTGGATGGTATTGGCTAGTAAGACTAGGAGGAAGTATGTGATACCTTACTTGGTGACTTATGTGATTAACTGATTATATGATTAATTATTATACGTATATGTGTTTGTGTTACAAACGTTATGCTTTCATCAAGTACTAGAAGGATGGGCACTACGAACCCCATGACCATAGTATCAGACGCCATAGTTCAACAAAGCACGAGGTGTACATTTCTGATACTACCGGCACAGACAATGACGACTTTCAGCCCTTTGTGCACTGCCTGAAGTCGTAGCAGAGCCTACTGATGGCCATCTTGTTGGGAATTTGCCACTGGCGGTGATCCCTGCTCCTGTGCCCCTTGCCGCTTATCTCGTTGTTGATATGCCCCCGACATTGCCTCTGAAGACGATGTCGAACTATTAAGAGGAGGACCCACTTGAGGGCAAGGCCCTATTGCTGCTGGCATTAGACTACTGCATGCGGACACTCCTGTAGGAGAAAACTCATTTCCCTATCCCAGACTCATTTAAGTCTCTGACATCCGCATCTTCGCACATACAGGGAATGCAGCACTACTTACACGACGCCGACCCTGATACGGCATCACTAGCTGCACCGGACCCCGCACACAGTTTGAGTATTGATCGTGATTATGAGGACAATTCTGTTTTTCAGCCTGGTGTTGATCCAGACCATGACATTGAGTTCATGCACTTAGACAAGCCCTTGGGGAATCCTGTAACCCCTGTGATTGTTGATCTAGCTGATTTTGAGATGGAGTTTTTGGATTCGGAGCTAGCCGTAGCCCCTGAGCCCAGGCGTTGCTCCTGACCCCGCATTAGAGTATGACCCTGTTCATGCCAATGCACCGGCTGTTGCTCCTTGATTGATCATCTGCTTGGATGAGAGAACATTTGGGGTGACTGTGCAAGACAATTTATTATTACGGGGGCCCACGTAATAACGATTTGTAGTGCACAGGAATCCTGGTGGACTCTGCAGGCCAAGCTAATGAATACCAATGCAGCAGGAAATAACCTAAACACAAATGACCTAGGCGATGTAGCCTCGAGTTCATTCTATTACAAGCAACAAGCCAAATTGACAAGCCTATGTGAAGGCTCAGGAATTTACTTCCCCACTTATACAGTGAGTATATTTGCGTGTGAAATGGGGTGATTACATGATGGCTTACGTTGCTATATATATACCCCATAGACAATTGAAACATTGTCCAACCCGCTTCACGCTATTTCGACATAAAGGAATGTCACCCAGGCGTGACACAAACACCAGTACATTGCCAAGGACAGAAGCCGAGCTGCAAGAACGCATCTCACAGATAAATGCACGACATAAAGCCCTCCACTCTAAGTACAACGATGGCATTACTGGAGATAACCCTCCAACTGGCTGCACCTATAAACAGTTCCTGAACTGCAAGCCTTTGAACTTTGTCGGAACAGGAGGCACCGTTGCATTTGTTCGTTGGTCCGAAAAGACCGACTCCATTCTAAGGATGAGTAACTGATCGCCAACAGAGTGTTACCTACATCTCAGGGATATTTCTAGATGGCACACTCTCTTAATGGAACCTCCGGGTTCAGACCCTTGGCACAGACGCTGCTTATACACTGAGCTGGGACGAGCTCAAGGAAACGATTAAGAAGAAATGTTGTTTTAGGACAGAAATTCAGAAACTTGACGTGGAGTTCTGAAATTTGAGAAAGGACGAACCAGAGACTCCTGAACATGACCAGCGATCGCACGACTTGTCTAGGGTCGTCCCCTACTAAGTCATTGATGTAGTATGATATAGTAGTGCATTTGTGAGCTTTACATTGTGGTCTCGAATTGTAGCAATACAATCGCAGTATTCTCACCACATGCGATGTTCAATCAATTGTTTATGTCCTATAACATAAGAGGTTATGTGATTGACTTGTTGATAACGTGAAATGTTATGTGAACGCATACGTACGCTTCACTAACCTATGTGAAACATCTTTTAGAAGATGCCGCCAAGACGCGAAATGCGCATGCCCACCTCTGAGGCAGAACTTAAAGAGATAATTGCTGCAGCTATAGCACAGCACGAGGCCCTACTCTCCGAACCAATCAAAGGTACCTCAGAAAATAACGGTTGTTCCTACTGGCACTTCCTCAACTACAAGCCTCCGACGTTCGACGGCACTGGGGGTGCCATAACTTTTGTAAAATGGATTGAAAGTATGGAATCCATCTTTCGAATGAGTGGCTGTACGCCAGAACAACAGGTCCCATACGTTTCTGAGTTGTTTCAAGATGGAGCTCGATTATGGTGGAACCTTCAGGTTCGAATAATGGGCCTAACTACAGCATACGCATTAACTTGGGATGAGTTGAAAGGAATGATGCATAAGAAGTATTGCCCCCACACGGAAACCCAGAAGTGGGAAGATGAATTTCGGAGCCTAATGATGGAAGGTCCGAAGGTATTGGAGTACGTGCAACGACTCCATGATCTGTCACAAATTGTTCCATACCTGGTAAAACCAGAACTGAAGAAATTGGAACAATTCATTTGGGAACTGGCGCCTCAAGTCTTGAGCTTGATGACAGCATCTACGCCACCAACAACCATTGTTGCAAGTAAGATGGGTTTGGCACTCGTTACGGAAGCGAATAGACTAGAAAAAAAAACTTGCAAATCCTGACAAGAAAACTCAGGTAGAGTCGTCTGGACAGAACAAACGGAAGCTTACCGAAGATACCCAAATGAACAACGATGAACAAAGATCTATTCGAGGTTGCTTTGACTGCGGGGACAAAGGGCATTTCAAGAAAGATTGCCCTAACAACAAACAGGCCAATGATAAGATTTACTTAGAAACCAAACCAAGATGTGCTGAGTGCAAGTGTCACCGTGATGGTGGATGTCAGAAGCCTTGGTACGGGAGGAAAGGACACAACAAGGAAGGTTGTGGGATGAAGAGTTCCATACAAAGAGAAAACAGTAACAACGCTCTAGGTGGAAATGGGAAAGGAAATGGCCGAATGATAGGATGCTACCATTGTAAGGAAGTTGGACATTTTAAGAGGGAATGCCTGAAGTTGAAACAAGACCGTGAGAGAAAATCCAACATCAGAGCTTGTGAGGCATGCCAGGATCCAGGTGTGATTTCTGGTACGTTCTCTAACAAACAAAACTTTTGCACCTATTTTGTTTGATGCTGGTGCCGACTATAGCTTCGTATCACTAGAATTTAAGGATATACTCGGATTAGCCACTAATAAGTTAGTTGTCCCGTACGCAATCGAATTGGCTAATGGAAAGTTAGTGGAAGCCAATGATGTTATCAGAGGCTGTGTGATTGAATTAGGAGAAAGTGAGTTTGCCTTGGATCTACTACCAGTCCAATTGGGAAGCTTCGACGTGGTGGTAGGAATGGATTGGTTATCCGGAAACAAGGCGGAGATAGTATGTCACGAGAAAGTTGTTCGTATCCCAACTGACGATGGTGAGACAATTGTGGTTCACGGAGAGAAGCGTGACACGCCGCTAAGATTTATCAGCTGCTTGAAAGCAAGGAAGTGTTTACAGAAAGGATGTGATGCTTTTCTGGCACACATCGTAGATAAGAAGGCTGCCGAGCCAAGGATCGAAGACATCCCTGTCGTAAGGGAATATCCAGAAGTCTTCCCAGAAGACTTACCCGGACTGCCACCTCAGAGGCAAGTGGAGTTTCACATTGACTTAGTTCCAGGCGCTGCGCCTGTGGCTAAGGCACCGTACAGACTTGCTCCGTCCGAGATGCAGGAATTGTCAACACAACTTCAAGAGTTGTTAGACAAGGGTTTTATCCGACCAAGCTTCTCACCTTGGGGAGCTCCGGTCTTGTTTGTCAAGAAGAAGGACGGAAGTTTCCGCATGTGTATTGACTACAGAGAATTGAACAAGCTGACGATCAAGAACAGGTATCCTCTGCCAAGAATCGACGATCTGTTCGATCAACTTCAAGGTTCAAGCTGTTACTCTAAGATCGATCTTCGATCTGGATACCATCAACTAAGGATACAGGAGGAAAGTATCCCGAAAACAGCCTTCCGAACTCGTTATGGACACTACGAGTTCCTCGTGATGCCATTTGGTTTAACAAACGCGCCTGCAGTGTTTATGGACTTGATGAATAGAGTTTGCAAGCCATACTTAGACAAGTTCGTGATTATATTCATCGACGACATCCTGATTTACTCAAAGACGAAGGCTGAACACGAACAACATCTTAGAACCATTTTGGAGCTGCTAAAGAAGGAACAACTGTACGCCAAATTCTCCAAGTGCGAGTTTTGGCTACGCGAAGTCCAGTTTCTTGGACATGTGGTTAATGGAAATGGAATTCATGTTGATCCCACAAAGATCGAGGCAATCAAGACTTGGGAAACGCCTACAACGCCAACCGAGATTCGACAATTCTTGGGCTTGGCTGGCTACTATCGAAGGTTCATCGAGGATTTTTCGAAAATCGCTCAACCTTTGACACTCCTGACCCAGAAGGATAAGACGTTTGATTGGGGAATCAAACAGGACGAAGCATTTCAGATATTGAAAGATAAGCTCTGCAACGCACCAATCTTAGCTATACCGGAAGGTACCGACGATTTTGTGGTATACTGCGACGCATCGCGTCAGGGATTGGGATGTGTGTTGATGCAACGCCAAAAGGTCATTGCTTATGCATCACGCCAACTGAAAGTGCACGAAAAGAACTATACCACCCACGATTTGGAGCTTGGCGCAGTGGTTTTTGCACTAAAGATCTGGAGACACTACCTGTATGGTACGAAATGCACAATCTTCACAGATCACAAAAGCCTACAGCACATATTCAACCAGAAAGAGCTGAATATGAGGCAAAGACGCTGGGTCGAATCATTGAACGACTACGACTGCGAGATAAAGTATCACCCAAGGAAGGCGGAGGTAGTCGCCGATGCCCTAAGTCGTAAAGAAAGGATCAAGCCCATAAGGGTTAGAGCTTTGGAAATGATCATACGAACCGATCTTTCCTTGCGCATTCGTGCTGCACAAAAGGAAGCTCTCAAGGAGGGAAATCTTGAGGAAGAATACCTCCGTGGAATGGAGAAGCTTTTGGTACCAAACGAGGAAGGAACACTATGTTTTGAGAAAAGGATTTGGATTCCTTTGTTTGAAGATTTAAGGAAAGTTATTTTTGACGAAGCGCACAAGTCACGGTACTCTATCCACCCTGGATCGGATAAGATGTACCAGGATCTCAAAGATTACTATTGGTGACCTAGGATGAAAGGCGACGTTGCTATTTACGTGAGCAAATGTTTAACATGCGCTAAGGTCAAGGCAGAATACAAGAGGCCTTCGGGACTTCTGCAACAACCGGAGATTCCCAAATGGAAGTGGGAACAAATCTCCATGGATTTTGTTACAAAACTGCCAAGAACGCCAGGAGGCCATGATATGATTTGGGTGATTGTTGACCGCCTAACAAAGTCCGCACACTTTCTGCCAATCAGGGAAAAAGACAGTACTAGTAAACTTGCGGAAATTTACATGAGAGAGATCGTAGCACGTCATGGAGTACCTCTCTCGATCATCTCTGATAGAGACGGAAGATTTGTGTCAAGAATATGGCAATCTTTCCAAGAATCTTTTGGCTCACAATTAAATCCGAGCACTGCGTTCCATCCGCAAACTGATGGCCAGAGCGAGCGAACGATTCAAACTTCGGAAGACATGCTGAGGGCATGTGTTATGGATTTAGGAGGTAGCTGGGATAAACACTTACCTTTGGTCGAATTTTCGTACAACAACAGCTACCACACCAGTATTGGTGTCGCGCCATTTGAGGCCCTATACGGACGCAAGTGCCGATCACCCCTATGTTGGTCTGACGCAGGTGATAGGCAGCTTGCTGGTCCCGAGATCGTCCAAGAGACGACAGACAAGATTGCGCAAATACTTAAACGCATCGAAGCCGCTCGCCACAGACAAAAGGCCTACGCAGATCCAAACCGGAAGCATGTGGACTTCCAAGTCGGAGAAATGGTGTTGTTAAAGGTTTCGCCCTGGAAAGGGGTAGCACGCTTTGGAAAGCGTGGAAAGTTAAATCCACGCTACATTGGTCCCTTTAGAATTCTAGAAAGAATTGGGACGGTAGCATACAAGTTGGACCTACCCGCTGAACTAAATGGCGTTCACGATACATTTCATGTATCCAATTTAAAGAAGAGTCCAACTCAAATTGACGTTGCCATTCCTACCGACGAGATTCATACTGACGACACGCTCCACTTCGTTGAAGAACCTGTCGAGGTCACGGATTGGAAAGTTAACAAGACCCGCCGGAGCAGTGTCAAACTCGTCAAAATTCGTTGGAATGCCAGACATGGTCCTGAAATCACATGGGAACGTGAGGACCGGATGAAAGAGAAATACCCCCACTTATTTCCTAAGAACTCTGCATCTACAAGCGGAACTTAAATTTCGGGACGAAATTTATTTAACGGGGGGAGAATGTGACAACCCGCACTAAACCAGGTATCCGTACAACTTAATTAATGATAAATTACTGCTTAATTACTGTGCTTGATTGAACTAGCTGATGAACTGCTACCTGCATACTGATACATGCACTTACTTGCATCATACTTTATATGCTGTCACTACATTATTTATATACGGCACCTTAGTGACAAACATGATGCACAAAAAGCACAGTAGCACTAAACGGATACACAGTGAACATGCTGAAATAACCAGCATCAGGCAGACACTGCCTCTAAGGCCTGTTAAGAGCCTCATATATTTTGACTACACTGGTAGTGAGTGTAGGGATATAAGGGTTGTGTTACCGCGTCTCTAGGGATAAGATACACTGATTCGGATGTGCCAAGAACGTACTTTAAGTACCAAACACAGCACTTTAATAATTTAACCAGCTTCTAGCTGACTAGTAAAGTGCCAGAAAATGAGAAAATAACACTAGACACTTTCTAAAGTGTCGGGAAAACAAATTGTGTCACAAAAATATAATAACGACACTTTAAAGCTTTTGTAACGCTTTAACGGATTAAAATCCAGCCGAACAACCGGACTTTGCCCGGAACATGAAAATATTAATATTTTCACTAACTATATTTTTCTGAGCCAGTTAGGGTCCCTGATTACCCTAACGCCCGCCATAACATGCAACATACAACTAACGAGGTTAAATACTTAACTAACCTATTTAACTTAACTAATTACCCTAACCACCTAGTTGATTTCTAACCGGATACCCCCCCCCCCCCAACCAAAACCGTCCCCTAGGGGACATATATGGTACTTGCAAGATTTTCTAAATCTCAATGTTAAATATCTAGGGTGCATAATTACCATTGGTTAATACACACTAAGTTTACCTATAAATTCATGCTTATGTCCATTTGATCATTAACACTTCACAAATCAACTTCACACCCTCTCTTTCTCTCCCTAGAAGCTCACGGCCAAACACCCTATGCCATACATCCATTTTTTCGATTTTGTTCATCATATTCCAAGCATCTACAAACATTAAGGATTGCGTATTAGGAGCTTTGGTGCAAGCGGAACACGAAGGACCTCTTCCGTTAGCTTTTATCCACCCACTTTTCGGCAAGAATCTTCCCTAGCCCCGAGCTAGAGGTATAATGTTTAAAACTCACTCTTGAACGTATCTAAGGTGGTTAATATGATTTATAACGGCTAAAATGCGGAAACCCATCTTTTGAATCTTTAAAGTTTACTAAAACTTGAATCTTGTTGGATAAAAGATCATAACTTGTGTAAAAGTTGTAGTATTTGAGTATTGTGATTATTGAGACCCGATCTATGTTGTAGTAGCTCGGATCACCATTTAACCCGGTTTGGTAAGATCGTTGATCTTAACATAAGCTTGTTTTGGATGGTACACGGGTTAAAAGGAGAAACTCTACTTGTGTAAAAATGTTTTAGCTTGTATAAAAGTGGTTTTCTTGTTTAACTCACTAATCGGACACTTATAACACGCTTTAATAACATCTAAACCACAAAACAGCAAGCTGATTCACTGTTTCAGCCGCCTTTATCAGGCTGTAAACGGACTTTAAAAACTCGAAAAACAGAATTTCAAAAGCCTAAATCGTGTCATTTCGAAAAACGAAGAAAATGGCGCTGGAATCGTATTTTTCTGATGTCGGTTACTATTTTAAAAACATGTTTTCGTGACAGCAGCTAAGGCTGTTGGTTACTGCAGTAAATTGGGCTGTGCGTTTTCGATCACAACTTAAAACCCGAACCGAACCAGCCCCTGAAACTTTTATCTAAGATGGTCAGGGATGTATTTGTGACCCTCAAACTGGAATTTCGATAAACGGACATACAAGGAATTTTTGACGAATTTTTCCGTCAACTGTGATCAGAAAGTGACAAATCTGATCACAGTTCGGTAAACGATTTTTTATAAATTATTGATAAGAAACTGGACCCCGAGATTTTTATACAATCATTTTTGGGTCGATTAGGACGACCCGTAAAAATTAGGGAATTTTTGGAAAGGGTTAAGTATTTTATTTAGTCGTCCGAAAACAGTCCAGTTTCCACATATTGAAACTGAAACGACAAGGGTAGCGTTTCGCGTGTTAAAACGTAAGGGTTGATTGTTGATAATCATGGGTTGTTTTCAAAAAGAAAATGATACGCCTGGAAGCGTGGCCACCTCCAGTTACAGAGGAAACTCTGGCGAAATTTTCTAAAAACCTAACACTTAGGCTTATTTACACAATAAGTGTTAGAACTATCTTTGGACATATTTTCAAAACATAAATTTCGCCAGCACTATATTTTACTAAATATTCGGAGGCGGGATTTTCACAAAGATTAACGTGATAAATATACTTGTCACAACACTGTTTATGATTATTTTGTGAAATACATAAATATTATTTTAGAGTGAAAATAATATTTACAAGCGTTAATGATCCCAAAACTTTACGAACGCTTCCACAAATATATAAGTTACACCGGTAATTACATTGCCACGAGATTGATAAAACGTAACTTACGCACATGTATTGTATCCCCCATCCTTGGGAAGAAGAATAACTACCAAGTGTATACGGAACATAAACACGAAATAGTTGTCTAACTATTTCCCAAAGACATAAACTGTAAAGCTAAGGCACGGCCGTCCGTCTAATAGAATTAGCACTTGTAGGTCGTTGCACAGCTTACTGTATTGGAGACACTTGGTAGAGACGCGCATTCACTGTGAGTTCATGTCCCCCTTTTCTCTAACTGTTTTCAGTTTTCTTAACTGCGGGGGTGAAATACATGTTACTTTGTTTACAAGTACTTTATACACGGTATGAATTACGTAAGGAGGTTTAGATCATGTGAATGGGTAGTTAGAACACCGAGGGACTCGAGCGGTAGATCTATCTGGGTGTAGCGAGCCCAGCTCCCGGTCCAACAGAACAGGCCTCTCGGAGGACTAACAGAACGGATCCGGAGTGACTTGGTACCCAACGCAAAATCGGCTAGGGTTGTATCTTACTTACTTGCATTTCACAACATGCTAATGGCCTTGCAAACCATTGGTGATCACAAGTCCTCTTACACTGCTACATACCAGGAAACTTTTATACTTACAAGTGTTTTACTTACTCACTTGCACATGAACTCGCTCAACATTATTGTTGATTTTTCAACTCACATGTATTTCAGGAAATTAAACGAGATCTGGCACGGTATGGAACGTTTTTCCGCTGCATTTGTCATGGAGTCATCAGGGTTTAGGGGATGTGTCTCTTTCCTGGACAAGACACAGTCCTTAAACCACGTTTATGCTATGTTTTAGTTTGTAATGTTGTTGAACAAGGTTATTGTTGTTGGAGTATGTTCTCGTCGAACAATGGTATTGTATGATATTTTCAAACTTAATTGATGACTTGCATGGTTTTTAAATTCATATAGCTTGTTATGATTAAGCTATGGTATTAAGAAGTCACACCAAAATTGTACCACGCTTCCGCAAAGCCAGGGTGTGACATATTTCATACCGGTCCTTCCGGCGGAATGACATAGTCACAACATGCAGCCACACGCTGGCCCATGTGTGGGGCTCGCAACACCCGATAGATCTATCACTCATGCCTCTCGGTCCTTATACAAGGATTAATGGTCTTACGATAATAGCCTATCCATTCACGTGATCTAGCAGTAAGTTCCTTAGCTAATCATACCGTGTATAAAATGTTTGTAGTAAATGTAACATGTATTTCACCCCCGAAGTTTAAAACTGAAAACAGTTAAGGAAAAAATGGGGGGGCATGAACTCACAGTAGTGCGTCTTGAATCGTATCCCAACTCTTGTCAGCTACACGACAACCTACAACGTACTAATGTCTATTAGACGAACGGGCTGTGCCTGGGCTTAGAGTTAAATGTTTTGAGTTACGTTTCATTTATTATTCCGAGTAATAATTATTTGTCAAAATAATTAATATTTCAACTTATTCATATGTCGTGTTGGAATATTTATCCGTGCAATGTTCTTGTATTAATACTTCTAAAGTATTTTATATGCAAGTGTTTCCTTCCCAATGATGGGACATTTTACACACGTATATTCGTATCGGAAATATATTTTTATGTCTCTTTTTGAGATTATATGCTTAACCACTTTTATGTATAAAACCATCCTCCAATACTTTGTACTTTGTTATAAAATTTCTGGCGAGGTTTATCTTTTGAAAACGTAATCTAAAATATACTAGTAAACACTTGTCCAGAAAATATTTACTAAGTGCTAGGATTTTCGGAAAATTTCGCCATAGTCTCCTTTGTAAATGGAGGTGTCCATGCTTAATAGCATATCATTTTCTTTTACAAATATCCCGTAGATCGTTCTCACATAGCCAACCCGACAATTAGACATGCAATAAACTACTTATGTCATTTCAGCTTTATTAATCAAAACTGGACTGTTTTCGAGAAATTTAATAAAATAGTTAACCTTCTCCAAAAATTCTCAAATTTTTACAAAATGTCTTATACCATCCAAGCGTTATTGTGTAAAAATATCGGGGTCCAGTTCTTTACCAATATTTTATAGAAATTCATTTACCCGACTGAAATCAGATTCGTCACTTTCTGACTGCAGTTTACGGAAAAATTCATTTAAAATTTATCGTAAGTCCGATTGATGAAATTTCAGTGGGAAAATTATTTGGACGCCAGTGATCATCTACAATACCAATTTCATGATCTGAATCTACACAAAATCTATGTTATGACGGAAAATAGGACCCTTATTTTCAGCAGTAAAAATACAGCTTGAGCTGCTGTTACAAAACGGGTCTTTAAAAATAGTAAACGAGGTCCAAAAATTATGATTCGAGTGCCATTAGAACCGTATTTTATAATATCATGTTATAGAATCAATAAAATTAAAATTTTGTTAAGTTATGACCTGTTTACAGCCAGTTAAAGTTGGCTGAAAGTGCAATTCAGCAAGCTGTTTGTATGTTAAATGTTACTAAAACGCATATATACGATCACCATACTAACTTTTTAACCATGGAACAAGATGAACAAGGGTGTACAAGTAAATTACTACTAGCACAAGGCTAGGGAAGTTTCAAAGCGTAGAAGTGATGGATGAAAGAAAACTAGAGCGGTCCTTGATCTTCCGAGTGCACCAAGCTTACTTGTTCGGTCTCTAGCACCCTTGGATATGTATGGATTGTTTGAAATGGACTTGAAGGTGGTTGTATGATGGAGGGTTTGTGGCTGCCAAAAATAAGGAAGGAGGAAGAGAGTTTTTGGAAGTTTGTTGATGTAGATGAGATTGAATGATTAAATCTTTAATCATGCATCACTTATCCTCAAGATACCAAACATGGTCTCTTATAAAATGCAAAGAAAACCACCTAAAGCATGATGTGAAGATGTGGTGGGTCCCCAAGGGTCTAGAAATCTGGTGGGGGGGGGGGGTAAATGGAAATTTAGATGGTAATTGGTAAGTAGGTAGTTTATTAGAGGTTAAGTTGTAAAAATCTAGTGTTATGTGTAACTTGTATTATGTAATAAGTTTAAGTGTTCGGGAACCAAAACTAACTTAGAAAAATAAAAATAAGGTCTCTGATATTAATTTAGTGTCCCGGGTAATCTCTGGTTGTCCGGTTGGATACCGTTCTGTTAAAGCGTTTAACTATTCCGTTTAGTGTTCATTAAGTACCCTTTTGCGACAATTTTAATTCCCTACACTTAGGAAAGCATACAGGACCATTTTGCCATGTTTTTGAACTTTACTAATAATTTAAAATGTTGAATTTTATAAAGGAATGCTGAATTCTGCACTTAAAGTATGTTTTAGGCACTTCCCGGCACTATAACTATCACCTAGTGACGCAGTTTTATGGTCCTCACTTCCCTACACTCCAAACTAGTGTAGTACCTTATCCCTGGCTCATACTGGCCATAATAATACTGTTCGTCTAAGTGCTAACTGTGCTGTGTGCATCAAGTATGTCACTAATGTTTGTGTGTAATGAATGGAGTGACTGTATAAAATATGATGCATGTGTATGTATGATATAAAAATCATAGAGCAGTTTAAATTGTCAGCCGTAATCAAGCACAGTCATTAAGCACATAATTAAAATTAATAAATTGTACAGTACCTGCAATTTTGAGGGTTGTCAGAAAAAAAGGCTTAAGGCTCACAATGGTGTAAAACTAAAATGGGATATACCGGGCTAGGATTCTAGTTACAGGAACAAGGGCCAAACCAACCACCCAAGAATGGAATCGTTGAGCGATAACACTTGACAGCATCCTGGAAGCAGCTTTTCTTGCCACCAGACCCTTCTACATCAATTAGGAATCTGATGTCGTCACTAAACACATTCCTAAAATTGTAGCCATTTTTTGAGTGTTTATGTTTTGGTGTCTAATCCGCATATATATCACCATTGCTCTTGATTTTCTTGATTGTATATCTCTTAAATGTCAACGTATACACGTGTGATTTAGTTTACGAAGATTTTTCAATACAAAGAACCTCAATCAGAGAGTAAAAAAGGCGTCAGGTTCACAATGGTGTAAAACTATAATGGGATATACCGGGCTGGGAATCGAGTTACAGGAACAAGGGCCAAACTAACCACCCAAGAATGGAATCGTCGAGCGAAAAAAACTTGACAACCTCCTGGAAGCCACTTTTCTTGCCACCAGACATTTCTCCATCAATTAGGAATCTGATGCCGTCACTAAACACATTCCTTAAATTGTAGCCATTTTTTGTGTGTTTATTTTTTGGTGTCTAATCCGCATATATATCACCATTGCTCTTAATTTTCTTGACTGTATATCTCTTAAATGTCAACATATATACATGTGATTTAGTTTACGAAGATTATTTAATGCCGAGAATCTCGATCAGAGAGTAAAAAAGGCGTAAGGTTCACAATGGTGTAAAACTAAAATGGGATATACCGGGCTAGGATTCGAGTTACAGGAACAAGGGACAAACCAACCACCCAAGAAAGGAATCGACGAGCGAAAACACTTGTCAAACTCCTGGAAGTAGCTTTTCTTGCCACCAGACCTTTCTCAATCATTTAGGTATCTGGTGCCGTCACTAAACACATTCCTTAAATTGTAGACAATTTTTGAGTGTTTATTTTTTGGCGTCTAATCCACATATATATCACCATTGCTCTTGATTTTCTTCACTGTATATCTCTTCAATGGCAACATATACACGTGTGATTTAGTTTACGAAGATATTTCAATGCCAAGAACCTCGATCAGAGAGTAAAAAAGGCATATGGTTCACAATGGTGTAAATCTAAAATGGGATATACTAGGCTAGGAATTCGATTTACAGGAACAATGGCCAAACAAACCACCCAAGAATGGAATCGTCGAGCGAAAACACTTGACAACCTCCAGGAAGCAGCTTTTCTTGCCACCAGACCGTTCTCCATCAATTAGGAATCTAATGCCGTCACTAAACACATTCCTTAAATTGTAGCCATTTTTTGAGAGCTTATTTTTTGGTGTCTAATCCTTATATATATCACCATTGCTCTTGATTTTCTTGACTTTATATCTCTTAAATGTCAACATATACACATGTGATTTAGTTTATGAAGATTTTCCAATGCCGAGAACCTCGATTAGAGAGTAAAAAAGACTTAAGGTTCACAATGGTGTAAAACTAAAATGGGATGTACTGGGCTAGGATTCGAGTTACAGGAACAAGGGCCAAATCAACGACCCAAGAATAGAATCGTCGAGCGAAAACACTTGACAACCTCCTGGAAGCAACTTTTCTTGCCACCAGACCTTTCTGCATCAATTAGGAATCTGATGCCGTCACTAAACACATTCCTTAAATTGTAGCCATTTTTAGTGCTTATTTTTTGGTGTCTAATTCGTATATATATCATCATTGCTCTTGATTTTCTTGACTGTATATCTCTTAATTGTCAACATATACACATATGATTTAGTTTACGAAGATTTTTCAATGCCGAGAACCTCGATCAGAGAGTAAAAAAGGTGTGAGGTTCACAATGGTGTAATACTAAAATGGGATATATGGGCTAGGATTCGAGTTACAGGAACAAGGGCCAAACAAACCACCCCAGATTGGAATCGTCGAGCGAAAACATTTGACAACCTTCTAGAAGCAGCTTTTCATGCCACCAGACCTTTCTTCATCAATAAGGAATCTGATGCCGTTACTAAACACATTCCTTAAATTGTAGCCATTTTTTAGTGTTTATTTTTTGGTGTCTAATCCGCATATATATCACCATTGCTCTTGGTTTTCTTGACTGTATATCTCTTAAATGTCAACATATACACGTGTGATTTAGTTTACGAAGATTTTTCAATGCCGAGAGCCTCGATCAGAGAGTAAAAAAGGAGTAAGGTTCACATTGGTGTAAAACAAAATTGGGATATACCGGGCTAGGATTCGAGTTACAGGAACAAGGGCCAAACCAACCATCCAAGAATGGAATCATCAAGCAAAAACACTTGACAACCTCCCGGAAGTAGCTTTTCTTGCCACCAGAACTTTCTCCAACAATTAGGAATCTGATGTCGTCACTAAACACATTCCTTAAATTGTAGCCATTTTTTGAGTATTTATTTTTTGTTGTCTAATCCGCATATATATCACCTTTGCTTCTGATTTTCTTGACTGTTGGTGTGTGTGTAGCGTTATATATTTTTGCTTATATTTTAAGCCCATTTTAACACTTTAGTCAACTTTTAATTTTATAAAACACGATATTTTACTAACACTAAACACACATATGGGCAAGTGCACCCATCGTGAGCGTAGTATAGCGTTGGTAAGATACCGAGGTCGTCCAAGGACACAAGAGCTTTTAGTACCGGTTTATCCTCAACGTCTAATCAAATCAAAATTTTTAGAAAAAGTTTCAAACATGAAAATAAAAAAAAAACTAAAAATGCTGAAAAATAAAATAAAAATATAATAGATAGACAAGATGAATCACTTGGATCCGACTCGCCTTTAGTGTAACGTTTGATGATTTCCATACTTTTGCACTTTTTAAGAGATTATCTTAGTTATAGTAGTAGGCCCCTCTTTTGAAGGTGACGTGACCCTCAACCCAGTAGTTTGAGTTAGCATGGATACAATCCTAAAGGGTTGGAATATTGGAAGATAATTAATTTAAATTATTATTGCGTAATGTGGTAGGTCCCTCTTTTGAAGGTGACGTTACCCTCGGCTAAGTGGTTTGAGTCAGCAGGGATACAATCCCAAGTAGCTGGGTTAATGTATTAATAGAAGTTTACGTATGAGGGGATTAAGCCATTCGCACCCCCGTCATCCAATACTAGTGGGTATTGAAGGAGGTCCTAGTAAGCTCGACCAGGTCCTTGCAGGATCTATACACTGAACATGGCAAGAACCTTACTAAACCATTCCCTTAACCCCCGAACAGGTAGCCAACACATCTCTAAATAGACCGTTGAGATATGAATGGTGTAAATCTTTTTTTTATATAAACAGTAAAATAATGCCAAGACACCACGGACAATTGATAAGGAAGTTTCACCTTCAACATAAGAAACTAGTTATTAAAGTCATTGATACAAAACCAACTAAAAAGTTCGAAAAGATTAAAAATCAAAAGTATTACACTAAATGCGTGTCTTCACCAAGTGATGTAAGAGACTTAGGCAAACATGGCCATTGATTGTCAAGAACTCTTACTATCAATCTTAGATCCCGAGACTACTACACACACTCTAGGTGGATGATGGATGATGGCGGTGGATGTGGGTGTTGTGATGGTGGTGGAGTGTGGGTGAAGTGGTAGAGAGGCGGTTTGCCAAGGGATGCCTTTGAAGTGAACCAAGCACCTCTACTTATAGCCTGCACAGAAGCCCGGACACGGCCCCGTGTCCATTGGGCACCGCCCCATTTCCATCCACTTTATCTTTCTTCATTAATTGCAATTTGTCTGCATTAGCTCCACACGCCCCCGTGTCCGCTGGGCACGGCCCCGTGTGCAGAAGCGTATCTGTACTATCAAGATTTGCTTGGATTCTGTGAATCATAGCATTGACCACGCCCCGTGTCGAGTTGGGCACGCCCCCGTGTAGGGAATAGAAGCTTCTATAGCTTTGTCCTTTCTGCAGACATCTGGCCACGCCCCCGTGTCCGCTGGGCACGGGGACGTGGTCAGCCTTCTGTTTTCTTGTTTTTACTTGGGAAGATGCTGTCGAGGGGTCGGGCATGCCACGTTTGTTCATTTTCTTGTATTTATGTTAGGTTTTGCTGCATATCTGTTCCTTTTGTTCATTTACGCTCATTTAATCCTGAAAATACAAAAGGAAGACAAAAGCACACTTTTTTCCAACCTTAGTACTAAAAAAGTGTTAGTTTTATGCCTCATTTGATGTAATTTATATGTTGCATTTTACACACATCAAATACCCCCACACTTGAATCTTTGCTTGTCCTCAAGCAAAACTCTTTATAATGTGGCTTACACTCCCAAATGGAATGGGTAGAAGAGAAGTTTTGGGCTTGTCTTGAGTGTCGGGAATCAAAGATCTTTATTAGGCTTTATTTTTATGTTATTTACAATCATATTCGTTATGATTTATTAAGAACATTTCATAAGAGAAATTACTTATTCGGGCATAACATGCCTTTTTAAAATTCCATTTATATACAAGTTCACATACCTCATGGGAGATCACTCAACACTCGGCCGAAGATGTATTTTTGTGAAACACTCGAGACCGGCATGGAACTTACTTCTACCATATGCTTGCCAAGCAATCAATCCTCCTCCTTTTTAACTATACAACTTTGTAAATATCAAGAGGACTTGGGGAAGGGTTAGGATTGGGTTAAAGGTAGGTGGTTTTGGGTTAGTAGTTAGTAAAAAGGGCGAAAAGCATAAAAAGCGTCGGTCGTCATAAAACTTTTTGCTTTTGTGACTTTTATTCAAACAAAGCATTTTTAAACAAAGTTTCTTTTGAGGAACTTGTTTGTTTATTGCTATTCTACATTTTTTTATGGAATGTCACATGAAAGCCGAGGTTTTTAATAAAATAAAGGGTTAAAAATAAAAAAAAGGTTTAGGTGGGTAAAGGGTGTTTGTTTTGTGGGTTTAGAAACGAAAATGTTTAGGCTCAAAGGGGTTAACTACGGGGGATTTTGGGTAGGTGGTAAAAAAATGAAAAATAATGGTGTAGAAAAGAAAAAGGGTTAGTCCTAATGCCTCCATCATTTACTTACTTTGGTTTAAGCTGGTAAGGACCGGGAATGTATTGTCTTGGCAAACGATATGCTTTTATGCTCAATAAAGGCTCAAAACTCACTTTTTGTGGGAATGAGTTTTTAATTTGATCAATTATATATAATCAAATTTTAACTAGATTTGTCATATCGTTTCATAATTTTCTTATGTTGGTTTTTTTATCATGACGCTATCGGTTGTAAATTTGTAAAAATATAACCTTTTCAGAACTTGTTATTCACAATTTAAAGCAAGAAAAGTAAAAAAATTGTAAACTTTTTTGGAAAAAATTTGGGGTGATTAGCGGTTTTGATAGAATTTTGTGTAAGGCTTGTTATTAGGACTTGCAAAATTCAAGATTTTAGCATCCCCCAACACTTAATTACACATTGTCCTCAATGTGTCCCAAAATAATTTTTCGGTTGACTAAAATGTGTAAAAGTGGGTTAAAAACAAGATTTTATTTTACTGGGTAGCTGAACACGGGGTGTGGTGGGCTGAGCACGGCCCCGTGGTCAGACTGCCAGTATCAAATTTAAACAGAAGGCTGGGCACTTGGGCGTGTTCAGTAAGCACGGCCCCGTGTCCAGTTACCTGAACTGGGCATTTTCTGCAGAACCTCGGGCACGAGGGCGTGTTGGGCTGGGCACAGCCCCGTGCTAAACTTGTTGTAATGAAGTAAAATTGTTGAGAGGCTCTGTTTTTGTGCATGGGGTGTGGTTTTAAAGTTCCCTTGGTAACCTCCACCTTTTCGAGTGTGTTTTATTCCTAAAAAGTAAAGCTAAACTAGAAAACATAAAAGTTAATCTAAACTAAAACTAAGGATAGTTCCGTGAAATGCCTCCGTGGTGCGCCACGTTTATAAGGGTTCTTGGCTAGACCCGCCTTATCAGGTGGTTCTGGCTCATCTTCAATTAGGGGGTCATCATTGCCAATTAGATATTTCATTGATCGCTCAAGATCGACACATTTTTTGAAGGCCCTTAATTGAATGGGTAAGTTGTTTTGCTTCCGATTTTTCAAAGCTTCGTGGGTTCTTACAAAAGGTCGTCCCAACACTAGCGGAGCGTCATCAAGGATGAAGAAGTCGGTTGGGATTACCATTTGGTTTGTTTGGACTAACACATCTTCAAGTACTCCCATTTATTTTATTGTTTTCCGATTAGATAGAAAAATGGGTATTTGAAGTGGAGAAAAATCACCAATACTTAATTTTTCGAAAATGTAGTTTGGCATTATATTAACACAAAGATCTTTATCAATTGTAATATTACTAATAAAGGAATTTTGAAAGAAACATGGAACCGGTGTAATGTTAATTTCAAATGGATCTTCTTTTATTAGCGTAGTTTGATCATTTGTTAACTTAATGCTTACCGTTTTGTCAATTTTAGTGTTAGTGTTTAACTCTTTTAAAAACTTAGCATGAGTGGGCACTAAACAATGATTTTCGAAAGAAGGTGACAAGAGATTAATTTCTTTAAAATTAGACTCTTCTTGAATTTTAACATCATCGGACTCACCTTTTTCGTTGTTTAACTCATGTTTCGGTTTTTCACTTACTTGTTCTTCCATTTTTAGCTCCTCAACTATCTCTTCTTTATTACAAGTTAATTCTTCCCTTGCGATGGGCTACTTTTATACAACGCTCAATAGTTTTAAGGTGTTTTATTAACCTTTCGGCTACGGGTGAGATAGTTGGTGGTTCGTCAAAGTGAGTTGAATAAGTATCATCAAAGCTTGAATTCGGAAGTTCGATCCTTGGCTCCTCATAGTACTCATATGAGGTAGATGGTTCACACCATTGTTCCTCATTGTATGTATATGATGGATAAGGGTCGTAACTTGGTTCTTCATAATACTCATATGAGGTGGGTTGTCCACGCCATGGTTCCTCATAGTAAGTATATGAAGGTGAAGGCTCATATCTTGGCTCCTCAAAGTATGAGTATGAAGGCTCATACCTTGGTTCATCAAAATATGAGTATGAGGGAGAAGGTTCATACCTTGGTTCTTCATGGGGTGTGTATGAAGTTGATGGCTCGTACCTGGGCTCCTCATAGTAGTTGTATGAAGTGGATGGTTCAAAGAGGTCATAATATTGTACCGAGTGAGGGTTACCACAAATGGTTCAATAGTCTTCCCTATAATCATCCTCCTCATACCGGTAGTTGTAATCTCCTGAGTATTGATCCATAAGAATCACTCAGCAGACCACAACAAAGTCTCGGGACCAGTAAACAAAAATAAAAACGGAAACAGAGGCTGGACACAGCCCCGTGTTCAGTGAGCACGTCCCCGTATTCAGGTTCTGTATCTGGGCGTTTTAATAAAAGTGACTGGTTTTGTGCAGCACGGGGGTGTGTTCAGCGAACACGACCCCGTGTTCAGACTCTGTATCTGGGAGTTTATTTAAAAATATACAGCACGGCCCCGTGTTCAGTGAACACGACCCCGTGTCAGACTACTGTAATGCAAAAACTAACTAAAAATGTTAAAATGAGCGTGATTTTAAAAAGATTTTTGAAAAACTGATTAGGCCTTCGATTTCTAACTTTCTTAAAATCATTGTGTCCCCGGCAACGGTGCCAAAAACTTGATGCGTGTCGAGTGTGATATGTTTTTAGTTATATTTTAACTCCTTTTTAACACTTTAGTCAAGTTTTAAATCTATAAAACACGATATTTTACTAACACTAAACACACATATGGGCAAGTGCACCCATCGTAAGCTTAGTATAGCATTGGTAGTCGTCCAAGGATACAAGAGCTTTTTGTACCGGTTTATCCTCAACGTCTAATCAAATCAAAATTTTTAGAAAAAGTTTTAAACATGAAAATAAAAAAAAACTAAAAATGCTGATAAAATAAAGAGATTATCTTAGTGTAACCTTTGATGATTTCCGCACTTTTATGATAGACAGGATGAATCACTTGCATCCAACTCGCCTTTAGTAGTTAGACCCTCTTTTGAAGGTGACGTTACCCTCAACCCAGTAGTTTGAGTCAGCAAGGATACAATCATAAGGGGTTGGAATATTGGAAGATAATTTGTTAAGTTATTAATGCATAATGTGGTAGGCCCCTCTTTTGAAGGTGACGTTACCCTCGGCTAAGTGGTTTGAGTCAGCAGGGATACAATCCCAAGTAGCCGGGTTAATGTATTAATAGTAGTTTACATATGAGGGGATCAAGCCATTCGCACCCCCACCATCCAATACCAGTCGGTATTGAAGGAGGTCCTAGTAAGCTGCGTAAATCTTTTATTTTATATAGACAGAAAAATGATGCCAAGACACCGCAGACAAATGATAAGGAAGTTTCACCTTCAACATAAGAAACTAGTTATTAAAGTCATTAATACAAAACCAAATAAAAAGTGCGAAAAGATTAAAAATCAAAAGTATTACACTAAATGCTTGTCTTCACCAAGTGATGTAAGAGACTTAGGCAAACATGGCCTTTTATTGTCAAAAACTCTTACTATCAATCTTGGATCCCTAGACTACTACACACACTCTAGGTGGATGATGGATGATGGTGGTGGATGTGGGTGTTGTGATGGTGGTGGAGTGTGGGTGAAGTGGTAGAGAGGTCGTTTGTCAAGGGATGCCTTTGAAGTGTTACTTATTTCGCAATCCCGTTTCAAGTGGTACCTTGTGCGTTGTGTTGGAATGATTAAAGGCCTAGACTTAGAATGTAACTTGGAGTATTGCACACACATAAATCACAAAGGATCCGAGTCTTGGATACACACACATATACTTGGACGTGGACATAGTTGGGCTGCACATGTTAACAATGTGGGCCGCCTTGATGCACGTGTGACGTGTGGTGGAGTGGTATCTTGTAGAGTGACAAATGAGCATCATTACATGCGGCTGACATCAATCACGTGTAGCAAGGAGGTTAATTTTGAGGAGCAATATGTACACGTGTAGGGCACCGTCTTATTTTAAGAATCACCATATCATTCTCTTATACAAGAAGTCACGTGGACTTGAGGCATACATAAAAGGTGAACTATTTTGATTGGACCAAAGTGGAAAGATATCATCATGGGCCGACAGTAGAGTTTCGTCGACGAAACAATAAGAGTTTCGTCGCACAAGATGTTTGGTCGTGCACATGGCCCTTATTCGCTGAACTGGGCTTTCGGCCCAAGTGAGACCCAATGATATATTTACCTTACTACTCCGTAATAATACATACGATCATATTCGGCGAAACCCTAAACTCTCCTTTCCTCTCCTTTCATCCGCGACCGCAGTAGACCCCCCCCCCCCTCGAGGCATCATCTTATTAGATCGAGCTTTTGGGTTAGTGAATTCTCTTGTATGTTTATTCATATTGATGATCTTGTTTATGTGTGACTTTGGTCAACAGAAAGTGTAAATGTATGTTTCATAAAAAAAATTGATGTGATGCCATGAAAAAGTAGATGATTAGAATATTATACAAGTAATATAAATCTAGTAATTGTGATCGACTATGTGGTGCATCGCATCAGTTAGATTGTTAGTTAACATTGGATGTTTGATAATTATGATAATTATGGGTTGGCGGATTAACATGTTAATGATTGCATTGTGAATAATATGGGAATGATTTGTGAATTGTAGGAATGCATGATAATCTGATTCATATGATTGGTATGTGTAAATTGCAATTCATGATTGATAAAGAGTTGTAATTATAATATGCATAATAATTGGTTAAGTAGATGATGGATGTTATGGGATGATATTAATTGATGATGATTGAATCTGGTTGCATGATCAAAGTAGCAAATAATTAGGTTAATTGATATTGTTGATGAACTGGTTCATGACGAAACATGTGGGTATTTCGCCAAACATCGGTATCGACGAACATATGGATGTTTCGCCAAACATCAGCACCGACGAAACATATGGGTATTTCGCCGGGGTAGTTCATCGGGCAGTGTTTCGCCAAAGGGAATTTAGATTGGGCTCCGACGACACACACACACTCACACACTTTGTTGATGCTATGTTGTAATAGGGCTGCACGTTCACTCTATGAATTCGAATTAATAACTTGCAATTTAATTGGGCTAGTGAAGTAGAAGAAATGGTATGCGAATTATGTGGGCTTCACATGATTACATTTGGACCGCACAGGTAAAGGGGGGATCACTGATTTGTATGTTGCACACTTTCGGGTATCAACGGATTAACTGTTACATGATTTTTTCATATAAATTAATGAGGTGGATTGGCTTATGAATTAATTATATGCTAGAGACTGTTTGATGATATTGTCATGACTAAACTATATGGGTGTTACTTATACATTAAATCATGTGGTATGTGATTAGGGAATATGTGAATTAATTGTATGTGAAATATGGAATGATACTTGCTGTGCTTGTATGCAAACTGATTGTTATGTGTAACCATCATAGGACTTGGTTGACCACTTTTGTTAAACGGGTAACTAATTCTACCGAGCAAATCTATGGTGAGTTCACTGCTGTTCTTCCAAGCATGCGTCCCGGGGAGGGATATCTGGTAATTGTTCCGGGGAGTAACGTCGGGTTATTGGGATGTTTGTTATTACACTCAGTTCTATCATATAAGGCCCCTTACATCTACCGATAGTTGCCGGGGAGGCAACGAGGTATTTAGTTGATAGCGCTATTAGGATTGGCACCCTCACACCGTACCGGGGAGGACGGGCTTGAACTAATTACCTTGACCACTTGACCAATGCTTTGATAGAGGCATTGGGGTTGGGCAAATACATCTTGTAGCCATCGCGGTAATCGAGTTAATAACAACATCAAATCAAATCATCGAATCTGTTAAACGTTTCAATCTAGTAACTGGTATGTAAACACGTTAACAAAACTTTGAACTCACCAGCGTCATCTGACACACTTGTCTGCATGCTTGCAGGTCTATAGGTTGATATCATTTGGAACTTGCTGTCTGGGATGCTGGAGTGGTCATGGGTCGGGATACTTGGAATCGCAAAACAAGCCTAATGGCTATGTACACATGGTTTATGAAATACTTAACAAATGAGTTATGCTTTAGCTGTATATAATGAATGATATGTAATGTTTTGTAATACTTTATGTTAAGAAATGAAAGCTTGGTCGGGCGTAGTCTGCTACGACTCTCCTAGGTGGGGGATCGTTTTCAGCCATGTATGCCTGACTCTCTCGGAAAATGCGAAGGCGCTCGTGAAAATCTCGCTCGGGTTCAGACGAAACAACAATTAAAGGTAGCCCTTGTGAACGAGTGTGGTGCATACAACGATAAAATTATTAAGGTAAATCTAACCCTAAAGGCACAAATTGCAAGCAAAAGGCACCTAAAGGCAATGAAAAACTAAGAAAGCAAATAAACAACTAATTTATTTATTTATAAATTTTTTAATTTTTTTGGGTTTTTTAATTTTTTAATTTTTTATTTTTTATTTTGCCAAGGAAAAACAAGAAAAAAAAATATAAGGAAAAACAAATTTTTTTTTTAGGAAAAACAAAATTAATCTAAGAAAGCAGTAAAATGACTAAATCCTCGACTCGGGTCGTCCTCGAAAGCGCACCGTGTCCCCGGCAACGGCGCCAAAAACTTGATGTGTGAAAATGCAACTATTAATTTCGAACAAGTTTTAAAAAGGAATCGCTAACTAAACCACACACAATCGGCAAGTGCACCGGTCGCAGTGTAGTGTAGATGGCAAGACCGGATATCAATCCGTGGACACTATATGCAAACTCTAGATAATAAACCGTTGTCGAATATAAAGTCAAATTTTAAGTTTGTTTTAAGTTGATTTTTGATGTTTAAATAATAACTTAAGTAATTACGAAAATGTAGAAAACAAAACAAGCAAAGTGAAATAAATATGAAAACACAGTGAAATAAATACGTATGATGAAAAGGACTACCTGGATGTCGAATCCCTTGAATCATGCAATGCTAATTTGACAGTAATAACAGTTAAATATCTTTTTTCCTTGATTAACCCCCCGTTAGAGATGTATTAAACAAAAGATCAAGACAAAATGTGAAGTGCTAGAACGAACCGGCTCGAGCTATCGATACCAAATCCCACGAGTATCAGACCTTTGGGACCTCAGAGACTAAGTTGTGAGAAGATCTTCAAAATCGCAAAGCAAACCAAACCTTGAAAATTAAAATCCTAGGAAACCTTAACCACGATGTAATAAACGAGCCCGAGCTATCGGTCACCCAATCTACCCACCAATGATTAGCTAATAACCTAGCTCACCCTAATCGTCTTTCGAGTCATAAGATGAGGATGCAAGTTTTAGTATAGTGATTTTAACAATTAATCAAATTGGTCAATTTCTCAACACAATGTTTAACCCAAAAATCCTAAGATAAACGAATTAAATTAAATCCTAAGTCTATGGGGAATTTCTTCATGCCTAAACCGCTGAATTTATCAACTAATAATCAATCAAAATACACCAACATGCAATACCAAGATTAATTACAAGACAAAGTTATGTAAATCACATCAAATAACTGAAATTACGTCAAATATCGCATTACAATCATCAAGTTCATCTCAACCCAGGTAGTTTATAACGTTTAGCTACTCATAATATTCATAAACACAACTGAACAAGGTCTGGAAACGAAAGAAAACATGGTTCGAAACAAATTAAATACGAAAAATCAATATTTTACGAACCGAATATGCTGTTAACTTGAACCGAATGCTTTTTTGTTCTTTTTTTCCTTGCGTCAAACAAGCAGCCCTTCGACCCACTGCTTCCTTTCGAAAATAATGATGATTCACTTTAAATCCTTCTTTTTTTTTTGTTGTCAAGACCCCACTCCTTTTGCCGTCTGATGATCGACTCATTCATGATTTGAAGGTTATATATATATATATATTTTTTTGCGTTCCCACTTCGATTGCCTTTTTAAATGTCTCCATTCTTTTTGTTCACACTTTGATTCGCTTTTTAAATGTCCAAAAAGTCGGTCAAAAGTTTGAGGGCCTTCTGTTGTTGTTCTCAATGTTCATCGCCAATCTCTCTTTCCTTTATTAATTGCCTCCTCCAACTAATAATATTATATGATGGCAGCCCTTTTCTCCTAAAAATAATAGGGGATGCCCCACTTATGATGCTTTCACATTCCCAATTCTAATTTGAGATCACACTCCCAATTCTAGTTTCTTGTGGGCTGTTGATTGGCTATCTTGATTGACATATATGTTGCAAGATCTTTAAATATGAACTAATATTAATTTAGAACAAATTGCAAATGATATTAATTCAATAATTCCAATTCACAATTATTGCAACTTCAATCATACGTTCACTTTTCTTTCTTTCTTTCTTTTTTATTTCTTTACTTAACTACCTCATACATTTAATGCAAATACTCCAAATTAACTTTTTTTTTTTTTAATTTCAAACTTATAAACTTTACACATGAGCTAGAAACGAGTAGATTTTAATAAAAACAATCCTAAAGTAAGTAAAAAGTGTAGGAGATATTCATATAAAAATATGTATATTTTAGAGAACATCAAATATCCCCACACTTACCTTTTGCTTGTCCCTAAGCAAAGTCCCAAGCAACATGTCCAACTTAACCACTTAATAATAACGCAAGTATTAAACAAATTATAACGTGAACTACGAAATCATCAAACACAGCGGTTTCGCAAGACTTACAACGTTCAAAAGGTTGACGAATCATAATATTTAAATAAAAACGGGACTACCTAATCAAGCTTCTCTCACCTTTAAGCAATCAATTATGCACTGTCAACACCCCTCACAATGTCACTCATCTCTCGTCTAATATATATGTAAATTCGAGTGAACTCTCAAAACCGAACTATGAAACACACTATCGTAAGCTTGTACGTCAATCAGATCTCCACCTAAATGTTAAAATTCGACATGGATCAAGAGGGCTTTAATGGGTAGGTAAGGGCTAACGGTAGGTTATTTTTATTTGGGAATATATGGCTAAACAGGAAATCACACGATAAACCGGATAAGCACGAAACAAACACTAACATATTGGTCATTTTGACCCACAACTTTATTCTATTTTTTTTTCTTTTTCTCTTTTTTTTTCTTTTTTTTTTCAATTTTTTTTTTCATCATTTTTTTCTTTTTCTTTCTTCACAAATATAATAATCACGTAACATGATTCGGTTATCAAATCACAAACGGGTAACAAATGAATTGCTAGGCTCAAAGTGGTATCTAAGGGTAGTGGTGAAACGGGTCAAACACAAAGGCTACATAAACAAGGTGATCCTAATGCCTCTATCACATCCATGCCAAATCCTAACCGAAGGTCTCAAACTGTATCAAAACGCACAAGTTCTAAAGTAATGCAATAAGTCGGTAAACACACATGAAACGAAAGTAGTAAACATATAAATATGAAACATGTAAAGGCTCAAATCTCACTATCATGTGGTATATAAGGGTTACCGATATCGACAATGCACAACCAATCAACTCTCCGGCTCCATCCACTATCCTAGGCATCCCAAAACCTTTTACTCCCAAAAACCGATTTAGTCAACCTACTATCCCGCAACTTAAAGAAACATGTGCTCTCGACTCGTAAATTCGACAATTAAACCGTTTTTGACCGACGTTTTGAAAAGGTTTTTGTTTTCTACGCGCTTAAGGGCCGGGACTTGCAACGAACTTACTTTTTTTTTTTTAATTTTTCGATTTTTTTTTACTTTAAAATTTTAATTTTTTTTTTTTTGTATTTTTCAAATTTTTATAACTCAAGACACTACTAACTAGACACTAAACGATAGTTACCCATCCCCACACTTAAACTCTACATTGCCCTCAATGTAGGATGGAATCTGACTCAAAAGACTAAAATAAATAAGAAATAAAAATACAAAGGGGATAAATGGAGAGGAATTAGCTGGTTTAATGACATGTAAGCTCCACATTCTCGTCCAATCCAGCTCGATCGTATAGCATTTTGGTCGCGATCGGCTTTGACACTGATCGGAATACTTGGAAGATGCTTGATATTCGAAAAACAGCTCCAAAATCACCCGAATGGAGATTGAGTACGGGTGGTACGATTCAAACCTGCATAAACAAAAACAAGCAAAACCAAAGCAATACCGACTCGACACAAAGATTGACTCAAAAACTACAACTTATTTAGACTCATGATCACAAAAGATAAAAATAAAATAAATACTACGAGAAACCATACAAACTCTACAACTCGGACGAATATCCGAGTACGCAACCCAAACGCTTACGTGCTCATAACCGGGAGGTCCAGTACCTCCTCATCTCTCTCCTCCATCGATCCCTCGACAAAATGCTTCAAACGATGCCCATTGACCTTAAATCGCTGACCGTCCTCATTTTCAACCTCTATTGTTCCGTACGGGAACACCTCTGTAACCACATACGGTCCGTGCCAACGCGACTTCAACTTTCCCGGGAACAACTTCAACCGAGAATTGTATAGCAACACCTTTTCCCCACACTTGAACTCTTTCACCTGCTTCAAGTGTCTGTCGTGCAACTCCTTTGTATGCTCTTTATACGCCCACGACTTCTCATACGCCACATCGCGTAACTCCTCTAATTCGTGAATCTGAAGAAACCGCTTCTTCCCTGCAGCCGGCAAGTCAAGATTGACTACCCTCAACGCCCAATAGGCTCTATGCTCTAGCTCGACCGGTAGATGACAAGCTTTCCCATAAATCAACTTAAAGGGAGTAGTCCCAATAGGTGTCCGATAGGCTGTCCGAAAAGCCCAAAGTGCGTCATCTAATTTTTCGGACCAGTCGATACGGCTGTTTCCGACAGTCTTCTCCAAGATTCTCTTAATTCCTCGGTTCGAATTCTCCACTTGCCCACTAGTCTGAGGATGATAAGCTGTTGAAAGCCGATGGGTCACCCCATAGCGTTTCAAAACCTTCTCCATCTGTGAGTTGCAAAAGTGGGTGCCTCGATCAGATATTAAGGACTTCGGTGTCCCGAACCTAGCAAACAGTCTCCTCAAGAATCTCACAACAACCCTCGCGTCGTTCGTAGGCAAGGCCTCTGCCTCCACCCACTTAGAAACATAGTCAACTGCTACCAGGATGTATCTATTCCCCTTCGACATGGGAAACGGACCCATGAAATCGATGCCCCATATATCAAAGATCTCAACCACCTGAATGGGGTTCTGAGGCATCTCATTGCGGGATGAGATATTGCCCGTCCTCTGACAGGCATCACAACTCCGCACAAACTCGTGTGCATCCCTAAAGATGGTCGGCCAATAAAATCCCGCGTCAAACACCCGTTTGGCGGTGTAACTCGCTCCGTAATGGCCACCAATTGGTCCCTCATGACAATGCCGCAGAATACTGCGGGACTCGGACCCAAACACACATCTCCTAATAACTTGGTCCGCACCGATCCTAAACAAGTACGGATCCTCCCAAATGTAGTGCTTGACATCCGCAAAGAATTTCTTCTTTTGCTGGTACGTCATGCCCTGCACAAGGTCACCTGTAGACAAGTAATTCGCTAGATCAGCGAACCAGGGAAAGCCTTCATCGGTGGCTTTCAAAAACATCAAAACCTCATGGGGAAAGTCATCCCCTGTTCTCTCCTTCCGAGTTCTCTCTAACTCGGGGTTTTCTAATCATGACAGATGATCTGCTGCAACATTTTCAGCCCCCTTTTTGTCTTTTATCTCTAGGTCAAATTCTTGAAGCAGCAAAATCCATCGAATAAGCCTAGGCTTCGCATCCTTCTTCGCAAACAAGTACCGAAGAGCTGCGTGATCCGTGAAAATAATGGTCTTTGACAGTACAAGATAAGAACGGAATTTATCACACGCGAATACGACTGCTAGCAACTCCTTCTCTGTTGTGGTATAATTTTCTTGGGCGTCGTTTAGGGTTTTGCTAGCGTAATAAATGGGATGAAAGTGTTTTTCCCTACGCTGTCCTAGAACGGCCCCAACGGCAAAGTCGCTGGCATCGCACATTATCTCAAAAGGGAGGCTCCAATCTGGAGAAATCAGAATGGGAGCACTCACTAACCTCTCTTTAATCAACTCGAAGGCTTGCAAACATTTATCGTCGAATACGAACAGCCTATCTTTCTCTAACAGCTGGGTCATCGGGCGAGCAATCTTTGAAAAGTCGCGGATGAAGCGGCGGTAGAATCCCGCATGACCCAAGAAACTCCTAATCGATTTCACAGAAGTAGGTGGCGGGAGCTTGGAAATAACATCAACCTTGGCTTGATCAACCTCAAGCCCCGCCTGTGAAATCTTGTGCCCTAGCACAATCCCCTCTCGAACCATGAAATGACACTTTTCCCAGTTAAGCATCAGGTTCATCTCCTCACATCGAGTAAGCACACGATCGAGATTACGCAGACAGTGATCGAAGGAACTCCCAAACACAGAAAAGTTATCCATGAATACCTCCATGGAATCCTCGATCAACTCATGAAAGATCGCCTCCATACAGCGCTGAAATGTGGCTGGGGCGTTACACAGCCCAAATGGCATGCGTCGATACGCGAAGGTGCCAAAGGGGCATGTAAAGGTGGTCTTCTCCTGATCCTCTGGTGCAATAGGGATCTGGAAATAACCTGAAAATCCATCAAGAAAGCAATAGAATTGGTGTCCTGACAGTCGCTCCAGCATCTGATCAATAAACGGCAAAGGAAAGTGATCCTTGCGCGTGGCATCATTGAGTCTGCGATAATCTATGCAAACTCTCCAGCCGGTGACGGTCCGGGTGGGTATCAATTCATTCTTATCGTTGACGACTACTGTCATACCCCCCTTCTTGGGGACCACATGGATGGGACTCACCCACGCAGAGTCCGAAATCAGCTAAATCAGTCCTGCATCCAGCAACTTAATCACCTCTTTCTTCACAACGTCCTGCATATTAGGGTTTAGCCTTCTCTGTGGCTGAACCACCGGCTTGAACTCCTCTTCCATCAAGATCTTGTGCGTGCAAAATGAAGGGTTAATACCCTTGATGTCCATTAGCTTCCACGCGATCGCCTGCTTATGGTCTCTCAGGACACTTATCAGCTTCTTCTTCTCCTCCTCCGTCAATCCAGCAGAAATGATGACGGGTAACTGAGATCCCTCGCCCAAGAATGCGTACTCCATATGAGAAGGTAACTCTTTCAACTCCAGGGGCGGAGGTACCTCAACAGACGGTCTCTCCTTTGGGATCTCCTCTTCCTTGATGACCTCAAACACTTCGAATCTAGGGGAAGGCTCGGTAGCCTGTAACAAAGGGTCCTGCTCAACATCCAACTCAATGACCCCACTCCCCTGATCGTCCATAGTCGTAACCTGCGTATCAGACGTGTCTCTCTCACAAATCTCGCTGAGAAAACCATCCACGTGTGGCATAAGAGTATCAATAAAGTAGAGAGTGTCATCATGCTGACGGGTGTGCCTCATAGAATGTTGGATATCAAAAGTGACCTCATCCTTATCGACACGAAGAGTCAACTTGCCATCATATACGTCAATGACTGCTCGTGCAGTGGCAAGGAATGGACGGCCTAAGATCAACGGGATCTCAGAGTCCTCATCCATGTCGAGAATGACAAAGTCAACTGGAAATACGAACTTGCCGACCTTCACCAACATGTTCTCCACGATGCCCCTCGGATACTTCACCGATCGATCGGCGAGCTGAATACTCATGCGCGTAGGGGAAGGCTCTCCTAGGTCAAGCTTAGCGAATACGGAATAGGGCATGAGATTTATGCTAGCGCCTGCAAGCGCATTGCTGATAATATGATTCCCTATCAGACATGGGATGGTAAAGCTACCAGGATCAGTCATTTTCTTTGGCAGCTTGTTCTGCAAGACAGCAGAACACTCCTCACTCAGGGTGACAGTCGAAAGGTCCTCTAATTTCTTCTTATTCGTAAGAAGATCCTTCAAAAACTTCGCATACTTCGGCATCTTTGCCAAAGCTTCAACGAACGGAATATTCACATGCAGCTTCTTCAGCATCTCCATGAAATGACTATACTGCTCTGCGTCTTTACCCTTTATTAATCGTCCAGGGTAAGGGGGTGTCGGTTTATACACCCTCATTGGCTCCTTCTCTGGCTCCTTCTTCTCTCCTGGAGACTCGCTGGACTGTGTTGTACTTGCTGGGCGCAACCTAGGGTGCACTTTGCCAGCAGGGGTCTCCATCTCAATCTCCTCGTCGACCGGGTCCTCATCCGCTACAGGTTCGACCTCAACAGCTCCTCGCCCACTCCTAGTGGTAACAGCCTTTGCAGTGGCGTTCGGATTTCCAACAGTTTTACTAGGGAGACCACCTTGAGGTCTCTGGTTCAGCTGATCGGCCAACGAACCGACTGTCCTTTCCAAGTTCTGCAGTGCAGTGCTCTGACTCTTCATAAAGGTCTCGTGCTCCATGAACCTCGACTGTGTCTCCTGATGTCGAGTATCCTCCCGCGTGATGAACTGTGTAAGCAACTGCGTCTGCTTGGCTAATGCCTCCTGGTTTTGCCTAAACATCTCCTCTATGGTCGGGTTCTTCGTACCCGAACTCGGTCCTGCTCCTGCATCCTGAAACAAACTCTGACGCGGCTGAAAACCAGGTGGGATGTTGTTCTTCCAGCTAAAGTTTGGATGGTTCCTCCAATTTGAATTGTAACCACCTCCGAAATTATTCTGATTTCGGTTGCCTATGAACTCTACCTGCTCTGGTGACTCCACAGGGGCAATAGGACACGCGGTCGTGTCATGCCTCCCAGTGCATATCTCGCACAACTGCTCCTTCTTCAACTCCATATCATGCAGCTTTTTCTTCAGGGCGTCAATCTGTGATTGCATCATTGTGGTATCATCGACCTTATGCACTCCTCTATGCGTAGTGGACGAATTTCTAGAATCAGGAAACTCGTAACTACTCATTGCTATGTCCTCGAACATCTCAGTGCACTCCTCTGGAGTTTTGGCGGTCATCAGATTACCTCCAGCAGTAGTGTTCAGCATATTCCTCGTGGCGGGCGTCACTCCATGATAAAACTTCTCAACTAAAGCCCAATCCTCGAATCCATGATGAGGACACTTGAGTAACAGCTCCTTGAAACGCTCCCATGTCTCGTAGAAGGACTCTCCTTCCTCTTGGCGAAACTCTTGAATCATGCTCCTTAGACGAGCGGTTTTGGAAGGAGGAACGTACTTGCCTAAGAATTTTTCTTTCATACCGGCCCAGGTGGTGATGGATCCCGCAGGAAGGGATTCTAACCAAGCATGGGCTCGATCAGCAAGTGAGAATGGAAATAGACGCAGCTTGCATGCGTCCTCGCTGACACCTTGCTCCTGAAATGTATCGCAGATAACTGAAAAGCGAGAAAGATGGACATTAGGGTCCTCAGAAGGTAATCCATGGAACTGGATAGTGTTTGTAACCATCGAGATGATCTGAGGTGGAATCTGCCACCTATTAGCTTCAATAGCGGGCCGAGAGATACTGGATCGACCATTTTCCGCGCTTGGTCGGGCGTAGTCTGCTACGACTCTCCTAGGTGGGGGATCGTTTTCAGCCATGTATGCCTGACTCTCTCGGAAAATGCGAAGGCGCTCGTGAAAATCTCGCTCGGGTTCAGACGAAACAACAATTAAAGGTAGCCCTTGTGAACGAGTGTGGTGCATACAACGATAAAATTATTAAGGTAAATCTAACCCTAAAGGCACAAATTGCAAGCAAAAGGCACCTAAAGGCAATGAAAAACTAAGAAAGCAAATAAACAACTAATTTATTTATTTATAAATTTTTTAATTTTTTTGGGTTTTTTAATTTTTTATTTTTTATTTTGCCAAGGAAAAACAAGAAAAAAAAATATAAGGAAAAACAAATTTTTTTTTTAGGAAAAACAAAATTAATCTAAGAAAGCAGTAAAATGACTAAATCCTCGACTCGGGTCGCCCTCGAAAGCGCACCGTGTCCCCGGCAACGGCGCCAAAAACTTGATGTGTGAAAATGCAACTATTAATTTCGAACAAGTTTTAAAAAGGAATCGCTAACTAAACCACACACAATCGGCAAGTGCACCGGTCGCAGTGTAGTGTAGATGGCAAGACCGGATATCAATCCGTGGACACTATATGCAAACTCTAGATAATAAACCGTTGTCGAATATAAAGTCAAATTTTAAGTTTGTTTTAAGTTGATTTTTGTTGTTTAAATAATAACTTAAGTAATTACGAAAATGTAGAAAACAAAACAAGCAAAGTGAAATAAATATGAAAACACAGTGAAATAAATACGTATGATGAAAAGGACTACCTGGGTGTCGAATCCCTAGAATCATGCAATGCTAATTTGACAGTAATAACAGTTAAATATCTTTTTTCCTTGATTAACCCCGTTAGAGATGTATTAAACAAAAGATCAAGACAAAATGTGAAGTGCTAGAACGAACCGGCTCGAGCTATCGATACCAAATCCCACGAGTATCAGACCTTTGGGACCTCAGAGACTAAGTTGTGAGAAGATCTTCAAAATCGCAAAGCAAACCAAACCTTGAAAATTAAAATCCTAGGAAACCTTAACCACGATGTAATAAACGAGCCCGAGCTATCGGTCACCCAATCTACCCACCAATGATTAGCTAATAACCTAGCTCACCCTAATCGTCTTTCGAGTCATAAGATGAGAATGCAAGTTTTAGTATAGTGATTTTAACAATTAATCAAATTGGTCAATTTCTCAACACAATGTTTAACCCAAAAATCCTAAGATAAACGAATTAAATTAAATCCTAAGTCTATGGGGAATTTCTTCATGCCTAAACCGCTGAATTTATCAACTAATAATCAATCAAAATACACCAACATGCAATACCAAGATTAATTACAAGACAAAGTTATGTAAATCACATCAAATAACTGAAATTACGTCAAATATCGCATTACAATCATCAAGTTCATCTCAACCCAGGTAGTTTATAACGTTTAGCTACTCATAATATACATAAACACAACTGAACAAGGTCTGGAAACGAAAGAAAACATGGCTCGAAACAAATTAAATACGAAAAATCAATATTTTACGAACCGAATATGCTGTTAACTTGAACCGAATGCTTTTTTGTTCTTTTTTTCCTTGCGTCAAACAAGCAGCCCTTCGACCCACTGGTTCCTTTCGAAAATAATGATGATTCACTTTAAATCCTTCTTTTTTTTTTGTTGTCAAGACCCCACTCCTTTTGCCGTCTGATGATCGACTCATTCATGATTTGAAGGTTATATATATATATATATATTTTTTTGCGTTCCCACTTCGATTGCCTTTTTAAATGTCTCCATTCTTTTTGTTCACACTTTGATTCGCTTTTTAAATGTCCAAAAAGTCGGTCAAAAGTTTGAGGGCCTTCTGTTGTTGTTCTCAATGTTCATCGCCAATCTCTCTTTCCTTTATTAATTGCCTCCTCCAACTAATAATATTATATGATGGCAGCCCTTTTCTCCTAAAAATAATAGGGGATGCCCCACTTATGATGCTTTCACATTCCCAATTCTAATTTGAGATCACACTCCCAATTCTAGTTTCTTGTGGGCTGTTGATTGGCTATCTTGATTGACATATCTGTTGCAAGATCTTTAAATATGAACTAATATTAATTTAGAACAAATTGCAAATGATATTAATTCAATAATTCCAATTCACAATTATTGCAACTTCAATCATACGTTCACTTTTCTTTCTTTCTTTTTTTTTCTTTACTTAACTACCTCATACATTTAATGCAAATACTCCAAATTAACTTTTTTTTTTTTAATTTCAAACTTATAAACTTTACACATGAGCTAGAAACGAGTAGATTTTAATAAAAACAATCCTAAAGTAGGTAAAAATTGTAGGAGATATTCATATAAAAATATGTATATTTTAGAGAACATCAATATGTTATATGACTGATAGGGTGGCATATCCCTAAACATTCATGACTCACGTTTCGGGATGCTTTTGTTTGCTACTTGGGTTGAGGAACCATTTGACATGAGTTAGGAGGAGCTGAGATGAGCACGCAAATCAGAATATTATTGTGGGTGCACACATAATAATAATGTGGGGTGCATGTGAGTCCCAGTGAGGCTTAACAAGTGAAGAAGGGGTTCCGCTCTGTCATCTGATCAGTGAGAAACGTAACAAGTCTATAGGAGTCATAGTAGTTATTGTCTCCTACTCGAATGTGACCTTTCCACTTCTCTCTGAATTCTTACGAATCTCGATGCTATCGAGTATTACCCGAACACCCATCTGAACGCCTAGCGAACCGTGTAGAATGTTAGGTGCTTGTACAAGCGTCCCAGAGTTGGATGCTGCAGCGTCAAAGATTGGTTATACCTTTCTCACTTATCTTCAAATGCTGGAACTCAGTGAATTGGCGTAATAGATCCAGAAGTCCGATCACTTTTGCAACACTCTCGAAACAAACCGTGTAATACTCAAGCAAATTGCAACATCGATGGAGAAGAAAATGAGTGTAGTACTTTACCGACCTCAGTAATTGGATGACCCTGATTACTAGCAACGAACGTCAGCGAATTGGCTTCAATCGAATCGTTCACCCTAGTTGGCGACTTATGGGGGTCAACTCTTACGAACCAAATGGGACATGCACGATGTAATGGACTGTAGTAAGGAATTTATAATTGCCAGCGCAGTGAGCAGTGCCTTAGGACGCGGCACGGAACGTGTTATGATGGACCCTGTTGGTGAGAGATCGTAGGACTCCATTTCGAGCAACAACATTTGAGGCAACAGTCACGTCAACATCAAGGTACTGGTAATCGTAGCCTACAGTATGGAAATGAAGGTGCCTACGGCATGGGATGGCCGTTGATAATTCAAGACGACAAACAACCAAGGGAACGGCAACACTACTCGAAATTCTCATAACAAAAACAACAAACACTGGGAACGATGCTCATGGAAGGGCATTTAGGATTGGCGTGGGCGACGCCAGGATTTTTGCAACATGGTAACTAGTATGAGTAGCTAATCGATTCGTCTCTGTCCTGTTTAACTCTGTTACCCATTGAAACGAAACCTGTTGTGAAAACGGCTAATAGCAAGGCAATGGGAACCTCATATGTTCGATGGGATGCAAACTCGACCTTGTGGGACAAGTGTTCGACCTCGACTTTCCTTCTGCTAACCTAGATATCGCGTAGATATACCCTGTGGGAAGAAAATTTTGCGTCGTTTTATACTCTGAAGTGTCAGAGTGGTGTAAAGGTTAGCATTATGTCAGCAATGGAAACCTAGAAGTGTCTACAGAGGGATTACCCCGCTATGTCAGCAACCGTTACCGATGTTGAGATTAAGGAAAAGAGGATTGAGGATCCACCAATTGTTCGTGATTCCTCTCGGTGCGCTACTCGAGAAACTTTCAGGTTTACTTCCACAACTGTTAGACAGAATCCCAGTTCGATCTCGCGCCAGAGGCAACCCTAATTACTTATACGCCTTACAGTTTTGCACCAGGAGAGTTGCAAGAACTGTATGATCTACTACAGGAATTGTAGGACTGAAGTTTTGTCGGACTTAGCTATTTTCACATTGGGGAAACCCCAGTTTTATCAGGGAAGAGAAGCCTTATCGTTGGACATGTGTACTGATTATTGAGGACTCAGCAAGGTGACAGTCAAGAACCGTTTGCCTCGACCATGTATTGACAACCTTACGAACAGTTGTGAGGGACAAGCTTCCATTCGAGGATTGGTTAACGAACAAGCTATGATCAGATGAAAGTCCAAGGGGAGAATGTTCCTGGAACGGCATATAGAACGCAATACAGCCAGTGGGACTTTGTACACCATAATCATTGGGATAATTATCCCACCAGCAGCTTTAGGGACCACATGAATTGACTGTGTTTACTAACGACGTTTTGGATCATCCCCAACTTACCAGTAGAAAGGAACAACATGGGCGACATATGGATCTTATTCTAGAGCTCCTGAGGAAGGAGCCACTCCGCGCGAAGTCTTGTTAGAGGCAACTTCTGGATTCAAGAGGTACAATTTGATCATATAAACAACAAAGTTGGAATACATGTGGATCTCGCTAAGACCCATTATGGTTAGAAACTGATCGATTTGGGGATGCAGCAATTCCTTGATTTCGCTAGATGCTATCACAGACTCCTCGTGAGAATCGCGAAGGTTGCTCCGCTGTAACCCTTTAGCACACCGGGGTGCTGTGAACTCATGGGAGACAAAACAGGAGGACGTCTTTTCAGCCTTTGAAACCCAACTCTGCACCGCACTGAGCATCGCTTCTAACTGAGAGTATTGATGATCTAGTGGCATACCATGATGCTCCGAATCAGAGACCCAGTTACACACCGATGCAACATGAGAGAGTGATGACTTACGTAATGGAGTTACAAAGGGGAACTGCACGACACAACAACCTGCAGTGGGAACCGTGGTCTCTGGATGTAAACTGGAGGCATTACTTGGACGGGACCAAATGTACTACTTAGACCAATCACAAGAGCCTCCCGTGTACCCTTGTTTCAAAGAATTTAAACATGTAATAGCATCACTAGATGGAACTTTTGAATGAATACGACTGTGAAACCCGAGCGTGCGCGAGTTTGGCAACTCACTATTGACTCTAACCTACCTGATCAGGCTTGTACTATTCAAACTGGAGAAATAGAGTGTGACAACTCGAGTTTCCAAGATTTCTATCTTCGCATTAATTGCACATTAATTGTTTATGTTGTTTGTTACTCGACTTGTTTGTTTCACAACGCTTACATTTGTAAAATGTTAAATAGTTTTGCGATTGATATTTTATAATTGGGGTGCATATTATATTTGAGTATATGATAATAGTGTAATTTGTGTTAATTGGGATTGTATAGTTTGTTATGGATCTTTGGCCAACACCCCTGCTCATATGAAAACACCCCCTGATGAAAACACATGGTGTTTTCGTCCATATGTGCTGGCGAAAACAGCAAATGGGCTTTAGGCCCAGTGGGGAATTATATATATATATATATATATATATATATATATATCTTTTTTTATCACAACCTTTACGGAGAGTTTTTCAATCGGCAAACCCTAGAGTCTCTGTGTGTGACGGCAGTCTCTAGATCTTTCGAAACCTTGACTAGCCTCGTGTCATCTGGTTAGTAATTCCATCTTGTGAGTAGATTGTGGTGATGTAACTGGATGATTTTTATATCTATATTGTCTGCAAACAGTCATATACTTTGAATAAGGTGCACACATAAGTAGATCGACTGCCATGTGATGTTGTTTATGATTGAAATCGATTTGCTGGTTGGGAATCTTTATAATCCGATGAAATAATTGATCATGTGTGCCTGTCATTGAATAACCTGCAGGTTTATTAATGATCTTAATCTCACAATGTTTTGGTAATTTATAAGTTTGCATAAATCGATCTGGTGGAATGATTGTGTTGTTAATTGATCTTATAATTGATAGATGATTGCTATAGCCGATGTATATGTTATAGTGATTTAGGGAGTTGGGGATTTTGTAACTGCTGTTGTTGATGATGATGATATTAACGAAAACACCCCACACTTATAAACTGGACGAAATCACTAAAGGTGATTTCGGCCCATATAGTGAATTCGGACCAGATATGTTTTCGGCCCACTTAAGTGATTTCGCCACTTGAAGGATATTCGGCCCATGTGTGTGTTTTCGGCCCAATGAGGGATTTCGGCCACATAGGGATTTCGAAATATAGTGTTTTCGGCTCTTGTGTTTTATTAACCTGTTAGTTTATTAACTTAGTTTATTTTATTAATTCAGTTAGTTGTTAATTAAGTTAATTAAGTTAACTCTACGGAAATATGTAACTTAATTAAGTGGGTAACCTTAATAATTGATAACACTGTTAGTTGACAAATTCTGTTAAGTTGTTAACTGGGTTAACTGACTTACTCTGTTTATTTATTTATTATTCCAATTAAGTGGATTAATTCTGTTATTCCATGAACTCTGTTAACGTTATGTAACTCTATTGGTTATTAACTCTGTTAGTTAATTAACCTTGTTAGTTCTGTAAACCCAATCAGTTTGTTAGTTCTGATTTGGATGCTAATTCTGTTAAGTGAATTACTGGACGGTCATATTAGAATAAACTACAAAAAGACCTTTATGTATAACATGGATTGTTTGAACATGATTAACTGATGTGTGTTATATGATATCAACTGTCAAAAACACTCTGTGATATTGATTGCATGCGAAATATTACGAACGTGAACTGATTGAGTATACATGCACTATAGGGCTTGACTGATTTATTGTGAGCACTTAACTTAGCATACCGAGCAAACCAAGGTGAGTTCACACTCTTACCAAGGCATGGGATTCCCGGGGTTGGGAATGGGTTGATTGATTATTTATGCTTAAGAATTATCGGAATTACATGCCATAGGCCTCGGGAGAGAAAGGTTAATGGTGGATACTGCTAGACTAGTGATACATATACTTCTCTTCGCACACACGCCGGGATCGGCCGCGATAATAGAACAATCTTCGCATACATGCCTGGAATGGCCGCGAACTATACTTTAATCTTCGCAAACATGCCTGGAGGGCCGCGATGAAAATATACCTAGTCTAGAGAACATATGGGAAACCCCCACTAAACTTCGCAAACATGCCTAGAGGGCCGCGATACCATTACATACGATACATGATTACTAAACGAACTTACGATTTACGATACGAACACTATAACTGAATAACCAACTGTGAACTCGCTCAACTAGTTGTTGACTCTCTGTTACATGCCTTGTAGGACCATAGGTACTCTTGGAGCTTGCACGGGAGGCGCGGCCGTTGTGGGCACGGATTTTTGGATGTTATGATACACTCTTTTGTGACACTTCAACTTAATACTTATGTTGGGTTTTTACATTATTGCTTCCGCTACACACTTGTTTATGTTTGGTTTTGAAAACACCTATCGTATTGATGAATGACTTTTACTATTTACTTATATGTTCAATATGATTGGTGGCTTGATCCTGGTCATGTCACGCCTCCAAGCGGTGGTACTCCGCGTGTGGATTTTGGGGGTATGACAGATTGGTATCAGAGCCATTGGTTATAGTGTACTTGATTTTAATAAGGGGAAAAAGTTTTTTTAAAACCAGACTATAACCTGTACAGTGCTCAACGATCCACAACGACACTTCGCTCCACGTGCAAGACTCGACACTATAGGTAATACTGTTCATGCTTACATTGCCTACTTACTAGATTACATAGAACTTTGCTCAGGGTATGCTTAGATGAATGTAACAACTACTATTTGAAACCTTGTATGCTCACACTCTTCTGTCATCCCACACTTGTGTAATGATACGACGCACTTCTCACTCATATTTACATCGATGTGAAGATCATGAGTGTACGCGTTAACCTAACTAAAGCCAGTTGGCGGCTTTGATCACTGAACAAGTTACAGCAGCACTCGCAGCTGCCCAGGCAGGAGGTATAGCCTGCCATCACCACTTACTCTAGGATCTTTAGATCCTACTTTCGTAAACCGACACTTGTGCTTAATTTTGTTTACTCTTACGCACACGACGGGTCAACACGCTCAGCCACCTGTGTGCACGTTCAAAACTTTCATGGACTGTCGTCCTACTACTTTCAGTGGCACGGAAGGAGCAGTTGGACTCCTCCACTGGTTTGAGAAGCTCGAATCGGTCTTCGAGAAGTGTGAATGCCCTGAGGCTCATAGGGTGAAGTACGCCACTGGTACTCTCGATGGCACCGCGCTAACTTGGTGGAACGCGCAAGTTCAGATGCTGGGGCTGGCGGCAGCTAATGTCACCCCATGGAATGATTTTAAGGAACTGATCAAACGTGGATACTGTAGTCGTGATGACATCCACAAGCTGGAAGTGGAGTTCTTTAACCTGAAGATGACGGGGTCAGAGATAGAAGCGTACACGAAACGATCCAACGAACTGGCAGTGTTGTGTCCAACTATGGTGGATCCTCCCATCAAGCGCATTGAGCTGTACCTCAAAGGCTTAGTACTAGCGATTCAAAGTCATGTGACTTCTGCTAATCTTACTACTATTCAAGATGTTACTCGTCTTGCATATCGCCTTACAGATCAGGCAGTGGAACAGAACAAGCTGCCTTGACGCATTGGTGCTACTACTGCTATCACTACTTCTGCTATTCCCAGTGACAACAAGAGAAAGTGGGATGGAACCTCTAGCAAGGGTTCGACTTCAGTTCAGTCCCAGGCACAGCAGCAAAGGATTGATGACTATCAGAGCCCTGGTCAGTAATCCTCTAGTAGGCAAGGGCAGGGTGAATATCGAGGAGATCACCCAAAGTGCAATAGATGCAACAGACACCACTATGGTCACATAGTCAAGGATTGTAACCTCGTCTTAGTTGGTCAGACTTTCTCTATCGATCTCATTCCTATAGTTTTGGGTAGTTTCGACATCGTCATGGGGATGGATTGATTATCCCAACAGCAACTAGAAATCCTATGCAAAGAGAAGATTGTTCGTATTCCCCGTTTTAACAAGGAACCTCTCGAAATTCAGGGCGACAAGAGTGGTGCAGTAGTGGGCCACATCTCTTTTCTTAAGGCCCAGAAGTGTTTGCGAAAGGGTCACACCGCTATTTTAGCATTTGTTACTGATACATCAACAAAAGAGAAGAAGATTGAGGATATTCCAGTTGTACGCGACTTTTCTCGAGTGTTTCCTGAAGATTTACCTGGACTACCACCTCATCGCCAGGTCGAATTTCAGATCGAGCTAGCTTCTGGAGCAGCACCCATAGCTCGAGCACCTTATCGCTTAGCTCCAACCGAGCTGGAAGAACTGTCTAAACAATTGCAAGAACTGTTGGAAAAGGGTTTTATTCGTCCTAGTTCTTCGCCCTGGGGAGCTCCAGTATTGTTTGTGAAGAAGAAAGACGGTACTTTTCGCATGTGCATAGATTACCGCGAACTGAACAAGGTGACTGTGAAGAATCGCTATCCTCTTCCACGCATTGATGACTTGTTCGACCAGCTGCAAGGGTCGAGCTACTATTCAAAGATTGACCTAAGATCAGGCTATCATCAACTGAGAGTCCGGGACGAGGACGTCTCCAAAACAGCATTCAGAACACGCTACGGTCATTACGAATTCCTGGTCATGCCATTTGGGTTAACAAACGCACCTGCAGTTTTCATGGATCTTATGAACAAAGTGTGTAAGCCCTACCTGGATAAGTTTGTGATTATATTCATCGACGGCATTCTAATCTACTCTAAGAGTCAGGAGGAACACGAGCAGCATTTACAACTTATTTTGGAACTCCTTCGAACAGAACAGCTGTACGCCAAGTTTTCGAAATGTGACTTCTGGCTTCGTGAAGTCCACTTTCTAGGCCACGTGATAAACAAGGATGGGATTCATGTTGATCCATCCAAAATAGATTCGATCAAGAATTGGTCTGCACCTTGCTCACCAACAGAAATTCGCCAATTCTTGGGTTTGGCAGGTTACTACAGAAGGTTTATCAAAGACTTCTCAAAGATTGCACAGCCGCTTACACTACTGACATAGAAAGGTGTTACTTATCGTTGGAGTAATACACAGGAACTAGCGTTTCAGCACTTAAAGGATAGACTTTGTAGTGCACCTATCCTCTCATTGCCTGAAGGCACGGACGATTTTGTAGTCTACTGCGACGCATCTATCCAAGGTCTTGGATGTGTGTTGATGCAACGAGATAAAGTTATTGCTTATGCTTCACGCCAACTTAAGATTCACGAATGGAATTACACTACACACGATTTAGAGCTGGGAGCTATTGTTTTTGCGCTCAAGATAGGGCGACATTACCTGTACAGCACCAAGTGCACCATCTACACCGATCACAGGAGTCTTGAGCATATCTTCAAGCAGAAAGAGTTGAACATGCGACAACGTCGATGGGTCGAGTTACTGAACGATTACGAATGTGCTATAAAATACCATCCGGGCAAAGCCAATGTGGTGGCCGACGCCCTCAGTTGAAAGGATACTACACCTAGGCGTGTACGAGCGTTGCAACTCACTATTCAGTCTAGTCTTCCTTCTCAGATACGAGATGCTCAAGTAGAAGCATTGAAACCAGAAAACGTCAGGGCTGAAGCCCTACGCGGTTCAAGGCAACGGTTAGAACAAAAGGCAGACGGCGCCTACTATGTAACAGGACGCATTTGGGTCCCACACTATGGCAACCTACGCGAGCTTGTAATGGAAGAAGCTCATAAGTCTCGCTACTCAGTACATCCTGGTTCGGATAAGATGTACCACGACCTCAGAACTACATATTGGTGGCCTAGCATGAAGGCCCACATAGCAACTTACGTTAGCAAGTGTTTGACATGTGCGAGAGTCAAAGCGGAATATCAGAAACCTTCAGGCCCACTCCAACAACCTGAGATACCACAATGGAAATGGGAGCAAATTTCCATGGATTTTGTTACTGGCCTGCCTAGATCTCAACGTGGGAATGATACTATTTGGGTGATCGTGGATCGACTCACTAAGTCTGCACACTTCCTGGCTATTAAGGAAACAGACAAGTTCTCTACCTTAGCAGACATCTACTTAAAAGAAGTGGTTTCAAGGCACGGGGTGCCAAGTTCCATTATCTCTGATCGTGACGCACGTTTTACTTCAGAACTGTGGCAAGCAATGCACAAATCTTTTGGCTCTTGTTTAGACATGAGCACAGCTTATCACCCTCAGACGGATGGACAGTCTGAGCGCACTATTCAAACTTTAGAAGACATGCTTCATGCATGTGTAATCGATTTCGGCAACGGCTGGGAAAAACATCTCCCGTTAGTGGAGTTCTCGTACAACAACAGCTACCACACCAGCATTAAAGCCGCTCCATTTGAGGCATTGTACGGGCGTAAATGCCGATCACCTCTTTGTTGGGCAGAGGTGGGTGACAGTCAGATCACAGGTCCAGAAATGGTAGTTGATACTACTGAAATGATTGCTCAAATACGACAACGTATGGCGGCAGCTCGTGACCGTCAGAAAGCATACGCCAATAAAGACAGGAAACTACTCGAGTTCCAGGTTGGGGATAGAGCACTACTCAAAGTTTCACCCTGGAAGGGTGTTGTTCGTTTTGGCAAAAGGGGCAAACTCAATCCACGATACGTTGGACCATTTGAAGTCATTGAGAAAATAGGCAAAGTGGCCTACAGACTGAACTTACCAGCTGAACTCAGTGCAGTTCACAACGTCTTTCACGTGTCGAATCTGAAGAAGTGTCTTTCAGATGAGACCCTCATAGTTCCTTTGAAGGAGCTCACTATCGACGAACGATTGCATTTCGTCGAAGAACCAGTTGAAATTACAGACCGGGATGTTAAGGTCCTCAAGAACACCAGAATACCTCTTGTTCGAGTTCGTTGGAACTCCCGTCGTGGCCCAGAGTATACCTGGGAACGAGAAGACCAAATGGAACTCAAATATCCCCAGTTGTTCGAAAACAATGCAACTACTACTGAGGCTGAAGCTACTACAAAATTTCGGGATGAAATTCCAAATCAACGGGGGGATGATGTGACGCCCCAGGAAAACCAGTAAACTACACAACACAACACTACTAGCTTCCTCAGTAACCATGTGCTAAATTTCGGGATGAAATTTCTTTCAAGTTGGGGATAATGTGACAACTCGAGTTTCCAAGATTTCCATCTTCGCATTAATTGCACATTAATTGTTTATGTTGTTTGTTACTCGACTTGTTTGTTTCACAACGCTTACATTTGTAAAACGTTAAATAGTTTTGCGATTGATATTTTATAATTGGGGTGCATATTATATTTGAGTATATGATAATAGTGTAATTTGTGTTATTTGGGATTGTATAGTTTGTTATGGATCTTTGGCCAACACCCCTGCTCATATGAAAACACCCCCCTGATGAAAACACATGGTGTTTTCGTCCATATGTGCTGGCGAAAACAGCAAATGGGCTTTAGGCCCAGTGGGGAATTATATATATATATATATCTTTTTTTTATCACAACCTTTACGGAGAGTTTTTCAATCGGCAAACCCTAGAGTCTCTGTGTGTGACGGCAGTCTCTAGATCTTTCGAAACCTTGACTAGCCTCGTGTCATCTGGTTAGTAATTCCATCTTGTGAGTAGATTGTGGTGATGTAACTGGATGATTTTTATATCTATATTGTCTGCAAACAGTCATATACTTTGAATAAGGTGCACACATAAGTAGATCGACTGCCATGTGATGTTGTTTATGATTGAAATCGATTTGCTGGTTGGGAATCTTTATAATCCGATGAAATAATTGATCAAGTGTGCCTGTCATTGAATAACCTGCAGGTTTCTTAATGATCTTAATCTCACAATGTTTTGGTAATTTATAAGTTTGCATAAATCGATCTGGTGGAATGATTGTGTTGTTAATTGATCTTATAATTGATAGATGATTGCTATAGCCGATGTATATGTTAGAGTGATTTAGGGAGTTGGGGATTTTGTAACTGCTGTTGTTGATGATGATGAGATTAACGAAAACACCCCACAATTATAAACTGGGCGAAATCACTAAAGGTGATTTCGGCCCATATAGTGAATTCGGCCCAGATATGTTTTCGGCCCACTTAAGTGATTTCGCCACTTGAAGGATATTCGGCCCATGCGTGTGTTTTCGGCCCAATGAGGGATTTCGGCCACATAGGGATTTCGAAATATAGTGTTTTCGGCTCTTGTGTTTTATTAACATGTTAGTTTATTAACTTAGTTTATTTTATTAATTCAGTTAGTTGTTAATTAAGTTAATTAAGTTAACTCTATGGAAATATGTAACTTAATTAAGTGGGTAACCTTAATAATTGATAACACTGTTAGTTGACAAATTCTGTTAAGTTGTTAACTGGGTTAACTGACTTACTCTGTTTATTTATTTATTATTCCAATTAAGTGGATTAATTCTGTTATTCCATGAACTCTGTTAACGTTATGTAACTCTATTGGTTATTAACTCTGTTAGTTAATTAACCTTGTTAGTTCTGTAAACCCAATCAGTTTGTTAGTTCTGATTTGGATGCTAATTCTGTTAAGTGAATTACTGGACGGTCATATTAGAATAAACTACAAAAAGACCTTTATGTATAACATGGATTGTTTGAACATGATTAACTGATGTGTGTTATATGATATCAACTGTCAAAAACACTCTGTGATATTGATTGCATGCGAAATATTACGAACGTGAACTGATTGAGTATACGTGCACTATAGGGCTTGACTGATTTATTGTGAGCACTTAACTTAGCATACCGAGCAAACCAAGGTGAGTTCACACTCTTACCAAGGCATGGGATTCCCGGGGTTGGGAATGGGTTGATTGATTATTTATGCTTAAGAATTATCGGAATTACATGCCATAGGCCTCGGGAGAGAATGGTTAATGGTGGATACTGCTAGACTAGTGATACATATACTTCTCTTTGCACACACGCCGGGATCGGCCGCGATAATAGAACAATCTTCGCATACATGCCTGGAATGGCCGCGAACTATACTTTAATCTTCGCAAACATGCCTGGAGGGCCGCGATGCAAATATACCTAGTCTAGAGAACATATGGGAAACCCCCACTAAACTTCGCAAACATGCCTAGAGGGCCGCGACACCATTACATACGATACATGATTACTAAACAAACTTACGATTTACGATACGAACACTATAACTGAATAACCAACTGTGAACTCGCTCAACTAGTTGTTGACTCTCTGTTACATGCCTTGCAGGACCATAGGTACTCTTGGAGCTTGCACGGGAGGCGCGGCCATTGTGGGCACGGATTTTTGGATGTTATGATACACTCTTTTGTGACACTTCAACTTAATACTTATGTTGGGTTTTTACATTATTGCATCCGCTACACACTTGTTTATGTTTGGTTTTGAAAACACCTATCGTATTGATGAATGACTTTTACTATTTACTTATATGTTCAATATGATTGGTGGCTTCATCCTGGTCATGTCACGCCTCCAAGCGGTGGTACTCCGCGTGTGGATTTTGGGGGTGTGACATAGAGGAGGAAAGGTTTTAAGTTGATCCCACGCGGGGCATGGAGAAGCAACCTTTGGCAGGTCGGACGATGTTCGCTACCTCATGGGACGAATGTGGATCTCATTATATAGCAATTGTAGGGAGTTTGTATTGAGCAAAGCACATTGGCATCGATATTCTAGTCATCCAGATTTTGATGGAATACATTAGGATCTAAGGATCTTGTACTGGCAACTGGGCTTGAAGGCATACACAGCGAAGAATGCGAACGACGTTTGACTTGCGCGAAAGTCAAGGTGGAACATCATAAACCTTCTGGTTTGCGTCAGTAATCAGAAACACCTATTTGGAGATTGGAACAGACAGCCATGGATTTTGTCACTGGTTTACCTAAAACTCAGAACGGAAACCATATCACCTAGGTGATCATGGATTGTGATTTCCTCATGCAACCAGCACACTTTCTTGCAATCAAGGAAAGTGACGAGTTTTCACAAGTTGTGAATATTCCTCTGAGAGAGGCGGCTTTTAGGCACGAGGTGCCAACTTCTGTTATCTTCGATTTTAATTTATACCTTATTTGTGACAGGCATTACACAACCCTCTTGGCTCACGTATAGACATGAGCATTACTCAGCATCATAGGATGAATGGTTAGAGTCAGCAAACCCCTGAAGACATGCTGCGAGCATGTGTGTGAATGACTTAGTAAAAATTTGAAAGGACACCTACCTATGGTTGATTTTACTGCAACAGCTACTATTCTAGTATTCAGGCAGCTCTGGTTAAAGCATTGCATGGACGATAATGCCAATCTCATTGTTGGACTAAGGAGGGTGCGGTACGCTATCGGAAACGTGGCAAGCTTAGTTTGCGGTACGCTGGGACATTCAGAATTCTGGAACGGATCGGTGATATGTCTCACCAACTCAAGTTACCTGACGAATTAGGTAACTTACACGATGTCATTTATGTCTCGAACCTAAAGAAGCGTCTGTGCGACGCAACACTTGTGATACCCTTGTTGAAGAACCCACTATTAACACAGTCGAATTTCAATCTTGAGAGTTCGTTGGGACTCAAGACGTGGACCGGAATTCATGTAGGAACGCAAATATTGGATAAGGCCCTAGCATCCTCCATTGTTCAGGCGGTTGAAACAACTTTTGCTGTCATTGACGAATTTTGGGACGAAATTTCTTTCAAGTTGGGGATGATGTGGCACCTGCGGAAAATCCATAGACATCCTAATCTAACACCTTGTTGCTTAGAGTTACTTATCAAATTTCGGGACAAAATTTCTTTCAAGTTGGGGATGATGTGACATCATGGGATTTCAAGTGTTACTTATTTCGCAATCCGGTTTCGAGTGGTACCTTGTGCGTTGTGTTTCAATGATTAAAGGCCTAGACTTAGCATGTAACTTGGAATATTGCACACACATAAATCACAAAGGATCTGAGTCTTGGATACACACATATACTTGCACGTGGACATAGTTGGGCTGCACATGTTAACAATGTGGGCCGCCTTGATGCACATGTGACGTGTTGTAGAGTGGTATCTTGTAGATTGACAAATGAGCATCATTACATGCGGCTTACATCAATCACGTGTAGCAAGGAGGTGAATTTTGGGGAGCAATATGTACACGTGTAGGGCACCATCTTATTTTAAGAATCACCATATCATTCTCTTATACATGAAGTCACGTGGACTTGAGGCATACATAAAAGGTGAACTATTTTGATTGGACCAAAGTGGAAAGATATCATCATGGGCCGACAATAGAGTTTCGTCGATGAAACACTAAGAGTTTCGTCGCACAAGATGTTTCATCATGCACATGGCCCTTATTCGCTGAACTAGGCTTTCGGCCCAAGTGAGACCCAACGATATATTTACCTTACTACCGCATAATAATACGTACGATCATATTCGGCGAAACCCTAAACTCTCCATTCCTCTCCTTTCATCCGCGACGGCAGTAGACCCCCCCCCACTCGAGGTATCATCTTATTCGATCGAGCTTTTGGGTTAGTGAATTCTCTTGTATGTTAATTCATATTGATGATCTTGTTTATGTGTGACTTTGGTCAACAGAAAGTGTATATGTATGTTTCATAAAAAAATTGATGCGATGCCATGAAAAAGTAGATGATTAGAATATTATACAAGTAATATAAATCTAGTAATTGTGATTGACTATGTGGTGCATCGCATCAGTTAGAATGTTACGTAACATTGGATGTTTGATATTATGTGTGGGCTAATTAATAGATTAAAGATTGCATTGTGAATAATATGGGAATGACTTGTGAATGGTAGGAATGCATGATAATCTGATTCATATGATTGGTATGTGTAAATTGCGATTCATGATTGATAAAGAGTTGAAATTATAATATGCATAACAATTGGTTAAGTAGATGATGAATGTTATGGGATGATATTAATTGATCATGATTGAATCTGGTTGCATGATCAAAGTAGCAAATAATTAGGTTAATTGATATTGTTGATGAACTGGTTCATGACGAAACATGTGGGTATTTTGCCAAACATCGGTATCGACAAAACTTATGGATGTTTCGCCAAACATCATCACCGACGAAACATATGGGTATTTCGCCGGGGTAGTTCGTCGGGAAGTGTTTCGCCGAAGGGAAGTTAGATTGGGCTCCGACGACACACACACACTCACACACTTTGTTGATGCTATGTTATAATAGGGCTGCACATTCACTCTATGAATTCGAATTAATAACTTGCAATTGAAATGGGCTAATGAAGTAGAAAAAATGGTATGCGAATTATGTGGGCTTCACATGATTACATTTGGGCCGCACAGGTTTAAGGGGGGATCACTGATTTGTATGTTGCACACTTTCGGGTATCAACGGATTAACTGTTACATTATTTGTACATATGAATTAATGAGGTGGATTGGCATATGCATTAATTATATGCTAGATACTGTTTGATAATGTTGTCATGACTAAACTATATGGGTGTTACTTATACATTAAATCATGTGGTATGTGATTACGGAATATGTGAATTAATTGTATGTGAAATATTGAATGATACGTGTTGTGCTTGTATGCAAACTGATTGTTATGTGTAACCATCATAGGACTTGGTTGACCACTTTTGTTAAACGGGTAACTAATTCTACCGAGCAAATCTAAGGTGAGTTCACTGCTCTTTTTACAAGAATGCGTCCTGGGGAGGGATATCTGGTAATTGTTCCGGGGAGGAACGTCGGGTTACTGGGATGTTTGTTATTACACTCAGTTCTATCATATAAGGCCCCTTACATCTACCGATAGTTGCCGGGGAGGCAACGAGGTATTTAGTTGATAGCGCTATTAGGATTGGCACCCTCACACCGTACCGGGGAGGACGGGCGTGAACTAATTACCTTGACCACTTGACCAATGCTTTGATAGAGGCATTGGGGTTGGGCAAATACATCTTGTAGCCATTGCGGTAATCGAGTTAATAACAACATCAAATCAAATCATTGAATCTGTTAAACGTTTCAATCTGGTAACTGATATGTAAACACGTTAACAAAACTTTGAACTCACCAGCGTCTTCTGACACACTTGTCTGCATGATTGCAGGTCTATAGATTGATATCATTTGGAACTTGCTATCTGGGATGCTGGAGTGGTCATGGGTCGTGATACTTGGAATCGCCAAACAAGCCTAATGGATATGTACACATGGTTTATGAAATACTTAACAAATGAGTTATGCTTCCGCTGTATACAATGAACGATATGTAATGTTTTTTAATACTTTATGTTAAGAAATTAAAGCTTTATTTAAATATATGTATGAGTTCAATGTGATTGGTGGCTAAGATCCTTGTACGTTACACGCCCGCGGTGTTTCCGCATGTGGTATTTTGGGGGTGTGACATTATATGTTGCATTTTACACACATCAACTGTATATCTCTTAAATGTCAAAATATACACGTGTGATTTAGTTTACGAAGATTTTTCAATGCCGAGAACCTCGATCAGAGAGTAAAAAAGGCAAAAGGTTCACAATGTTGTAAAACTAAAATGGGATATACCGGGCTAGGAATTCGAATTACAGGAACAAGGGCCAAATCAACCACCCAAGAATTGAATCGTCAAGCAAAAACACTTGAAAACCTCCTGGAAGCAGCTTTTCTAGCCACCAGACCTTTTTCCATCAATTAGGAATCTGATGCCGTCACTAAACTCATTCCTTAAATTGTAGCCATTTTTTAAGTGTTTATTTTTTGGTGTCTAATCCGTATTTATATCACCATGGCTCTTGATTTTTTTGAATGTATATCTCTTAAATGTCAACATATACACGTGTGATTTAGTTTACAAAGATTTTTCAATGCCGAGAACCTCTATCAGAGAGTAAAAGAGTCGTAAGGTTCACAATGGTGTAAAACAAAAAAAGTATATACCGGGCTAGGATTCGAGTTACAGGAACAGGGGCCAAACCATCCACCCAAGAATGCAATCGTCGAGCGAAAACACTTGACAACCTCCTGGAAGCCACTTTTCTTACCACCAGACCTTTCTCCATCAATTAGCAATCTGATGCCATCACTAAACAAATTCCTTAAATTGTATCCATTTTTGAGTGTTTATTTTTTTGTGTCTAATCCACATATATATCACCATTGCTCTTGATTTTCTTGACTGTATATCTCTTAAATGTCAACATATACACATGTGATTTAGTTTACGAAGATTTTTCAATGCCGAGAGCCTCGATCAGAGAGTAAAAAAGGTGTAAGGTTCACAATGGTGTAAAACAAAATTGGTATATAACGGGCTACAATTCAAGTTACAGGAACAAGGGCCAAACCAACCATCCAGGAATGGAATCGATGAGAGAAAATAGTTGAGAACCTCCTGGAAGTAACTTTTCTTGCCACCAGACCTTTCTTCATCAATTAGGAATATGATGCCGTCACTAAACACATTCCTTACATTGTAGCCATTTCTTGAGTGTTTATTTTTTGGTGTCTAATCCGCATAAATATCACCATTGCTCGTGATTTTCTTGACTGTACATCTCTTAAATGTCAACATATACACGTGTGATTTAGTTTACGAAGATTTTTCAATGCCGAGAACCTTGATCAGAGAGTAAAAAAGGCGTAAGGTTCACAATGGTGTAAAACTAAAATGGGATATACCGGGCTAGGAATTCGAGTTACAGAAACAAGGGCCAAACCAACCACCCAAGAATGGAATCGTCGAGTGAAGACACTTGACAACCTCCTGGAAGCAGCTTTTCATGCCACCAGACCTTTCTCTATCAATTAGGAATCTGATGCCGTCACTAAACACATTCCTTAAATTATAGCCATTTTTTGAGTGTTTATTTTTTGTTTTCTAATCCGTATATATATGACCATTGCTCTTGATTTTCTAGACTGTATATCTCATAAATATCAACATATACACATGTCATTTAGTTTGCGAAGATTTTTCAATGACGAGAACCTCGATCAGAGAGCAAAAAAGGAGTAAGGTTCACACTGATGTAAAACTAAAATGGGAGATAACGGGCTAGGATTCAAGTTACAGGAACAAGGGCCAGACCAACCACCCAAGAATGGAATCGTGAAGCGAAAACACTTGACAACCTCCATGAAGCAGCTTTTCTTGCCAACAGACCTTTCTCATTCAATTAAGAATCTGATGCCGTCACTAAACACATTCCTTAATTTGTAGCCATTTTTTGAGTTTTTATTTTTTGGTGTCTCGCATATATATCAACATTGATGTTGATTTTCTTGACTGTATATCTCTTAAATGTCAACATATACACGTTTGATTTAGTTTACGAAGATTTTTCAATGCCGAGAACCTCGATCAGAGAGTAAAAACGGCGTATGGTTCACAATGGTGTAAATCTAAAATGGGATATACCGGGCTAGGATTCGAGTTACATGAACTAGGGCCAAACCCACCACCCAAGAATGGAATCGTCGAGCGAAAACACTTGACAACCTACTGGAAGCAGCTTTTCTTGCCACCAGAACTTTCTCCATCAATTAGGAATCTGATGCCGTCACTAAACACATTCCTTAAATTATGGCCATTTTTTGAATGTTTATTTTTTGGTTTCTAATACGTATATATATCACCATTACTCTTGATTTTCTTAACTGTATATCTCTTAAATGTCAACATATACACGTGTGATTTAGTTTACGAAGATTTTTAAATGCCGAGAACCTCGATCAGAGAGTAAAAAATGCGTAAGGTTCACAATGGTGTGAAACTAAAATGGGATATACCGGGCTAGGATTCGAGTTACAGGAACAAGGGTCAAACCAACCACCCAAGAATGGAATCATCGAGCAAAAACACTTGACAACCTCCTGGAAGTAGCTTTTCTTGCCACCAAACCTTTCTCCCTCAATTAAGAATCTGATGCCATCACTAAACACATTCCTTAAATTGTAGCCATTTTTTGAGTGTTTATTTTTGGTGTCTAATCCGCATATATATCACCATTGCTCTTGATTTTCTTGACTGTATATCTCTTAAATGTCAACATATACACGTGTGATTAGTTTACGAAGATTTTTCAGTGTCGAGAACCTCGATCAGAGAGTAAAAAAGGCATAAGGTTCACAATGGTGTAAAACTAATATGGGAAATACCGGGCTAGGATTCGAGTTACAGGAACAAGGGCCAAACCAAGCACCCAAGAATGGAATCGTCGAGTAAAAACACTTGACAACTTCCTGGAAGCTGCTTTTCTTGCCACCAGACCTTTCTCCATTAATTAGGAATCTGATGCCATCACTAAACACATTCGTTAAATTGTAGCCATTTTTTGAGTGTTTATTTTTTGGTGTCTAATCGGTATATATATCACCATTGCTGTTGATTTCTTGACTGTATATCTCTTTAATTTCAACATATAAACGTGTGATTTAGTTTACGAAGATTTTTCAATGCCGAGAACCTCGATCAAAGGGTAAAAAAGGCGTAAGGTTCATAATGTTGTAATACTAAAATGGGATATACCGGGCTCGGATTCGAGTTACAGGAACAAGGGCCAAACCAACCACCCAAGAATGGAATCGTCGAGCGAAAACACTTGACAACCTCCTGGAAGCAGCTTTTCTTGCCACCAGACCTTTCTCCGTCAATTAGGAATCTGATGCCGTCACTAGACACATTCCTTAAATTGTAGTCATGTTTTGAGCGTTTATTTTTTGGTGTCTAATCCGCGTATATATCACCATTGCTCTTGATTTTCTTGATTGTAAATTTCTTAAATGTCAACATATAACGTGTGATTTAGTTTACCAAGATTTTTCAGTGTCGAGAACTTCGATCAGAGGGTAACAATGGCGTAAGGTTCACAATGGTTTAAAACTAAAATGGGATATACCGGGCGAGGATTCGAGTTACAGGAATAAGGGCCAAACCAACCACTGATGAATGGAATCTTCGAGCGAAAACACTTGACAACCTCATGGAAGCAAATTTTTCTTGCCACCAGACCTTTCTCCATCAATTAGGAATCTGATGCCGTCACTAAACGCATTCCTTAAATTATAGCCATGTTTTGAGTGTTTATTTTTTGGTGTCTAATCCGCATATATATCACCATTGCTCTTGATTTTCTTGACTGTATATCTCTTAAATGTCAATATATACACATGCGATTTAGTTTACGAAGATTTTTCAATGCCGAGAACCTCGATCAGAGAGTAAAAAAGGCATAAGGTTCACAATGGTGTAAAACTAGAATGGGATATACCGAGCTAGGATTCGATTTACAAGAACAAGGGCCAAACCAACCACCCAAGAATGAAATCGTCGAGCAAAACACTTGACAACCTCCTAGAAGCAGTTTTTCTTGCCACCAGACCTTTCTCCATCAATTAGGAATCTGATGCCGTCACTAAACACATTCCTTAAATTGTAGCCATTTTTTGAGTGTTTATTTTTTGGTGTCTAATCCGCATATAGATCACCATTGCTTTTGATTTTCTAGACTGTATATCTCTTAAATGTCAACATATACAAGTGTGATTTAGTTTACGAAGATTTTTCAATGCCGAGAACTTCGATTAGAGATTAAAAAAGGCGTAAGGGTCACAATGGTGCAAAACTAAAATGGGATATACCATGCTAGAATTCGAGTTACAGGAAGAAAGGCCAAACCAACCACCAAAGAATCGTCGAGCGAAAAGACTTGACAACCTCCTGGAAGTAGTTTTTCTTGCCACCAGACCTTTCTCCATCAATTAGCAATCTGATGCCGTCACTAAACACATTCTTTAAATTGTAGCAATATTTTGAGTGTTTATTTTTTGGTGTCTAATCCGCATATATATCACCATTGCTCTGATTCTCTTGACTGTATATCTATTAAATGTCAACAGATACACGTGTGATTTAGTATACAAAGATTTTTCAATGCCGAGAACCTCGACCAGAGAGTAAAAAAGGCGTAAGGTTCACAATAGTGTAAAACTAAAATGGGATATACCGGGCTAGGATTCGAGTTACAGGAACAAGGGCCAAACCAACCACCCAAGATTGGAATCGTCAAGCGAAAACACTTGACAACCTCCTGGAAGTAGCTTTTCTTGCCATCAGACCTTTCTCTATCAATTAGTATTCTGATGCCATCACTAAGCACATTCCTTAAATTGTAGCCATTTTTTGAGTGTTTATTTTTTGGTGTCTAATCCGCATATATATCACCATTGCTCTTGATTTTCTTGACTGCATATCTCTTAAATCTCAACCTATACACGTCTGATTTAGTTTACGAAGATTTTTCAATGCCGAGAACCTCGATTAGAGAGTAAACCAGGCGTAAGGTTCATAATGGTGTAAAACTAAAATGGGATATACCGGGCTAGGATTCGAGTTACAGGAACAAGGGTCAAACCAACCACCCAAGAATGGCATCGTCAAGTGAAAACACTTGACAACCTCCTGGAAGCTGCTTTTCTTGCCAATAGACCTTTCTCCATCAATTAGGAATCTGATGCCGTTACTAAACACATTCCTTAAATTGTAGCCATTTTTTTAGTGTTTTATGTTTTGGTGTCTAATCCGCATATATATCACCATTGCTCTTGATTTTCTTGACTGTATATCTCTTAAATGTCAACATATACACGTGTGATTTAGTTTACGAATATTTTTCAGTGCCGAGAACCTCGATCAGAGAGTAAAAAAGGCTTAAGGTTGAAAATGGTGTAAAATTAAAATGGGATATACCGGGCTCGGATTCGAGTTACATGAACAAGGGTCAAACCAACCACCCAAGAATGGAATCGTCGAGGCAAAACACTTGACAACCTCCTGAAAGCAGGTTTTCTTGCCACCAGACATTTCTCCATCAATTAGGAATTTGATGCCGTGATGTGTGCAAAATGCAACATATAAATTACATCAAATGTGGCATAAAACTAACCTTTTTTTAGTACTAATGTTGGAAAAAGTATGCTTTTGTCTTCCTTTTGTATTTTCAGGACTAAATGAGCTGAAATAAACAAAAGAAGCAAAAAATGCAGCCAAATCTAACATAATTACAAGAAAAGGAACAAACGTGGCATGCCCGACCCCCCGACAGCATCTTCCCAAGCAAAAACAAGAAGACATAAAGCTGAACACGCCCCATGCTCAGTGAACACGGGGGCGTGCCCAAGTGTCAGCAGAAAAGACAATGCTGTAGAAGCTTATATCGCCCACCACGGGGTCTTACTCAGCGGACACGGGGCCGTGGTCAACTCTAAGATTCGCATAATCTGGGGAAATCTTGATAGTACAGATTTGCTTTTGCACACGGGGGCGTGCCCAGTGAACACGGGGGCGTGGTCAACTATTGCAGACAAACTGCAATTAATGAAGGAAGAGAAGGATGATTGACACGGGGCCATGCTCAATGGACACGGAGCCGTGCCCGAGCTGCTGTTCAGGCTATAATTAGGGGTGCTTGGCTCAATTGCAAACCATCCCTTGACACACCACCTCTCTCACACTTCACCCACCACCCACCACCACCATCCATTGTCCATCATAGAGTGTGTGAGTCATCTCGGGATCCAAGATTGATCGTAAGAGTTCTTGACAATCAAAGGCCATGTTTGCCTATGTCTCTTACATCACTTGGTGAAGACACGTGTCTAGTGTAATACTTTTTATTTTTAATCTTTTCGCACTTTTTACTTGGTTATGTATTAATGACTTTAATAACTAGTTTCTTATGTTGAAGGTGATTCTTCCTTATCGTTTTTCCGTGGTGTCATGGCATTATTTTACTGTCTATAAAAAAAAGTTTCACCATTCATATCTCCACGGTCTATATGGAGGTATGTTGGCTACCTAGTCGGGGGTTAAGGGAACGGTTTGGTAAGAGTCTTGCCTTGTTCAATGTATAGATCCTGCAAGGACCTGGGTCAAATTTAGTAGGACCTCCTTCAATACTTACCGGTATTAGATGGCGGGGGTCCAAACTCTTTGATCCCCTCATATGTAAGCTACTATTAATACTTTAACCTGGCTACTTAGGACTGTATCCTTGCTGACTCAGACTATTTAGCCGAGGGTAACGTCACCTTCAATAGAGGGGCCTACTATAATATGCATTAATAACTTAATTAATTATCTTTCAATAAATCCGACCCTTTAGGATTGTATTCTTGCTGACTCAAACTACTGGGTTGAGGGTAACGTCACCTTCAAAAGAGGGGCCTACTACAATAACTAAGATAATCTCTTAAAAAGTGCAAATGTGCCGAAATAATCAAAGGTTACACTAAACATGAGTTGGAGCCAAGTGATTCGTCTTGTCTATCTGTTTTTACTTTTATTTTATTTTTCAGCATTTTAGTTAGTTTTTATTTTCTTGTTTAAAAATCTTTTTCTAACTTTTGATTTGATTAGAGGTTGAGGACAAACTGGTATTAAAAGCTCTTGTGTCCTTGGACGACCTCGGTATGTTACCAACACTATACTACGCTCACGATGGGTGCACTTGCCCATATGTGTGTTTAGTGTTAGTAAATATCGTGTTTTATAAATTTAAAACTTGGCTAAAAAGTGTAAAAGGGCTTAAAATAAACATTAAAACCATAACACACTTCACGCACATCAAGTTTTTTGCGCCGCTGCCGGGGACACAAGGATTTTAAGAAAGCTTAAAATCGACGGCCAAATCAGTTTTTCAAAACCTTTTTAAAAACGCGCGCATATTTTTCTGCATTTTAGTTTAGTTTTACATTTACAGTAGGTTGACCACGGGCCGTGCTCATTGAACACGGGGTCGTGCTGCATATTTTTCATAAAACACCCAGATACAGTAGCTTGAACATGGGGCCGTGCTCACTGACACGCCCCATGCTCAAAAAAATCAGTAACTTTAATTAAAACGCCCAGATACAGATTTTGTATGCGGGGCCGTGTCCACTGAACACGGGGCCGTGTCCAGCCTCTGTTTCCGTTTTTATTTTTGTTTTCTAGTATCGAGACTTTGTTGTGGTCTGCTGAGTGATTCTTATGGATCAATACTCAAGAGGTTACAACTACACCTATGAGGAGGATGATTATATTAATAACTATTGCACTGATTGTGGAAACCCGCACTCGGTTCAATATTGTAACTTATATCAACCATCCACTTCATACACCTACTATGAGGAGCCCAAGTACGAGCCATCAACTTCATACACATCCTATGAAGACCAAAGGTATGAACCTCCTCCCTCATACTCATATTTTGATGAACCAAGGTATGAACCTTCATACTCATACTTTGAGGAACCAAGATATGAGCCACCACCTTCATATGCTTACTATGAGGTACCATGGCGTGAACAACCCATCTCATATGAGTACTATGAAGAACAAAACTACGACCCTTGTCCATCATATACTTACAATGAAGAACAATGGTGTGAACCATCTACTTCATATGGGTATTTTGAGGAACAAAGGATCGAACAACCGGATTCGAGCTTTAAAAATCCCGATCCTTTTTCTATCACCGAAGTGACTGATAGGATATTAGAACACCTTAAAACTATCGACGCTACATAAAAGAATCTCGCGCAAGGGAAGAGGAGTCCCGCGCAAGAAAAGAATTAAATAAAGAAGAGAGAGTTGAAAGTGTAAAAATGGAAGAACAAATAAGTGAAAAACCGACACATGAGTTAAACAACGAAAAAGGTGAGTCCGACAATGTTAAACTCCAAGAAGAGTCTAATTTTGAAGAAATTAATCTCTTGTCACCTTCTTTTGAAAATCATTGTTTAGTTCCCACTCATGCTAAGTTTATAAAAGAGTTAAACACTAACATTAAAATTGACGAAACGATAAGAGTTAATTTAACTAATGATCAAACCGCGCTAATAAAAGAAGACCCATTTGAAATTAACATTACACTGGTTCCATGTTTCTTTCAAAATTCGTTTATTAGTAATGTCACAATTGATAAAGATCTTTGTGTTAACATAATGCCCAAGTACATTTTCGAAAAATTAAGTATTAGTGATTTTTCTCCACTTCAAATACCCATTTTTCTATATAATCGGAAAGTAATAAAATCAATTGGTGTAGTTGAGGATGTCTTGGTTCAAACAAATCAAATGGTAATCCCAACCGACTTTGTCATCCTCGATGACGCTCCTCTAGTGTTGGGACGACCCTTTGTAAAAACTCACGAAGCTTTGAAAAACCGGAAGTACAACAATCTACCACTTCAATTACGGGCATTTAAAAAGAGTGTCGATCTTGAGCGGACAATGAAATATCCATTCGGCAATAATGACCCCCTAATTGAAGATGAAGATGAACCACCCGATATAAGTGAAAAGATTGACCACTTTGTTGAAAAGGAGGTCGCCATAGAACAAACTTTTAAAGTTCTTGATCAAAATGAGCAACCAAATAAGGAGTCTCTTAAAGACCCACCTCTTGAGCTCAAAGAACTTCCAAAAGGTTTGGAATATGCTTTTCTAGACAAAGATGGTAAATCACCTGTAATTATTTCGTCTAAATTAGGTAGTTTAGAAAAAGAAAAATTAATTAACCTTTTGAAAAAAACCCAAAAATGCGATTGCTTTGAAGCTTGTAGATATTAAAGGAATAAGTCCTTCCATGTGCACGCACAAAATTTTAATGAATGATGACTACAAATCGGTAATACAACCACAACGTCGAGTAAATCCAAATGTGCAGGAAATGGTTAAAAACGAAGTCATCAAATTACTTGACGCTTGACTTATTTATCCTATCTCGTATAGTCCTTGGGTAAGTCCCGTCCAAGTAGTTCCAAAGAAAGGAGGTATGACGATAATAACTAACGAAAAGAATGAATTAATACCAATGAGAACCGTCACAGGATGGAGAGTATGTATAGATTATAGACGATTAAATGAAGCAACAAGGAAAGATCACTTTCCTTTGCCCTTCATTGATCAAATGTTAGAAAGATTATCCGGTCATATATTTTACTGTTTCTTGGATGGTTTTTCAGGTTACTTTCAAATCCCGATAGCACCCGAAGACCAAGAAAAGACAACCTTCACATGTCCCTATGGAACTTTTGCTTATCGACGCATGCCATTTGGTCTATGTAATGCCCCCGCAACATTCCAACGTTGCATGGTAGCCATCTTCCATGACATGATAGAAAAAACAATGGAAGTCTTCATGGACGACTTTTCTATCTTTGGGGATTCATACGATCAATGCCTCGATAACCTTGAACGAATGCTATCCCGATGTGAGGAAACTAACCTCGCCCTTAATTGGGAAAAATGCCATTTCATGGTAACAGAGGGAATAATACTCGGTCATAAAATCTCAAGCAAAGGAATGGAGGTTGATGGAGCCAAAATAGACACTATTTCTCGATTACCACCCCCATCATCCGTTAGAGCTATCAGAAGTTTCCTAGGGCATACCGGATTTTATAGGCGATTTATCAAAGACTTTTCTAAAATTTCAACCTTTCATCTTTGACAATGATTGCAACCAAGCAATTCTATCCCTAAAGGAAATGCTAGTCAATGCACCTATCATGATAGCGCTTGATTGGAAATTTCCTTTCGAAATCATGTGTGATGCAAGTGATTTTGCAGTTGGAGCTGTCTTGGGACAAAGAAAAGAAAAGCATTTTCACCCAATTTATTATGCTAGTAAAACACTTAACGATGCACAAGAAAATTACACAACAACTGGAAAAGAATTACTAGCTGTGGTATTTGCTTTTGATAAATTTTGTTCTTATCTTGTTCTTTCTAAACCTATAGTCTATACAGATGATGCAGCCATTCGATATCTCTTCAAAAAGCAAGACGCAAAACCACGCTTGATTCGGTGGATTTTACTCCTCCAAGAATTTGATATTGAAATCAAAGACAAAAGAGGAGCAGAAAACCACCGCGGCAGATCATCTTTCGCGCTTAGAAGACCCAGCTTTGGAGGCAACCAGGGACGAGCAAATCAACGAAAAATTTCCAACGGAGTCCCTAGAAATGGTGGAATACAAAGAAGAACCATGGTACGCAGACAATGCTAACTACCTAGCTAGCGGTATAGTCACAAAAGGTTGGCCTCATCATCAAAGAAAAAAATTCTTTGCTAATGTGAAGCACTATTTTTGGGAAGACCCTTATCTTTTCAAAATGCGTGCCGACCAACTCATCCGACGATGCGTACATGGTAGCGAAGCACGAAGAATTCTCCGCCATTGTCATGAAGGTCCATACGGAGGACATCATGGTGCTGCTAGTACCGCACGAAAGGTATTTGATTCAGGATTTTATTGGCCTACCCTTTACAAAGACGCCAAAAGTCTTGTCAAGACATGTGATGCTTGACAAAGAACAGGTAATATTTCTTCCAAAAACAAAATGCCACAAAATGGCATTCTTGTTTGTGAAATTTTTGATATGTGGGGACTCTACTTTATGGGACCTTTCCCACCGTCAAAAGGAAACAAATATATACTTGTGGCAATAGATTACTTGTCTAAATAGGCCGAGGCCAAGGCACTTCCAACAAATGATGGAAGAGTCGTGGTAAGATTTCTGAAAAAATTATTCTCTCGTTTTGGGACACCTAAAGCATTAATAAGTGATAGAGGTACCCATTTTTGCAACCATCAACTTGAAGAGTAAAAACATCAACATCATACCTGGTAAGTTACGAACAAACGGGTTGACATCTAAAATCGGTAAGTTTTCTAACCAAATTTTTGGGAAACAAGGGGCACTCACACGAGCACATAAAAAAACACCGCTCGACACGAGGCCGTGTCCACTGGACAAGGGGCCGTGTCCGCGCGACTTTCGGGATAAAACCTTTTTTTCATAACAGTTACACCATTCCACACGCCCCGTTTCCCCAAAAACGCTCTGGTTCAAGGAGATTTTCCGCAGATTTTCGACGTCTCCTCTACTTCTAACAACATCAAGGTATGATTCTATCATCATTAGTAGTTAGATTAAGCATTTGCATGTAGTTAGAACATCAAAAAATTGGGGAAAAATCTAGGGTTCTTGAAATTCATCCGGATCGAACCTCAAATTTTTGTTTAAATCTGTTAGCATTTAGTTAGATTAATGTTATAGGAAGTAAATCCACTTGTATTGTTCAAAGATTCACCCGATCTCTCACAAAAACCCCAAACCCTTGTTTTTGAACCGAAAAAGATAAAATTGAAGGGGTAAACGGGTTGTTTTGAGAAAAACGGCACTTGGGGTTTCATTTTCGGTGGAAACCGCACCTAGTGGACCAAAAATTTTCAAGTTTTCGGGACCGGGTCGAAAAATGAAATTTTTGAGTAACAAACGCCTGGAGACGGGGTCGTGTCCGCTGAACACGGGGCCGTGTCCAGCTCGCTGTTTGCAGTTTTGTCCGAAAATTCCACTGTTTCGTGCTAACTTTTGGTGTATTCTTTCAGATGTCGAAGAAATTCACGAGGTTTAACGCAAATGAGCTCGATGCTAGGGCAAGATATGAAGTGCTTCAAACAAGACCGGAAGAATACCCAAGACAAGTGTGCACGGATCTTTTAGCAATGGTGAACCAACCTGACCGGTTTAACAACCTCGTTACCGGCCCACTAAGAGTCGCCCTAACCACTCGAATTCGCTCAGTCCACGAGTGCACTATGGAATTCTATAGCACCTTCACATTCAATTCAAGGTGCGACCCTTTCGACAGTGATGGGGTGGTATTCTGATGTGGTGGAACTAGGTACTCGATTTAGATGGCACAATTTGGGTCGATAGTTGGGCTGTATGCGGAGGAAGATGTGAGTAATGAAGAGAACACCGGAGGGGTGCGAGAGTTTGATAAGAACGAATGCCAAGCCGCGTGGGCTCAGATTGGTGAAGGGCCCTACAACCCGAGCAGCACTAAGAGCACTAAGTTGAGGGACCCACTTTACCGATACATCCATAGGGTCATCGGTTACTCTCTTAGCCAAAGGCATGATAGCGGTGGCGTTGTTGGGTTGAGAGATTTGATAGTCGTTCACTGCATTCATACCCGCAGACACCTCGATGTTCTGTATCTCCTGCTCCGAAACATGCATTGGAATAGGCTTGATACTCCACCAACCCCTATCTTATTTGGAGGGTGGATATACCGTCTCTTCAAGCATTTCACCAACATACCTAGGTCCTTCGAAAGGAGCCCATTGTCGGGAAGAGTGGATGCACACATCTGCCGCTCCATGAACCTAATTTATGAGGCTGAAGACGGGTCGGTTAGCTTCCAAAGGATGCAGGGGCATGCATGGAACCCGCAAGAAGCACTCGTCCTCCACGCTCCACAGTTTTAACAACCTTCCCACTACCAGTACCAGTCCCACGGTGATCCGGGCCAGTCCTCCACACAAGGAGGTGGTTTTCCTAACTTCCAAAGTTTACATGATTTATTGCAGGAAAACCTCATGTGCACCAGGAACACCTATAACATGGCGAGCAACACGTACACTCGGGTCGGAGCTATCGAGAGAAACATATCCGACATTCAGGATGACATTTGGAGCATCCGGGAGTACATGGCGGGGCACGGAGGATGAGGTGATGACGATGAGGACGAGGATATGGACTAGGTGGGAGGAGTGGAGGTAGGAGCAGATGGTTGGTGATCCAACATGTTAACCCCCTTTATCTTGAACAATTTCCGGCCTGCGTGTCGTGTGTTGAACAATTTACTTTAACTCTTTTTACTTTCTGCATTTTAATTTTCTTTTTAACTTTGTGACGTGGATGTTGAACTTGGTAATTTAGGATGTTTGCTATGGTTTGGTGTAGTGTTTATTAATAAAACAGGTACATACGAGGCTTAGACCACTAAAAATTAGTACTACTAAAGTCGGGACAGGAAAACCGGAGCCAGAAACCTATTTTTCAACTTTGCAGATTGTCTACACGGGGACGTGTCCAGCACACACGCCCCCGTGCCCACTTCCCTAGATCTGCTGTTTGTTTAAATCTGCAGACTTTTGCCAGACACGGGGTCGTGCCCAATGGACACGCCCCCGTGTCCAACTTCTGTAAGTTTTCGTTACTGGCACTCCGACACGGGGTCGTGTCTATCGGACACAGGGCCGTGTCCAGAGTTCCAGTAACACAAAATTCTTGCTTTCTCACACCTTTTTACACATTAAATCAACCTAAAAACTTATTTTTGGGACACATTGAGGACAATGTGTAATTTAAGTGTGTGGGGGATGCTAAAACCTTGAATCTTGCAAGTCCTAACTACAAGCCTTACACAAAACTCTATTGGAACCGCTAAACACCCCAAATTTTTTCAAAAAATTTCATTTTTTTTTCTTGACTAGGTTTAATTTGGGAAATTCAAATTCTAAAAAGGTTATATTTTTACAAATTTACAACCGATAGCGTCGTGATAAAATGAACCAACATAAGAAAGTTATGAAACGGCATGATAAGCTTAGTTAAAATTTGATTATATATACTTGATCACATAAAAACCCATTCCCACAAAAGTGAGTTTTGAGCCTTTATTGAGCATACAAATACATATCTTTAAAACTAAATGCTCATTTTTCGTTTCTTGTGTGAATAGTCACTTGGTTCTTACGACTCTAGAACTTGCCAGGACGATACATTCCCGGTCCTTACCAACTTAAACCCGAGTTAGTAAATGATGGAGGCATTAGGAATAACCCTTTTTATTTCTACACCATTATTTTTCTCTTTTTTACCACCTACCCAAAATCCCCCTAGTTAACCCCTTTGAGCTAGACCTTTTCATTTCTTAACCCAAAAACAAACACCCTTTCTCCCACCAAAACCTTTTTATTTTTAACCCTATGTTTTAGTAACAAGATCGGTTTTTCGTATGACTTTCAAAAAAAAAAAAAACGTTCATGATGAAACAAAAGAGAAATAAACAAATAAGTTTATCAAAAAATAACGTTGTTTGAATAAAAGCTTCATCGAAACAAAAATTGCAAAAATAAAAAAGTCTTACGAAAACAGACGCTTTTTACCCTTTTCGCCCTTTTCTACTAACCATTAACCCAAACCACCTACCTTTAACACAAGCCTAAGACATTTACAAAGGTATATAGTTAAAAAGGAGGAGGACTGATTGCTTGGCAACCCTATGGTAGGAGTAAGTTCCATACCGCTCTCGAGTGATTCACTAAAATACATCTTCGGCCGAGTGTTGAGTGATCCCCCGTGAGATGTGTGAACTAGTATATAAATGGAATTTTAAAGAGGCATGTTATGCCCTAATAAGTAATTTATCTTATGTAATGTTTTAAATAAATCATGACGAATAGGATTGTAAATAAATAAAAATAAAACTTAATAAAGAATCTTGGAAATCCCGACACTCTATGACAAGCCCAAAAACCTTCTCTTCTACCCATTCCATTTGGGAGTGTAAAGCGACATTATAAAGAGTTTTTTGTCACACCCCGACCACGTAAAACATCAAATCGTGGCGGAAATGTCGGGGAGTGTTGTAACAGAATTATTGTTCCACAACCATGGTAATTAAAATTACATTTTATTTATAAACCAAAGGTGGAATACATTGTCTTAAAACAAGAACCAAAGAGTACATCACATAATTCAAACTAGTTCTATCTTCATTTTAAGTCTCTAAGGCACAGGTCTGCCCTAGTGTGTCACGAACATCCTATGCAACAGCTCATGAAAACACATGTGAAAATAGGTACGTCAGCATAAAAATGCCTGTGAGATACATAGGTTTTGTGAAAATAGGATTCATGATTTAAGTTTAAAGAAAATGATTAATAAAAATTAGTCATGAATCTTGTTAAGTGTTTTCTTTTGTAAATCATTTGAAAAGCGATAGAAATTAGATTATGTATGTAAGAAAAGTGTATGGCTAATAAAATAATCAAGTAAAATGAGTGTGTATAAAACAAACTGTTTTGTAAAACAATGTCTTGTGAAAATTATGTTATTTGCGTAAAATGTATAAGTCCAAATTGAATGATTTAAATAACGCTACGACATGTAATATAATACAAGCACTTATATATAGGAAGTACCAGCGGCGTATCCACCATGCTTGTATCATACTACACACGTATCGTTACTTAAGTCACTTAAACAAACCACCAATGTATAAAGTCCATGTTTAAACCAAATGTCAAAAGTTCTTGTATAAATGTTAAAAGTCAAAATGTAGTCATGTAATGTGTAACAATGTTATGTATGGTAAGTAATGTGTAGTCACTTAAACCAAATGTAAAAATGTAAAAATGTACAAAACAAAGTATTTTGATTATATCAAAAAGTTGTGTTTTGCATAATAAATGCATGTTTTACTGATACAAACATTTATGTGGTAAGTTAAACGCATACATTCAAGGCTTGAGACAGACGGATAACCCTAAGTAAAGGTTATCAAGGAAATATTTTTGGATTCAGTCATTCCTTTCACCCAAACAAACCTAGGATGTAAGGAACGGATTTGTCAAGTCCTATAGTACCATTACTTACTACCGAGCGGCGTAGCTAATGTTAATGAACATATTTAAGTCCCGTTTGTATAAACCAAATCTCATACCAAATGTAAACATGTTATATGAAAACAATGTGCTAAGTAAGCAGAAAAGTTATGTAAAACAATGTGCTAGCATGCTCAGTCAACATACATAGCAAAAGAAGATGAGTTTTAAATCAATGTGCTAGCATGTTCAGTCAACATACATAGCAAAACATAAGGAAATCATGTACTATAATTGTACTAATGAACATAGCAAGTATATGATGTAAAAAGATGGAAAGCACGAAAGTAACAAGTAGGCACATGTGTTTCACCCCAAAACAGTTTGAAAACAGTAAAAGAGGGGTCTATGTACTCACTTCAGATTACTCAATAGATTTTAGATATCCACCAAGCAAAGCTAGAAGATCACGGAATCAAACGACACCTAATATAGGTAACTATGTTAATAAACGGACCTATTCGGAGGATCGGGTAGCATGGGGGTTCGTAAACCAAATTAGTGTAAGAACTCATGCAATATGGTTTAACAAAGCCTACAAACTACACTTCAACTTAGAGAAAATCTCAGAAATCAAGTGGGTTTTCGCAAATGAGAGCAAGGGGTATTTATAGATGTAGTAGAGCCGTTAAGATAGTTCCTCGTTATCGGAGATTCAATCACAGCCGTACACCTCGAGCCCATTGTTTTACAAAACCATAGAAGCCCCTAGATTAAGCCCATTGTTTGCTAAAAACCATTTGCAAATGGAAAACATGAGTATAACAGCTATAAACAGCTGTTAAAACATATTCTACATGTCTGAGAGGGCCACGCGGCCCACGTAACAGACAACAGAAACTTACGCGGCTCGCCTTGGCTGCACAGTTCAGCAACATGTTTCCAGAATGACAGTTTCAGTCCCTGCTGTGTTATAAGTTGTATTCCGACATGTTTAAGGCCCGTTAAGCCAACTTTAAGGCCCTAAAATGATGCCCTAGCATTGTGGACATGAAACATGCTCAAAAATATGCCGGATGTCGGTTCGTTTGGTCGTACGATCGCGATATTCGCTTAATTATGATGGAATGCGCATAAGCGCGAAAAACGATCCAAGTTGCGCGACGAATGGATTTTTCTCATGCCAAACACTAAAATAAAATTTTTTAGTGCTTACATAAATTTTTGGATGTCCGGATGTATTCAGAACGTAAGTTATGCGCGAAAATGCAAACTTATGCATTTTTTGACGCTATTAGTCCCTTAATGAGCATAAAGTTTATTTTAGCACACCGAACCCCTCAAAGCCTATTTCTAAGCTATGTAAAGGATATTTAGGGTGTGTTTAACTTATGGCCATGTTCTTGAATGCTCGTTACAGTACGAATCGGCATACTTTCACAGTTTGTCGAATTTAGTCCCTGTAAGCAAATGAACTTGATCTTGCCATACCAAAGCCTTTAAAACTTATTTCTAAGTTATGTAAAGGTTATTTAAGGTATGTTAAGAATATGTTGATGTTCCAGAGTGTTTTTCGCATTAAACTGATTACGTTTACGCACCAGTTTGCGTATAATTCTCTAGAAAGCGATATAGAGTTTGAATTTGAACAAAAGTCAAAACAAAAAAAATGTCAAACATAAACAAACAAACATTGGGATCAAATAACTTTATTTCATTGATAACTGAACTGTTTACAATGATTACAAGCACAGATGTCACAGTCTCCCCTACTTGTGGAAATTTCGTCCCGAAATTTGTTTAGAGGAAACTCGTGAGAATAGATGCGAATACTTCGCCTTCATTTGATCTTCACGTTCCCAAGTAAATTCTGGTCCATGTTTAGATTCCCAGCGAACTTTAACCAAAGGAATGCGCTTGCGTTTAAGCCATTTGACTACACGATCCATAATTTCCACAGGTTTCTCAACAAAATGCAGTGTTTTATCAACACGAATTTCATCAAGTGGTATGTGGAGATTCTCATCAGCTAAACACTTCTTAAGATTGGACACGTGAAAGGTTGGATGAACATTACCAAGTTCAGGAGGTAATTCAAGTCTGTAGGCTATCTTACCGATTCTTTTGACGATTTTTAATGGTCCAACGTATCTAGGTGTAAGTTTTCCTGTCTTTCCAAATCTGATAACACATTTCCAAGGTGAGACCTTAAGTAATACACGATCACCGACTTAAAATTCAAAGGGCTTGTGTCGTTGGTCCGCGTAACTCTTTTGACGGTTTCGAGCTGTCTGAAGGTTATCACGAACTTTCTTAACCTTATCAGTTGTCTCTAGAATGAGGTCAGGTCCAGTAAGCTGAGCCTCACCGATCTCATTCAAGCAGACTGGTGAACGGCATTTTCGACCATAGAGAGCCTCGAAAGGAGCCATGTTGATGCTGGAGTGATAACTGTTGTTGTAAGAGAATTCAATCAATGGAAGATGTGAATCCCAACTACCACCAAAATCGATCACGCAAGCTCTAAGAATATCCTCCAAAGTCTGGATTGTTCTTTCAGTTTGGCCATCTTTTTGTGGATGATAAGCTGTGCTCAGATTAAGTTGGGTCCCCATAGCAGATTGCATGGTTCTCCAAAAACGAGAGGAGAAGCGAGCATCTCTGTCAGAAATAATGTTCAAAGGAACACCATGTCGAGATACGATTTCACCCACACAAATTTTGGCAAGCTTTTCAGCAGATAGATCCTCATGGATCGGCAGGAAATGCGCTGATTTAGTAAGATGATCAACAACTACCCAGATGGCATCATGACCTTTCTTTGTGCGCGGAAGTTTGGTAATAAGATCCATAGCGATGTTTTCCCAATTCCAAACTAGGATTTTGGTTGCTCCAAAAGACCAGAGGGATGCTGATGTTCAGCCTTAACCTTAAGACAAGTAAGGCATTTTGAGACGTACAAGGCAATGTCTTTCTTCATACCAGGCCACCAATACTGAGTACGAAGATCCTTGTACATTTTGTCTGAGCCAGGATGAATAGAGTAACGAGACTTATGAGCTTTATCCTTAAGCAAGGTGCGGAGATCATCTAGGCTTGGGACCTACAACCGGTCCATGAAATAATATGATCCATCATCTTTCAGTTAGAGATCAGGCTTGATATGAAATGGTAATTCCTTACCCATCAATCCTTGTAAAACACAAGTATGTTGAGCCTGAGTAATGCGGGTTTGGATATTAGATCTGGCTTGAATACCAGATTGAACACGAACACAATGAAGCTTAGTACGTTCCTTACGACTCAAAGCATCGGCTACGACATTCGCCTTACCAGGATGGTAGTGAATTTCGCAGTCATAGTCGTTTAGAAGCTCAACCCAACGTTGTTGCCTCATGTTGAGTTCTTTCTGATTGAAGATATGCTGAAGACTTTTGTGGTCTGTAAAAACCCCACATTTTGTACCATACAAATAGTGTCTCCAGATCTTAAGAGCGAAGACCACTGCACCCAACACAAGATCATGAGTGGTGTAGTTCTTCTCATGCACCTTCAACTGCCTTGATGCGTAGGCTATGACTTTGTTCCTTTGCATCAGAACACAACCAAGACCCAATTTAGATGCATCGCAATAAATGACGAAATCATCATTGCCCTCAGGCAAAGTCAGAATAGGTGCATCACAAAGCTTCTGTTTGAAGGTCTGAAATGCTTCCTCTTGCTTAAATCCCCATTCAAAGGGTTTGTTCTTCTGGGTTAGAGCAGTTAGAGGAACTGCAATCTTTGAGAAGTTCTCAATGAAGCGGCGGTAATAACTCGCAAGACCAAGAAAAGAACGAACCTCAGTAGGAGTAGTGGGCGTATCCCAATCCTTAATCGCACTGATCTTGGAGGGATCTACATGAATACCTTGTTCGTTGACAATATGTCCCAAAAATTGAACTTCCTTAAGCCAAAATTCGCACTTGGAGAATTTGGCGAAAAGTTGTTCTTTCTTTAGGAGTTCCAGAGTAAGACGATGGTGTTGCTCGTGATCAGCTTGCGTCTTAGAATAAACCAAGATGTCATCAATGAAAACGATGATGAATTTATCTAAATAAGGCTTGCAGACCCTATTCATTAAGTCCATGAAAACAACAAGAGCATTAGTCAAACCGAATGGCATAACTGTGAACTCACAATGCCCATATCGAGTGCAGAATGTTGTCTTAGGAATATCTTCTTCGTGTATGCGAAGTTGATGATACCCAGAACGAAGATCGATCTTCGAAAAATAAGAATCGCCATGTAACTGATCAAAGAGATCATCAACGCAAGGTAGGGGATATCGATTCTTGATGGTAAGCTTGTTAAGCTCACGGTAATCGATGCACATTCTGAAAGATCCATCCTTCTTCTTGACAAAAAGAACGGGAGCACCCCTAGGTGAAAAGGTAGGATGGATGAAACCTTTGCCAGAAAGCTCCTGAAGCTGCTTAGACCTCTCTTGCATCTCAGACGGTGCAAGACGATATGGAGCTCTGGCAATGGGATTTGAACCAGGTACGAGATCAATACGGAACTCGACTTGGTGTGCTGGGGGTAGACCAGGTAACTCTTTAGGAAACAACTCCGGATAATCCCGAACAACAGGGATATCTTGAATAGACTTACCTTTGCTTTTATCTGCTGTAACATGTGCCAAGAAGGCCACATAATTCTTTTGTAGATACTTCCGAGCCTGAGTACAAGACATGAGCTTGAGACAACTAGCAGGTTTCTCACCACGAACCTGTAGGATCTCACCTGTCGAAAGTGGCACACGAACGATCTTCTCGAAACAAACTACCTCTGTGTGATGCCTGGCTAACCAATGCATTGGCGTGAGGTCAATAGGAAAAAGATGATTGTTAAGGTTCAATTGGCAGTTACGAAGAACAGAATCAAGAACAATGGGATCACCACTAGCAACTTCTACTGTCAAAGGCTTACCTAGTCTTGTTCTTGACACGCGAAGCAATGGCTCAAAAGACAATGACACAAAACTCTTGTCGGCACCAGAATCAAAAAGCACAGATGCAAGTTGATTATTAACAAAAAACGTACCGTTAACCACTTCATTGTCTGCTTGCGCCTCTTGTGCATTCATGTTAAAGACTCGACCTCGAGCCTGAGCCTGAGCTCGATTTGTATTCACCAATCTTGGACACTGGTTACGGTAGTGGGTTAGATCCCCACAGTTATAACAAGAACCTGGTTGGTAGTGAGGTCGTGCAACTTGACCCTGTTGCTGAACAGGAGGCTGAGCAGCTTGCTGAGCCGGGTTCTTAACTGCCCGATTCTGATTGGCAGGAATGCGGCATGTGGCAGCAAGATGACCAGGTTTTCCACAGTTGGTACATTTTCGACACTGGAGGTGTGGCTGATGATGACCGTTACACCTGTTGCACAAAGGTGCATTGCCAAGATAGGGTCTCTTGGCGAGTGGTTGCGCAGGCTGATTTGGTGCAGCTTAAGCCTGTGCAGTAACGCCGTAGTTTTGGGAAGCCTTTCGCTTCCTAGAACCCTTCGAGGAACCCGAATCCTTACCCTTCTTGTTTTTACCTTTCTTGCTATCACTTTCATCAGACGCCTGCTTCTTACCTTTCTCGCCCTTTCTGTGCAACTTACCCTTCCGAATCTACGCCTCAGTCAGAGTCGCTGATAGCTCGATTGCCTGACGGACTGTGGTAGGGTTACTACCAGTAACGATGTCTTGTACAGGGTCAGGTAGACCATCGATGTACCTTTCGATAGCCTTCTCGAGTGGTTTAACCATTGTTGGGCATAATAAACTCAGATCCTCATACCTAACAGTATACGCCCGGTGCTCGCCACTATCTTGTTTCAAGTCATCAAACTCGCTTTCCAAAGCTCGTAGTTCACGATGACGGCAAAACTCCCTCATCATAAGAGCCCTAAGTTCAGCCCATGTTTGTGCTAAAGCAACATCAGCACCATGATCTCTCATAATCCCATTCCACCATGTAAGCGCCCTCTTAAAAAACACGCTCGAAGCAAACTCGACCTTCCGATTCTCAGGTCACAAAACGTGACGGAATGTACTCTCAATGCTCTTGAACCATTGAAGCAGCCCAGTTGCTCCCTCAGAACCACTAAACTTGAGTGGTTTAGCCGAATTAAAACTCTTGAAGTTACATGGAGCATTCTGATTGTTATTGGCTTGGTTCACCTGAGCTATAATGTTTGGGAGTGCGTCAGCCATGTGCTATGCCAGAATATCTGCCAATTCGGCATTAATTAACGGGTTTTCACGTCGGGGAGGCATGCTAAAAAAAGGGGAAACATGAGAGGAAACGAGTGAGATGATTAGATGAAAAGAATGAGATGAAACAAGATCAACAAAAACAAAGATGGTGGTCATTCATCCGTATCACAAAGCAAACAAACGACACACAGTGACTAATCAAAGTAAATGGGTAAAAAATAATGCATAGCGAAGACATGCTCGCCTATAAGTGAACACTCACGCCAAGAGTTCCCAGGTAAGAGTGACTGGTCTGATTATGTGGATTTATACGAACACTCTAGCCTTAGACAGAAAACCCAGGGTACATGCATTCACCCTTCCAGTTTGCACGTGTTCACACTATTTAGAACCCAAAACTTTGACGAGATTTTGAAAACTTAGAAGGCACAAGGCCAAAAGAAATCATTCAAAAACAGATGATTAAATTTCCAAAATCAATTTGAAAAATCAAAAGGGTTCAAAACCATATATGAAATTATTTAAAAATAGATGATTGATTTTCAAAAATCGTTTTAGAAAATTGAGTTCTTGTTTTGGTGATCACCTAAGGATAGGTGAAGTGCATGTTTTAAGATCTAAACACAAGACAACTTGTGTTGGGGTCCTAGAAAGGTTATAGTCTAGGTCAAAGCATTATTAATAACCTAATTCCCTATAACCATTGGCTCTGATACCAACTCTTCTGTCACACCCCGACCACGTAAAACATCAAATCGTGGCGGAAACGTCGGGGAGTGTTGTAACAAAATTATTATTCCACAACCATGGTAATTAAAATTACATTTTATTTATAAACCAAAGGTGGAATACATTGTCTTAAAACAAGAACCAAAGAGTACATCACATAATTCAAACTAGTTCTATCTTCATTTTAAGTCTCTAAGGCACAGGTCTGCCCTAGTGTGTAACGAACATCCTATCCAACAGCTCCTGAAAACACATGTGAAAATAGGTACGTCAGCATAAAATGCCTGTGAGATACATAGGTTTTGTGAAAATAGGATTCATGACTTAAGTTTAAAGAAAATGTTTAACAAAAATTAGTCATGAATCTTGTTAAGTGTTTTCTTTTGTAATCATTTGAAAAGCGATAGAAATCAGATTATAGATGTAAGAAAAGTGTATGGTTAATAAAATAATCAAGTAAAATGAGTTTGTATAACACAAACTGTTTTGTAAAACAATGTCTTGTGAAAATTATGTTATTTGCATAAAATGTATAAGTCCAAATTGAATGATTTAAATAACGCTACGACATGTAATATAATACAAGCACTTATATATAGGAAGTACCAGCGGCGTATCCACCATGCTTGTATCATACTACACATGTATCGTTACTTAAGTCACTTAAACAAACCACCAATGTATAAAGTCCATGTTTAAACCAAATGTCAAAAGTTCTTGTATAAATGTTACAAGTCAAAACATAGTCATGTAATGTGTAACAATGTTATGTATGGTAAGTAAAGTGTAGTCACTTAAACCAAATGTAAAAATGTACAAAACAAAGTATTTTGATTATATCAAAAAGTTGTGTTTTGCATAATAAATGCATGTTTTACTGATACAAACATTTATGTGGTAAGTTAAATGCATACATTAAAGCCTTGAGACAGACGGATAACCCTAAGTAAAGGTTATCAAGGAAATGTTTTCGGATTCAGTCATTCCTTTCACCCAAACAAACCTAGGATGTCAGGAACGGGATTTATCAAGTCCTATGGTACCATTACTTACTACCGAGCGGCGTAGCTAATGTTAATGAATGTATTTAAGTCTCGTTTGTACAAACCAAATGTCATACCAAATGTAAACATGTTATATGAAAACAATGTGCTAAGTAAGCAGAAAACTTATGTAAATCAATGTGCTAGCATGCTAAGTCAACATACATAGCAAAAGAAGTTGTGTTGTAAATCAATGTGCTAGCATGTTCAGTCAACATACATAGCAAAACATAAGGAAATCATGTACTATAATTGTACTAATGAACATAGCAAGTATATGATGTAAAAACATGGAAAGCACGAAAGTAACAAGTAGGCACATGTGTTTCACCCCAAAACAGTTTGAAAACAGTAAAAGAGGGGTCTATGTACTCACTTGAGATTGCTCAATAGACTTTAGATATCCACCAAGCAAAGCTAGAAGATCACGGAATCAAACGGCACCTAATATAGGTAACTACGTTAATAAACGGACCTATTCGGAGGATCAGGTAGCATGGGAGTTCGTAAACCAAATGAGTGTAAGAACTCATGCAATATGGTTTAACAAAGCCTACATACTATAACGAAACTTTTCCTAAGTGCTTTTGACCCGTTACGACCAGTTTAGGTAGCTTATGCTACTTTAACGCGTCGTTCGCGTAAAACGCGTTTGGAACGCCTAACTAGCCCTATGACAAGTAAAGTATGCCTTAACATGCCTAATATTGTTACTAAATTAGTTTAGATGTCAAAAATTAAGTTACATAGGCTTAAAATGAATTTTGGCGTAAAAACGGCATTTTGGTAATTTACCTAAGGTATACAAACTACTTATCATACAACTACTTAAACGGAGTGACCATAAGGTATAACCTCGGAAGGTTATTCCCTATACACTATGGTCACCTAATGTGTTTGGTCAGATCCTAATGATCAACCAAGTGGGTCGGGTTTGAAAGCATAAGCGATTGTTTAGATCGCTTACCTTTACGACCCTAGACAAGCACAAATCTAAAAGTGACGAGCTAAACATGTCAAAACATGTTTAACGAATTTAGAAAACAGGTTTGGTATCAAAACAAACGGTTTTGATACCTAAAAGTAGTTTGGTTACAAAATACGCAAGAATACGCGTTTTGGCCGAAACTACGACTCGTCACTGAGCCTAGATAACGTGGTAATCAGTTGGTATAGTCACTAGGGAGTATAACCATCGTGATTACGCTCACGTTATGAAGTTCAAACGAACTTCGCATTGACCATAAACTGGTCAATGCAGAAAGTCAAACATAGTTTGACTTTTAAGCTAAAAACGCATAAAAAGAACGAAGGAACACTTACAATGGGTCCCCGCAAGTTTGATTTTCCAAGGATTTCTCAGGTATGAAGTGTTTTACACTTCAACTTAGAGAAAATCTCAGAAATCAAGTGGGTTTTTGCAAATGAGAGCAAGGGGTATTTATAGATGTAGTAGAGCCGTTATGATCGTTCCTCGTTATCCGAGATTCAATCACAGTCGTACACCTCGAGCCCATTGTTTTACAAAACCATAGGAGCCCCTAAATTAAGCCCATTGTTTGCTAAAAACCATTTGCAAGTGGAAAACATGAGTATAACAACTGTAAATAGCTGTTAAAACAGATTCGGCACGTCTGGGAGGGCCACGCGGCCCGCGTAACAGACAACAGAAACTTACGCGGCCCGCCTGGGCTGCACAGTTCAGCAACATGTTTCAAGAATGACAGTTTCAGTCCCTGCTGTGTTATAAGCTCCATTCCGACATGTTTAAGGCCCGTTAAGCCAACTTTAAGGCACTAAAATGATGCCCTAGCATTGTGGACATGAAACATGCTCAAAAATATGCCGGATGTCGGTTCGTTTGGTCGTACGATCGCGATATTTGCTTAATTAGGACGGAATGCGCATAAGCGCGAAAAACGATCCAAATTGCGCGAAGAATGGATTTTTCTCATGCCAAGCACTAAAATAAAATATTTTAGTGCTTACATAAATTTTTGGATGTCCGGATGTATTCAGAACGTAAGTTATGCGCGAAAATGCAAACTTATGCACTTTTTGACGCTTTTAGTCCCTTAATGAGCATAAAGTTTATTTTAGCACACCGAACCCCTCAAAGCCTATTTCTAAGTTATGTAAAGGATATTTAGGGTGTGTTTAACTTATGGTCATGTTCCGGAATGTTCATTACAGTACGAATCGGCATACTTTCGCAGTTTGTCAAATTTAGTCCCTATAAGCGAATGAACCTGATCTTGCCATATCAAAGCCTTCAAAACTTATTTCTAAGTTATGTAAATGTTATTTAAGGTATGTTAAGAATATGTTGATGTTTCGGAGTGTTTTTCGCACTAAACTGATTACGTTTACGCACCAGCTTGCGTATAATTCTCCATAAAGCGATATAGAGTTTGAATTTGAACAAAAGTCAAAACAAAAAAAATGTCAAACATAAACAAACAAACATTGGGATCAAATAACTTTATTTCATTGATAACTGAACTGTTTACAATGATTACAAGCACAGATGTCACATTTTTCTTGAGGACAAGCAAAGATTCAAGTGTGGGGGTATTTGATGTGTGCAAAATGCAACATATAAATTACATCAATTGTGGTATAAAACTAACCCTTTTTTAGTACTAGTGTTGGAAAAAGTATGCTTTTGTCTTCCTTTTGTATTTTCAGGACTAAATGAGCTCAAATAAACAAAAGAAGCAAAAAAGGCAGCCAAATCTAACATAATTACAAGAAAAGGAACAAACGTGGCATGCCCGACCCCCCGAAAACATCTTCCCAAGCAAAAACAAGATGACAGAAGGCTGAATACGCCCCATGCTCAGTGAACACGGGGGCGTGCCCAAGTGTCAGCAGAAAAGACAAAGCTGTAGAAGCTTCTATCGCCCACCACAGGGTCGTGCTCAGCGGACACGGCGCCGTGGTCAACTCTAAGATTCGCAGAATCTGGAGAAATCTTGATAGTTTAGATTTGCTTATGCACACGGGGGCGTGCCCAGTGAACACGGGGGCGTGGTCAACTAATGCAGACAAACTGCAATTAATGAAGGAAGAGAAGGATGATGGACACGGGGCCGTGCTCAATGGACACAGGGCCGTGCCCGAGCTGTTGTTCAGGATATAAATAGGGGGTTCTTGGCTCAATTGCAAACCATCCTTTGGCACACCACCTCTCTCACACTTCACTCACCACCCACCACCCACCACCACCATAACACCATAATCCACCACCATCATCCATTGTCCATTGTCCATCATAGAGTGTGTGAGTCGTCTCGGGATCCAAGATTGATCGTAAGAGTTTTTGACATTCAAAGGCCATGTTTGCCTATGTCTCTTACATCACTTGGTGAAGACAAGTGTCTAGTGTAATACTTTTTATTTTTAATCTTTTCGCACTTTTTACTTGGTTATATATTAATGACTTTAATAACTAGTTTCTTATGTTGAAGGTGATTCTTCCTTATCGTTTGTCCGTGGTGTCTTGGCATTATTTTACTGTCTATATAAAATAAAAGATTTTCACCTTCATATCTCTACGGTCTATATGGAGGTATGTTGGCTACCTGGTTGGGTGTTAAGGGAACGGTTTGGTAAGAGTCTTGCCTTGTTCAGTGTATAGATCCTGCAAGGACCTGGGTCAAATTTAGTAGGACCTCCTACAATACTTACCAATATTGGATGGCGGGGGTCCAAACTCTTTGATCCCCTCATATGTAAGCTACTGTTAAGACTTTAATCCGGCAACTTAGGACCGTATCCCTGCTGACTCAGACTATTTAGCCGAGGGTAACGTCACCTTCAAAAGAGGGGCCTACCATAATATGCATTAATAACTTAATTCATTATCTTTCAATAATCTGACCCTTTAGGATTGTATCCTTGCTGACTCAAACTACTGGGTTGAGGTAACGTCACCTTCAAAAGAGGGGCCTACTACAATAACTAAGATAATCTCTTAAAAATTGCAAAAGTGCGGAAATAATCAGAGGTTACACTAAACAAGAGTCGGAGCCAAGTGATTCATCTTGTCTATCTGTTTTTACTTTTATTTTATTTTTGGCATTTTAGTTAGTTTTTATTTTCTTGTTTAAAAATCTTTTTCTAACTTTTGATTTGATTAGACGTTGAGGATAAACCGATATTAAAAGCTCTTGTGTCCTTGGACGACCTCGGTATCTTACCAACACTATACTACGCTCACGATGGGTGCACTTGCCCATATGTGTGTTTAGTGTTAGTAAATATCATGTTTTATAAATTTAAAACTTGGCTAAAAAGTGTAAAAGGGCTTAAAATAAACATTAAAACCATAACACACATCACGCACATCATGCCGTCACTAAGCACATTCCTTAAATTGTAGCCATTTTTTTAGTGTTTATTTTTTGGTGTCTAATCCGCATACATATCACCATTGCTCTTTATTTTGTTGACTGTATATCTCTTAAATGTCAACATATACACGGGTGATTTAGTAAAAAGGCGTAAGGTTCACAATGGTGTAAAACTAAAATGGGATATTTCGGGCTAGGATTCGAGTTACAGGAACAAGGGCCAAACCAAGCACCCAATAATGGAATCGTAAAGCGAAAACACTTGACAACCTCCTGGAAACAGCTTTTCTTACCACCACACCTTTCTCCATCAATTAGGAATCTGATGCTGCCACTAAACACATTCCTTGAGTGTTTATTTTTTGGGGTCTAATCCGCATATATATCACCAATGCTCTTGATTTTCTTGACTATATAACTCTTAAATGTCAAGAAATACATGTGTGATTTAGTTTACGAAGATTTTTCAATCCCGAGAACCACGATCAGAGAGTAAAAAAGGCGTAAGGTTCACAATGGTGTAAAACTAAAATGGGATATATCGGGCTAGGAATCGAGTTACCGGAACAAGGGCCAAACCAACCACCTGAGAATGGAATGGTCGAGCGAAAACACTTGACAACCTCCTGGAAGCAGCTTTTCTTGCAACCAGACCTTTTTCCATCAATTAGGAATCTGATGCCGTCACTGAACACATTCCTTAAATTGTAGCCATTTTTTAAGTGTTTATATTTTGGTGTCTAATCCGCATATATATATATATATTGCTCTTGATTTTCTTGGCTGTATATCTCTTAAATGTCAACATATACACATGTGATTTAGTTTATGAAGATTTTTCAATGCCTAGAACCTCGATCAGAGAGTAAAAAAGGCGTAAGGTTCACAATAGTGTAAAACTAAAGTGGGATATACTGGGCTAGGATTCTAGTTACAGGAACAAGGGCCAAAGCAACCACCCAATAATGGAATCGTCGAGCGAAGACACTTGACAACCTCCTGGAAGCAGCTTTTCTTACCACCAGACCTTTCTCCATTAATTAGAAATCTGATGCTGTCACTAAACACATTCTTTAAATTGTAGCCATTTTTTGAGTGTTTGTTTTTGGTGTCTAATCCGCATATATATCACCATTGCTCTTTATTTTCTAGATTGTATATCTCTTAAATGTCAACATATACACGTGATTTAGTTTACGAAGATTTTTAAATGCAGAGAACCTCGATCAGAGAGTAAAAATGCGTAAGGTCCACAATGGTGTAAAACTAAAATGGGATATACCAGGCTAGGATTCGAGTTACAGGAACAAGGGCCAAACCAACCACCCAAGAATGGAATCGTCGAGTGAAAACACTTGACAACCTCCGGGAAGCAGCATTTCTTGCCACCAGACCTTTCTCTATTTATAAGGAATCTGATGCCGTCACTAACACATTTCTTAAATTGTAGCCATTTTTTGATTGTCTATTTTTTGGTGTCTAATCCGCATATATATCACCATTTCTCTTGATTTTCTTGACTGTATATCTCTTAAATGTCAACATATACACGTGTGATTTAGTTTACCAAGATTTTTCATTGCCGAGAACTCGATTAGAATGTAAAAAAGCCGTAAGGTTCACAGTGGTGTAAAACTAAAATGGGATATACCGGGCTAGGATTCGAGTTAAAGGAACAAGTGCCAAACCAACCACACAAGAATGGAATCGTCGAGCGAAAACACTTGACAACCTCCTAGAAGCAGCTTTTCTTACCACCAGATCTTTCTCCATTTATTAGGAATCAGATGCCGTCACTAAACACATTCCTTAAATTGTAGCCATTTTTTGAATGTTTATTTTTTGGTGTCTAATCCGCATATATATCACCAACGCTCTTGATTTTCTTAACTGTATATCTCTTAAATGTCAACATATACACGTGTGATTTAGTTTACGAAGATTTTTCAATGCCGAGAACCTCGATTAGAGTGTAAAGAATCCGTAAGGTTCGCAATGGTGTAAAACTAAAATGGGATATACCGGGTTAGGATTCGAGTTACCGGAACAAGGGACAAACCAACCACCCAAGAATGGAATCGTCGAGCAAAAACACTTAACAACCTCCTGGAAGCAGCTTTTCTTATCAACAGACCTTTCTCCATCAATTAGGAATCTGATGTCGTTACTAAACACATTCCTTAAATCGAGCCATTTTTTGATTGTTTATTTTTTGGTGTCTAATCGCATATATATCACCATTGCTCTTGATTTTTTTGACTGTATATCTCTTAAATGTCAACATATCTACATGTGATTTAGTTTACGAAGATTTTTTAATGCCGAGAACCTCGATCAGATAGCAAAAAAGGCGTAAGGTTCACAATGTTGTAAAACTAAAATGGGATATACCGGGCTAGGTTTCGAGTTACAGGAACAAGGGCCAAACCAACCACCCCAGAATGGAATCGACAAGCGAAATCACTTGGCAACCTCCTTGAAGCAGCTTTTCTTGCCACCAGACCTTTCTCCATCAATTAGGAATCGGATGCCGTCACTAAACTCATTCCTTAAATTTAGCCATTTTTTGAGTGTTTTTATTTTTGGTATCTAATTCGCATATATATATCACCATTGCTGTTGATTTTCTTGACTATGTATCTCTTAGATGTCAACATATACACATGTGATTTAGTTTACGAAGATTTTTAAATGCATAGAACCTCGATCAGAGAGTAAAAATGCGTAAGGTCCACAATGGTGTAAAACTAAAATGGGATATACCAGGCTAGGATTCGAGTTACAGGAACAAGGGCCAAACCAACCACCCAAGAATGGAATCGTCGAGCGAAAACACTTGACAACCTCCTGGAGGCAGCTTTTCTTGCCACCAGACCTTTCTCTATATATAAGGAATCTGATGCCGTCACTAAACACATTCCTTAAATTGTAGCCATTTTTTGATTCTCTATTTTTTGGTGTCTAATCCGCATATATATCACCATTTCTCTTGATTTTCTTGACTGTATATCTGTTAAATGTCAACATATACACGTGTGATTTAGTTTACCAAGATTTTTCATTGCCGAGAACTCTATTAGAATGTAAAAAAGCCGTAAGGTTCACAGTGGTGTAAAACTAAAATGGGATATACCGGGCTAGGATTCGAGTTAAAGGAACAAGTGCCAAACCAACCACACAAGAATGGAATCGTCGAGCGAAAACACTTGACAACCTCCTAGAAGCAGCTTTTCTTACCACCAGATCTTTCTCCATTTATTAGGAATCAGATGCCGTCACTAAACACATTCCTTAAATTGTAGCCATTTTTTGAATGTTTATTTTTTGGTGTCTAATCCGCATATATATCACCAACGCTCTTGATTTTCTTAACTGTATATCTCTTAAATGTCAACATATACACGTGTGATTTAGTTTACGAAGATTTTTCAATGCCGAGAACCTCGATTAGAGTGTAAAGAATCCGTAAGGTTCACAATGGTGTAAAACTAAAATGGGATATACCGGGTTAGGATTCGAGTTACCGGAAAAAGGGACAAACCAACCACCCAAGAATGGAATCGTCGAGCAAAAACACTTAACAACCTCCTGGAAGCAGCTTTTCTTATCAACAGACCTTTCTCCATCAATTAGGAATCTGATGTCGTTACTAAACACATTCCTTAAATCGAGCCATTTTTTGATTGTTTATTTTTTGGTGTCTAATCGCATATATATCACCATTGCTCTTGATTTTTTTGACTGTATATCTCTTAAATCTCAACATATCTACGTGTGATTTAGTTTACCAAGATTTTTCAGTGCCGAGAAACTCGATCAGAGAGTAAAAAAGGCTTAAGGTTCACAATGGTGTAAAACTAAAATGGGATATACCGGGCTAGGTTTCGAGTTACAGGAACAAGGGCCAAACCAACCACCCCAGAATGGAATCGACAAGCGAAAACACTTGGCAACCTCCTTGAAGCAGCTTTTCTTGCCACCAGACCTTTCTCCATCAATTAGGAATCGGATGCCGTCACTAAACTCATTCCTTAAATTTAGCCATTTTTTGAGTGTTTTTATTTTTGGTATCTAATTCGCATATATATATCACCATTGCTGTTGATTTTCTTGACTATGTATCTCTTAGATGTCAACATATACACATGTGATTTAGTTTACGAAGATTTTTAAATGCATAGAACCTCGATCAGAGAGTAAAAATGCGTAAGGTCCACAATGGTGTAAAACTAAAATGGGATATACCAGGCTAGGATTCGAGTTACAGGAACAAGGGCCAAACCAACCACCCAAGAATGGAATCGTCGAGCGAAAACACTTGACAACCTCCTGGAGGCAGCTTTTCTTGCCACCAGACCTTTCTCTATATATAAGGAATCTGATGCCGTCACTAAACACATTCCTTAAATTGTAGCCATTTTTTGATTATCTATTTTTTGGTGTCTAATCCGCATATATATCACCATTTCTCTTGATTTTCTTGACTGTATATCTCTTAAATGTCAACATATACACGTGTGATTTAGTTTACCAAGATTTTTCATTGCCGAGAACTCGATTAGAATGTAAAAAAGCCGTAAGGTTCACAGTGGTGTAAAACTAAAATGGGATATACCGGGCTAGGATTCGAGTTAAAGGAACAAGTGCCAAACCAACCACACAAGAATGGAATCGTCGAGCGAAAACACTTGACAACCTCCTAGAAGCAGCTTTTCTTACCACCAGATCTTTCTCCATTTATTAGGAATCAGATGCCGTCACTAAACACATTCCTTAAATTGTAGCCATTTTTTGAATGTTTATTTTTTGGTGTCTAATCCGCATATATATCACCAACGCTCTTGATTTTCTTAACTGTATATCTCTTAAATGTCAACATATACACGTGTGATTTAGTTTACGAAGATTTTTCAATGCCGAGAACCTCGATTAGAGTGTAAAGAAACCGTAAGGTTCACAATGGTGTAAAACTAAAATGGGATATACCGGGTTAGGATTCGAGTTACCGGAAAAAGGGACAAACCAACCACCCAAGAATGGAATCGTCGAGCAAAAACACTTAACAACCTCCTGGAAGCAGCTTTTCTTATCAACAGACCTTTCTCCATCAATTAGGAATCTGATGTCGTTACTAAACACATTCCTTAAATCGAGCCATTTTTTGATTGTTTATTTTTTGGTGTCTAATCGCATATATATCACCATTGCTCTTGATTTTTTTGACTGTATATCTCTTAAATCTCAACATATCTACGTGTGATTTAGTTTACCAAGATTTTTCAGTGCCGAGAAACTCGATCAGAGAGTAAAAAAGGCTTAAGGTTCACAATGGTGTAAAACTAAAATGGGATATACCGGGCTAGGTTTCGAGTTACAGGAACAAGGGCCAAACCAACCACCCCAGAATGGAATCGACAAGCGAAAACACTTGGCAACCTCCTTGAAGCAGCTTTTCTTGCCACCAGACTTTTCTCCATCAATTAGGAATCGGATGCCGTCACTAAACTCATTCCTTAAATTTAGCCATTTTTTGAGTGTTTTTATTTTTGGTATCTAATTCGCATATATATATCACCATTGCTGTTGATTTTCTTGACTATGTATCTCTTAGATGTCAACATATACACATGTGATTTAGTTTACGAAGATTTTTAAATGCATAGAACCTCGATCAGAGAGTAAAAATGCGTAAGGTCCATAATGGTGTAAAACTAAAATGGGATATACCAGGCTATGATTCGAGTTACAGGAACAAGGGCCAAACCAACCACCCAAGAATGGAATCGTCGAGCGAAAACACTTGACAACCTCCTGGAAGCAGCTTTTCTTGCCACCAGACCTTTCTCTATTTATAAGGAATCTGATGCCGTCACTAAACACATTCCTTAAATTGTAGCCATTTTTTGATTATCTATTTTTTGGTGACTAATCCGCATATATATCACCATTTCTCTTGATTTTCTGGACCGTATATCTCTTAAATGTTAACATATACACGTGTGATTTAGTTTACCAAGATTTTTCATTGCCGAGAACTCGATTAGAATGTAAAAAAGCCGTAAGGTTCACAGTGGTGTAAAACTAAAATGGGATATACCGGGCTAGGATTCGAGTTACAGGAACAAGGGCCAAACCAACCACACAAGAATGGAATCGTCGAGCCAAAACACTTGACAACCTCTGGGAAACAGCTTTTCTTACCACCAGACCTTTCTCTATTTATAAGGAATCAGATGCCGTCACTAAACACATTCCTTAAATTGTAGCCATTTTTTGATTGTCTATTTTTTGGTGTCTAATCCGCATATATATCACCATTTCTCTTGATTTTCTTGACTGTATATCTCTTAAATGTCAACATATACACGTGTGATTTAGTTTACCAAGATTTTTCATTGCCGAGAACTCGATTAGAATCTAAAAAAGCCGTAAGGTTCACAGTGGTGTAAAACTAAAATGGGATATACCAGGCTAGGATTCGAGTTAAAGGAACAAGTGCCAAACCAACCACACAAGAATGGAATCGTCGAGCGAAAACACTTGACAACCTCCTAGAAGCAGCTTTTCTTACCACCAGATCTTTCTCCATTTATTAGGAATCAGATGCCGTCACTAAACACATTCCTTAAATTGTAGCTATTTTTTGAATGTTTATTTTTTGGTGTCTAATCCGCATATATATCACCAACGCTCTTGATTTTCTTAACTGTATATCTCTTAAATGTCAACAAATACACGTGTGATTTAGTTTACGAAGATTTTTCAATGCCGAGAACCTCGATTAGAGTGTAAAGAATCCGTAAGGTTCGCAATGGTGTAAAACTAAAATGGGATATACCGGGTTAGGATTCGAGTTACCGGAAAAGGGGACAAACCAACCACCCAAGAATGGAATCGTCGAGCAAAAACACTTAACAACCTCCTGGAAGCAGCTTTTCTTATCAACAGACCTTTCTCCATCAATTAGGAATCTGATGTCGTTACTAAACACATTCCTTAAATCGAGCCATTTTTTGATTGTTTATTTTTTGGTGTCTAATCGCATATATATCACCATTGCTCTTGATTTTTTTGACTGTATATCTCTTAAATGTCAACATATCTACATGTGATTTAGTTTACGAAGATTTTTTAATGCCGAGAACCTCGATCAGATAGCAAAAAAGGCGTAAGGTTCACAATGTTGTAAAACTAAAATGGGATATACCGGGCTAGGTTTCGAGTTACAGGAACAAGGGCCAAACCAACCACCCCAGAATGGAATCGACAAGCGAAAACACTTGGCAACCTCCTTGAAGCAGCTTTTCTTGCCACCAGACTTTTCTCCATCAATTAGGAATCGGATGCCGTCACTAAACTCATTCCTTAAATTTAGCCATTTTTTGAGTGTTTTTATTTTTGGTATCTAATTCGCATATATATATCACCATTGCTGTTGATTTTCTTGACTATGTATCTCTTAGATGTCAACATATACACATGTGATTTAGTTTACGAAGATTTTTAAATGCATAGAACCTCGATCAGAGAGTAAAAATGCGTAAGGTCCACAATGGTGTAAAACTAAAATGGGATATACCAGGCTATGATTCGAGTTACAGGAACAAGGGCCAAACCAACCACCCAAGAATGGAATCGTCGAGCGAAAATACTTGACAACCTCCTGGAAGCAGCTTTTCTTGCCACCAGACCTTTCTCTATTTATAAGGAATCTGATGCCGTCACTAAACACATTCCTTAAATTGTAGCCATTTTTTGATTATCTATTTTTTGGTGTCTAATCCGCATATATATCACCATTTCTCTTGATTTTCTTGACTGTATATCTCTTAAATGTTAACATATACACGTGTGATTTAGTTTACCAAGATTTTTCATTGCCGAGAACTCGATTAGAATGTAAAAAAGCCGTAAGGTTCACAGTGGTGTAAAACTAAAATGGGATATACCGGGCTAGGATTCGAGTTACAGGAACAAGGGCCAAACCAACCACACAAGAATGGAATCGTCGAGCGAAAACACTTGACAACCTCCGGGAAACAGCTTTTCTTACCACCAGACCTTTCTCTATTTATAAGGAATCAGATGCCGTCACTAAACACATTCCTTAAATTGTAGCCATTTTTTGATTGTCTATTTTTTGGTGTCTAATCCGCATATATATCACCATTTCTCTTGATTTTCTTGACTGTATATCTCTTAAATGTCAACATATATACGTGTGATTTAGTTTACCAAGATTTTTCATTGCCGAGAACTCGATTAGAATGTAAAAAAGCCGTAAGGTTCACAGTGGTGTAAAACTAAAATGGGATATACCGGGCTAGGATTCGAGTTAAAGGAACAAGTGCCAAACCAACCACACAAGAATGGAATCGTCGAGCGAAAACACTTGACAACCTCCTAGAAGCAGCTTTTCTTACCACCAGATCTTTCTCCATTTATTAGGAATCAGATGCCGTCACTAAACACATTCCTTAAATTGTAGCCATTTTTTGAATGTTTATTTTTTGGTGTCTAATCCGCATATATATCACCAACGCTCTTGATTTTCTTAACTGTATATCTCTTAAATGTCAACATATACACGTGTGATTTAGTTTACGAAGATTTTTCAATGCCGAGAACCTCGATTAGAGTGTAAAGAATCCGTAAGGTTCGCAATGGTGTAAAACTAAAATGGGATATACCGGGTTAGGATTCGAGTTACCGGAAAAAGGGACAAACCAACCACCCAAGAATGGAATCGTCGAGTAAAAACACTTAACAACCTCCTGGAAGCAGCTTTTCTTATCAACAGACCTTTCTCCATCAATTAGGAATCTGATGTCGTTACTAAACACATTCCTTAAATCGAGCCATTTTTTGATTGTTTATTTTTTGGTGTCTAATCGCATATATATCACCATTGCTCTTGATTTTTTTGACTGTATATCTCTTAAATGTCAACATATCTACATGTGATTTAGTTTACGAAGATTTTTTAATGCCGAGAACCTCGATCAGATAGCAAAAAAGGCGTAAGGTTCACAATGTTGTAAAACTAAAATGGGATATACCGGGCTAGGTTTCGAGTTACAGGAACAAGGGCCAAACCAACCACCCCAGAATGGAATCGACAAGCGAAAACACTTGGCAACCTCCTTGAAGCAGCTTTTCTTGCCACCAGACTTTTCTCCATCAATTAGGAATCGGATGCCGTCACTAAACTCATTCCTTAAATTTAGCCATTTTTTGAGTGTTTTTATTTTTGGTATCTAATTCGCATATATATATCACCATTGCTGTTGATTTTCTTGACTATGTATCTCTTAGATGTCAACATATACACATGTGATTTAGTTTACGAAGATTTTTAAATGCATAGAACCTCGATCAGAGAGTAAAAATGCGTAAGGTCCACAATGGTGTAAAACTAAAATGGGATATACCAGGCTATGATTCGAGTTACAGGAACAAGGGCCAAACCAACCACCCAAGAATGGAATCGTCGAGCGAAAATACTTGACAACCTCCTGGAAGCAGCTTTTCTTGCCACCAGACCTTTCTCTATTTATAAGGAATCTGATGCCGTCACTAAACACATTCCTTAAATTGTAGCCATTTTTTGATTATCTATTTTTTGGTGTCTAATCCGCATATATATCACCATTTCTCTTGATTTTCTTGACTGTATATCTCTTAAATGTTAACATATACACGTGTGATTTAGTTTACCAAGATTTTTCATTGCCGAGAACTCGATTAGAATGTAAAAAAGCCGTAAGGTTCACAGTGGTGTAAAACTAAAATGGGATATACCGGGCTAGGATTCGAGTTACAGGAACAAGGGCCAAACCAACCACACAAGAATGGAATCGTCGAGCGAAAACACTTGACAACCTCCGGGAAACAGCTTTTCTTACCACCAGACCTTTCTCTATTTATAAGGAATCAGATGCCGTCACTAAACACATTCCTTAAATTGTAGCCATTTTTTGATTGTCTATTTTTTGGTGTCTAATCCGCATATATATCACCATTTCTCTTGATTTTCTTGACTGTGTATCTCTTAAATGTCAACATATACACGTGTGATTTAGTTTACCAAGATTTTTCATTGCCGAGAACTCGATTAGAATGTAAAAAAGCCGTAAGGTTCACAGTGGTGTAAAACTAAAATGGGATATACCGGGCTAGGATTCGAGTTAAAGGAATAAGTGCCAAACCAACCACACAAGAATGGAATCGTCGAGCGAAAACACTTGACAATCTCCTAGAAGCAGCTTTTCTTACCACCAGATCTTTCTCCATTTATTAGGAATCAGATGCCGTCACTAAACACATTCCTTAAATTGTAGCCATTTTTTGAATGTTTATTTTTTGGTGTCTAATCCGCATATATATCACCAATGCTCTTGATTTTCTTAACTGTATATCTCTTAAATGTCAACAAATACACGTGTGATTTAGTTTACGAAGATTTTTCAAAGCCGAGAACCTCGATTAGAGTGTAAAGAATCCGTAAGGTTCGCAATGGTGTAAAACTAAAATGGGATATACCGGGTTAGGATTCGAGTTACCGGAACAAGGGACAAACCAACCACCCAAGAAAGGAATCGTCGAGCGAAAACACTTGACAATCTCGTGGAAGCTGCTTTTCTTGCCACCAGACCTTTTCTCCATCAATTAGGAATCTGATGCCGTCAGTAAACACCTTCCTTAAATTGAGCCATTTTTTTATTGTTTATTTTTTGGTGTCTAATCCCCATATATATCACCATTGCTCTTGATTTTTTTGACTGTAGATCTCTTAAATGTCACATTATACACGTGTGATTTTGTTTACAAAGAATTTTCAATGCCGAGAACCTCGATCAGAGTGTAAAAAAGTCGTAAGGTTCACAATGGTGTAAAACTAAAATGGGATATACCGGGCTAGGATTCGAGTTACAGGAACAAGGGCCAAACCAACCACCGATGAATGGAATCGTCGAGCGAAAACACTTGACAACCTCCTGGAAGCAGCTTTTCTTGCCACAAGACCTTTCTCCATCAATTAGGAATCTGATGCCGTCACTAAACACATTCATTAAATTGAGACATTTTTTGAGTGTTTATTTTTTGGTGTCTAATCCGCATATATATCACCATTGCTCTTAATTTTCTTGACTATGTATCTCTTAAATGTCAACATATACACATGTGATTTAGTTTACGAAGACTTTTCAATGCCGAGAACCTCGATCAGATAGTAAAAAGGCGCAAGGTTCACAATGGTGTAAAACTAAAATGGGATATTCCGGGCTAGGTTTCGAGTTACATGAACAAGGGCCAAAAGAACCCCGAGAATGGAATCGTCGAGCGAAAACACTTGACAACCTCCTGGAAGCAGCTTTCCTGCCACCAGACCTTTCTCCATCAGTTAGGAACCTGATGCCGTCACCAAACACATTCCTTAAATCGTAGCCATTTTTTGAGTGTTTATTTTTGGTTGTCTAATCTTCATATATATCACCATTGCTCTTGATTTTCTTGACTGTATATCTCTTAAATGTCAACATATACACGTGTGATTTAGTTTACGAAAATTTTTCAATGCAGAGTGTAACAACCCTTCAAAATATTTTTCGACACCCTAATATATTTAAAATGACCCCATAGGTCTTAAAATACACCCCATATGCGAAAATCGAACCGAAAATACCTGATATATTTAAAAATAAAATAAAAACAAGATTTATCCCTTGCTCGCGGGCCGCGAACGTGCTGGTGGTGACCTACGCGGGCCGCGACAGCTCGGAGTCAGGGCGAGCCCCTGAGCCGCCACGTGTCACCACTCGTGTCTAGCCTAGTGACTGAGTCAGCCAAGCTAGGGCCTACCCTAGCTGGCCTCGCGGGGCACGAAGACCCCCTCCTTCTCCTATGCGGGCCGCGACAAAGACATAATCAGGCCCTATTAATAGAGGCCACCGGCTTCAGTCCCAAATCGTTCAAAATTTCTTTCTCTCTCGAATTTCATAAGTGTAGAAGCTATATTCGGGTATTATAACCCCTAATAACGAAGTTCTGCCTTGTTGTAAGTATCATAACCCCCAGTTACGTATTAGATACGCTGCCCGTTTGATCCAGGGTTTCGTAACGGCTGTCGTGGTTCTGCCCGACGTAGTCGTTGGAATGCCATCTCGGGGAGGGTATTACTAATGTAAATATTGGGTTATTATACTAACGCGTGTGCATTTGTGTAATTAATAGATAATCACCAGGCCATCCTTAAGGAAAACCCTAAGACAGCAATGTGAGTAATCTCCTTTTTGTAAACCTTTTTACCAACTGTTTTTACAAAACCTTAAATAATTTACAATGTGATTAGCAGTTTACCCAGGTCTGGACCCTCTAGATCCCTATTACGATAATGATCAATACATTAGGGAAATTCTAGAAAACCCATATCCTCAGGAAGAACCCATGCCACAGTACCCAGATCCAGTACCAGCACCTGCACCCCCAATGAGCACAGAAAATGTGCAAGAACTCCAAACCTTTGGTGAGGAGATTTTAGAAGAGAGCGAAATGATGAGACAAATAGGAGAACGACTCGTCTGGAAATATGACGAGCGTAATATGGAGTTCTGGATGAACCCATATCAGTGATGGTGATAGTGGTAATAATAAAAATAAAATAATAATAATATATAATATGTGTGTATGTTTGAGAGAAAAAAAAGTAGACGATGCCTAATTGTATTGTAATTTTAAATTCCAGTTCCAGTTTGTATTAGATGCATAATATATATTAAAGAGTAAGTCGCAATGTTCGACGATTTTGATCAATATGTGTGTTGTGTGATTGTTTGCCTTAAATACTATCTTGTGATATTAATAATTGGCAAATGTCTAAAAATTCAGATGGACAACGAAGTGAACCAGGAAAACCAGAGTAACAATAACCTGGATAACGATAACCCGAACAACAATAATAATGGAAACCAAGTGTATAACAGTGCCATCCAACACATAGTGGCACAAGGGATAATAGATGCGATGCCATATATTATCAAAACGGTTAAGGAAGCAGATAATAAAAGTAACAGTGATAGTAAATAACCCAATGAACCTGAACATAGCGTAAACAATGGACCCATACTTCAAGTGCCCATTCCCAAAAGAAGAAGAACCATGTCTTATGGTTGTTCTTATAAAGAATTCTGGTCTTGTAAACCAATGGAATTCTCGGGCAATGAAGGGGCAGTTGTAGCTCTATGCTGGATAGAAAAGACTGAAGCAGTCTTAAAAATAAGTAAGTGTGCGGAAGAGGATACGAAAATGTTTGCTTCCAATCTGTTTAAGAATTCAGCACTAGAATGGTGGAACACTATCCTCCAGTCTAGGGGAAGTGATAAAGTTTACAATATGGAATGGGAGGAATTTAAGAACATGGTGGAAAGAAAATTTTGCCCTCCCAATGAAAAAGAACAGATAGCAAATAAATTCCTAAACCTTAGGATGACTGGAGTAGATAGTAAGGGTTACACTACGTTATTCTTTGAATATGCTAGGATAGTGCCGACCCTTGCAGCACCCGAACCAGTATTAATCTCCTATTATATCTGGGGATTAAGCAGTGAAATTAGGCATGTAGTCAAGGCGGCTAGACCTCAAACTATAGAAGAAGCTGTAGAACTAGCAAACACCTTGACTGATGAGTTAGTACATACACAAGAAGAAAACCAGAGGAGGAACCTAGCTCAGAAACTTACCCAAGAATTTCGTTTTGGAAATTCCAATCATGGGAAAAATGTAGGTTCTACTTCTGCACCCTACTGCAAGTATTGCAAAAGGAAGCATTCTAGTAGATGCACTATATATTGCAATTTTTGTAAAATATCTGGACACAAGGAGGAAGACTGCAGGAAGAAGCCTAACAACAGGATATGCTACAACTGTGGGGAACAAGGTCATATTAAGCCAAACTGTCTGAAACTAGCTCCAGCCCCGAACACCAAGAATACTAAAAATGCTAGAGCATTTGTTTTGACTGCAGAAGAAGCAAAGATGATCCCGGATGTGATCGCCGGTACGTTTTTAGTTAATGATGTTTTTTCTAAAGTATTAGTTGACTCTAGTGCAAACCAAAGTTTTATTAATACTTCATTTTGCAAACTTCTCAATTGACCATTAACTAAACTCCCACAAGAATGTCTCATAGAAACAGCCAACGGGGAAACTGTAGGATCGTAATTGACGATCGAATGAGTCAATCAGAGCATGAACACCACTGTTTATGCAGCGGAAATACACAAACAGTTTGAATCAAAGCAGAATGGAGTAGAAATAGAATGCAGATCACTTTAAACACGTTTTCTCATTAATACTTCAAAGAAAAATTCGGCAGCAGTTTGGCTACAACTTGGACATTCAGTACCAAATGAGAAAACACACAGACTATATATAGGGGCCCTGATCCGCTCCTAATGACATCATGTCATTTCGGGCGGAATCACAATCTTCTGATTTCGCCCCAAATGACATGATGTCATTAGGAGCGGAATCAACCCTTAACTACATAAACTTTACAAAACAGCCCCCTATACTATACATAATTGACATTTCAGACCTCTAGACCCTATACAAGCTTGACTAAGACTAAGACGTAGGCTTTAGACATTCGTGCATCAACAAACTCCCCCTTGGATACAGCCGGAGTCTTCAGTCTTGTCTTCGGGTCTTCAGCTCTTCACATGGACTTGAACTTCTCTTCACGAGGCTTAGACTTCTTCAGTAACGCTTTTCTAAGCTTCTCGTTTTCTTTCGCAGCTTTCAGTCTTTCTTCTTCCTGCTCTCGCATATACTTGCCTCGCAACATACGATCTCTTTCTTCACGTTCTTTCTTTTCCTTTGCAGCTTTTAACTTTACTTTTTCTTCAAGCTTCCACCACTTTGAGTTCCATTTGTTATTAGCATTAATGCCCTTTTGAAAACAAATAGAAACTACTCTTTGAAACTGCAATGCTTGTTCTCTGTCTTCAGCTTGAAAATGTATCTTGTTGATGAATAAACATTCAATATCCTTAGCTGAGCAATTCACAAGCCACATAGGATCATAGAAAAATATATTTCTGATCTCACTTCCAGCTCTTTAAGTGATCACCGCTTCAGTTGTTATACAGCTATACACCCATCCCATGAAACCTTTATAGAAATCTTGCTCTATCTTTGGGACTGGTATAGTCTTCATGGTTCGCGGCTTCTTTATGTTCAAGATTCTTTCTTCGATACCAGTTTCAGGATTGATTCTTCTGACTTTCTTTGGATAATGCGGTTGCCAATGCCTGAATTCTCTCAAAGCCTCAAACTTGATCATTCCCCAAACTGCAAAATCATTCTTTCTAACAGGATATCCCAGAGTTCGTACTTGTGATAGTTCATCTACATCCCACCATGGAAGGGACATTACATCATGTAACTTTTCAAAGTACTGGACTCCACATTCTCTTCTTATTGCATATGCATTCACTTGAGGAAGAAATCCCCAGCTTATGATATCTCCCATTGAAATACTTCTGTCTCTCTGATAATACTTCAACGGCCTTTTGTACTTTCTTTCATGACTATCCTTAAACCATTTCTTCCGATCTTCCTTCTGCAAATATTTAGGAGTACCATCGAAATCTTTGTCTTTCAAAATTTCAGCAACTTTCCTTCTTAACTCATCCCTGTTTTCTTCAGTAAAAAACTCCATCAGTGTAGGAAACTGAGAAGTATCTTCATTTACACTCTCGTCATCAGTGTAATCTTCAACTTCAACATGATCATAAAGATCTGCATCTTCCACATACTTATATTTATATTCAACTTCTTGATTTACATCAGACTGAACTTCATTTTCTTTCACATTGAACATCTTTAAAACTTCATCCAATGTGTAAGTATGTCTAATCTCTCCCTCTTCTACTTCAGGTTCGATACTCAAGATCGGCTTTTCAATAGCTTCAACATTTTGACCATCACCATGCTCCCCCTTTCTAGTTACATCTTCTGTCTCTTCGTTCACTGCATCATTCATCAGAACATCTGTAGTTTGTTCTTTAGACCTTTTGGAAATTATAAAACCAGATGCACCATAATCATCATCATCATCACTTGAACTGCTTGCAGAGTATACTTTCTCTTCATCATCTGCATCATCATCATCTTCTTCTTCTTCTTCATCATTATCATCATCTTCTTCAACATTATGTACACCTTCAAGTGAGACATCTTCTTCAAAAACACCAGAAACAGAAGATAAAGGAACAAGTTGTTCATAATATGGTTCAGGAACAGTTGATAGAACAATTGCCCTTTCTTCAGATGATCCTTCAGGTTCTTTACCTTTCCTTTTCATTTCTTCATCGATAGCTGCTTGTTTCTCGGCTCTAACCTCTTCACGCATAACCTCATCAAACTTTTGCTCCACAGGCTTACCGAGTGTAGGTCCCCTTGATGTATGGATCTTCAACAGAATTGTCTTTCCAATCAAGAGTGCGGAATCCTCTTGATCAGAATATAGCAGAATAAGTAGAAACAGAGAAACAACAATTCACTTTCAAACCGGGTTTACTATTGATTATCAAACCAAAGTATTACAATCAATCTAAACCCTAAACTAACACTCAAATTCGTCCAAGACAAGTCTCTCACGAATTCTAATGCCTCTCAAACTGTTTTGGCTGATTAACCTAAACCCTAAAGCCTAACCTTGTTTATATAACACAAGGTTACTACTTGGGCCAAGGTTAAACATCATGGACTGCAAATTGGACAAGCCCAATTCGCCTCCATCACCCTAATTGGGTTTTGTTTAGCCCAAACTCTATTATCTCACTAATAAAAGCTAAACCCGCTAACTGTTTATCATTTGTCCAATTACAAGATATCCAAAGACCAAATCTAAGCTGTTGTCACAAACATGCACCAACAAACTCCCCCTTGACAATAGCTTCATAAAATAACTTTGTCTTCAGTCATCTTGCAATCTTCATGTATTCCTGCACTGTCTTTGGTCTTTGGATAGCTTCAGCTTCAATAGCTTCTGTCAGCAACACCGAGCATACTTTCCAAAACTTTGTGGATCATATATAACTCATGCTCTTTCTGAGCTTTTGTAGCTTCAAGTTCCTTGTTTTTCATCTCATAATACTTAAGATGTTCATCTCTACGTTTCTTTTCTTCAAGTAATTCAGAAATTTGAACTTTCATAATGTCTATCTCTGCTTCATCAGCTTCTACTTTCTTCAGCAGTGATTTGTTTTCTGAATCTAACTTCTTTACTCTCATTTCAAGAATTTTTTCATGATCAGCTACTCTCTTGCTTTCAGCTGCAACTATTTTGCTTTCATTTAAAACATCATCCATTTTCTGTTCTAACTTTTTCACTTGTTCATCATTTGCAAAACCAAAATCTCCAATATCTTCAAGATTATCTGGAAGAATAGGAAGACCCTTGTGACTAGAAGAACCAGGAGTTAGTTGAATTTGAATGAGTGGAGGTGTTTTGAATATTTCTTGAGATGTAAGAAGTGTTTGTTGTTGTGGTGTTGTAATGGTATGAATTTGTTGTGGTGAATGAGGTGGTGTAAGATGTAATGGTGAAGGTTGTCTTGGTGGTGTTGGTTCTTTAGGAGGTGATTGATGTGGCGGTGATTGTATTGGTGATTGATGTGGTGAAGGTTCAGATGGTGGTGTTGGTAGTTTACTCGATTCTTTAGATGATTTCTTCTTCAGAACAATCTTTGGCTTTGTGATCTTTGGAGTAACTTTCTTTATTTTCAGAGACACAATCTTTTTCTTTGCTCCTGCTTTCTTACTAACACCAGAAGAAGGCGATTGAGATTCAGAAACATGTTGTGGTGATGGAACATATGGAGCATCCTCCTTTTCTTGTCTCTTTCTCTTTCTCAACAATTTCTCCTTGGCATTTTCTTCTTGAATTCTTTTCAGACGTTCTGTTTCATCTATCTCATCTTCAGAAGAACTTGAAGAACTTGTAGTGCTTTTATCAACATCGTCACCACTTTGAACAGCTTCAGTTTCCTTTCCTTTATCAACTTCTATGTTAGCTGTTTGAACTAGATCTAAATCTTCAATGTTTATCATCACATCATCAAAACTAGCATCCTGATTTTCTTCAACATTCACAACCGGTTCTTCAACCTCAGGCTCATCAATCAATAAAGTCTTTGCAACTTTCTTTTGACGTTTCTTCAGCTGAGATGAAGATCCCTCACCTTCCTGTGACTTCGGAGTAACTTTTTGCTTCTCTTTCTTGGTTCTTTGACATACCAATCATTACGGGTACTTTTGAAATCAGCAAGATCTTTTAGCTCATCAGCATATGCTGCCTCTTTCATCTCTTCTTTGTTTCTCCAGTTTTGGTGATTTACTGGATTTGGATCGACATAATTTGCATCCTTGATGAATCCAAAGAATGCTGCTACTTTCTTCGGCTCAGGGTGATTTGCATGATATCTTGCAAGCTGTTTGAGAGAATCATTACTCATGTGTGACTGGACTAACAAATCATTCTTCAAATCACGTTCAATCTCTGGATATGCATGATCAATCAGCATCTGCACAAATATTGGATACGTCCAAGTCTTACTCTTTGTTGTGATATTCTCGACCATGTAGTGAAAAACAATATGCGAGAAGTTATATTTCTTGTTCAAAACCAATGCAGTGACCATGTTCATCTGGTAATCTCACATGGTATCGTACCCTCCTTTGGTATGACTAAGTGACCTCAATACATAATGAATACGAAACTTGTAAGGTTTCTGAAACTTTGATTTCAAGTAATTTCCAATATTTACTGCACCATCATATCCCATCCTGAGCATACACCCTTTTACCATTCTTTCCGGAAACTTTGTTGGCGAGTTTTCGTCGGCAGGAAAGTTCAATACTTCACGGATCAGTGCCTCAGTAACAACAATTGTTTTCTTTTCATTTTGTATCTTCACAACTGAGTTTAACGCTTTGCTTGTTTCATCATACTTTGCATGTTTCCAGAATCGTTTAGTATGTGACTTGTATACTGGACGTTGATCTGTAAGAGCTTTCTGAATAGGTACTCGACTCATGAACTCCAGAATACTGCTGAATTTTGCCAACTCTGAATTCTTTTGAACATCAAAATCACAACAGCTGTTGTAAAGTGGATCAAAAACAACATTCGAACCCTGCAAGACAAAATAACAAAAATTTAATCAACACTTTAAAATTTTTAGCATCAAAACACTTATGAGCGGAATCACATGTTACACTAACATTCTGAGCGGAATTAACAAAGTTTTGATTTCGCCCCTAATAACAAGGTATCATATTGAGCAGAATCAGAAACATCACTCAGGGGCGGAATCAGATACATCACTCAGGGGCGGAATCAGATCTTAGTATAGTTAAGAGCGGAATAAAATGTTAACACCCTCAGGGGCGGAATCAAAAACCCAACCCATTTAAATATATCAAATGATGAAATTGAACATGTTGGTTTGTTTATCAGTGAAATCCGAGAATAGGGTTGTGTTTTTTATGCACTAAAACCATCACAAACATCCTAGATCTAGATTCAAACGTCTGCTACAGTTAAACCCTAGAACAAACTTTAGATCTGGTTCAATCAAAACATATACACATGATCTACACACCATTCCGACACTACTAACATGATTTATGTCCATTTTACTCAACAGATAAACTCTAAATCTACGTTTGAACTTGTAACAGTGCCGACAGACAAAAATATGATGAATCTGTGTCCGATTGAACCGATTTATTACCTTTCCCATGTTACTAGTTGAGCAAACCAACTAATAACAACAAATCACACAAAAATTGGGCAGAGTTTCGACTTGAAATTCAAAGTTTCGGGGTATCACTCTTAATCGCCGGAGACAAGAACTCGAGAGAGAAATCAGAAAATATGGCTAGGAGCGGAATCAGACGGCTATTTATAGCCAGTCTGATTTCGCTCATGATGACCTTTGAAGCATTTAGGAGCGGAATCAGCCATTAAGTGTTTACGAGCGGAATCAGTCATTCATTGATTACGAGCGGAATCAGAATCAATTTTTCAAAATTTTTCAATTTTCTATTTTTTTAACCTTTTCTGATTTGTTACCGACAAACCCAGTTAACCAAGTCCAAGTTAATGACCTTGATCAACTGTTCCGTGTACCAATTCCAACTTAATGACCTTAGTTGACCAGATTATGAAGTATGCTGACTTTTTGTGACTGAAAAACAATTCAAATTAATGAACTGTTGAATTTTGAACTTTCAAACACTTCTCCAAATTTTTCAAACGTGTACCAGTCATTTTTCAGAATCTCTTGCTTACCCAAACCTCATGAATCCGACATGATCTGCACAAGACTTTGATAATCCGATCCCCAACGTCCGTTGTCGAAAATAAGATGAGAAAATAAAATCTTTTTGGTTTTAGAAACAGATAAGCAGAAATATGTACACACAATCTTTTTGTGAGCGTGTTAGGGGATCATATCAGCTGCCGACTAGATACAAGTACCGTTAACCTGGATTACATTTTCAATATTAAAGAGTTTGTATTGATTGCCGATATACTGGTCCACTTAAATTTTCACTCAAAGTTCAATCTGTTCAGGGTACGGATTTAATGTATTAAGGCTTAACTTTCGTATGTGTCCCACCTCAGAATATACTCCCGTATCCAGATCCCAATATTCAGTCTTACAGGTAAGAATACCACAAATGATATCTGTAAGGGGTTAATAAATTATGAAGAATCATGAGAGCTCAGGTCAGAACTACCGTTCAGCAGAGAGATCATGAATCCACTTTTGAGTATGTCCCCTTTAGAGGATCTTTTTTACAACAGCATTTGCTAAGCAATTTTATTGTCTTATCATATATGCTGAGGGTGATGCTATGTTTCAAGCATTTGCGAAAAGTATTATTCGAGGACTAGGTCAGAACTTCAATTCAGCAGAAGTCCTGGAATAATACCCCAGATATCAATGAGTATCTATTCCTAGTATATCAGAAAAAAGAATCTTTCAAACGAGATTTCGGGGGTTACCCATATATCCGAGAGATGTTCCCCACATAAAAGGAAGAAATTTTATGTTTATATCCCGAACAAACCTACTAAATGTGTAAAAACCTATCGGCATATCATCTACAAGACTGCTTAACACATTTTTACATTACATATCTTTAGCGTACTGCACTGTCTAGCTGATGTACTATCATTTCCCTTTTTCATACAAACTCATTTTTTACTTTTTCAAATGTTTTTGGTTTTTGTAGTTTTATCATGTTTTTTTATTTTTCTGCAAACTTTCTCCCCCTAAAAAGAAAAACATATTTTTGTGTTTTTGTTTTTATCAAGAAGCAGAAAAACAAACTGTACAAACAAAATTGACAACACGACGTAGTTCACATCAGATCGCCGCCCTCCTCGGCTTCACGTCCTTCTTCCCTCCCAGAACGCAGATTTTTCATCCCATTTAATTTTAAAAGATAATAAAATCTCTTTTTGTCAAACGGTTTTGTATAGAAATCAGCTTTCTGATTATCGGTGTGTATGTGTTCAATGCGTATCAACTTCTTCTCGTGACAATCACGGATGAATTGATGACGAATCTCTATACGTTTAGTTTTAGAATGTTGAACCGGGTTTTTCGTTATGTTTATGGCTGCTTCATTGTCCACGAAAATCGGTGTATCCAAGAATTGCAAACCAAAGTCGCGCATTTGCTGTTGTATCCACAAGATCTGCGAACAGCAGCTGGAGGCTGAAACGTATTCAGCCTCACAAGTAGAAAGCGCCACAGAGGTTTGTTTCTTGCACTGCCAGGTAACGAATCGAGTTCCGAAGAACTGACACCCAGCAGTGGTGGACTTAGCGTTCTGCTTGCAGCTTCCAAAGTCAGAATCAGCGAAACCTGTTAGAGAAAAGTCACCCGAGCGAGGATACCACAAGCCGATGCTTGGGCAACCTTTCAAATACCGTAAAATCCTTTTGACAATCGTCAAGTGTGACTGCTTCGGGTTCGACTGATATCTGGCGCAAAGACATGTCGGGTACATGATGTTCGGTCGAGAAGCAGTGAGATACACTAAGGATCCGATGATTGACCGGTACAATGTCTCCTCCACCTTGATGCCATTCTCGTCAGGACAAATACTGTGATTCTGTGCAAGGGGGGTTGCTGCTGGACTGCATTGAGCCATATCAAACTTTTCAAGCACGTCCTTTACATATTTTATTTGGTGAATGAAGATTCCATCGGGCATCTGCTCCACCTGCAGCCCAAGGAAGAACTTCATCTCCCCCATTGAACTCATCTCGAACTTATTCTTCATCACCAGCTCGAATTCTTTACACAGGTCGTCATTGGTTGAACCAAAAATAATATCATCGACATAGATCTGCACAATTTGGAGATGGCCTGCAATTTCCTTTGTGAACAATGTGCTATCGATTGTTCCTCTAATGAACCCGTTGGTCAAAAGATGTTTGGAAAGCATCTCGTACCAGGCTCTCGGGGCCTGGTGAAGTCCGTAGAGCGCTTTATCCAGCAGATAGACTTTGTTCTTGTGTAGTGGGTCAGCAAATCCCAGTGGTTGTCCCACATACACCTCTTCATTAATCTTTCTGTATAGGAAGGCAGATTTTACATCCAGCTGGTACACTTTGAAATCTTTCCATGAAGCAAAAGCTAAGAAGATCCGAATAGCTTCAAGTCGAGCCACAGGCGCATAAACTTCATCATAATCGATGCCTTCTTGCTGACTAAAGCCTTGTACCACTAATCGTGCTTTGTTTCGAACCACGACGCCTCGATCATCCCTTTTACATTGGAATACCCACTTTGTCTTGATCAACTTTTGATTTTGGAGTAAATCAACCAATCTCCACACACCTAATTTCTCGAATTGCTGCAGCTCCTCCTGCATTGCAATCACCCAGCTATCTTCAGTCAACGCTTCCTTGTAGGTCCTGGGCTCGATCTGCGAAATAAAACATTTAAGTGAGAAATCTTTTTGTAAAGGAGCAACCGATGTATAAAAACAGGTAAGAGCACGGTTGATTTGGTCTCTTGTCTTAACACCGCTTTGAAGATCTCTGATATTCTGTTCTAATGGATGGTAAGAGAGAGTTTGTTGCATGACAGTGTCAGGCACTACAACTTCCGATTGTTGAATCGAGATATCAAGATCACCGGTGTGATCCTCAGCTTCAGCTGATGCAACATTTGGATCCTCATCAAATACTGGAGCGTTCTCCGAATCTGAGTCATCGGACTGATCAAATGATGGAGCTGGTTCTACTGGGTCGTCATGAGTTTTTCCACTTAGACCTGCCTCGTGATCGTTTGCACCAGTTGTAGGAGTGTTTGTACCCACATCTGGTTGAGAAACCACCAACGGTCTTGGCATCTGATCTTGAAAAGATAATTGCTGTTGTTGATACAAGTAAGCAAGTTCCTCTTCACTTGGCTCCGTAGGTAGTTGGAACGACTCCCAGAGTTTATCGTAATCGAACAACAATCTTGGTCCGGGAAGTTGAGGTGACTCCGTGTGTTTCTGACAATCCACATGATGAACTTCAATTACCTTCTTTAAACACGGAACAAACACTCGTTTAAGCGGACTCGAATACACAACGAAGAAACCCTCATTTCTTTTTGCTCCAAATTTGCCATTAGGATCAATAAAAGTACACGGTGATCCAAACGGCTCAAGAAATTTCCAATTTGGCTTATATCTATGCAAGAGCTCAAAGCAAGTCTTTTTGTACTTCTTAACGATAAGCACCCAGTTCAAGGTATAGCATTCCGCTGCCACCGCTTCACTCCAGAAATGGATTGGTAGTTTAGAATCGGCCAACATGGTTCGAGTAGTTTCAATTAGGGTACGGTTCTTTCGTTCAGGACACCATTCTGTTGTGGAGTGTATGGTGCACTGAATTCATGAAGAATTCCCTTCTCGTTACAGAACTCTAGCATGCAGTTATTCTTGAACTCCGTCCCATTATCAGTTCGGATTCTTCTAATTGGCACCTTGTACAAATTTTCCGTATTTTTGAATAGGATCATCAATGATTCAAATGTTTGATCCTTTCTTTCCATGCATACCACCCAAGAGAATCTCGTGTAATCATCAGTTATCACCAGGCAATATAAGTCTCCAATAATACTTTGCACATTCACTGGCCCAAAGAGATCCATATGGAGTCTCTCAAGTGGTACTCTGATCGAATTCAGCAGCTTTTGTGGGTGTGACTTCCTCGTCTGCTTTCCTTTCTTGCAAGCTATACAGTCATCATTGAAAATTCTTTAAGTTTACACCTTCAACTAAATCATTTTGCACCAGAAAATTCATTTTTCGAATATGAATGTGGCCCATCTTTCGATGCCACATTATTGACTCTTTTTCTGTAGCTTTAGATTTTGTAACAAAACACTGTTTTTGATAATCGGTTGGTGTTGCGACATTCATATCAAGTATGTATAAATCGTTTTCTCGTGGAGCTCGCAACAGCACCATATCATCAGGGATTTTAAACCCAGGTTTTAAAACAAGACATTCGTTTTTAGTAAAGTGAACTGTGAACGATTTATCACAAATTTGTGAAATACTGAGTAAGTTGTTTTCCAACTAAATAATGTAGTTCACTTTGTTGAACGAAATCACTCCATTTGTTAATGTTCCTTGACCAACGATTCTTCCTCCTTGGTTTCCTGCAAAACCCACGTAGCCTCCATTGATTGATTTAACATCGTAGAGCAGTGCTAGCATCCCCGTCAGGTGTCTTGAGTCTCCACTGTCTATTATCCATTTTGAAATATACGACCTCGGCAGCCCCTTCATTCATCATAACAAACTTACTCAAAACAATGAAGCCCATGACTTCTTTTCCTGTGAAACAGTACCAAACACTACATCACACTTCTCATCAATCTTTGGAAATTTAAACGTGACATTCGGAACTTCAGTTTTTACTTTTGATTTTACTTCATTTTTAATCGGGGGAAACTTTGCAAGAAATTTGTCAAGCTCAAATTCAAATTCTACTTCATCAGACACTTTATCATTTTTCAAAACTTTTGTTTCATTTTTCAAAATGTTTTCCATCTTTTTCTCCTCGACAGTTGGTTTTGGTTTCACAACCCATGTTTGATTTTCAAAAACTTTTGTTTTTGGATAAATCTTTGAAGTCTTTTGAGACTTTGAAGATTCGCCACTCTCGAATGTCAATTTTGGCTTATCTTTCGACTTCAACGATTCACCCCTCTTCAAGATGCGGATTGGTGAAACCATTGGTTTTTTACCCTTTTTGTCAACTGGTGACTTGGGTCGAGGTTTTTGAACAACAGGTTTTACAGTGACTGGTTTTTCGAAGATTTTCTTGCATTGTTTTGCCATGTGCCCGATCTCATTGCAGCGATAGCAAACTCGTTTTTCATATTCGACAAAAGTTGACTTAAATATCTCTTCTCTGAGTTTCTTCGCCGCATTGAAATCGTCCACGGCTTTCTGACTAAAAATATAGTCTTTCTCCTCATCGACACTCGGTCCAACAACAAAAACATCATTCATTTTATCTTTTGGTTTTACCACCTTCTTAACCATCTTTTTCTCAAAACCAATTCCTTTGTTTTTAAGGTTGTTACCATTTTTCTTGTTGTCACCCTTTGCTTTCCATTCCTTTTTACCCGAATTGTTAGAACATGACGTAACAAATGACTTTTTCGGTTTTGAAAAGAATTCTTTGTTGTTAACTTCAGCAACGTCCAGTTCAACCAGTTTGAAAACTTTCTCAACATTTTCAATCTTTGCATTCTGAAGCGGATACTCGAAATCAGAGTAAAGCTTGTCAGTTCCAATCATAGTGTAAACCACCATAATTGGATCATCATTCTTACTCTTGTCTGATTTCGGTATGAAACGATCTAAAAAGTTACCCTCGTCTTCAGAATCAGTAACAGACTTCTCAGAATGATATTTCATAATTTCAACCTCAGAGTTATCACTCTTTTCATCTAACACCTGATCGACAACAGTCTTGATGATCTGTAACTCGTTGTCTGTGTCGGATGCAGAGAATGTAACATCAGTGCTTTCTGGCAACTCATCCTCAATTGTCCTCAATTTGAGGTTCAATGCAGCTTCCACCCCATCTGGATACTTTTGAGTATAATGACTCCACATTGGGGGTGGAACGCTGTTAAAGACCGGTGTTGCATTTGGTTGTTGTGGAACAATTTGCTCAAGAACATAGGATGATGCAACATAGCTCATTAATTTCTTATCAATTCACTCATTTTCAATTTTAGTTAATTCTAATTCTTTCATCAATGATACGATTGTGTCAAGATGAAAATTAACTTCCACTTGTTTATCAAAAAGTGTTGTGTTTGCTAGTTTTGTTGCTTTATCATTTTCGACACTTTCTTTTTTAATCATTTTAACTGATCTAGCTAGAGTATCATATGCCTCTTTGACTTGTTCTAGATCAAATTTTAACATGTCAGCATGTTTCTTCAATTCCTGAAACTTTGTATCTTTTTCAAGACACTCCATGCAAGGTTTTAAACACTTTTGGCATGGTGTTTCAGAGATTGAATCCACTTTCTCCACAATTTCTGCTTCATGAACAGTTTTTACTTCCTGTTTACCGATATTTTCCAACTCTGACTCAGACATTTTCTCAGATTTGACCTCCTCAATTTCTGACTCCTGATCCGACTCCTTTTGAACTGACTCATTACCGACAGACTCGGTTTTCACAAGTTCTATGTCTACCTCTTTCAGTTTCGCCATGAGAGCCTTGTCAGCAATTTCCTTCAACGTGTCTTCGGTCATTTCTTTGGTCACATCAATTATTTCATCAACAGACTCTTTCTGTTCCTCATATCTTGGACACGATCCAGTTGTCGGTTCTTCAAAGAAACCTGCAAAAGATTCAAAAATTTTAGGAGGCATGATAGATTTCAAAGAACTAGCTAATGTCTCCTGCTCAGACTGATAGTAATAAACTTCAGCAGCTAACTCCTCAAGATTTTCCACGTTATCCACAGTAGCATCTTCAACAACTTCTTCAGGAACTTCAACAATCTCTGGTTCTTCTATTATCTCAACCATCATAGCCTGACCATCACTACCAGGGACGTATTTATCCCAGCTAAAACCCTCAGCAACTTTCTCGTCATCCTGGTTCACAATGAGAGCTTCCTCCAGTTTGTTCTATATTTGTGGCCTTTGAACTGCAGGTTGTTGATTTGGCTTGTGGTAAATTGCCTGCTTGTAATAATCATTTGTAAACAGATTCTGATGATTATTCACTGCTCTGTTCGGACACTCTCTTTTGAAATGACCTCTTTCTTTGCACTTGAAACAGGTGACTTTAGATTTATCAAAACCTAACTTCTGATCAGGTCCAGAAAGGCTATTTCTCCCAGTGATTTCCATAAAACGCTGTGCCCTCCTCACCAGACTGGCCATTCCCCACTTAATATCTATCAGCTCAAGCTCCTCTGGATCTATCTGATCGTAATCTTCTTTGGTCATATCCGGATTTCTGATCTTACCCGCTACCAAACTCTCATAAGACTCTAACACGGAAGCTAACAATGCATTGTGTTGTTTTGCAGCAGACTCAGTGAACTCATTTCCATTCTTGATAGTAACTGCAATGTTTCATTGAATCCCAAAAACATACGCCTGATTGTTTGAACTGGTTGAGTTTTGAGGTGATTGCTATTCAGAAGCTTTGAAATTTGGCTCGTAGCTGGCAAATGGTGAAGACTTGTTTGTTTGCGGAGTATTTGATGAAACCCTTGATGATGTGTCAGCACTGAAACCAGTTTGTATTTTTGGGCTCTGGTTTGTTGTAACTGGAGTACTGCCTCTGTAGTACAAAGATACATCTTGTTGAACATTCATTGAATTCATTTTTCTAATTTTTAGCAACTCCAACTCTTAAGCTTCAATCTTTTCTATGAATCCACTAAGATTTAGATTCCCAAAATCTGAATTGTTTTTCAACATCATCAGATAAGTGCCCCACTCTTCATATGGTAATGCATCAGACAACTTGTCAATCAATTCTTCATTGTTCTTTATGTCACACCCCGACCACGTAAAGCAACTAGATGTGGCGGAAACGTCGAGGAGTGTTGTAACAGAATTATTGTTTCATAACCATGGCATAAATAATTTCGTTTTATTTAATAAATGAACTCATTGTTTTAATACAATCAAATAAGTACAACTATGATCTTCCAAGTTTTAAAGTCGCTAAGGCACGAGTCCATCCTAACTGTAGCGTGTATCAACAATCATCATAAGAAGGCACCTGAAACATATGTAAAAAGAGGTACGTCAGCATAAAAATGCCTGTGAGATACATAGGTTTTGTGAATATAGGATTCATGACTTATAAGTTTAGAAAATGTTGTTTAACAAAAGTCAGTCATGATCCTTGTAAATTGATTTGTTTTGAAATCGCTTGAAAAACAATAAGTTCAGATGATATGTATAAATAAGAGAATAATGTATGGTTAAATGTATAACCAAGTAAAATGAGTTGTATAAAGTAAATTGTTTGTAAACCAAAGTCTTGTAAGAGAATCGTGTTACTTGTATAAAATGTATAAGTCCAAATTGAATGATTCAAATAACGCTACGATATGTAATACCATACAAACACTTATATATAGGAAGTACCAGCGGCGTATCCACCATGCTTGTATCATATTACATACGCCTCGTTACTCAGGTCACTTACTCAAACCAAACCACCAATATAGAATGTTCATGTTTAAATCAATAGTCCAATATTATTGTATAACCCAAGCTATGTAAACCATGTAATGTGTAAACAAAAGTTATGCTCTGTAAAATAATGTAAGGTTAAACGAATAACCTTATAGTAGCATATCAAAAGTATACTTTGGATTTGTAAGTAACATAATAAACTATGTTTTGGTTTCATAAATAACATATCAAAATATGCTTTGGATGTGATAAATAACATATTAAACTATGTTTTGGTTTTTGTAAATAACATATCAAAATATGCTTTGGATGATTAACAAAATATATGTTGGTTTTGTACAATACCACACATGGGAGTATATCAAACTATACTTTAAAAGTGTGATTTAAGAATTCATTCAGACCTAGTGCATCAAAATACACCTTTGAGACTATAGGGATACCACAAAGGCAATCCTTATTTGGATGGAGAAACAAATTGGTTTCAGACAGTCCATGACAACAGGAATGGGGTGTCTAATCCTATAGCGCTATATCATACTACCAATCGGTCTGGTGAACATAAAATAAGTACAATTCAACATTTTTATTTTATGTTCTTTGAGAAATCAGTGTTTAAACCATAGATAGTCATTTAGTTTGTCAAAAGATAAGTAATAACATGTATAATCAATTATACTTTGAAATCATGAAAATAACACATAAGTACACATGCTTCACCCCAAAACAGTTTGGAAAACAGTAAAAGAGGGGTCTATGTACTCACTTGAGATTGCTCAGAAGTCCTAGGATAACCACCAAGCAATGCTAGAGATCACAGATATCAAACGGCACCTAATATAGGTAACTATGTTAATATACCGGACCTAAATCGGAGGATTTAGATAGAATGAGGGTTCGTAAACCAAACGAGTATGGAGACTCGTATCATATGGTTTAACAAAGCTTACATACTAAATGAAACGTAAGCTAAGTGCTTTCGACCCATCGCGACCCATTAAGGTAGCTTATGCTACGTTAACGTGTCGTGCGTGCAAAAGCACACTTGAGACGTCTAACTAGCCCTATGACAAGTGTTATATGCCTAAACATGTTACATAATCAGTTATGTGACAAAAGTTTAGGTTACATATGCTTAATTACCAATTATACATGAAAAGGGTATTCTGGTAATTTACCTAAGGCATATAAACTACCTATCATACAACTACTCAATCGATGTGACCATAGGGTATAGCCTCGGAAGGTTATTCCCTATATGCTATGGTCACCTAATGTATTTGGTCGGATCCTAATGATCGACCAAATGGGTCGGGTTCGAAGGTATAAGCGATTTATTAGATCGCTTACCCTTACGACCCTAGACAACGTGGTAATCAGTAGGCATAGTCACAAGGGACTATAACCATCGTGATTACAATCACGTTGCGAAGTTCAAACGAACTTCGCATTGACCATATACTGGTCAACACAGAAAGTCAAACAAAGTTTGACTTTCGGACTTGAAAAGCAATAAAAGAACGAAGGAATACTTACAAAGGGTCCTCGAATGCTAACCTCGATCCAAGTAGCTCAGGTATGAAACAATGGTTCTAACTTAGAGCTTCTCAAATCAAGATTCTAGTGGGTTTTTGCAAGTGAAGGCAAAGGGTATTTATAGGATTCGGAGAGCCGTTAAGATCGTTTCTCGGACAACGTGCTTTGATCTTGGCCATACACTTGCACATATGGTATTGTAATACCATGTGCACATCCAAAACCAGCCCATAGATTCCCCAAAACCATGTGCAACAAGTGAAACGGACCAGATTTGATGTTTCTGCAAGTTTCTGCCCAGATGAGGTGCTCGCGTAGCGCGACGGTAAAGGCCTTAGGGCTCGCGCTACGCTAGCATGTGCCATATTCAGCAAAGTTTCAAAAATGGCATAAATGGTCCCTGCAGCCCGTTTAAGCTATTTTCGATGCGTTTGAACCCCGTTAACCTCATTTCAAGGCTCTAAAATGAAGTTAAAGTATAGGGAACTCAAAACATGCTCCAAAATATCTAGGATATCGGTTCGTTTGGTCGTACGATCGCGATGTTCGCTTAATTACGATGGAATGCGCATAAGCGCGAAAAACGATCCAAATGGCGTGACGAATGGATTTTTCTTATGCCAAACACTAAAATAAAATATTATAGTGCTTACATAAATTTTTGGATGTCCGGATATATTCAGAACGTAAGTTATGCGCGAAAATGCAAACTTTTGCACTCTTTGACGCTTTTAGTCCCTGAATGACCCAAAAGTTTATTTTAGCATACCGAACCCCTCAAAGCCTATTTCTAAGCTATGTAAAGGATATTTATGGTATGTTTAACTTATGGTCATGTTCTAGAATGTTCGTTACAGTTCAAATTGGCATACTTTCGTAGTTTGTCAAGTTTAGTCCATGTAAGCGAATTAACTTGTTTTTGCCATACCAAAGCCTTCAAAACTTATTTCTAAGTTATGTAAAGGTTATTTAAGGTATGTTAAGCCTATTTCACTATTCCAAAGTGTTCGTTGGATTAAACTGGTTATATTTACGCATCAGAGCGCGTATAACCCTCCAGAAAGCGATTTAAAGCTTAAAATCGAAAAAGAGTTTATATGTGCAAACGATACACATATTTTTACAAATTCCAAGTATGAAACACAATTTTTCATTGGTTTGGACTTTGTTTGATTAGTGACACAGGTGTCACAGTCTCCCCTACTTTAGGAAATTTCGTCCCGAAATTTAATTCTAGAGGAAACTTGTGAAGACAGTTGTGACGGTTTCGCCTTCTAATAGATCCATTGAACCCTTAAGTAAAACTCTGGGCCATGTTAGGACTCTTAGCGAATTTGTTAACCTTCAAAGTGAATTCCTTGTAGTAGTAAAACATGGAATTTTTGAACTACGGATAGAAGAACATTTCTTATGAAGACTTATCATAGGGAACTTGTGTGTGCTTGAAATCAGAATTGGGGAGTGTAAGATAAAATGACATCGGTCAAGGTCCAAGACTTCTCCCGTATCATTATTCTTGTCATTATAGGTCTTAACACATGACAAAGCTCCCTGTGGTTTCTGTGCACTGAATTCCATAATTATGTAGGCCTCCATAATTATGTAATTCCTTGCACAGTCCGCACAGTTCATTTCATAATGCGTAGAGGAAAAGTCAATTGAATAAACATGAAGCGTCCTAACTAGTCCACCAAAGGATCTTTTCAACTAGATCAACGAACAATCTTTTTAACTAGATCAACACATGATCTTCGTAACTAGACCGTCATACGATCTCCTTAAATAGACCACTTAAGGGATCTTTTTAATTATATCATCACATGATATTTCTAATCAGATTTTCAAAATCAATCTGTTTAACTAGACCACCCAAGGGGTCCAATTATAGAATAGTACTTTAAAACCCAAGGGACTTGACTACAACGTAGAAGTCCATTAAGGATTTAAGATAGTAACTTTGGATATCCTACTATGAATCCCTCAGATGAGATATGAAAGATTTTACGAGGATTTGGATGGATCACATACAACCACAAAACATGTAAGAAAACACATAAGCACAAAATTAGTTAACTTGATTCTTTAATTCGTTATCCTTGGGCATGGATATTTAAAGCACCCCAGGAATCCAATCAGTGGATTTTATTTGGAACTGTAATCATTTTTGTTGGTGCATACGTCTGTCGACTTCGTCTTGTATCGAGTCGTGTAATAAAATAGATGAAACAAGTCACGAACAAGCCAGTTCAAACGAAGTGGATAGTTCAAACGAACTGGACATTCAAACGAAGTGGCCAGTTCATACGAACTGGACCAGTTCGTATGAACTGGAGGTGCTTGTTCAAACGAAGTGGGATTAGTATAAATAGTAGACTTGTTATTTCATTTGTAACTTTGGCATTTTCCGGTAGCGAAGCTCTGCCGAGGTATCTCCAGACCGTGTAAAACTTTCATATCAATACAAGAGATAGATTAAGTGATTCTAGTGTGTATGTAGCTGAAATATCACCGATACGTTTGTTTCCGCCTCTCGTATTGGACGAGATCTCTTCTGAACGACTCGTTTGGTCGTGCAAACGATCCTACAAGTGATATCAGAGCTCAGGAGGAAGAGCTCTTGCTATTTCAGCCGATATTCGCCGATAAATTCAGTTTTCTACTAACTTTCTGTCACATTTTTCAAAAATTTAACAAGATTTTTTGGTTAAAATGGATTGAATTTGAAGTATTTCATGCGTAACTGTATTTTAATCATTCTATGAGAGTTTCAGACCTTAAAACAGATTAAATCTTGATCAATTATACAAGAATTCGCCAGTTCGTTTGAAAGTTTATTCAACTCGCACGAACAGAACTTCGATCTCAGATCTACAACGTTTTAGTGGACGTTTTTGAACGGAAATCACTTCATTGTGCTCGGAATATGTTGTAGTACAAGCCTAGGATATCAATTTTGACAAAAACTCATCAAATTGTTCAAAAATGTTTCACTTCGTTTGAAATTGGATCTCAGTTCGTTTGAAAAGTTCACCAGTTCGTATGAAGTGGCTCAGTTCGCATGAAATTGATGTTCAGTTCGTATGAAGTGGCTCAGTTCGCATGATATTGACATTCAGTTCGTATGAAGTGGCTCAGTTCGCATGAGATTGACATTCAGTTCGTATGAAGTGGCTCAGTTCGCATGAAATCGAAATTCAGTTCGTCTGAATTGCTAGTTCAGTTCGTTTGAAGAGTTCAGATCGTTTGAAAGTCCATCAGTTCGCACGTAGTGAGTCAGAGGCATTTTACGAGGTGATCGAGGTGTTTTGTTTACCAGCTCGTTTGAAGAATTTGAGTTTGTGATATTTCAAATACCTAAACATGGATTCCGAGTTCTACAACGCATTTGCTACATCTCCGACTACTCCGGCTACCATTGCTCAAAACATGAACGCAGAAAACGAAACTGGAACGTTGCAAAAACCCCTGAAACTTATGGGAATTGAAGAGTATCATGGATGGAAGAATCGTTTTGAGAACTGGGTTCAGGCAAACCATCTAAGAGCTTGGGAAAGTATTGAAACAGCATATATCAGACCACAGACTGCTATGAATGTTGATAAAATTATCTCAGAGTTTTCAGACCAAGAGAGAGAGAGTTATAAAGGAGAGAAAATGATGATAAGTCTGTTGCAGCAAGCTATCAAAGAGGATATATTTGTTTTGCTCCAGCATGATGGAAATGCATATTCGATCTGGAAAGCTCTTGAGAAGAAATTTGAAGGAAGTACAAAGATGTTACAGAGTAAAGCAGCGTTACTGAAAAAGGAGTTTGAGTTGTTTACTAGCATGCCTGGTGAAACTACAAAGACTCTCATTGAGAGATACTGTCATCTTGTGCGTACCATGTCTCAGCTGAAAATCACTAAAACTCCAGCAGAATGGGTTGAAAAGCTTGCTGACGCATTACCACAGAAAGAATGGGGTACTTATCTGATGATTCTGAAGAATTCTGGACAGTTTAGCAGATTGTCGATCGGACAGTTTATTGAAAAGCTTGAGGCACAGGATCTTGAACAGCAGAAGATTGCCAGAATGAACAGTTCAAGCAATCAACAAGACATCAAATTATACTATAAAGGAAATGTTCAAACTGTTGAATCAAGTCCAAAGATCCAAACCGCCTTTAGTGCAGGAAATTCTTCTGGAACAGGCAGTAAAAGTTCAGTCAACACTAGTGGATTTTCAAATGTTAATCCTCCAAGTATTCAAAGTACGAATGTTGGAAATGAACATCTGATTCAGTGCAATGTATCTTTACATCTTCAAAAGGGTCAAAACTTTTCTGAAGAAGTTGTGAAAAATCATATGGGTTTACTGGTTACTGCTTTGGAATCTTATGAAGGATTGATTGCCGGAAAAATCGGAAATCCTATGCTAACCAAGGAGGATTACGATCAGATTGATGCAGAAGAGTTGGAGCTGATGGACATTAAATGGTGTTTGGCTAGTGTCCTGAGAAGAGCTGAAAAGTTTAAAATGATTACAGGAAGAAATGACTTTTTGGATGCTCATCTTTCTGCTTTAGGTTTTGATAAATCTAAAGTTACTTGTTTTCGATGCAGGGAGAAAGGTCACTTCAAGAGAGAATGCAAGAATCAGGAAGCTAGTGGAGCAAAGAATCCGTTTGGTGGTCATGATTATTATCAGAAGGCCATATATCAACAAGTTTTTCATCAACCACATCAACAAAAGGATTCACAAACTGCTCATGGGAAGATGATCGAAGATGCAAACAGGAAAGCTTATTTTGGTATCATTGATCAAGAAGATGAGAAAATGGCACCAGGATTTAGCTGGGATAAGTTTGTAGATGAAAATGGAAATTTTAAAGCCTTCATTGCTCAAATTGTTCAAAAACCAGAATTAATGAAGGAATGGATAGCAGTGTTATCTGATGATGAGAAGAGTCAAGATGAAGAATCTATTTCTTCAGAAAGCAGTGATGATGATGAAGAGCTTGAACAGATAAATGTTGGAAAAACTCATTTATCTTCTGACAGTTTTGAATTTTATTTTGCAGATAAATTGAAGAAACTTAAAGAGAAAAAAGCTGCAAAAGAAATGAAAGAAGACAAGATTGTTGAGAAGATAGTTGAAGTGGAAAAGGTAGTTGAAGTTGAGAAGATTGTGGAGATCGAAAAAGTTGTTGAAGTCACAAAACCGTGTCTTACGTGTTTGGAATCTTGCAAACAATGTGAAGATAAAGATAAAAAGTTTTGTGAGCTTGAGAAGTTGAAAGAGAAGTTGTTGTTTGATGTCAAGAATTTGAAAGAATCATACGATGTATTAAACAGAACGGTGAGTAGTTTGCAGAAAACAAATTCTGAAAAAGAAGATGCTTTGAAGATGTTGAATGCAACAATGATGTCGAAGCAGAAAGAGATAAACTTTTACATTGAAGAATGTGCAAAATGGAAGAAGGAGTTGGATAGTGAAACAGTTGAAAATGAAAGAATCAGAAGATTGTTGAGAAGTTATACAAGTTCTGATTACTTAATTGATCGAATTTATCCAACTGTTGCAGGTTTTGAGGCATTTGAAGACAAGAAGCCGAAGAAAAAGGATACTAGTAAGATACAGAGTGTATGTTATAATAAGTGTCCGCCTCCAATTTGGGAAGGGTACTCGCCTAGAAAACCGAATGAGGAACAAGTCAAAAAGGCGGTCAATATAAAGTTAGAGTCTGAGTTAACCGATGTATTACCAGACAACATTGACATTACATTCACAGCGTCCGACACAGATCATGAGTCCGAATTAATTAAAAGAATGGTCGATCAGGTGTTGGATAAGATGAGGAGTCCGAGTCAATGTCTGAGTCCAGGAGTTCGAGTTCGTCTGTCAGGAGTTCAAAGTCGTCGGGAAAACGGGTGTATAGTAAAGAATTTTTGTTGTCAAAATCTAATTTGGATGACGAAACATTTGAAGTGGCATACACTCTGAATGATTCTGACAAATTATATTTTGATAAAGAATTTCCAATAAGAGGTGTTAAACCAAAAATGATCAAAAAGGTTTTTAAACTAACAGAAATTAATATTTCTGAAATAAAAGATGTAAATCTTTCTGAAAAACCAAGTCCTTACACCTCAAGAATAAAACAAAAGATAAACAAGAAAATGGGTTACAATTATGGTTTAGACTTTCGAAAGAAATCAAACCATAATGGTAATTTCAAAAAGAAAGGTTTAGGTTTTATTCCTCCAGAAAATTATAAAAATGAGAAAATTTCTAAAAATACAAAATTTGTGTCAGGTCCTTCTGCTGAGGAAGAAAAGAAGAGCTCATTCTGGAGACAGTCAAATCAGGAATTTCTTACTGAAAAGAAGAAAACTAAAGCTCATCAGAGAAAAGAGACTAGAACCTGTTATAAATGCCAAGAAGTTGGTCACACCGCCTGGAACTGTCCTAAGGCAACCAACACAAAACAGGGAGTCTCAGAAAAACTCAAAGAAGTAGTTGTTGATAAAACCGAACCACCAACTGAGAAATTTAAAGTGTTTAAAAATTCTACATATGAAGTTGGTCAATGTTCAAAAAGATTTTACAAGAAAAGAGGAAATCTTGACAACCAAACTTGGGTTGTTAAGAAATCAGATGTAAAATCTGGCGATGAATCTGATTCCACAAAGTCAGAGGAGCCACAAGTTGTTAAAAAGGGTGAAAACTCAGTGCCTCTAATGGATGATGTTCATTTTCCACCATTGAGAGCTGAGAATTTTAAATCAAAGGTTGGAAAGGTTGAGATCTCGAATCAATTCTATTCTGATAAGAAAGAATTTGACGTCGAGAAAGCATTTAATGGGAAAGTTAAGAAGATTTTTGGAAAAATGATCGATGGGAAGGTTAAAGGGGTAAAAGAGTTTTATGCTAAGAAGAAAGCAACTTACACCCCAACTGAGTCTGAGTTGAGAACACCCAAGTGTCACACCCCCAAAATCCACATGCGGAGTACTACCGCTTGGAGGCGTGACTGACCAGGATCCAGCCACCAATCATATTGAACAAGCATATAAGTAGTTATAAAATCCAACCAATACAATTGGTGTTCAAACAAAGCATAATTAAGTTGCAAGCGGAAGCATAAGTCTTAAAACAAAACATAAGTTTAATTGTTTCAAAGTATAACATGGCACGCAGCCGTCCATGTCCCACAACGATCCTCCTCCATGCAAGCTCCAGCTAAGTACCTAAGGACCTGCAAAGCATGTAGTAACGAGTCAACAACAAGTTGAGTGAGTTCACGGTTGGGTGTTCGTTTTAAGTTGTTTCGAAAACAGTTTCCTTTATCTGGCATCCTGCCGTGGGGGTTACCCCATCGTTAAAAACGTGGCTTGTTATTCCCGGTTATTCTGGCAATCCAGCCGTGGGGGCTACCCCATGTTAGTTATCTGGCATTTCGGCCGTGGGGGCTACCCCATGTATACACTAGACTCGTTACCATATCGACTGCTGACTGTAGTCATGTTTATGTGCCGTGAAACTGTCAATGTCTATCATCATTGACGTGCCCCAGATCCATTAGTTCACGCCCGTCCTCTGCGGCACGGTGTGAGGTTTGTCAGACCTAAATAGCGCTATCTAACTAATGACCCGCTCGCCATTGGCCCGGCGATTAAGTCGATATAAAAAGGAGGGACTTCGTGATAGAGTTTTGGTCTAGTACGAGTTATCTGTCCGTGAGGACGAGGAATTACATTCCTGAACCGTTGCTGTCCTACCCAGGGAGGACGAGGAACCCATGTTCCTTAACCCCAATTCCCGACCCCTGGGAATCCCATGCTTTTTAGAGGGTGTGAACTCACCTTGGTTTGCTCGGCAGATACACAGAAAGTCAATCAAGTTGTAAGTGGTCAACTATGTCCTAACATAGATACCATACAAGTCAGGTTCGTATTCAGGTAGTGCACGTATGTTTCTACACGTATGCTAGCACATTTCATTCAAGTATCATTCACATTCAACAGCACGTATAAGGCCCATGTATTAGGCCCAAAGGTCCGGCCCAATTACTTAAGTCTGAAATGAGGTGCAAGTCCAACAGTGTGCACATGCACATGGTCTCGAGTCGGGACTGATGAAGTCTCGGGTTATGCATATGTTGGTCTCGAGTCGCAACCGGACTCGTAAACAGGGTCTCGGGTCGTGATGTTTTTGTGTTGATCAAGTAGGGTCTCGAGTCGCAACTGGACTCGCAACCTCAGTCTCGAGTTATCATGCCCCCCGGTCTCGAGTCGAGACCATAAGTTTCCGACTCGCAACCTGTGTCGTAACCGGAGATCTCGGCTTGTCATGCGGTGGTCTCGAGTCGAGACAGAAGGTCTCGACTGGGAACATTTGCTGAATTCAATATTGTACTTGGCCAATGGGATTTCACTGTTGTGATTTTATGTACTATCCAATGAGGTTCTACAAACATGTCTAATTGTCTAACAATTAACCAAAATGGATCAAACATGGCAATTTCAAATATCCATAACACATTCAACAAGTTCTTCACATATTCATCATGTTCTTCATTTTAGGGTTTTCATCCTTTGAACAAACAAGCTCAATAAACCGATTTATGTCAACATAATCTACTTAGTTTAATGCACCAATGATCCTTATCATTCACATATTCAACCGAGAACATAATAGCACCATATTCAAACATATCTCTACTTATTCATGTGTCAAATTAGCATGATTCTTAACAAACCAATCTACTCTTACTAACCATGACTTTATCTAGAATTCAAATATCAACATCATGGATGAACAACAACAATCCTAGCATCGATTATTCAAGTGGGGTATGTTCATCATGCATAAGGCAAACATATTATCAAATAACTTCATTATTCATTATCATCAACCAAAACATCACACATTATCATCAACCAAAACATAATACACAACGAGAGTCACTAACCGGTTAGCTTTTTAAGGTGCAAAGATATGAGAAAGTCGATGAATAAGCTCCCAATCCGAGGGCTCTTGTTATCGCCGGTTGAATCCGAAAGGAAGGAGAGGAGATCTATGGCTTAAGGGTTTTTCTAGAGTGAGGTAGTGTAGGAGAAGGTGTGTGTGAGAGTGAGTGTGTTGTCCAAAATGGCAAACATGGATAATCACTAAGGTTATATACCCGTCCCAAGTAGTGCACCCTAATGGGTCTTCGAATAGGCTAAGGGTGTGTGTGTGGCCCAACCGGCCCATATGTTGCATTGTTCACTCGAGACCACATGGTCTCGAGTCGGGTTCTTATGTCTCGGGTCATAATAATACGCACTTATATACAAGCACGACACATAACATAACACATAATCACATACGAGTTTCACTTATCATTAATCACACAAGTTAACTAGTCACACGTTCATGTTACATCGGAATACAAGAAAGGTTCTAAATTTCGAGTTGTCACACCAAGGCTGGTCAGGCTTGGGTGGACATTTTCTTTGCCTGAAAAAACTGACTTGCCGGAGCTCCCAGGTTTGTAAGCGTGGAGCAGGAATCAACATCTATCTTTCTTAGTTGGATTTTTCGTACAAGTGGTAAATCAGGGACATTAATTTGTACTTGATTTTCTACAAGTGGTTGAAGATAAAATGATGAACCACATCCCCAACTTTACAAAGTGGTAAAAACAAACTTATTTTCCGGAAAAATCATTTTGATTAAAATAAACTTTAGTGTTTGGAAATCTTAATGAGAAAATGGTTTGTTGTGAGGGGGAGTTCTGATTGTTTATGCCAAGTGAATGGCGAATTGAGGTGATTCGATATTAGGTGTCAAGTTTATTGTACAGTTTGTTTTCAAATTTCCTAAAATGTGTTTGCATTTTAGGGGGAGTAAGAATTTTTAGAAAATCCAAAAACATTTGAAAATTTGAAAAAGACAAAAACATGATAAAATCAAAAATGAGTTTTAGTGTCAAAGAAGAGGAAATGATAGTACATCAGTAGACAGTTACAGTATGCTAAAGAATTGTATTGTTTAAATAGCGTTAAACGGTCTCACTGATGATATGCTGATAGGTTTTTACACATTTAGTAAACGTTTTCGGGATATAAACATAAATTTAAACTTGCTTATTTCATGGGGAACACTACTTGGATATATAGGTAACCCCTGAAATCTCGTTTGAAAGGTCCCTCTTTCTGAGATACTAGGTCTTTATGCTCAGTGATATCTTGGGTATTATCCCGGGACTTCTGCTGAAAGAAATTTCTGACCTAGTCCCCGGAGAATACTTTCTGCATATGCTTTGAAATATAAGCGCCGCCCTCAGCAAATTGATGAAACAATAAAATTGATAGTCATTGCTGTTGTAATCAAAAGATCCTCTAAAGGGGACACACCTAAAAGTCGAAGCCGTCATCTCTCTGCGTATCGAAAGATCGACCTGAGCTCTCACGGCCCTCGTACTATAATTTATTCCCCTGACAGATATCATCTGTGGTATACTCACCTGTAAGACTGAATATTGGGATCTGGATACGGGAGTATATTCAAGAGGTGGGACACATGAATGAGTTTAAGTCTTTAAAACATCTAACTCATATCCTGAATTAGTTGAAATTTGTGTGAAAATTTAAGTGGATCAGTATATCGGCAATCTAAGTGAATTGTTTAATTCTTATTGTGTAACTAAGCTCAACGGTACTTGTGTCTTGTCAAAAACTGATATGATCCTCTTGCACAAACTCACAAAAATATTGTCTGTATATATTTCTTTATTGCATTTCATTTCATTTAAAAAAAAATCCAAAAAGATTTTCAGTGTGTTTTAGCATAAATTTTGAAAAATCCAAAAAGATTTTCGACAACTGATATTGGAGAACTGATTTTCAAAATTCCAAGTGCTAAACATGATGAGCATGTGGTGAGGGGGAGTGTGTGTATAAATGAGAAAAGATTTTGAATATTTGTCTACATGTGGTTCATCAGTTATTAACATTGTTAAATCATCCTGGATAAATTTGAGGAAGAGTTTGGTTGTATAAATTTTGTAAAATGTTAAATTTGTGAGAAATTTACTTTTGGGTAGAGGATGTGCAGGATAGCCTGGATTCTGAAATCTGAGTAAAGAGCCAGGTCATGATCCTGATTCTGTGAAAGTCAAATTGCAATCAACATCCGAGGAAAGATTGTTCGAGGGGAGTCTGTTGATGCTGAAGAGGAGAAAGAGATAAAGTTTTAAGGATGCTTACATTGTCAGATACTTTGGAGAGAGCTTGAAGACTGATCAAGACTGAAGATGTTCTGAAGGCATACCGAAGACTCGTCAACATCCGAGGGGGAGTCTGTTGGTGCATACGTCTGTCGACTTCGTCTTGTATCGATTCGTGTAATAAAATAGATGAAACAAGTCAGGAACAAGCCAGTTCAAATGAAGTGGATAGTTCAAACGAACTGGACATTCAATCGAAGTGGCCAGTTCATACGAACTGGACCAGTTCGTATGAACTGGAGGTGCTTGTTCAAACGAAGTGGGATTAGTATAAATAGTAGACTTGTTATTTCATTTGTAACTTTGGCATTTTCCGGTAGCGAAGCTCTGCCGAGGTATCTCCAGACCGTGTAAAACTTTCATATCAATACAAGAGATAGATTAAGTGATTCTAGTGTGTATATAGCTGAAATATCACCGATACGTTTGTTTCCGCCTCTCGTATTGGACGAGATCTCTTCTGAACGACTCGTTTGGTCGTGCAAACGATCCTACAATAAGAATTTTTAGAAATTCCAAAAACATTTGAAAATTTGAAAAAGACAAAAACATGATAAAATCAAAAATGAGTTTTAGTGTCAAAGAAGAGGAAATGATAGTACATCAGTAGACAGTTACAGTATGCTAAAGAATTGTATTGTTTAAATAGCGTTAAATGGTCTCACTGATGATATGCGGATAGGTTTTTACACTTTCAGTAAACGTTTTCGGGATATAAACATAAATTTAAACTTGCTTATTTCATGGGGAACACTACTTGGATATATAGGTAACCCCTGAAATCTCGTTTGAAAGGTCCCTCTTTCTGAGATACTAGGTCTTTATGCTCAGTGATATCTGGGGTATTATCCCTGATATCTTTATGCTCAGCATTTTCTTCCTTTGGTTCCACTACTTGGATATATAGGTAACCCCTGATATCTTTATGCTCAGCATTTTCTTCCTTTGGTTCCACTTGAGCAGTCTTATCAGATGGCCTTGAGTCGCCCTTCCGAAACAACTTGCGCTTCCTGATATGGGATTTAGTCAGAGTGGCAGACAATTCAATGGCTTGTCTGACAGTAGTAGGGTTGCTGCCAGTAACGATATCCTGAATTACGTCAGGAAGACCATCAATGTATTTCTCAATTGCCTTATCCAGAGGCGTAACCATAGTAGGGCATAACAAGCTCAATTCCTCATAGCGGTCTGTGTAGGCTCGATGTTCCCCAATGTCTTGCTTCAAATCATCAAATTCCCTTTCTAGAGCCCTTAGCTCATGACGAGGACAGAATTCCTTCATCATAAGAGCCCTAAGCTCGGCCCAAGTCTGTGCTAATGCAACCTCAGCACCGCGGTCTCTCATAATCCCATTCCACCATGTGAGAGCCCTCTTCTGAAACACACTCGAAGAAAACTCGACCTTGCGATTTTCAGGACACTGAACGTGACGGAAAGTATTCTCAATGCTCTCGAACCAATGAAGAAGCCCAGTTGCTCCCTCAGAACCACTAAACTTCAGCGGTTTAGCCGAGTTAAAATTCTTGAAATTGCATGGAGCATTGTTGTTGTTGATGGCTTGCATCATTTGAGCATAAAGATTTGGGAAGGCAGCAGCCATTTGCTGCGCGATGATTTCCGCCAGCTCGGCATTCGCCATCTGATTGTCGCATCGAGGAGGCATTCTAAAAGAGGAAACATGAAAGGAAACGAGTAAGAGAAATAGACGAAAAGAATGAGATGAAACAAATCTGATGAAAGCATGGATAGTGGTCATTTTTTTGTTACTACAAAGCAACAAACGACCCCGGTGATTAATCAAAGTAAATAGGTCAAAAATAATGTATAGCGAAGACATGCTCGCCTATAAGTGGACACTCACCCCAAGAGTTCCCAGGTAAGAGTGACTGGTCCGATTATGTGGATTTGTACGAACACTCTAGCCTTAGACAGAAAACTCAGGGTACAGGCACCCACCCTTCCAGTTTGCACGTGTTCACATTATTTAGACCAACTTTGACGAGATTTGAAAACTTAGGGGGTTCAAAACCATATAATAAATCATCCTAGAACAGATGATTAGTTTTCAAAGCGGGATAGAAATTTGTGTTCTTATTGTGGTTGTCACCTAAGAATAAGTGACGGTATTGTTTTAAAACTAAACACAAGAAAACTTGTGTTAGGGTCCTAGAAAGGTTATAGTCTAGGTCAAAGCATTACTAATAACCTATTTCCCTATAACCATTGGCTCTGATACCAACTTTTCTGTCACACCCCGACCACGTAAAGCAACTAGACGTGGCGGAAACGTCGAGGAGTGTTGTAACAGAATTATTGTTTCATAACCATGGCATAAATAATTTCGTTTTATTTAATAAATGAACTCATTGTTTTAATACAATCAAATAAGTACAACTATGATCTTCCAAGTTTTAAAGTCGCTAAGGCACGAGTCCATCCTAACTGTAGCGTGTATCAACAATCATCATAAGAAGGCACCTGAAACATATGTAAAAATAGGTACGTCAGCATAAAAATGCCTGTGAGATACATAGGTTTTGTGAATATAGGATTCATGACTTATAAGTTTAGAAAATGTTGTTTAACAAAAGTCAGTCATGATCCTTGTAAATTGATTTGTTTTGTAAATCGCTTGAAAAACAATAAGTTCAGATGATATGTATAAATAAGAGAATAATGTAAGGTTAAATGTATAACCAAGTAAAATGAGTTGTATAAAGTAAATTGTTTGTAAACCAAAGTCTTGTAAGAGAATCGTGTTACTTGTATAAAATGTATAAGTCCAAATTGAATGATTCAAATAACGCTACGATATGTAATACCATACAAACACTTATATATAGGAAGTACCAGCGGCGTATCCACCATGCTTGTATCATATTACATACGCCTCGTTACTCAAGTCACTTACTCAAACCAAACCACTAATATAGAATGTTCATGTTTAAATCAATAGTCCAATATTATTGTATAACCCAAGCTATGTAAACCATGTAATGTGTAAACAAAAGTTATGCTCTGTAAAATAATGTAAGGTTAAACGAATAACCTTATAGTAGCATAACAAAAGTATACTTTGGATTTGTAAGTAACATAATAAACGATGTTTTGGTTTCATAAATAACATATCAAAATATGCTTTGGATGTGATAAATAACATATTAAACTATGTTTTGGTTTTTGTAAATAACATATCAAAATATGCTTTGGATGATTAACAAAATCTATGTTGGTTTTGTACAATACCACACATGGGAGTATATCAAACTATACTTTAAAAGTGTGATTTAAGAATCATTCAGACCTAGTGCATCAAAATACACCTTTGAGACTATAGGGATACCACAAAGGCAATCCTTATTTGGATGGAGAAACAAATTGGTTTCAGACATTCCATGACAACAGGAATGGGGTGTCTAATCCTATAGCGCTATATCATACTACCAATCGGTCTGGTGAACATAAAATAAGTACAATTCAACATTTTTATTTTATGTTCTTTGAGAAATCAGTGTTTAAACCATAGATAGTCATTTAGTTTGTCAAAAGATAAGTAATAACATGTATAATCAATTATACTTTGAAATCATGAAAATAACACATAAGTACACATGCTTCACCCCAAAACAGTTTGGAAAACAGTAAAAGAGGGGTCTAAGTACTCACTTGAGATTGCTCAGAAGTCCTAGGATAACCACCAAGCAATGCTAGAGATCACGGATATCAAACGGCACCTAATATAGGTAACTATGTTAATATACCGGACCTAAATCGGAGGATTTAGATAGAATGAGGGTTCGTAAACCAAACGAGTATGGAGACTCGTATCATATGGTTTAACAAAGCTTACATACTAAATGAAACCTAAGCTAAGTGCTTTCGACCCATCGCGACCCATTAAGGTAGCTTATGCTACGTTAACGCGTCGTGTGTGCAAAAGCGCACTTGAGACGTCTAACTAGCCCTATGACAAGTGTTATATGCCTAAACATGTTACATAATCAGTTATGTGACAAAAGTTTAGGTTACATATGCTTAATTACGAATTATACATGAAAAGGGTATTCTGGTAATTTACCTAAGGCATATAAACTACCTATCATACAACTACTCAATCGATGTGACCATAGGGTATAGCCTCGGAAGGTTATTCCCTATATGCTATGGTCACCTAATGTATTTGGTCGGATCCTAATGATCGACCAAATGGGTCGGGTTTGAAGGTATAAGCGATTTATTACATCGCTTACCCTTACGACCCTAGACAACGTGGTAATCAGTAGGCATAGTCACAAGGGAGTATAACCATCGTGATTACAATCACGTTGCGAAGTTCAAACGAACTTCGCATTGACCATATACTGGTCAACACAGAAAGTCAAACAAAGTTTGACTTTCGGACTCGAAAAGCAATAAAAGAACGAAGGAATACTTACAAAGGGTCCCTGAATGCTAACCTCGATCGAAGTAGCTCAGGTATGAAACAATGGTTCTAACTTAGAGCTTCTCAAATCAAGATTCTAGTGGGTTTTTGCAAGTGAAGGCAAGGGGTATTTATAGGATTCGGAGAGCCGTTAAGATCGTTTCTCGGACAACGTGCTTTGATCTTGGCCATACACTTGCACACATGGTATTGTAATACCATGTGCACATCCAAAACCAGCCCATAGATTCCCCAAAACCATGTGCAACAAGTGAAACGGACCAGATTCAATGTTTCTGCAAGTTTCTGCCCAGATGAGGTGCTCGCGTAGCGCGACGGTAAAGGCCTTAGGGCTCGCGCAACGCTAGCATGTGCCATATTCAGCAAAGTTTCAAAAATGGCATAAATGGTCCCTGCAGCCCGTTTAAGCTATTTTCGATGCGTTTGAACCCCGTTAACCTCATTTCAAGGCTCTAAAATGAAGTTAAAGTATAGGGAACTCAAAACATGCTCAAAAATATCTAGGATATTCGCTTAATTACGACGGAATGAGCATAAGCGCGAAAAACGATCCAAATGGCGTGACGAATGGATTTTTCTTATGCCAAACACTAAAACAAAATATTATAGTGCTTACATAAATTTTGGATGTCCGGATGTATTCAGAACGTAAGTTATGCGCGAAAATGCAAACTTGAGCACTCTTTGACGCTTTTAGTCCCTGAATGACCCAAAAGTTTATTTTAGCATACCGAACCCCTGAAAGCCTATTTCTAAGCTATGTAAAGGATATTTATGGTATGTTTAACTTATGGTCATCTTCTGGAATGTTCGTTACAGTTCAAATTGGCATACTTTCGTAGTTTGTCAAGTTTAGTCCCTGTAAGCGAATTAACTTGTTTTTGCCATACCAAAGCCTTCAAAACTTATTTCTAAGTTATGTAAAGGTTATTTAAGGTATGTTAAGACTATTTCACTATTCCAAAGTGTTCGTTGGATTAAACTGGTTATATTTACATATCAGAGCGCGTATAACCCTCCAGAAAGCGATTTAAAGCTTAAAATCGAACAAGAGTTTATATGTGCAAACGATACACATATTTTTACAAATCCCAAGTATGAAACACAATTTTTCATTGGTTTGGACATTGTTTGATGGTTGGAGTGACACAGGTGTCACACTTTACATTTTCTAATCTCTTCATCTCAAGTACTAAATGGCAATATCTATCGATCAGTGGATTTGTTGTTTCACCCTTCATGCCGGTAAAAATATCAAACTCCTTCTTTAATAAATATTTCTTATTCTTGATCATTGACACACTACCTTGAAACTTCACTTTCAATGCATTCCACATAGATTGAGCATCATCATCATGTTGTAATAACACTAAAATTTCCTCTTTGATAGCCTGCTGAAGGATACTAATCATCTTTTTCTCGGCTTTGAAGTCAATCTGTTCTGACTCTGTCAGACTTCCAATGTTCTTTGCCTGACCTCTCCCATCAACCGATGGAACATACTTTGTTTCTATCTTCATCCAGCAATCAAAATGGTTAGCCTGAACCCAGTTTTTAAATCTGCCTGACCATCCTGAGTATTCATCTTTGCTCATAAGCTTGGGAGGCTTTTGCATCGTTCCCAATTCATTCTCCATTTTGACATTTTGTACAATGCTTCCCGATGTCTGTCCTGCTGCCATACCACTGCCGGCGAAAAAGTTGTAGAAATCTTGACTTTCCATTTTAAATGACGATTATTGAAAACTTTTTAACCTTTTGAAAAACAGATGACTTTTATTGAAAACACGTTCTACACAAACTGAACTTCCAACGAGATATCATGAACGAAATGGACTTTAACCCTCAAACCATGATTTTTAATGCTAAAAATTCTTTTCGAGCGAAATCAGAATTTCAAGTATGAGCGAAATCACACATTAACTCTATGAGCGAAATCACAGTTTTAACCCTACGAGCGAAATCACAATTTTAGCGATCCTTAGGAGCGGAATCAGTAGGTTAGCTATCTCAGGAGCGGAATCAGAAAATTCATTCGAGCGGAATCACAAAAACAATCTAAATTGCTGATTTCGCTCCAAACGTAGGAGCGGAATTAGATTTTTCAGGAGAAGAACCTGATTTCGCTCAGAATACGAGCGGAATCAACCAACAGCTGTTTCGAGCGGAATCAGGTTTCGAGCCATTTTTTATCAATTTTAAGCTGAATTTTAAGCTGATACTCTCAAGGGTTTGTTAATTGTCACTTTTACACAATATATCAAAAGCTCAGTCCATTTTATCCGTGGCAATGTCTAGAAATCCAAAATATGTAATAAAAAGGCTTTGATTCAGGTATTTTAGCTCATAACTGACTCTGATACCAATTGTAGGATCGTAATTGACGATCGAATGAGTCAATCAGAGCATGAACACCACTGTTTATGCAGCGGAAATACACAAACAGTTTGAAACAAAGCAGAATGGAGTAGAAATAGAATGCAGATCACTTTAAACACGTTTTCTCATTAATACTTCAAAGAAAAATTCGGCAGCAGTTTGGCTACAACTTGGACATTCAGTACCAAATGAGAAAACACACAGACTATATATAGGGGCCCTGATTCCGCTCCTAATGACATCATGTCATTTCAGGCGGAATCACAATCTTCTGATTTCGCCCCAAATGACATGATGTCATTAGGAGCGGAATCAACCCTTAACTACATAAACTTTACAAAACTGCCCCTATACTATACATAATTGACATTTCAGACCTCTAGACCCTACACAAGCTTGACTAAGACTAAGACGTAGGCTTTAGACATTCGTGCATCAACAGAAACCATTAAGATTTCTGAAATCTTGCAGGGAGCAAGAATAGAATTTTTAAATCAAAAATTTATTGCAAACCTTTACCCAATGAATCCTGTAGGATTTGATGTTGTATTAGGAATGGATTGGTTAATAGCCAATAATGCCAGTATTTTATGTGATCAAAAGTCAGTCCAAGTAAATTCACCAAGAGGCGAAAAGATCACCATTAAAGGAGATAAGCCCTCTAGATCCACAAAATTCAACTCTGTGATGAAAACGGCAAGTTATGCTAGAAAAGGATCATTAGTATATTTGATTTCCATCATCATCAATACAAAAGGAAAAGAACTAAAGGATATTCCAGTAGTATCCCAATTTTCAGATATATTTCCAGAAGAATTATCAAGGCAACCGCCAGACAGGGAAGTTGAATTCAGAATCCACCTGCTACCAGGAACAGCACCAATTGCCAAAGCACCTTACCGTTTGGCACTCGCAGAAATGCAGGAACTGAAGAAAGAGTTAGACGAATTATTGGAGAAAGGGTTCATACAGCCCAGCTCATCGCCATGGGAAGCACCGATCTTATTCTTCAAGAAGAAGGACGGATCAATGCGTATGTGCATTGATTACCGTGAATCGAACAAAGTCACGATTAAAAATCGGTATCTGTACCAAGAATCGATGATCTGTTCGATCAATTGCAAGGAGCTCGATTTTTCTCTAAAATCCACTTACGTTCAGGATATCATCAATTAAAGGTACAGGAAGAGGACATCCCTAAGACCGCACTTCTAGATGATATTAATAGATGATCCCTAAGACCGCACTTCTAGATGATGTTCGATCAATTCATAATTGTCTTTATAGATGATATTCTCATTTACTCTAAGAATAAAGAGGAACATGCAGTGCATCTGCACGCACTTCTAAGTTTATTGAAAAAAGAAAAGCTTTATGTAAAGTTTTCAAAGTGTGAATTTTGGTTAGAACAGGTACAGTTTCTTAGACATATAGTCAATCATGAAGGAATTCATGTGCATCCCGCAAAGATCGAGGCGATTACCAAATGGAAAACCCCTGAATCACCAACCGAAGTTAGAAGTTTCTTAGGATTAGCTGGTTATTATAGAAGATTAATTCGAGATTTTTCTAGAATAGTCATTCCCTTAACCAAGCTAACCTGTAAATCTGTAAAGTTTGAATGGGGACCAAAACAAAAAGAAGCCTTTAGAATTCTTAAGCAAAGACTAACCAATGCACCCATACTAGCATTACCAAAAGGAACTGAAGATCTTGTAATTCATTGTGATGCTTCTAAGTTAGGTTATGGAGGTGTATTGATGCAACGTCAAAAGGTTATAGCTTATGCATCCAGACAACATAAGAATCATGAAGAAAATTATTCAACCCATGATCTAGAATTAGGAGCTATAATTTTTGCCCTTAAGATTTGGAGACATTACCTATACGGTAGTAAGTTTAACAATTTTACCGACCATAAGAGTTTAAGGTATGTTTTCGGACAAAAGGAATTGAATATGAGACAAAGACGCCGGATGGAGATACTTAGTGATTATGATTGTAATATCCAGTATCATGCAGGAAAAGCAAATGTTGTAGCTGATGCCTTAAGTCGAAAGTATCACGAAAAACCAAAAAGAGTTCGTTCTCTTAAGCTAAACCTGCATGTAGATTTAAATGAACAGATTAGAAAAGCATAAGAATCAGTAATCAAGGATGATACTGAAAAGTTGAAAGGAATGATTAAAGAACTAGAACAAGGAACAGATGGAATTTGGAAATTCCATAAGAAAAGAATGTGGAAACCTACACCACCGTATATTAGAAGAAGCCCATAAGTCTAAGTATACGATGCATCCTGGAAATGATAAGATGTATCAAGACTTAAGAAATAATTTCTGGTGGATAGGAATGAAAAAGAATATAGCAGCATATGTTGCAAAGTTTTTAACCTGTTCACAAGTTAAACCTGAACATTAGAAACCCTTAGGTTTTTTGCAACAATTAAAGATGCCTGTATGGAAATGGGAATTGATAACAATGTATTTTATTACTAAATTACCTAAAACAGGAAAAAGTAATGATACAATCTGGATGATTGTAGATAGGCTAACTAAGTTAGTCTTACCCATGAAGGAAAATTTCAGTATGGAACAGTTAGCTAAACTGTATGTAAATGAAATAGTTTCATTACATGGAATTCCTTTATCAATTGTTTCTGACAGAGATAGCCGTTTTACCTCTCATTTTTTGACAAGTTCCAAAAAGCAATGGGAACTAAGTTGAATCTAAGCACCACTTATCATCCTCAAACGGACGGACAAAGTGAAACAACAATTCAGACAATGGAGGACATGCTTAGAACTTGTGTAATTGACTTTGGAGGTAATTGGGATGATCACTTACCATTAATAGAATTTTCTTATAATAACAGCTATCACACAAGTATCAATGTTGCACCATTCGAAGCACTTTATGGACGAAAGTGCCGAACCCCAGTCTGTTGGCAGAAATTGGAGAAAAGCAACTATCCGGACCTGAGATAGTGCAAGAAACAACTGACAAAATCATTCAAGTTAAAGAACGACCGAAAGCAGCACGTGACCAACAGAAGAGTTACGTAGATAACAGACGAAAGCCATTGGAATTTCAGGTAGGAGACAAAGTGTTATTGAAAGTCTCTCCTTGGAAAGGAGTGATAAGATTTATCAAAAGAGGAAAACTAAGCCCCAGGTATGTTGGACCTTTTGAGATTATTAAAAGAATAGGACATGTAGCCTATCAGCTACAATTGCCAGAGGAAATGGCAGGAATACATGATGTATTTCATGTATCTAATCTCAAGAAATGCTTAGCTGATGAATCACTAGTAGTACCTCTTAAGGATATAGAGGTAAATGAGCAATTAAAATTTGTTGAACGACCTCTACCAATTGAAGATAGGAAAATCAAGAATCTCAAACACAAGAGACTAGTTCTGGTCAAAGTGAAATGGGACTCAAAGAAAGGATCAGAATACACATGGGAGCTTGAATCAGAAATGCAAAGGAATTATCCACACTTATTCCGGTAGACCTCGAAGACGAGATCTAAAACAACGTGGGGAGGATATAACAACCCTCTAAAATATTTTTCGACACCCTAATATATTTAAAATGACCCTATATGTCTTAAAATACACCCCATATTCGAAAACCGAGCCCAAAATACCTGATATATTTAAAAATAAAATAAAAACAAGATTTAGCCCTCGCTCGTAAGCCGCGAACGTGCTGGCGGTGACCTACTCAGGCCGCGACAGCTCGGAGTCAGGGCGAGCCCCTGAGCCACCACGTGTCACCACTCGTGTCGAGCCTAGTGGTTGAGTCAGCCAAGCTAGGGCCTACCCTAGCTGGCCTCGCGGAGCGCGAAGACCCCCTCCTGCTCCAACGCGGGCCGGCACGAAGACAGAATACGGCCCTATAAATAGAGGCCATCGGCTTCAGTCCCAAATCGTTCACAATTTCTCTCTCTCGAATTTCATAACTGTAGAAGCTATATTTGGGAATTATACCCCCTAATAACGAAGTTCTGCCTCGTTGTTGTCACACCCCGACAACGTAAAACAACAAATCATGGCGGAAACGTCGGGGAGTGTTGTAACAGAATCGTTGTTTCATAACACATGGAAATTTGAAATTTTGTTTTATTGATTAAAAGAGTTACAATCTCTTAAAATAAAGGATCATAACATAATTAACTAGTCTTGCATCTTTTAATGTCACTAAGGCCCGAGTCCGCCTAAGTGTATCTTGATCAATCCTATCCATCATTTCCTGAAACACATGTGAAAATAGGTACGTCAGCATAAAAATGCCTGTGAGATGTATAGGCTTTGTTGGTTTAGGATTCATGACTTGTAAGTTTAAAGAAAATGTTCGTCAAAAGTAGTCATAAACCTTGTAAAATGTTTTATGCTTTGTAAATCATATAAAAATCGATAAGAAAACAGATGATATAAAAGAGATATGTATGGTTAAGTAAATAACCAAGTAAAAAAGATTTTGTATAAAATGTGTTGTTTGTAAAACACTGTTTTGTAAAGATATGTTAATTGTGTAAAATGTAATATGTTAAAATTGAAATGGTTTAAATAACGCTACAATATGTAATATCATAAAAGCACTTATATATAGGAAGTACCAGCGGCGTATCCACCATGCTTTTATCATATTACACACGTCTCGTTACTTAAATCACTTACCCAAACAAACCACCAATGTAAAAATGTGCATGTATAACCAAATGTAATGTTTAAACAAATGTTGAGATGTTATTGTGTAAACAAATGTAATGCAGAGTGAATAAATAGCCTTTATTGATTAAAAGCATTTACTCGACCCTATAAGAAAGAAATGTACAAAACAATGCATTTGATAAATTATAATCAAAATTTGTGTTTTGTAAAAAATGCATGCCTTACTGATACAAACATCTATGCGGTGTTGTGAAAATGCATACATTCAAGCCTTGAGACTGTGGCGATAAACCCTTAAACGAATTAAAGATTTATCTGAGTTATGTGTATTGAATTCGGTCATTCCTTCCATCCAAACATACCTAGGATGTCAGGAACGGGAGTTGTCAATTCCTATGGTACCATTACCTACTAACGAACGGCGTAGCTAATCTTAATGAATGTATTTTTGAGCCATTTAAACAAACCAAATGTCATACCAAAATGTAAGCATGTTTTATGAAAATAATGTACTAAGTATGCAACAGATGAACATACATAGCATGAAATGTAATGTAGAACAATGTACTAAGTATGCACTAAATGGACATACATAGCATAAATTGAAATGTAAAACAATGTACTAAGTATGCACTAAATGGACATACATAGCATAAAATGAAATGTAAAACAATGTACTAAGTATGCACTAAATGGACATACATAGCATAAAATGAAATGTAAAACAATGTACTAAGTATGCACTAAATGGGCATACATAGCATAAAATGAAATGTAAAACAATGTACTAAGTATGCACTAAATGGACATACGTAGCAAAAACATAATGAAATCATGTACTAATAGTGTACTAATGAACACAGCAAGTATATGATATGAAAACATGGAAAACATGAAAGTAACAAGTAGGCACATGTGTTCCACCCCAAAACAGTTTGAAAACAGTAAAAGAGGGGTCTATGTACTCACTTGAAATTGCTCAATAGTCTTTGGATAACCACCAAGCAATGCTAGAAAGGTGACAGAATCAAACGACACCTAATATAGGTAACTATTTTAATAAACGTACCTAAATCGGAGGATCGGATAAAAAAAGGTTTCGTAAACCAAATAAGTGTAAGAACTCATGTAATATGGTTTAACAAAGCCTACATTCTAAAACGGAACCTATCCTAAGTGCTTACGACCCATTACGACTCGTTTAGGTAGCTTATGCTACTTTAACGAGTCGTTCGGGTAAAACGCGTTCGGACCACCTAACTAGTCCTATGACAAGTAATATATGCCTTAACATGTCTAATATTGTTGCCTAATCAGTTTAGATGTCAAAAATTATGTTACATATGCTTAAAATGAATTTTGGCGTAAAAAGGCCATTTTGGTCATTTACCTAAGGCATATAAACCACCTATCATACAACTAACTAAACGTAGTGACCATAAGGTATAACCTCGGAAGGTTATTCCCTATACAACTATGGTCACCTAATGTGTCTGGTCGGATCCTAATGATCGACCAAACGGGTCGGGTTCGAAAGTCTAAGTTGTTGTTTAGACCACTTACCTTACGACCCTACAAAAGCACTAAACCTAAAGTGATGAGCTAAACATGTGAAAAGATGTTTAACGAATTTAGAAAACAGGTTTGGTATAAAAACAAACGGTTTTTTATACCTAAAAGTAGTTTGGTTACAAAATACGCAAGAATACGCATTTTGGCCGAAACTACGACTCGTCACTAAGCCTAGATAACGTGGTAATCAGTAGGTATAGTCACAAGAGAGTAAAACCATCGTGATTACGCTCACATTATGAATTTCAAACGAACTTCATGTTGACCATAAACTGATCAATGCAGAAAGTCAAACATAGTTTGACTTTCACGCTAAAAACGCGTAAAAGAACGAAAGAGGACTTACAACGGGTCCAAGAATGGAAGCTTTGATCCGAATATTCTCAGGTAAGAAGTGATAACACATAAACTTAGAGAACAAATTCAGATCAAAGGTGTGAGTTTGAGAGTGAAGTGAGTGGGGGTATTTATAGATTTCATAGAACCGTTAAGATCGTTTCTTGAAACCCAAGCTTTGATCTAGGCCGTACACTTGCACCCATTGTTTTCTAAAACCATGGGAGCCCCTTATATGAGTCCCTAGTATCATAAAAACTACTAAATACCAGCCCATGGGGTGCAAAGCCATGGGTTAAAACCATCAAAATCTCAAAAATAGACAAAGTTCAATGTATCTGTCAGAAATTTCAAAAAATGGTCCCTGCACTTGTAAAACTCGATTTTTTGCACTTTTAAGCCCTGTTAACCCCATTTCAAGGCTCTAAAATAAATTTAAAGTATAAGGAACTTAAAATATGCTCAAAAACATCTCGGATGTCGGTTCGTTTGGTCGTACGGTTGCGTTGTTCGGTTAATTACGACGGAAATCGTAATGAACGCAAAAACGATCCAAATTACACGACGAATATATTCAGGACGTAAGATATGCGCAAAATGCAAACTTATGTAGTTTTGACGCTTTTAGTCTCTATTGATCAAATAAGTTTATTTTAGCATATCGAACCCCTCAAAGCCTATTTCTAAGCTATATAAAGGATATTTAGGGTATGTTTAACTTATGATCAAGTTCCGGAATGTTCGTTACAGTACGAATCGGCATACTTTCGCAGTTTGTCGAAATTAGTCACTCTAAGCGAATAAACTTGATTTCGACACACCAAACCATCCAAAACTTATTTCTAAGTTATGTAAAGGTTATTTAAGGTATGTTAAGCCTATGTCACTATTCTGAAGTGTGTGTTGCATTAAACTGATTATATTTACGCATCAGATCGCGTATAATCTTCCAGAAAGCGATTTAAAGCTCGAAATCGAACAAGAATTGATATGTGCAAACGATACACATATTTATACAAATTCCAAGTATGAAATACAATATTTCAATGGTTTGGTATTCGTATGATGGTTGAAGTGACACGGGTGTCACAGTCTCCCCTACTTTGGGGAATTTCGTCCCGAAATTTAATTTTAGAGGAAACTTGTGAAGACAACTGTGATGGTTTTGCTTTCGAATGAATCCCTCGAACCCTAAGTGAAAATCTGGGCCATGTTTGGATTCTTAGTGAAATTGTCAACCGTCAAAGTGAAGTCCTTGTAGTAACAAAACATGGAGTTTCGAACTACGGACAGAAGAATGTTCCTTACGAAGACTATCATAGGAAACTTGTGTGTGCTCGAAATCAGAGTCGGAGAGTGTAAGATAAAATGACATTGGTCAAGGTCCAGGACTTCTAGTAACTTAAATTACGCTATGTTCACAATGTAATAAGGAACACTTATATACAAGTATATAAAGCGTTATTGGTGCGTCCACCGTACCTTCATTACATTGTTCACGTTTCGTTATTGTTGCCACTATAGGTTCTTACACATGATAATCTTACTGGGGATCTGGTGCACTGAATTTCATAATTATGTACGCGTCCATAATTACGTAATTCCTTGCATAGTCCGCACAGTGCATTTTATAATGTGTAGGGGAATACCAAATGAACAGACTTGTGATGAGCGTGACTAGACCACCATAGGGTCTGTTAGGGGAGGATTTCTTAATGACCTGTGATCCTCAAGTGTTATCCTGTTTGGTGATCCTTACTTCTGTGACAGTTAGTGATCCTCAGAAGTGCTTCAGGATCAGGATCATGGATCATCCTAAGGATCTTTATACTAATGATTGTCTGCTTTGAATTCGATATTGTTTTGCAGGAGTACCGGCTTGGACTTGGTCATGGCGATATTCCTGGAGCATATTCCCTTCAATTCTGCACGTGCTTGACCATTGTGAACGTTATGGAGAACGTGGGGAGAAGGCACGAAAGGCGGACAGTTAGTTAGGATTGATATTTTCTAAATTTAAAAGGGGTAGCGAGCTAATTAGACACCACTTGGTTATTTTTGGCTACACACACTCGTATAACTGCACTCACCAGCTCTCGGCAAAACACTTAGCATTTTTCATACATTTCTACACGATACACTGTAGTGATCCTCGTATTTAGCTCGCTATCATCCGAAGTTGTAAAAGAATTATTGTTTAATTTGAGTTGGTGATTGGTCGTTTCCATCACCCTAGGTTTTTTATGCCGGAGATCATTCATTGATCAAGGGCTTTTTCCTCGTATAAATCTTTGTGTCTCCTGTGCAATTCATTTCATAGTGATCCTCATTGTTGTTTACAAATTCAAGCATCACACCCCGTAACAGAGAGTTTGGTTGCATTATCCTCGTCTGATTTTTGACCAAAATAGTTTGGCGCCCACCGTGGGGCAATTGGTGCTTCATTCCTAAGAAATTCTCATTCTTGTGATCATTTCGGTTCGTTACATCCAAGCAGATGGCTTCTTCAGCGAAGAACACTTCAAACTTGATGCCCTCGTTCAGTTCTTCACAAGGCGTTCCTCCTTTGCCTCCACCACCTTCTGGACCTCAGAAAAATGCTGAGAAGAAACCAACTCCCATTTTTTCAAAACCTCCAACTTCTTCTGCTTCTTATACTCCTACTACTAGTGACTTGTTTACTCTGATTTTGCAGATGAAGGAGCATATACAACAGCAGGATAAGACCAATGAAAGGATTCTTAGAGAAATTGGAGACATCAAGAAACAGAAGAGATCGGCAGAGGATCATTCCCCACTGATGCCCAGATCTTTGAATTTCGATACTCCAGTTATAACTTCTCAGCCTTCAGCGGTTCCAGATGCTCAATATGTGGGAGGGCCAAAAGGAGTGCATTATGGATCATCAGCAATGACTCACGCTTCAGGGTCATACTTCCAACCAGCAGGATCCCATCCTCAGCATATAGGATCCTTCGTAAGCTCAGGAGGATGCTCAGGAGCGCAGCAGATTCAAGGAATCTGGCCGTTTCAAGGATCCTCCCAGGTTCTAGGATCCTCTCAGGTTCTAGGATCATCCCAGGTCCTAGGATCCTCCCAGGTCCTAGGATCCTCTCAGGTTCAAGGATCCTCCTACGTCCCAGGATCCTCCCAGGCCCAAGGATCCTCTCAGTCTCAGGGATCCTTCCAGATTCTGGGATCCTTAAGGAGTTTGCAATCAGGGAACTCTGATATCCATCAGGGAGATTTCATTCCAATGCAGACCATTGCTTCTACTGGTCCATCGGTCATTCCAGAGCCTCAACAATATGGATTCACATCCGCTCTTCCTAATTTGAATCCAATGGGAGGTAACACTTTCAATAATTCTTATACCACTAACCATGGCCTTATGCAGGATACGGGTATCAATCATGCCATGGCCAGAGAATTGCAAAAGTTAAAGGATATGATATCAAGTGTCCCAGGAGTGGTCAAACCTATCCCGAAAATTGCAGATGGGAGCCACAAGATATCTCGTTTTCCACCACCAATCTGCGATGCTGAGATACCCAAGAGGTTCCATGTGCCTACCATGAAGTTGTATGATGGTTCAACAGATCCTGAAGAACACATAGCATAGTACAGGGAAAGGATGGAGATTAATCCCATCCCAGAAAGGTTAAAGGAAGCATGTCTGTGCAAGGGATTTGGATCCACTCTTACTGGATCGGCTCTTAAATGGCTGCTAAGCCTTCCCCCTTACTCTATTACCTCGTTTGCTAATCTAGTTAACCTATTTAATAACCAGTTTTCTTGTAGTAGAAAATTTGAGCGTTTAACTAGTGATCTGTATAGGATAACCCAAGGTCATAATGAATCATTAAGGGATTATATCACTAAATTTAGTAAAGAATCCTTAGATATCCCTAACCTGGATATAGCTACGGCTGTTGAAGCCTTTAAAATGGGATTGCTTAGGGATTCATTATTCTATGATGATCTTGTTATGACACCATGCAGGAATCTAGACGAGGTAAGAACCAGGGCCCTTAGGTTCATCCGGCTAGAGGATGACAAAAGGATCCAAGAGAGGTTAGCAGGATCCTCAAAGAAAGAGAAGCAAGGATCCTCATTCAAGAACAACAAGTTCAGATCCTATAACAAATCTGATAACCAGAATGTGCATGTTGTTGAACAAGAAGAGGATGATGAGGATTATCCTCCAATTTCTGAATATTGCTTTTCTGTTGATAACAATGAACTAATCCTTGCGATGCAGAATTTAGGTGATAAAGCTAGATGGCCCAGGAAAAATGACAGACCAACTGCAACTAAAGACAAGTCAAAGTGGTGCGCATATCATGAAGATTTTGGGCATCTCACAGAAGAATGCATCGCACTAAGGAAAGAAATTGGATACTTGTTGAGCAAGGGGCACTTGAAAGAATTATTGGGGAGAAAGAAGTCAAGGACTCAGGATCCTGAAAGGATCCCAGAGAAAGCTCTAGCCCCTCCAGCAGATGCACAAGTTATAAACTTTATTTCTGGAGGATCAGACATTTGTGGAACATCCTTCTCTGCAGCTAAAAGACATGCAAAGGAAACCAAGATGGATAATGGAGATAGACCCATTCGAACATCCAGTGTCTCCGAAGGAAAAGTTATAACTTTTGATGAGGATGATCGTGTTGACATTCAGGATCCTCATCATGATGGTTTGGTTATCACTCTTTTTATTTCTAACCATTTTGTTCGCAGGATCCTTATAGACGGAGGAAGCTCTGTGAACATTATCCAGCTTGATGTCCTCAAGAAGATGAATATTCCTGAATCCGATATCATACCAAGATCCTCTGTGCTCGTGGGATTCAGTGGCGAGACTAAAAATACTCTGGGGGACATTAAACTTCCAATCTATATCGAAGGCCTACATTCTTACCAAAAGTTTTGTGTTATTGACTGTTTATCTTGTTGTAATGTTATCCTTGGCAGGCCTTGGATACATGACATGAAGGCAGTCCCATCCACTTATCATCAATGTGTGAAGCTTCCTAGTCCTTGTGGAATAGTGAAGATTGATAGTGATCAGCAAGAGGCTAAGAACTGCTACACCTCATCAATGAAACCAACATCAAAGTCAAGGGAGCAATAGCAATTAAAGCGTCCTCCAAGGGATGTCTTGGAGGCAAGAGAACAGGATGTAGTAGAAATCCTTATGGATCCTGATGATCCTGAATCTAAAGTTTATATAGGATCAGGGATCCTTGGCGAAATAAAGGAATACCTCATATCCTTCCTCAAAAGGAGAAAGACTACCTTTGCATGGAAACACGAAGACATGACAGGTATATCTAAAGATATAATCACTCACGAACTTGGCATTGATAGGTCCTTCAAACCAATCCATCAAAAGAGGAGGAGATTTGCACCAGAAATAAATGCTATTATCCAGGAGAAGGTAGAGAAATTACTCCGAGCAGGTATGATTAGAGAGGTCAAGTATCCAAGATGGTTGGCCAATGTGGTTGTTGTTCAAAAGAAAAACGGAAAGTGGAGGGTATGTGTCGATTTCACATATTTAAATAAGGCATGTCCCAAGGATCCTTTCCCATTACCCCACATTGACTCCATGGTGGATGCAACTGCGGGTCATGAACTGTTAACTTTTATGGATGCTTCATCTGGATTTCAACAAATTCAGATGGAACCTTCCGATCAAGAGGATACAGCCTTTATGACTCCAACTGGTGTATACTGTTATATTGCTATGCCATTTGGACTAAGAAATGCAGGTGCAACTTATCAAAGGCTAGTGAATATGATGTTCAAGGATCAGATTGGACAAACTATGGAGGTTTACATAGACGATATGGTGGTAAAATCAAAAAAGGCTGAGGATCACCTAAGAGACTTGGAGGAAGGATTCAATATCCTTGACAAATATAACATGAAACTTAATCCTTCAAAATGTCACTTTGGTGTTAAAGCAGGTAAATTCTTAGGATATATGGTGAGAAAGAGAGGCATAGAAGTCAGTCCAGAACAAATCAAAGCTATAGTGAACATCAAGTCCCCTGCCAATGCTAAGGATGTTCAGAGGTTAACAGGCAGGATTACAGCTTTAAACAGATTCATATCCAAATCCTCCGAGAAGTGCAAGGAATTCTATGATATCCTGAGGAAAAACAAGAAATTCGAGTGGACTGAGAAGCATGAAAGTGCCTTAAGAGCTCTTAAGTGTTTTGGTCAAAAAATCTGATGAGGATATTGCAACCAAACTCTCTGTTACGGGGTATGATGCTAATAATGTAGAACAATAACAAGGATCACTTCAATGTAATTTGCACAAATGACACAAGGATTTATACGGGGAAAAAGCCCTTGATCAAGGATTGATCTCCGGCACAAAAAACCCCGGGTGATGGAAACTACCGATCACCAAGCTCAAATAAATAAAAAAATGTTTACAACTTCGGATAGTAACGAGCTAGGTACAAGGATCACTATCGAGAAATGTGTATAAGTGAGTGAAAACGAATGAATGTTCGTCGAGAGCTTCAAGTGTGCGAGTATATGAGTGTGTGTAGCTAAAAATGACTAAGTGTTCTACATTCTAGCTCGTTACCCCTTTTAAAATAGAAGTTAACTACACTAACTAACTATCCGACTTTTGTGCCAAGCTCCCACGTTCTCCACAACGTCCATTTTTGGCCAAGCACGTGCGGGATAGTTTGGGAATATTCTCCAGGAATGTCGCCAAGACTAGGTCAAGCTCGTTATTCCTGCGAGGTAATACAAAACATAAATAAACAATCGTTAGTACGAGGATCCTTAAAGTGATCCATGATCCTGATCCTGAAGCTCTTCTGAGGATCACCACCTGTCACAGAAGTAAGGATCATTAATTAGGATAACGAATAAGGATCACTAATTGTTAGAAAATCCTCCCCTAACAATTGCCCCCAAAATATAAGGAGTAATTTGTAAAATAAGCGAGTTATATTTTCTTGATCGTATCCGCAACTAACTAACGTAAATATAGCCGTTATTGTTGAACTATCCGTTGCAATCGTGACGTCACAGAAGTGACAACCCTGCACGATCATGATTATAAATAGGAGATAGAGATAGGATCAAATGCATTTAAATTCGAAAGAAACTCCCTTTATATTCTCAGTCGAAGATCAATCAGGTATCTCTTTCGTCATCTTCTTCCTTCTCTTACTCTGTTTTTCTTTCTTTATCACCATCACTTTGAGAATGATGCTCTGAAGCTCACCGGGCAAGGATCACAAGAAGAACAGCCCTCCGAAAAGCCAGGGGATCATCGAAGATTCCATTAAAGAACGCTGTTGTTTCAATGATGCACAAATCGATAGGATCCGCCACTACTTCCCGGCGAACACCGAGTTTAGACCTTATGACCCCAATGCCCTGAGTGATTATATCTCCGACAAGTGGGTTGCTTTCCCCGTCACTCCGTTCACCATAGGCTATACATATCCTTTTCCAACCTTCACCCAATCTTTCTTTTCCTTAACCGGCATCTCTTATATTCAAGCCATGCCGATGATTTGGAGGGTTTTGTACACCCTTGAAAGGATCATCGAGCAAGAAGGTATAGACCTAGGAATGTCAGAGCTGGGAGAGCTGTATGATCTTACTACCTTTCGTTCTCATCGCTATTTGTTTAAACGTAAACCCGGTGAGGAACACCCGATCTTCAAAGCCACCAAGAACGATGCTAATTGGAAACGGCGTTTCTTTTTTATCAAGAGAGATTCTATTGAGGATGGAAAGGATCTACCCAAGAAATGGGCTACCCATGGTAGGGTGGAGGATCCTGAGAAGGATCACCAGAAACTTTCTTTTGATGTAAGGATCACTTATATTTTTGCTTTTTTGTTATGCAGCTATCACCGTCTCACACCTCAGATTGTCCCCTGCTGCTAAGGAGAGGCTCCTTGCTTTCAAGAAACTTGATCCTGAGACATGATCTTTCAAGACAACAACCCAAGATTCACAGGAGGTATCCTCAGGCTCTGTCACGATGTCAAGTAAGTATCCTTGTTTAAAATTTAAATAAATAGTGAAATATAAATTTAGAAAAGATACTTATCTTGTTTTGGTTGTGTAGGTGCTGGAAAATCCACCAAGTCTGCTTCAAAGTTCAATGTTGCTGATCTCACTACTGTCAGATCCTCCAAGAGAAAAGCTCCTACCAGTCCGACAGCTTCAGTCCCTAAGGCACCCCTCAAAGGAAAGGCAATCAAGAAGAGAAAAGCCTCTGAAGCTGGGGATCTGCAGGGTCTGTCTCTGATCCGTCATCAATTCCTCGAGTACTTTAATGAGGTAAGGATCACTGTCTCTACTCGTATATCCTGTTGACATATCCTGCTGATATATCCTGCTGATTTGAGGATCACTTAATCCTGACCTTATCCTTTATCCCTTTTGCAGAAATTCTCTGAGATTGAGGATTATGTTGGCCACGTTGAGGATCAGGATAGGAAGATTGCCGACCTCCAGCAGGTTGCAGTGCTTAAGGACCTTGCAATTGCTGATCTTCAGAAGGAAGTCCGGGATGCCAAACAGGAGACGGCCAAGGTGCTGATCAATGTTGACTATGAGAAACGTGAGATCACCGAAGACGCCAAAGTCTCTGCCGCCATAACAATGTACAAGACCAAGCTGCAAATGGCCTTGGAAGCTCAGGATCCTGCTTTTGACAAGAGCACCTGGGATGTTGAAGGCTGGAAGGCAAGGCTGGCTGAACTGGACGATGAAGAGGCTGAGGAGGTTGAAGAGATCCTGACGATTGAAGCTGGAGGCAAAGGTGTAGGTGGTGAAACAAGTGGAGCTGGAGGTGATAATGCAGCGAAGGTTTAAGCTGCATGATTGGGCGATGATGGACATTCTTAGACGCAGCCGGAGCCCAATTTTTAAATTTGGTAGTAGCTTTTTGTGGTTGTAATGTCGAACAATTTCATGGTTTGTACTTGAACAATAGGTTTTAGGATTAAGGATCATGTATGATCCCTTGGACAATAGGCAGGATCGCATACGGTGGAGGGATCCTCTGTTTTGGGGATGAAGCCATTGTGATCCTGCCGCCTTTATATTCCTGCACTACCTTTGAACTTATTATCATGGACACCCTTTACCTACCCCAGCGGACGGGCCACGTTTTGCTGGTAGATGCTCGGGTAGGTAATTTTGACAACCTTTTAAGGGTTAGTCTTTTGTTAATAAATAAAATCTTAACCTTTTGTCGCTTATCTTGTGTTGTTATCCTTTTTAATATCTTACTTTCCAACTGTTGTAATGTTCATTCTGTTTATACTTATCAAGCCTTAAAAAGATATCAAAAAGTTTAGGATATGATCAAGGATCACATATCCCATAACCGATAAGTTCTAAAAAGTGATATGGTTTAAGAATCACAAGTTCAGTTGTCAAGTATAAGGGTTATTCAAATAAATAATGAATAGAATTATTAATAGTTAAGGATCATACCTGAGGATCCAAGTTAGGATCCTAACCATAATAAGGATAACTTATAAGATAAACCTTAGAATAAAGTAAGGATCAATGATCCCTAGTTGCCTATCTTCAAGAACCTGAAATAGAGCATAACTTGGGACTAAGCCAACATAAGAAAAGAGTTAGCAACTGGGGACAAGCCCAAGGATAACTGGGGACAAGCCCAAGGATAACTGGGGACAAGCCCAAGGATCGTATGTAAACTGGAGTATGGCCCTAACTGGCGACTATCCAAACTTAGTGACATGAAAATGCAAAAACCTTAGCTAACGTGAAAACGTTAGAAACCTTAGCTAACGTGAAAACGTTAGAAACCTTAGGAACGAATGTATGGTACGTCTACCATTATACGTAGGATCCTAGGCATAGCCAGTACAATGGAATTATCAGCCCCTAAAACGAGTACTGGTCCCACTGCCTTGAACTATACCAGGATCATCATGCGCTACAGGCGGAACTGGGGTCAAGCCCAAATAACTGGGGTTAAACCCAAGGAACGGATTGCTTCAGCGGATAACCAATGTTATGCTAAGGATACCTGAACTTCCAAAACTTAAACTCACGTGAGAGATGGATAAAGGATACATGATCCTTATCCTTATATGAGAAAATAAAGAAATGAAATAGTTCAAGTTTAGGATATTACCTAAGTAAGGATCACCGATACTTTGAGGATCCTTTAAGGATATCTCTATCGTGAGGATCATCTGTGTCATGAGGATCCTGCTCACATGAAATATTTCTTCAAGTGGACAGCATTCCAAGCTCTTGGTAGCAAATCACCTTCCATGGTTAGCAATCTATATGCCCCCTTTCCTGCTTCAGCTTCAATCAAATAAGGGCCTTCCCATTTTGGAGCCAATTTTCCATCAGCAGGATTGGTGGTATTCTGAAATGCTTTCCTTAATACCATATCTCCAACTTGAAACCTCCTTGTTTTGGTCAAAAAATCTGATGAGGATATTGCAACCAAACTCTCTGTTACGGGGTATGATGCTAATAATGTAGAACAATAATGAGGATCACTTCAATGTAATTTGCACAAATGACACAAGGATGTATACGGGGAAAAAGCCCTTGATCAAGAGTTGATCTCCGGCACAAAAAACCCCGGGTGATGGAAACTACCGATCACCAAGCTCCAATTAATGAATAAATGTTTACAACTTCGGATAGTAACGAGCTAGGTACAAGGATCACTATCGTGAAATGTGTATAAGTGAGTGAAAACGAATGAATGTTCGTCGAGAGCTTCAAGTGTGCGAGTATATGAGTGTGTGTAGCTGAAAATGGCTAAGTGTTCTCAATTCTAGCTCGTTACCCCTTTTTAAAATAGAAGTTAACTACACTAACTAACTATCCGACTTTTGTGCCAAGCTCCCACGTTCTCCACAACGTCCATTTTTGGCCAAGCACGTGCGGGATAATTTGGGAATATTCTCCAGGAATGTCGCCAAGACTAGGTTAAACTTGTTATTCCTGCGAAGTAATACAAAACATAAATAAACAATCGTCAGTACGAGGATCCTTAAAGTGATCCATGATCCTGATCCTGAAGCTCTTCTGAGGATCACCACCTGTCACAGAAGTAAGGATCATTAATTAGGATAACGAATAAGGATCACTAATTGTTAGAAAATCCTCCCCTAACAATTGCCCCCAAAATATAAGGTGTAATTTGTAAAATAAGCGAGTTATATATTCTTGATCTTATCCGCAACTAACTAACGTAAATATAGCCGTTATTGTTGAACTATCCGTTGCAATCGTGATGTCACAGAAGTGACAACCCTGCACGATCATGATTATAAATAAGGGATAGAGATAGGATCAAATGCATTTAAATTCGAAAGAAACTCCCTTTATATTCTCAGTCGAAGATCAATCAGGTATCTCTTTCTTCATCTTCTTCCTTCTCTTACTCTGTGTTTCTTTCTTTATCACCATCACTTTGAGAATGATGCTCCGAAGCTCACCGGGCAAGGATCACAAGAAGAACAGCCCTCCGAAAAGCCAGGGGATCATTGAAGACTCCATTAAAGAACGCTGCTGTTTCAATGATGCTCAGATCGATAGGATCCGCCACTGCTTCCCGGCGAACACTGAGTTTAGGCCTTATGACCCCAATGCCCTGAGTGATCATATCTCCGACGAATGGGTTGCTTTCCCCGTCACTCCGTTCACCATAGGCTATACATATCCTTTTCCAGCCTTCACCCAATCTTTCTTTTCCCTAACCGGCATCTCTTATATCCAAGCCATGCCGATGATTTGGAGGGTTTTGTACACCCTTGAAAGGATCATCGAGCAGGAAGGTATAGACCTAGGAATGTCAGAGCTGGGAGAACTGTATGATCTTACTACCTTTGGTTCTCATCGCTCTTTGTTTAAACGTAAACCCGGTGAGGAACACCCGATCTTCAAAGCCACCAAGAACGATGCTAATTGGAAACGGCGTTTCTTTTTTATCAAGAGAGATTCTATTGAAGATGGAAAGGATCTACCCAAGAAATGGGCTACCCATGGTAGGGTGGAGGATCCTGAAAAGGATCACCAGAAACTTTCTTTTGATGTAAGGATCACTTATATTTTTGCTTTCTTGTTATGCAGCTATCACCGTCTCACACCTCAGATTGTCCCCTGCTGCTAAGGAGAGGCTCCTTGCTTTCAAGAAACTTGATCCTGAGACAAGAACTTTCAAGACAACAACCCAAGATTCACAGGAGGTATCCTCAGGCTCTGTCACGATGTCAAGTAAGTATCCTTGTTTAAAATTTAAATAAATAGTGAAATATAAATTAAGAAAAGATACTTATCTTGTTTTGGTTGTGTAGGTGCTGGAAAATCCACCAAGTCTGCTTCAAAGTTCAATGTCGCTGATCTCACTACTGTCAGATCCTCCAAGAGAAAAGCTCCTACCAGTCCGACAGCTTCGGTCCCTAAGGCACCCCTCAAAGGAAAGGCAATCAAGAAGAGAAAAGCCTCTAAAGCTGGGGATCAGCAGGGTCTGCCTCTGATCCGTCATCAATTCCTCGAGTACTTTAATGAGGTAAGGATCACTGTCTCTACTCGTATATCCTGTTGACATATCCTGCTGATATATCCTGCTGATTTGAGGATCACTTAATCCTGACCTTATCGTTTATCCCTTTTGCAGAAATTCTCTGAGATTGAGGATTATGTTGGCCACGTTGAGGATCAGGATAGGAAGATTGCCGACCTCCAGCAGGTTGCAGTGCTTAAGGACCTTGCAATTGCTGATCTTCAGAAGGAAGTCCGGGATGCCAAACAGGAGACGGCCAAGGTGCTGATCAATGTTGACTATGAGAAACGTGAGATCACCGAAGACGCCAAAGTCTCTGCCGCCATAACAATGTACAAGACCAAGCTGCAAATGGCCTTGGAAGCTCAGGATCCTGCTTTTGACAAGAGCACCTGGGATGTTGAAGGCTGGAAGGCAAGGCTGGCTGAACTGGACGATGAAGAGGCTGAGAAGGTTGAAGAGATCCTGACGATTGAAGCTGGAGGCAAAGGTGAAGGTGGTGAAACAAGTGGAGTTGGAGGTGATAATGCAGCGAAGGTTTAAGCTGCATGATTGGGCGATGATGGACATTCTTAGACGCAGCCGGAGCCCAATTTTTAAATTTGGTAGTAGCTTTTTGTGGTTGTGATGTCGAACAATTTGATGGTTTTTACTTGAACAATAGGTTTTAGGATTAAGGATCATGTATGATCCTTTGGACAATAGGCAGGATTGCATATGGTGGAGGGATCCTCTGTTTTGGGGATGAAGCCATTGTGATCCTGCCGCCTTTATATTCCTGCACTACCTTTGAACTTATTATCATGGACACCCTTTACCTACCCCAGCGGACGGGCCACGTTTTGCTGGTAGATGCTCGGGTAGGTAATTTTGACAACCTTTTAAGGGTTAGTCTTTTGTTAATAATTAAAATCTTAACCTTTTGTCGCTTATCTTGTGTTGTTATCCTTTTTAATATCTTACTTTCCAACTGTTGTAATGTTCATTCTGTTTATACTTATCAAGCCTTAAAAAGATATCAAAAAGTTTAGGATATGATCAAGGATCACATATCCCATAACCGATAAGTTCTAAAAAGTGATATGGTTTAAGAATCACAAGTTCAGTTGTCAAGTATAAGGGTTATTCAAATAAACAATGAATAGAATTATTAATAGTTAAGGATCATACCTGAGGATCCAAGTTAGGATCCTAACCATAATAAGGATAACTTATAAGATAAACCTTAGAATAAAGTAAGGATCAACGATCCCTAGTTGCCTATCTTCAAGAACCTGAAATAGAGCATAACTTGGGACTAAGCCAACATAAGAAAAGAGTTAGCAACTGGGGACAAGCCCAAGGATAACTGGGGACAAGCCCAAGGATCGTATGTAAACTGGAGTATGGCCCTAACTGGCGACTATCCAAACTTAGTGACATGAAAATGCCAAAACCTTAGCTAACGTGAAAACGTTAGAAACCTTAGCTAACGTGAAAACGTTAGAAACCTTAGGAACGGATGTATGGTACGTCTACCATTATACGTAGGATCCTAGGCATAGCCAGTACAATGGAATTATCAGCCCCTAAAACGAGTACTGGTCCCACTGCCTTGAACTATACCACGATCATCATGCGCTACAGGCAGAACTGGGGTCAAGCCCAAATAACTAGGGTTAAACCCAAGGAACGGATTGCTTCAGCGGATAACCAATGTTATGCTAAGGATACCTGAACTTTCAAAACTTAAAATCACGTGAGAGATGGATAAAGGATACATGATCCTTATCCTTATATGAGAAAATAAAGAAATGAAATAGTTCAAGTTTAGGATATTACCTAAGTAAGGATCACCGATACTTTGAGGATCCTTTAAGGATATTCCTATCGTGAGGATCATCTGTGTCATGAGGATCCTGCTCACATGAAATATTTCTTCAAGTGGACAGCATTCCAAGCTCTTGGTAGCAAATCACCTTCCATGGTTAGCAATCTATATGCCCCCTTTCCTGCTTCAGCTTCAATCAAATAAGGGCCTTCCCATTTTGGCGCCAATTTTCCATCAGCAGGATTCGTGGTATTCTGAAATGCTTTCCTTAATACCATATCTCCAACTTGAAACCTCCTGATCCTGACATTTTTGTTGTAAGCACCAGCCATTCTTTGCTGATAACTGGCCATCCTTATCCTAGCCATATCCCTGATTTCTTCAATAGTATCCTGGTCTTGAGCCAAGTTCTCATCATTCTCCTCAGGATCACGGGTACTTGTTCTTGCAGTTGGAACCACCATTTCTTTTAGGATCACTGATTTTGCCCCAAATACCAAAGAGAATGGTGTTTGACCAGTAGCATTCTTAGGGGTTGTCCTATCAGCCCAAAGCACATAGGGTAGTTCTTCTGCCCATTTCCCTTTCTTGGATCCAAGCTTCTTCTTCAAATTGTTGATGATGATCTTGTTGGATGATTCTTCCTGACCATTAGCTTGTGGGTGGACTGGTGTTGATGTTATCATTTTAATCCCCCAGCTGTCACAAAAGTTAGTGGTTCTGCCCCCAATAAATTGGGAACCATTATCACATATAATCTCAGAAGGAATTCCAAATCTAGTTATAATATTTCTTTTAATGAAGGATATAACTTCCTTTTCTCTGACTTGGGCAAAAGCTTCAGCCTCTATCCACTTGGAGAAGTAATCAGTCATAGCAAGCATGAATACTTTTCCACCAGGTGCCTTAGGGAGCTTACCAACTATATCCATACCCCATCTCATAAATGGCCAAGAGGAGGATATAGGATGCAATAATTCAGCTGGTTGATTAAGGATATTGCTGTGCCTCTGACAAGGATCACATCTCTTCGCATACTCCATAGCATCTCTCTTCATGGTTGGCCAGTAGTATCCTGTCCTCAGGATCCTTGAGAATAATGCCCTGCCCCCAGTGTGGTTTCCACAATCTCCTTCATGGAAGTCTTTTAAAACTTCTTGGATTTCAGGATCCTCAATGCATCTCAAGTATGGTCCTGCAAGAGATCGTCTATACAACATATTATTTAAAATTGTGAATTGAGATACCTTAGATTTGAAAGCCCTAGGGTTTTCTCCTGTAGTAATCTCTCCATGTTGTAAGTATCTAATAATTGGTGAGATCCATGATCCTGATCCTGAATGGGATCGAGTATCCTCACAAGGGATAATTGCAGAATCATTTCCTATCTCCATAGCCTCGTGATCCTCGATAGCCGGGGTCAGGATATGGATAATAGGGATCTTGATATCCTCCGGGATCTTCAAGGATGATCCTAAGTTAGCCAATGCATCAGCCTCTGTATTTTCTTCCCTTGGTACCTGCGTCAAACTAAAGGAAACAAAAGAGAGTGCCAAACTTTTGACTATCTCTAAATATTTGGTTAGCTTTTCACCTTTAACAGCGTAGGATCCATTAAAGTGGTTTGTAATTAACAATGAATCTACATGTACCTCAAGATACCTGATCCCCATATGCTTTGCAATTTGCAAACCAGCAATTAAGGCTTCATATTCAGCCTCATTGTTAGTGGTTTGGAACTCACAAGCTATAGAGTGGGGTATTATGTCCCCCTGTGGCGATTTTAGTAGTATTCCAAGCCCTGTGCCTTTGACATTTGAGGATCCATCAGTATAGAGTATCCAAGGATCCTTGGTCTCTTCTAGCTGCTGGACTTCTAACTCAGCTTCTTCTTGTAAATCACTACTGAAATCAGCCACAAAGTCAGCTAATGCTTGGGATTTGATAGCTGTCCTAGGCTCATATCTTATATCATATGCACTTAGCTTCACTGCCCACTTAGCCATCCTTCCTGACATCTCTGGTTTCCTGAGGACATTCTTAATTGGAAAATTACTTTTAACAACAATAACATGAGTTTCAAAATAACGTCTTAGCTTAGTAGATGCCATAATTAATGCAAGAATAAGTTTTTCAAGGTGTGAATACCTAGATTCGGCATCAAGTAAACTTTTACTTACATAGTAGACAGGATGTTGTGTACCTTCATGATCCTTAACAAGGACCGCACTTACTGCTTTTGAGGATACTACAAGATACAAGGATAGCACATCGCCTTTTTCTGGCTTCATCAAGGCTGGGGCTGAGGATAGGTAATCTTTGAGGGCTCTTAAAGCATTTTCATGCTTCTCGGTCCACTCAAATTTCTTGTTCTTCCTTAGGATATCATAGAATTCTTTGCATTTCTCTGAGGATTTGGATATAAATCTGTTCAAAGCTGCTATCCTGCCTGTTAGCCTTTGAACATCCTTAGCATTTGCCGGAGATTTGATATTCACAATTGCTTTGATTTGTTCCGGGCTAGCTTCAATGCCTCTCTTTGTCACCATATATCCTAAGAATTTACCTGCTTTAACACCAAAGAGACATTTTGAAGGATTAAGTTTCATGTTATATTTATCAAGGATATTGAATGCTTCCTCCAAGTCTCTTAGGTGATCCTCAGCTTTTAAGGATTTTACCACCATATCATCTATGTAAACCTCCATAGTTTGTCCAATCTGATTCTTGAAAATCATATTCACCAGCCTTTGATATGTTGCACCTGCATTTCTTAGTCCGAACGGCATAGCAATATAGCAGTATATACCAGTTGGAGTCATGAAGGCTGTATCCTCTTGGTCGGATGGTTCCATTTGGATTTGTTGGAATCCAGATGAAGCATCCATAAAAGTTAACAGTTCATGACCCGCAGTTGCATCCACCATGGAGTCAATGTGGGGTAATGGGAAAGGATCCTTGGGACATGCCTTATTTAAATCGGTAAAATCGACACATACCCTCCACTTTCCGTTTTTCTTTTGAACAACAACCACATTGGCCAACCATCTTGGATACTTGACCTCTCTAATCATACATGCCTGGAGCAATTTCTCTACCTCTTCTTGGATAATGGCATTCCTTTCCGGTGCAGACTTTCTTCTCCTTTGATGGATTGGTTTGAAGGATCTGTCAATCCCGAGTTTGTGAGTGATTACATCTTTGGATATACCAGTCATGTCTTCGTGTTTCCATGCAAAGGTAGTCTTTCTCCTTTCGAGGAAGGATACGAGGTCTTCTTTCATTTCGCCAAGGATCCCTGATCCGATATAGATTTTGGATTCAGGATTATCAGGATCCATGAGGATTTCTACCACATCCTGCTCTCTTGCCTCCAAGACATCCTTTGGAGGATACCTTGATTGCTATTGCTCCCTTGACTTCGAGGCTGGTTTCATCGATGATGTGTAGCAATTCTTAGCCTCCTGCTGATCACTATCAATCTTCACTATTCCCCAAGGACTAGGGAGCTTCACACATTGATGGTAAGTAGATGGGACTGCTTTCATATCGTGTATCCAAGGCCTGCCAAGGATAACATTACAACAAGATAAACAGTCAATAACACAAAATTTTTGATAAGGGTGTAGGCCTTCAATATATATTGGGAGTTTAATGTCCCCCAGGGTATTCTTAGTTTCGCCACTAAATCCCACGAGCACGGAGGATCTTGGTATGATGTCTGATTCAGGGATACCCATCTTCTTTAGAACATCAAGCTGGATAATGTTCACTGAACTTCCTCCGTCTATAAGGATCCTACGGACAAAATGGTTAGAAATGAAAAGAGTAATAACTAAACCATCGTGATGAGGATCCTGGATATCAACACGATCATCCTCATCAAAGGTTATGACTTTTCCTTCGGAGACACTTGATGTTCGAATAGGTCTTTCTCCATTATCCATTTTAGTTTCCTTTGCATGCCTTTTAGCTGCTGGGAAGGATGTGCCGCAAATGTCTGATCCTCCAGAAATAAAGTTTATCACTTGTGCATCTGCTGGAGGGGCTGGAGCCTTCTCAGGGATCCTTTCAGGATCCTGAGTCCTTGACTTTTTTCTTCCCAACAATTCTTTTAGATGCCCCTTGCTCAACAAGTATCCAATTTCCTTTCTTAGTGCAATGCATTCTTCTGTGAGATGCCCGAAATCTTCATGGTATGCACACCACTTAGATTTATCCTTAGTTGCAGCTGGCCTATCATTTTTTCTCGGCCATCTAGCTTTATCACCTTGGTTCTCTCCTGGATCCTCTTGTCGTCCTCTAGCCGAATGAATCTAAGTGCTCGGGTTCTTACCTCATCTAAGTTCCTGCATGGTGTCATAACAAGATCATCATAGAACGACGAATCCCTAAGCAATCCCATTTTAAAGGCCTCAACAGCCGTAACTATATCTAAGTTGGGAATGTCTAAGGATTCTTTACTAAATTTGGTAATGTAATCCCTTAATGATTCATTATGACCCTGGGTTATCCTATATAAATCACTAGTTAATCGTTCAAATTTTCTACTACAAGAAAACTGATTATTGAACAAGTTAACTAGATTAGCAAATGAGGTAATAGAATAGGGAGGAAGACTTAGCAGCCATTTGAGAGCTGATCCAGTAAGAGTGGATCCGAATCCCTTGCACAGGCATGCTTCCTTTAACCATTCTGGAATCGGATTGATCTCCATCCTCTCCCTGTATTGTGCTATGTGTTCTTCAGGATCCGTCGAACCATCATACAGTTTCATTGTTGGCACATGGAACCTCTTGGGTATCTCAGCATCACAGATTGGTGGTGCAAAACGAGATATCTTGTGGCTCCCATCTGCAATCTCTGGGATAGGTTTGACCACTCCTGGAACACTTGATATCATATCCTTTAGCTTTTGCAATTCTCTAGCCATGGCATGATTGATACCTGGATCCTGCATAAGACCATGGTTAGTAGTATAAGAATTATTAAAAGTGTTACCTCCCATCGGATTCAAATTAGGAAGAATAGATGTTAATCCATATTGTTGGGGCTCTGGAATGATCGAGGGACCAGTAGAAGCATTGGTCTGCATTGGAATAAAATCTCCCTGATGGACATCTGAACTTCCTGTTTGCAAACTCCTCAAGGATCCTGGCATCTGGAAGGATCCCTGAAACTCGGATGATCCTGGAACAAAGGAGGATCCTTGAACCTGGGATGATCCTGGAACAAAGGAGGATCCTTGAACCTGGGATGATCCTGGAACAAAGGAGGATCCTTGAACTTGGGATGATCCGGGAACATAGGAGGATCCTTGAACCTGGGATAATCCTGGAACAAAGGAGGATCCTTGAACCTGGGATGATCCTGGAACAAAGGAGGATCCTTGAACCTGGGATGATCCTGGAACAAAGGAGGGTCCTTGAACCTGGGATGATCCTGGAACAAAGGAGGATCCTTGAATCTGCTGCATTCCTGAATATCCTCCTGAATTCGTGAGGGATCCCATATGCTGAGGATAGGATCCCGCTGGCTGGAAATATGAACCTGATGCCTGGGTCACTGTTGTTGTTCCGTAGTGCACTCCTTTCGGTCCACCCACATATTGAACGCCTGGAACCACTGATGGCTGAGAAGTAATCACCGGAGTATCAAAATTCAAGGATTTCGGCACCAGTGGGGAATGATCCTCTGCCGTTGTCTTTTGTTTCTTGAGATCTCCGATTTCCTTGAGAATCCTCTCATTGGTCTTATCCTGTTGCCGTATCTGATCCTTCATCTGCAAAATCAAAGTAAACATGTCACTAGTAGTGGGAGTGTAAGAAGCAGAAGAAGTTGGAGGTTTTGAGAAAATGGGAGTTGGTTTCTTCGCAGCATTCTCAGCATTCTTCTGGGATCCAGAAGGTGGTGGAGGCAAAGGGGGAACGCCTTGTGAAGAAGTGAATGAGGGCATCAAATTTGAAGCATTCTTCGCTGAGGAAGCCATTTGCTTGGTTGTAGTGAACTGTAATGAGCACAGAAATGCGAATTTTTCTAAGGACGAAGCACCAATTGCCCCACGGTGGGCGCCAAACTGTTTTGGTCAAAAAATCTGATGAGGATATTGCAACCAAACTCTCTGTTACGGGGTATGATGCTAATAATGTAGAACAATAATGAGGATCACTTCAATGTAATTTGCACAAATGACACAAGGATGTATACGGGGAAAAAGCCCTTGATCAAGAGTTGATCTCCGGCACAAAAAACCCCGGGTGATGGAAACTACCGATCACCAAGCTCCAATTAATGAATAAATGTTTACAACTTCGGATAGTAACGAGCTAGGTACAAGTATCACTATCGTGAAATGTGTATAAGTGAGTGAAAACGAATGAATGTTCGTCGAGAGCTTCAAGTGTGCGAGTATATGAGTGTGTGTAGCTGAAAATGGCTAAGTGTTCTCAATTCTAGCTCGTTACCCCTTTTTAAAATAGAAGTTAACTACACTAACTAACTATCCGACTTTTGTGCCAAGCTCCCACGTTCTCCACAACGTCCATTTTTGGCCAAGCACGTGCGGGATAATTTGGGAATATTCTCCAGGAATGTCGCCAAGACTAGGTCAAACTTGTTATTCCTGCGAAGTAATACAAAACATAAATAAACAATCGTCAGTACGAGGATCCTTAAAGTGATCCATGATCCTGATCCTGAAGCTCTTCTGAGGATCACCACCTGTCACAGAAGTAAGGATCATTAATTAGGATAACGAATAAGGATCACTAATTGTTAGAGAATCCTCCCCTAACACTCCTGATCCTGACATTTTTGTTGTAAGCACCAGCCATTCTTTGCTGATAACTGACCATCCTTATCCTAGCCATATCCCTGATTTCTTCAATAGTATCCAGGTCTTGAGCCAAGTTCTCATCATTCTCCTCAGGATCACGGGTACTTGTTCTTGCAGTTGGAACCACCATTTCTGTTGGGATCACTGATTCTGCCCCAAATACCAAAGAGAATGGTGTTTGACCAGTAGCATTCTTAGGGGTTGTCCTATCAGCCCAAAGCACATAGGGTAGTTCTTCTGCCCATTTCCCTTTCTTGGATCCAAGCTTCTTCTTCAAATTGTTGATGATGATCTTGTTGGATGATTCTGCCTGACCATTAGCTTGTGGGTGGACTAGTGTTGATGTTATCATCTTAATCCCCCAGCTGTCAAAAAAGTTAGTGGTTCTACCCCCAATAAATTGGGAACCATTATCACATATAATCTCAGAAGGAATTCCAAATCTAGTTATAATATTTCTTTTAAGGAAGGATATAACTTCCTTTTCTCTAACTTGGGCAAAAGCTTCAGCCTCTATCCACTTGGAGAAGTAATCAGTCATAGCAAGCATGAATACTTTTCCACCAGGTGCCTTAGGGAGCTTACCAACTATATCCATACCCCATCTCACAAATGGCCAAGAGGAGGATATAGGATGCAATAATTCAGTTGGTTGATGAAGGATATTGCTGTGCCTCTGACAAGGATCACATCTCTTAGCATACTCCACAGCATCTCTCTTCATGGTTGGCCAATAGTATCCTGTCCTCAGGATCCTTGAGAATAATGCCCTGCCCCCAGTGTGGTTTCCACAATCTCCTTCATGGAAGTCTTTTAAAACTTCTTGGATTTCAGGATCCTCAATGCATCTCAAGTATGGTCCTGCAAGAGATCGTCTATACAACATATTATTTAAAATTGTGAATTGAGATACCTTAGATTTGAAAGCCCTAGGGTTTTCTCCTGTAGGAATCTCTCCATGTTGTAAGTATCTCATAATTGGTGAGATCCATGATCCTGATCCTGAATGGGATTGAGTATCCTCACAAGGGATAATTGCAGAATCATTTCCTATCTCTATAGCCTCGTGATCCTCGATAGCCGGGGTCAGGATATGGATAATAGGGATCTTGATATCCTCCGGGATCTTCAAGGATGATCCTAAGTTAGCCAATGCATCAGCCTCTGTATTTTCTTCCCTTGGTACCTGCGTCAAACTAAAGGAAACAAAAGAGAGTGCCAAACTTTTGACTATCTCTAAATATTTGGTTAGCTTTTCACCTTTAACAGCGTAGGATCCATTAAAGTGGTTTGTAATTAACAATGAATCTACATGTACCTCAAGATACCTGATCCCCATATGCTTTGCAATTTGCAAACCAGCAATTAAGGCTTCATATTCAGCCTCATTGTTAGTGGTTTGGAACTCACAAGCTATAGAGTGGGGTATTATGTCCCCCTGTGGCGATTTTAGTAGTATTCCAAGCCCTGTGCCTTTGACATTTGAGGATCCATCAGTATAGAGTATCCAAGGATCCTTGGTCTCTTCTAGCTGCTGGACTTCTAACTCAGCTTCTTCTTGTAAATCACTACTGAAATCAGCCACAAAGTCAGCTAATGCTTGGGATTTGATAGCTGTCCTAGGCTCATATCTTATATCATATGCACTTAGCTTCACTGCCCACTTAGCCATCCTTCCTGACATCTCTGGTTTCCTGAGGACATTCTTAATTGGAAAATTAGTTTTAACAATGATAACATGAGTTTCAAAATAATGTCTTAACTTAGTAGATGCCATAATTAATGCAAGAATAAGCTTTTCAAGGTGTGAATACCTGGACTCGGCATCAAGTAAACTTTTACTTACATAATAGACAGGATGTTGTGTACCTTCATGATCCTTAACAAGGACCGCACTTACTACTTTTGAGGATACTGCAAGATACAAGGATAGCACATCGCCTTTTTCTGGCTTCATCAAGGCTGGGGCTGAGGATAGGTAATCTTTGAGGGCTCTTAAAGCATTTTCATGCTTCTCAGTCCACTCAAATTTCTTGTTCTTCCTTAGGATATCATAGAATTCTTTGCACTTCTCTGAGGATTTGGATATAAATCTGTTCAAAGCTGCTATCCTGCCTGTTAGCCTTTGAACATCCTTAGCATTGGCCGGAGATTTGATATTCACTATTGCTTTGATTTGTTCCGGGCTAGCTTCAATGCCTCTCTTTGTCACCATATATCGTAAGAATTTTCCGGCTTTAACACCAAAGTGACATTTTGAAGGATTAAGTTTCATGTTATATTTGTCAAGGATATCGAATGCTTCCTCTAAGTCTCTTAGGTGATCCTCAGCTTTTAAGGATTTTACCACCATATCATCTATGTAAACCTCCATAGTTTGTCCAATCTGGTCCTTGAACATCATATTCACCAGCCTTTGATATGTTGCACCTGCATTTCTTAGTCCGAACGGCATAGCAATATAGCAGTATATACCAGTTGGAGTCATGAAGGCTGTATCCTCTTGGTCGGATGGTTCCATTTGGATTTGTTGGAATCCAGATGAAGCATCCATAAAAGTTAACAGTTCATGACCCGCAGTTGCATCCACCATGGAGTCAATGTGGGGTAATGGGAAAGGATCCTTGGGACATGCCTTATTTAAATCGGTAAAATCGACACATACCCTCCACTTTCCGTTTTTCTTTTGAACAACAACCACATTGGCCAACCATCTTGGATACTTAACCTCTCTAATCATACCTTCCCGGAGCAATTTCTCTACCTCTTCCTGGATAATGGCATTTCTTTCCGGTGCAAACTTTCTTCTCCTCTGATGGATTGGTTTGAAGGATCTGTCAATCCCTAGTTTATGAGTGATTACATCTTTGGATATTCTAGTCATGTCTTCGTGTTTCCATGCAAAGGTAGTCTTTCTCCTTTTGAGGAAGGATACGAAGTCTTCTTTCATTTCGCCAAGGATCCCTGATCCGATATAGATTTTGGATTCAGGATCATCAGGATCCATGAGGATTTCTACCACATCCTGCTCTCTTGCCTCCAAGACATCCCTTGGAGGGTACCTTGATTGCTATTGCTCCATTGACTTCGAGGCTGGTTTCATCGATGAAGTGTAGCAATTCTTAGCCTCCTGCTGATCACTATCAATCTTCACTATTCCCCAAGGACTAGGGAGCTTCACACATTGATGGTAGGTGGATGGGACTGCTTTCATATCGTGTATCCAAGGCCTGCCAAGGATAACATTACAACAAGATAAACAGTCAATAACACAAAATTTTTGATAAGAGTGTAGGCCTTCGATGTATATTGGGAGTTTAATGTCCCCCAGGGTATTCTTAGTTTCGCCACTAAATCCCACGAGCACGGAGGATCTTGGTATGATGTCCGATTCAGGAATACCCATATTCTTTAGAACATCAAGCTGGATAATGTTCACTGAGCTTCCTCCGTCTATAAGGATCCTGCGGACATAATGGTTAGAAATGAAAAGAGTAATAACTAAACCATCGTGATGGGGATCCTGGATATCAACACGATCATCCTCATCAAAGGTTATGACTTTTCCTTCGGAGACACTTGATGTTCGAACAGGTCTTTCTCCATTATCCATTTTAGTTTCCTTTGCATGCCTTTTAGCTGCTGAGAAGGATGTGCCGCAAATGTCCGATCCTCCAGAAATAAAGTTTATCACTTGTGCATTCGCTGGAGGGGCTGGAGCCTTCTCAGGGATCCTTTCAGGATCCTGAGTCCTTGACTTTTTTCTTCCCAACAATTCTTTTAGATGCCCCTTTCTCAACAAGTATCCAATTTCCTTTCTCAGTGCAATGCATTCTTCTGTGAGATGCCCAAAATCTTCATGGTATGCACACCACTTAGATTTATCCTTAGTTGCAACTGGCCTATCATTTTTTCTCGGCCATCTAGCTTTATCACCTAGGTTCTGCATCGCAAGGATTAGTTCATTGTTATCAACACAAAAGCAATATTCAGAAATTGGAGGATAATCCTCATCATCATCCTCTTGATCAACAGAATGCACGTTCTGATTATCAGATCTGTTGTAGGATCTGAACTTGTTGTTCCTGAATGAGGATCCTTGCTTATCCTGCTTTGAGGATCCTGCTAACCTCTCCTGGATCCTCTTGTCGTCCTCTAGCCGAATGAATCTAAGTGCTCGGGTTCTTACCTCATCTAAGTTCCTACATGGTGTCATAACAAGATCATCATAGAACGACGAATCCCTAAGCAATCCCATTTTAAAGGCCTCAACAGCCGTGGCTATATCTAAGTTGGGGATGTCTAAGGATTCTTTACTGAATTTGGTAATGTAATCCCTTAATAATTCATTATGACCCTGGGTTATCCTATATAAATCACTAGTTAATCGTTCAAATTTTCTACTACAAGAAAACTGATTATTAAACAAGTTAACTAGATTAGCAAATGAGATAATAGAATAGGGAGGAAGACTTAGCAGCCATTTGAGAGCTGATCCAGTAAGAGTGGATCCGAATCCCTTGCACAGGCATGCTTCCTTTAACCTTTCTGGAATCGGATTGATCTCCATTCTCTCCCTGTATTGTGCTATGTGTTCTTCAGGATCCGTCGAACCATCATATAGCTTCATTGTTGGCACATGGAACCTCTTGGGTATCTCAGCATCACAGATTGGTGGTGCAAAACGAGATATCTTGTGGCTCCCATCTGCAATCTCTGGGATAGGTTTGACCACTCCTGGAACACTTGATATGATGTCCTTTAGCTTTTGCAATTCTCTGGCCATGGCTTGATTGATACCTGGATCCTGCATAAGACCATGGTTCGTAGTATAGGAATTATTAAAAGTGTTACCTCCCATTGGATTCAGATTTGGAAGATTGGATGTTAATCCATATTGTTGGGGCTCTGGAATGATCGAGGGACCAGTAGAAGCATTGGTCTGCATTGGAATAAAATCTCCCTGATGGATATCTGAACTTCCTGTTTGCAAACTCCTCAAGGATCCTGGCATCTGGAAGGATCCCTGAAACTCGGATGATCCTGGAACAAAGGAGGATCCTTGAACCTGGGATGATCCTGGAACAAAGGAGGATCCTTGAACCTGGGATGATCCTGGAACATAGGAGGATCCTTGAACCTGGGATGATCCTGGAACAAAGGAGGATCCTTGAACCTGGGATGATCCTGGAACAAAGGAGGATCCTTGAACCTGGGGCGATCCTAGAACAAAGGAGGATCCTTGAATCTGCTGCATTCCTGAATATCCTCCTGAATTCGTGAGGGATCCCATATGCTGAGGATAGGATCCCACTGGCTGGAAATATGAACCTGATACCTGGGTCACTGTTGTTGTTCCGTAGTGCACTCCTTTCGGTCCACCCACATATTGAACGTCTGGAACCACTGATGGCTGGGAAGTAATCATCGGAGTATCAAAATTCAAGGATTTCGGCACCAGTGGGGAATGATCCTCTGCCGTTGTCTTTTGTTTCTTGAGATCTCCGATTTCCTTGAGAATCCTCTCATTGGTCTTATCCTGTTGCCGTATCTGATCCTTCATATGCAAAATCAAAGTAAACATGTCACTAGTAGTGGGAGTGTAAGAAGCAGAAGAAGTTGGAGGTTTTGAGAAAATGGGAGTTGGTTTCTTCGCAGCATTCTCAGCATTCTTCTGGGATCCAGAAGGTGGTGGAGGCAAAGGGGGAACGCCTTGTGAAGAAGTGAATGAGGGCATCAAATTTGAAGCATTCTTCGCTGAGGAAGCCATTTGCTCGGTTGTAGTGAACTGAAATAAGCACAGAAATGCAAATTTTTCTAAGGACGAAGCACCAATTGCCCCACGGTGGGCGCCAAACTGTTTTGGTCAAAAAATCTGATGAGGATATTGCAACCAAACTCTCTGTTACGGGGTATGATGCTAATAATGTAGAACAATAACAAGGATCACTTCAATGTAATTTGCACAAATGACACAAGTATTTATACGGGGAAAAAGCCCTTGATCAAGGATTGATCTCCGGCACAAAAAACCCCGGGTGATGGAAACTACCGATCACCAAGCTCAAATAAATAAAAAAATGTTTACAACTTCGGATAGTAACGAACTAGGTACAAGGATCACTATCGTGAAATGTGTATAAGTGAGTGAAAACGAATGAATGTTCGTCGAGAGCTTCAAGTGTGCGAGTATATGAGTGTGTGTAGCTGAAAATGACTAAGTGTTCTAAATTCTAGCTCGTTACCCCTTTTAAAATAGAAGTTAACTACACTAACTAACTATCCGACTTTTGTGCCAAGCTCCCACGTTCTCCACAACGTCCATTTTTGGCCAAGCACGTGCGGGATAGTTTGGGAATATTCTCCAGGAATGTCGCCAAGACTAGGTCAAGCTCGTTATTCCTGCGAGGTAATACAAAACATAAATAAACAATCGTTAGTACGAGGATCCTTAAAGTGATCCATGATCCTGATCCTGAAGCTCTTCTGAGGATCACCACCTGTCACAGAAGTAAGGATCATTAATTAGGATAACGAATAAGGATCACTGATTGTTAGAAAATCCTCCCCTAACATTAAGGATTACCTATCCTCGGCCCCGGCCTTGATGAAACTAGAAAAAGGAGATGTGTTATCCTTATATCTCGCGGTATCCTCAAAAGCAGTAAGTGCCGTCCTTGTTAAGGATCACGAAGGTACACAACATCCTGTCTATTATGTAAGTAAGAGTTTACTTGATGCTGAATCCAGGTATTCACACTTAGAAAAACTTATCCTCGCATTAATTATGGCATCTACTAAATTGAGACATTATTTTGAAACTCATGCTATTATCGTCAAAACTAATTTTCCAATTAAGAATATCCTCAGGAAACCTGAAATGTCAGGAAGAATGGCTAAGTGGGCAGTGAAGCTTAGTGCATATGATATAAGATATGAACCCAAGACAGCCATTAAATCCCAAGCATTAGCCGACTTTGGGGCAGATTTCAGTAGTGATTTGCAAAAGGAAGCTGAGTTAGAAGTTCAGCAGCTAGAGGAGACCAAGGATCCTTGGATACTCTATACTGATGGATCCTCAAATATCAAAGGAACAGGGCTTGGAATACTACTAAAATCGCCACAGGGGGACATAATACCCCACTCTATAGCTTGTGAGTTCCAAACCACTAACAATGAGGCTGAATATGAAGCCTTAATTGCTGGTTTGCAAATTGCAAAGCATATGGGGATCAGGTATCTTGAGGTACATGTAGATTCATTGTTAATTACAAACCACTTTAATGGATTCTATGCTGTTAAAGGTGAAAAGCTAATCAAATATTTGGAGAATGCAGAGGCAGATGCATTAGCCAATTTAGGATCATCCTTGAAGATCCCGGAGGATATCAAGATCCCTATTATCCATATCCTCACCCCGGCTATCGAGGATCATGTGGCTATGGAGATAGGAGAGGATTCTGCAATCATCCCTAGTGATGATAATCAATCTCATTCAGGATCATGGATCCTTCCAATCATGAGATACATACAACATGGAGAGATTCCTACAGGAGAGAACCCTAGGGCTTTCAAAATTAAGGTATCTCAATTCACAATTTTAAATAATATGTTGTATAAACGATCTCTTGCAGGACCATATTTAAGATGCATTGAGGATCCTGAAATCTAAGAAGTTTTAAAAGACTTTCATGATGGAGATTGTGGAAACCACACTGGGGGCAGTGCATTATTCTCAAGGATACTGAGGACAGGATACTATTGGCCAACTATGAAGAGCGATGCTGTGGAGTATGCTAAGAAGTGTGATCCTTGTCAGAGACACAGCAATATCCTTCATTAACCAGTTGAATTATTGCATCCTATATCCTCCACGTGGCCATTCATGAGATGGGGCATTGATATAGTTGGTAAACTCCCTAAGGTACCTGGAGGAAAAGTGTTCATGATTGCTATGACTGATTACTTCTCCAAGTGGATAGAGGCTGAAGCTTTTGCCCAAGTCAGAGAAAAGGAAGTTATATCCTTCATTAAAAGAAATATTATAACTAGATTTGGTATTCCTTCTGAAATTATATGTGATAATGGTTCCCAATTCATTGGGGGCAGAACTACTAACTTTTGTGACAGTTGGGGGATTAAGATGATAACATCAACACCAGTCCACCCACAAGCTAATGGTCAGGCAGAATCCTCCAATAATATCATCATCAATAATTTGAAGAAGAAGCTTGGATCCAAGAAAGGGAAATGGGCAGAAGAACTACCTTATGTGCTTTGGGCTGATAGGACAACTCCTAAGAATGCTACAGGCCAAACTCCATTCTCTTTGGTATTTGGGGCAGAATCAGTGATCCCTACAGAAATGGTGGTTCCAACTGCTAGAACAAGTATTCGTGATCCTGAGAAAATAATGAGAACTTGCTTCAAGACCTGGATACTATAGAAGAAATCAGGGATTTGGAAAGGATAAGGATGGCCAGTTATCAACAAAGGATGGCTGGAGCTTACAACAAAAATGTCAGGATCAGGAAATTCCAAGTTGGTGATATGGTACTTAGGAAAGCATTTCAAAATACCACCAATCCTGCTGATGGAAAGCTAGCACCAAAATGGGAAGGCCCTTATTTGATTGAAGCTGAAGCAGGAAAGGGGGCATATCGATTGCTAACAATGGAAGGTGATTTACTACCAAGAGCTTGGAATGCTGTCCATTTGAAAAAATATTTCATGTGATCAGGATCCATGATCCTTACCCGACCAGTATCCTTGAAGGATCCTTATGGGGCAGAGGATCCTCATTTTGGTAACATTCTACTCTTAAACTATTTCATTTCCTTACTTTCTCACTTAAGGATAAGGATCCTGCATCCTTTATCCCCCTTTCATGTGATTTTGAGTTTTGAAGGTTCAGGTACTCTTAGCAAAAGGATGATTATCCACAAAAGTAACCAGTTACTTGGGTTTGACCCCAGTTATTTGGGCTTGACCCCAGTTCCGCCAGTAGCGCCCGATGATCCTGGTATAGTTCAAGGCAGTGGGACCAGTACTCGTTTTAGGGGCTGATAATTCCATTGTACTGGCTATACCTAGGATCCTACATATAATGGTAGACGTACCATACATTCGTTCTTAAGGTTTCTAACGTTTTCACGTTAGCTAAGGTTTTGGCATTTTCATGCCACTAAGTTTGGATAGTCGCCAGTTAGGGCCATACTCCAGTTTACACACGATCCTTGGGCTTGTCCCCAGTTATCCTTTGGGCTTGTCCCCGGTTGCTAACTTTTATCTTATAATGGCTTAGTCCCAAGTTATGTTCTATTTCAGGTCTTCGAAGTTAAACAACCAAGGATCCTTGATCCTTACCTCTTACTAAGGTTTGTCCTATGGTTATCCTGGTTATAGTATTAAGGGTTAGGATCCTAACTTGGATCCTCAGGTATGATCCTTAACTATTTTGATTTTATTCATTGATTATTTGAATAACCCTAATACTTTGACAACTGAACTCATGATCCCTAAAATATACCACTTTTTCAAATTTTTCAACTATAGGATATTTGATCCTGGATCATATCCTAAATATTCTTTATCTAATTTGTTCAAGTTTTCTTATTCAGACAAGTATATATCAAAACAATTGAAAATTAAAAGGACAAACAAGGATAACAACACAGGATAAGCCAAAAAGATTAAAGTTATTTTATTAACAAAGGTTTAACCGTCGAAGGTTGTCAAAATTGCCAACCCACGTTTCTACCAGCAAAACGTGGCCCGTCCACATGGGTTGGCAACGGGTGTCCATTGTTTATGCGGTTATAGCAAGTGCAGGAAATTAAAGGCGGCAGGATCACAATGGCTTCATCCCCCAAACAGAGGATCCCTCCACCATTTGTAATCCTACCTATTGTCCAAAGGATCCTAGATCCTTAATCCTAAAACTATTGTTCAAGTACAACCCATCATCGTTCAACAAAACAGCACAACCACAAAACAAACTACTACCGAATTTAAAAATGGGCTCCGACCACGTCTAGAAATATCCATCAACGCCCAATCATACAGCCTACACCTTTGCTGCATCTTCATCCCCTCCAGCTTCGGTATCCTTCACCTGATCCTTTCCACTGCCTCCAGCCTCGATCGCCAAAACCTCCTCAGCCTCCTCATCATCTTCCAGATCAGCTAACCTCGCCTTCCAACCCTCAACATCCCAGCTGCTTCTGTCGAAGTCAGGATCTTGAGCCTCCTCGGCCATCTTCAGTTTTCTCTGGTACATTGTGATGGCAGCGGAGACCTTTGCACCTTCTATGAGATCATGCTTCTCGTAGTCAGTATCGATCAAGATCTTAGCTGTCTTAGTCTTGGCGTCTTGAAGGGCTTTTTCGAGATCAGCAATCTTAAGATCCTTGAGCACTGCGGCTTGTTGGAGGTCAGCAATCTTCTTATCCAGCTCCTCAACGCTCCCCACATAATCTTCAATCTCAGCAAATTTCTGCAAAGAAAGACAAAGTGGTTCAAGATCAGGTGATCCTCAAATAAGCAGGATATATAAACGGAGTCAGTGATCCTCACGTCATTGAAGTATTCAAGGAACTGGTGGCGGATCAGTGGCAGGCCTTGTAAATCCTCAACCTCGAAGTTTTTCCTCTTCTTGCCACCCCTTCCCTTAGTGGGTGCCTTGGGGATTGAGACACTGGGGCTTGCAGTGGCCTTCTTCTTGGTGGAACATACAGTGTCAAGATCGGCCATGTTGAACTGGGAGGCAGGCTTGGAAGCTTTTCCGGAACCTATACATTCAAAGCAAGATAAGTATCCTTATCCTATTTCTATTTAACTATTTATTTAAATCTTTAACTGTATAAAAAGCAGGATACTTACTTGACATGGTGACTGAGCCTGAGCATACCTCTTGAGAATCCTGGGTGATTGTCTTGAATGATCTTGTTTCAGGATCAAGTCTTCTAAAAGCAGCAAGCCTTTCCTTGGTAGCAGGAGACGGTATGAGGTGTGAAACGGTGACAGCTGCATAACATAAAACAAAAGGGGGTTAGTGATCTTATCACAAGAGCAAGATTATCCGGTGATCCTTCTCAGGATCCTCTGTCCTACCATGGGTGGACCATTCTCTGGGTAGATCCTTTCCGTTTGGGATAGAGTCTCTTCTGACAAAGAAAAAGCGTCGTTTCCAGTTTGTATCGTTCTTGGTGGCTTTAAAAATAGGGTGTTCCTCACCAGGTTTTCGTTTAAATAAATACCGATGGGATCCAAACGTTGTGAGATCATACATCTCAGCCAACTCTGACATTCCTATATCAATCCCTTCCTGCTCGATGATCCTTTCAAGGGTATATTGGACCCTCCAGATCATCGGCATAGCTTGGATGTAAGAGATGCCGGTAAGGGAGAAAAAGATTGCGTAAAGGCTGGAAAAGGATAGGTGTATCCTATGGTGAATGGGGTAACAAGAAAGGCAACCCAAGTTTCAGAAACGTAATCACTTAAGACGGTGGGGTCGAATGGCTTGATAACGGTATTCGCTGGAAAACAGTGACGAATTCTATCAATTTGTGGATCGGTGAAACAACAGCGTTCTTTTGCGGAATCTTTGATGATCCCTTGGCTCTTGACGGGACTGTCCTTCTTATGATCCTTTGCTGGTGAGGATCTCAGCATCATCTTGAACGTGAAGAAGGTGAAGAAAGAAGGAGCAAATAAAAGCAGAGTAAGAGAAGGAAGAAGAGGAGAAGAAAATACCTGAATAAGTCTTCTGATGAGGATTTAAAAAGGAAACGCTCGGATTTAAATGCCCTTTCGCTCTTATCTCTAACTGCCATTTATAATGATGATTTTGCAGGATAACTCACCTCAGTGACGTCAGGATTCCAACGGGTATTGTTTTGCAGGAGTACCGGCTTGGACTTGGTCATGGCGATATTCCTGGAGCATATTCCCTTCAATTCTGCACGTGCTTGACCATTATGAACGTTATGGAGAACGTGGGGAGAAGGCACGAAAGGCGGACAGTTAGTTAGGATTGATATTTTCTAAATTTAAAAGGGGTAGCGAGCTAATTATACACCACTTGGCTATTTTTGGCTACACACACTCGTATAACTGCACTCACCAGCTCTCGGCAAAACACTTAGCATTTTTCATACATTTCTACACGATACACTGTAGTGATCCTCGTATTTAGCTCGCTATCATCCGAAGTTGTAAAAGAATTATTGTTTAATTTGAGTTGGTGATTGGTAGTTTCCATCACCCGAGGTTTTTTATGCCGGAGATCATTCATTGATCAAGGGCTTTTTCCTCGTATAAATCTTTGTGTCTCCTGTGCAATTCATTTCATAGTGATCCTCATTGTTGTTTACAAATTCAAGCATCATACCCCGTAACAGAGAGTTTGGTTGCATTATCCTCGTCTGATTTTTGACCAAAACAGGGTCCTTTTAATTAAATCGATAAATGATTTAAATAGACTACCAAGGAGTCTGTTCAGCCATATCAGCACATGTCATTCTTAACCAGATTCTGAATCAATCTTTTTTTACTAGACCACTCAAAGGGTCTCTTTTTGAATCATGGAATGGTACTATAAGATCCAAGGGTCTTAACTATCACGTAGAAGCCCAATAAGGATTTAAGGTAGTACCTTTTTGAATATCCTACTATGAATCCCTCATATGAAGATATGGAAGATTCTACGAGGATTTGGATAACGAATATCCAGATTACTCAAAAACACAAAATGCATAAAAGAAAACACATGAACATACAATCACAAATTGTTTATCTTAATCTTCATTTTGTTACCATTTGTTAATTTGTTTTGTTAATTGTGCACATGTATTTAAAGCACACCAGGTATCCAATCCGTGGATTTTGATTGGCACTTTAAATATTTCCAAGAATCTAACTATAAAGATAGGAAGATATTTAAAAGAAAATTTGATTTCGATTATAAGGAATCGAAATGTTCGAATTGAGGCATATAAGGAATCCAATGAAGGACTCTGATTTGAACGATAATCATCCATAAGGATCTAATTGTGAAGGTAACAAGATCCCATATGGATTTTGTGATTTGAAAAGCGGGAGGTGTTTCAGAACTTTGCACTAGACATGCTTAAGTCGGAATATGATGTAAAATGCTCATGAAGTTGTGGCGCTAGATATGCCAAGGCGACATATGAAGCAGAGTTTGAAGGTTAAGTCAATGTATGGGGAAAATGTTTTTGAAAACTATGCATGGGGTTCTTTTTGAAATGTGTTTAATGTTTTTGAAACTTTACATAATACTTTTGAAATCATAAAGTAGGTGTATTAGATAAGTATATTTACAAAATGTTTTAAAATCATGCGAGATGAATTTTGAAATTATGTATAAGGTTTTTGAAAACATGAATGATGCTTTTGAAATCATGCACTTGATATATTAAGTAAATATATTATGTTAAAAATGTTTTCAAACTATATGGAATGTTTTGAAATTATAAAGGTTGTTTAGGAAACTTATGCTATGCATGTTGTTATGAAAATCAGAATGTAGTGGGTATGAGATTGAGGAATACCCTTAGTTATCAAACCAAGGATTTATAGGCACAGATGTGCAAAAAGCACGATTACTCATAATGTCACTTATTTTCTGTACTTTGTTTCTTAGAATGAAACGAGTACTTAGAAATTTTCAAGGAAATCATGAGCAAACACAAGAATGGGAGATTCATAAGAGTAGTTTTGTAAAGAACATATATCCTTGATGCAGGTATCATGGGGAAATGCCATACACACATGTAACTACACTTTTATATCAGAATTGTGAACAACAATTTATTTATAAACAATGCAAATTGTATCAAGGTTCAACAAAAGATACAAGAGCAAAAGATTCAAATTATTCGATGTAGCAACATCTTGTAATCAGCCAAATGCTTATCAGTGGGTCAGATTTGCATTAGCAAGCTTTGGGCATTTATTCACGAAATGACCCATCTTGCCACAGTTGTAGCACGATCCAGGTGGAAAGCGAGCTTGAGCAGGGTTGGCATGGAGTTGAGCAGCAGCAAGATTTGCAACAGCTTTGTTTTGGATAGCAAAGCGGCATATGTCAACCAAATGTCCCCATCGTCCACAATGGGTACATTTGAAACATGGTGTTTGATCTGGATGATGACAGTTGCATTGATTGCATAATGGAGCAGTTCCCTTGTATCGCTTCTTGGCTGATGGTGCTGCCACCTGGCTAGGTTCTGCTTGATTTGGTGTAACGACTAGAGGATTCTTTGAGGCCTTACGCTTCCTTGACCTTTTTGAAGGCTTGGCTTCTGCTTCTTTTGATGCTTCTTGAGTGGCTTCTTTATTGAGACGAGACATGGCGATACCTAAATCCATAGACTTCAGGATTACTTCGCCTATTTGCTGGGAAAATTTGGCATTTTGCTCGGACATTTGAGTGTCGCTGCGATGAAGAGACATTCTGGAGGAAGTGAAAGACATAGGAGGAAACAAGTGAAATGTTATTGGAAAAATCTAAACGGAATGACAACGCATAAAAATTGCGATCATTTGTTTGTTACCTATGGCAAACAAATGAGATAGTGACTAATCAAAGTAAGCGGGGCATAATAATGTATCACGAAGACATGTTTTAGCCTATAAGTGGACACTCACCGCAAGAGTTCCCAGGTAAGAGTGACTAGTCGGATTATGTGGATTTGTACGAACATTCTAGCCTTAGACAGAAAACTCAGAGTACAGGCATTCACTCTTCCAGATTGCATGTGTTCACATTATAAGACCCAAACTTTGACGAGATTTTGAAATTTCATAAGGTACTAAGCAAAAATCAAATCACCTGGAAGGGTGGGTGATTATTTTCAAAATCATTTTGGAAACTTAGAGGGTTCAAAACCTAGTAATCAATCATCCTAGAATAGATGATTGCTTTTCAAAGCGGTTTTGGAATTTGTGTTCTTGTTGTGGTTGTCGCCTAAGGATAGGTGACGGTATTTTTTTATGATCTAAACACAAGTAAACTGCGTTAGGGTCCTAGGAAGGTTATAGTCTAGGTCAAAGCATTACTAATAACCTAATTCCCTATAACCATGAGCTCTGATACCAACTCTTCTGTCACACCCCAACCACGTAAAACAACAAATCGTGGCGGAAACGTCGGGGAGTGTTGTAACAGAATCATTGTTTCATAACACATGGAAATTTGAAATTTTGTTTTATTGATTAAAAGAGTTACAATGTCTTAAAACAAAGGATCATAACATAATTAACTAATCTTGCATCTTTTAATGTCACTAAGGCCCGAGTCCGCCTAAGTGTATCTTGATCAATCCTATGCATCATTTCCGAAAACACATGTGAAAATAGGTACGTCAGCATAAAAATGCCTGTGAGATATATAGGTTTTATTGGTTTAGGATTCATGACTTGTAAGTTTAAAGAAAATGTTCGTCAAAAGTAGTCATAAACCTTGTAAAATGTTTTATGTTTTGTAAATCATATAAAAATCGATAAGAAAACAGATGATATAAAAGAGATATATATGGTTAAGTAAATAAGCAAGTAAAAATGAGTTTGTATAAAATGTGTTGTTTGTAAAACAATGTTTTGTAAAGATATGTTAATTGTGTAAAATGTAATATGTTAAAATTGAAATGGTTTACATAACGCTACGATATGTAATATCATAAAAGCACTTATATATAGGAAGTACCAGTGGCGTATCCACCATGCTTTTATCATATTACACACGTCTCGTTACTTAAATCACTTACCCATACAAACCACCAATTTAAAAATGTGCATGTATAACCAAATGTAATGTTTAAACAAATGTTGAGATGTTATTGTGTAAACAAATGTAATGCAGAGTGAATAAATAGCCTTTATTGATTACAAGCATTTTCTCGACCCTATAAGAAAGAAATGTACAAAACAATGCATTTGATAAATTATAATCAAAATTTATGTTTTGTAAAATAATGCATGCTTTACTGATACAAACATCTATGCGGTGTTGTGAAAATGCATACATTCAAGCCTTGAGACTGTGGCGATAAACGCTTAAACGAATTAAAGATTTATCTGAGTTATGTGTATCGAATTCGGTCATTCCTTCCATCCAAACATACCTAGGATGTCAAGAACGGGAGTTGTCAATTCCTATGGTACCACTACCTACTAACGAATGTTAATGAATGTATTTTTGAGCCATTTAAACAAACCAAATGTCATACCAAAATGTAAGCATGTTTTATGAAAATAATGTACTAAGTATGCAACAGATGAACATACATAGCATGAAATGTAATGTAGAACAATGTACTAAGTATGCACTAAATGGACATACATTGCATAAAATGAAATGTAAAACTATGTACTAAGTATGCACTAAATGGACCTACATAGCAAAAACATAATGACATCATGTACTAATAGTGTACTAATGAACATAGCAAGTATATGATATGAAAACATGGAAAACACGAAAGTAACAAGTAGGCACATGTGTTCCACCCAAAAACAGTTTGAAAACAGTAAAAGAGGGATCTATGTACTAACTTAAGATTACTCAATAGTCTTTGGATAACCACCAAGCAATGCAAGAAAGATCACGGAATCAAACGGCACCTAATATAGGTAACTGTGTTAATAAACGGACCTAAATCGGAGGATCGGATAAAATGAGGTTTCATAAAACAAATGAGTGTAAGAACTCATGTAATATGGTTTAACAAATCCTACATTCTAAAACGGAACCTATCCTAAGTGTTTACGACCCATTACGACCCGTTTAGGTAGCTTATGATACTTTAACACGCTGTTCGCGTAAAACGCGTTCGGACCGCCTAACTAGTCCTATGACAAGTAATATATGCCTTAACATGTCTAATATTGTTGCCTAATTAGTTTAGATGTCAAAAATTATGTTACATATGCTTAAAATGAATTTTGGCCTAAAAAGGGCATTTTGGTCATTTACCTAAGGCATATAAACCACCTATCATACAACTAACTAAACGTAGTGACCATAAGGTATAACCTCGGAAGGTTATTCCCTATACAACTATGGTCACCTAATGTGTTTGGTCGGATCCTAATGATCAACCAAACGGGTCGGGTTTGAAAGTCTAAGCGGTTGTTTAGACCGCTTACCTTACGACCTACATAAGCACTTAACCTAAAGTGACGAGCTAAACATGTTAAAACATGTTTAACGAATTTAGAAAATAGGTTTGGTATCAAAACAAATGGTTTTTTATACCTAAAAGTAGTTTGGTTACAAAATACGCAAGAATACGCATTTTGGCTGAAACTACGACTCGTCACTAAGCCTGGATAACGTTGTAATCAGTAGGTATAGTCACAAGAGACTAAAACCATCATGATTACGCTCACGTTATGAAGTTCAAACAAACTTCATGTTGACCATAAACTTGTCAATGTAGAAAGTCAAACATAGTTATGAAGTTCAAACAAACTTACAACGGGTCCAAGAATGGAAGCTTTGATCCGAATATTCTCAGGTATGAAGCGATAACACATCAAGTTTGAGAACAAATTCAGATCAAAGGTGTGAGTTTGAGAGTGAAGTGGGTGGGGGTATTTATAGATTTCATAGAACCGTTAAGATCGTTTCTTGAAACCCGAGCTTTGATCTAGGCCGTACACTTGCACCCATTGTTTTCTAAAACCATGGGAGCCCCTAATATGAGTTCATAGTATCATAAAAACCATTAAATTCTAGCCCATAGGGTGCAAAACCATGGGTTAAAACCATCAAAATCTCAAAAATGGATCAAGTTCAATGTATCTGCCAGAAATTTCAAAAATGGTCCCTGCACTTGTAGCCATTTTTTGAGTGTTTATTTTTTGTGTCTAATCCGCATATATTTCTGGAGTGTTTGTTGCATTAAACTGATTATATTTACGCATCGGATCGCGTATAATCTTCTAGAAAGCGATTTAAAGCTCGAAATTGAACAAGAATTGATATGTGCAAACGATACACATATTTATACAAATTCCAAGTATGAAATACAATATTTCATTGGTTTGGTATTCATATGATGGTTGAAGTGACACGGGTGTCACAGTTGCAAGTATCATAACCCCCAGTTATGTATTAGATACGCTGCCCGATTGATCCAGGGTTCCGTAATGGCTGTCGTGGTTCTGCCCGACGTAGTCGTTGGAATGCCGTCTTATGGAGGGTATTACTAATGTAAATATTGTGTTATTATACTAACGCGTGTGCATTTGTGTAATTAATAGATAATCATAAGGAAATCCTTAAGCAAAACCATAAGACAGCAATGTGAGTAATCTCCTTTTTGTAAACCTTTTTACCAACTGTTTTTACAAAACCTTAAACAATTTACAATGTGATTAGCAGTGCTTGAGTCTTTGTAGTTCTTTAATTACTGCCGGTATGTTGGGGTTTTGTATACAAAATGTGGAACACGTTACCATTGGACAACGAGATTGCCAATGTGTAATATGGCCCACCAGTAAGGTTTGACAGCACTGAAAAAGTAATTGTGTAGAAATAAACATTGTAATCGTTCTCAATACAGTTAAAGGATAAAACTTTTCTTGATTAAACTGGGATTCACTCACCAGTATTTCCCACTGACAAAATGTTTTAAACGCGTTTCAGGTAACAAAATGTGAAAGCCAGATAGAAGCCAGCTGGACAGCACTGAATGCTTGGAAAAGTGGCTATAAAAGTTACCTTAATAAAGAGATGTTTTTATTAAATAAAATAGGGTTTATCCCTATAAAAATGTGTGTACTGAAAACTTGGGAATTTCCATGTGTTTAATATTAAAAAAGTGTGGTATTTTACTCTGATAAAATATTTCCTAACTACGGTCCTGATGTAATTTTCGCTGCCAAAATAATAAACACCGATAACACCAAAACTGGTCTCGCGGCTGCCCGTTCCTGGGACAGATGGGGGACAGGGGATGCGACACCGGGAATATCGATCAGAGAGTAAAAAAGGCGTAAGGTTCACAATGGTGTAAAACTAAAATGGGATATTACGGGCTAAACCGACTACCCAAGAATGGAATCGTATAGAGAAAACACTTGACAACCTCCTGGAAGCAGCTTTTCTTGCCACCAGACCTTTCTCCATCAATTTGGAATCTGATGCCGTCACTAAACACATTCCTTGAGTGTTTATCTTTTGGTGTCTAATCCGCACATATATCACCATTGTTCTTGATTTTCTTGACTATATATCTCTTAAATGTCAACATATACACGTGTGATTTAGTTTATAAAGATTTTTCGATGCCAAGAACCTCGATCAGAGACTAAAAAAGGCGTAAGGTTCACAATGGTGTAAAACTAAAATGGGATATACTGGGCTAGGAATCGAGTTACAGGAACAAGGGCCAAACCAACCCCCAAGAATGGAATCGTGAAGTGAAAACATTTGACAACCTCCTGGAAGCAATTTTTCTTGCCACCAGACCTTTCTCCATCAATTAAGAATCTGATGCCGTCACTAAACACATTCCGTAAATTGTAGCCATGTTTTGAGTGTTTCTTTTTTGGTTTCTAAACCGCATATATATCACCATTGCTCTTGATTTTTTTGACTGTATATCTCTTAAATATCAACATATACAAGTGTGATTTAGTTTACGAAGATTTTTCAAAGCCGTGAACCTCGATCAGAGAGTAAAAAAGGCGTAACGTTCACAATGGTGTAAAACTAAAATGAGATATACTGGACTAGGATTCTAGTTATAGGAATAAGGGCCAAACCAACCACCCAAGAATGAAATCGTCGAGCAAAACCCCTTGACAACCTCCTGGAAGCAGCTTTTCTTACCACTAGACATTTCTTCAATAATTAGAAATCTGACGTTGTCACTAAACACATTCCTTAAATTGTAGCCATTTTTTAAGTGTTTATTTTTTGTGTCTAATCCGCATATATATCACCATGGTTCTTGATTTTCTTGATTGTATATCTCTTAAATGTCAACATGTGAACGTGATTTAGTTTACCAAGATTTTTCAATGTAGAGAACTATGACACCCGGCTTTTCAGGCCGTACCATACAATTGTAACACGTGTTGTGAATAGATAAAAGGTTGAATCTGACTGATTGTGATCTTTATATGTGGAATTTAATGACTTGGTAAATTTTAACCTTGGTAAAATTTATGTTGGCAACGATAAGATAAACGCTTATCGCGTAACGGTTAAAATGCGAAACTAACGTCGGTTACCACTCGACCAATGTTAAAATCCGAAAAATATTCTGTCATGATTAGAATAATAATTATAACCATATTCATGAGGAAAAGTAAATTAAAACGCTAAGAAACTCAATTTTTCGAGTTTGAGCGCGTACCGCACGATGCAGCGCGTATACCAACAAAATACCGTCAACACAGCCAGTCAATGCAACTGGTAATTATTTCAATGATATTTTGGTGTTAATATTTTTATAGAATGATAAAAATATATAAAAACGCTTAAATTCATATTTTTGCGATTATAAGCGCGTACCGCGCAGCACGGCACGCATACTACCAAATACCGGCAACATAGCCAGTCCAGGCATACAAAATATTGTTCAGTAATATTTTGGTGAGTTTATTTTTATAGAGTGTTAAAAATAATTTGAAACGCGCTAAAACGGGTTAAAACGCTAGATAAAATATCCGGTAACCGGTTAAATACCAGTTTTTGGTCTAGAATATGTATATATGTGTATATATATACGATTACGTTGTGTGTGTATGGCAAGATGGCAGCCATGCATCATTATCTCTCTCCTCTCTCATGCTTTTATTGGCTAAAATTGGAGGTGCATGATGACAATGTTCCTTAAAGCTTTCAAATACCTTTCTAAATCCAAGAAACACTCATAACACATTCAAAACACTCTCTTTCTCTCTCTTACAAATCAGTCGAACACCTTTCATCTCTCATCCATTTCAAATTTTTTTTAACTTGTTCATGAAGATTAAAGTTAAATTCAAGAAGGTTTTAAGGCGTTTTAAGGATCTAAAGGAGGTTTCTTGGTGAAACAAGCTGTCAAACATCAAAATGTTGTCAAAACCCACTAAGAAACATGAAACGTATAAATTTATTTTAAAAAATACATTCTTGATTTTTAGTGATGATAGAGATGATGTAAAGTTTCTCTTGAACTTGGAATTTAACATAAACTTGAAAACGATAAAGGATGAGATTTCAATCAAAATGAAAAAGGGTGTGTATATGTATATATGTATGGCCGTGAGTGTGTAAGTGTGTGTATGAGATTGTGTTATTGATTTTGATTAAAAGATTCTTGATAAACAGGTTACTTGAAAAGTAGAATGCATGTAAAAATCAATATATGACATAAAAGAATGTTTTAAAAGGGTGATTTAAGATTTGAAAGTGAAATGATAAAAAGTGAACTTTGTAAGCTCATATGTATGTGTATATATGTCGTATATGTTTGTATATGTATGCATGCAATTGAAGTTTGTTGTTAGTTCATAAATATGTGAGAACATGCTTCTTATATTTATGGTAAATGATGAGGATTAACCATGTATAGATGATGATGTTCTTGGCTACTTGAACATGAAATAAGTGTATGTTAGATATATAATTTAGATCACATAAAATGATAATGATGCTATATGAATGCATTAGAAGCATTTATTTGAACATGCATGATGAAAGATGAACATAAAATGATGATTTGAGGATGATTTGATAAAAATAGATTATGAACAGATTCTAAACACTAAAAACATAATTATTTTGAAGTATTTTATGACATAAAACTTTGTTACAAAGTTTACTAGTCTTGCATGTTGTACTTGATGCATTAGAAGTTGTAAAATACGTGAAATCGCATGATTTAGGTGACTTACACAAAAACTGCACTAATCTGATTATAACCACTATTTTAATCAGTAAATAATATGTATTGTGTTAAAATAATAAGTCATTCCGAGTTGGGATGATTATAGAAACGTTTAACGCAAAACTATGTGTTAAAACGATTAAAAATCTGCTTTTCGAATGGTTTTTATGAAACTGACTTAGATTAGGGCTGTGCAACGGTTCAGAACCGGACAGAACCGAACCGAACCGAAACCGAACCAGAACCGTTAATTGCAAAATTTAAGAACCGGAACCGAACCATATTATAACGGTTCTGGTTCGGTTCCGAACCGATTAAACGCTTCTCGTGTAAACGGTTCTCGCGGGAACCGGTTGACAATTAAATCATAAAATTAACAAATCAATAAAAAGAATCAAACCATTTAAAACATTAACTAAGAGTTGCAACATTCAAAGTTCAAACCAACCAAAATAAAAGTAGCAAAGCAACAATAAAAAATTTCAAGCCATAAAACAAACTCTAAATAAAACTACTAAGCCATAAAACAAACTCTAAATAAAACTATTACAACCATCGTGTTAACAATTAAAACAAACATCTTCAAACTTCATTCGATCTTCGTCCTCTCAATCTTCTCATAAACATCTAAATGAAATCAAGTGTTAGCAATTAAACGGGAGTGCTAAAGGATTTACGGGAGTGCTAAAATAGATAAGTTAACAAGATTACGTATGTTTCGATAATAATTTATGTGAACGTTTATGTATATATATTACGACGCTCAAATCGTAGATATATTGCGTATAAACGGGAGTGCTAAAGGATTTACATGATAAGAGTCACCAATAAAATCGTTCAAGTTGCAAAAATATTAAAAATATATATATGGACTCATATATATATTAACGTGCCAACATAATCAAAAATGGTAACTTTTTGAGAAAGTCTCAAAGTTATGTGACAATTCTAAGAAACAGAGAAACTTAGGATTTTTGTGATGTATGTATGTATATTGATTTAAAACTCGTTCCTACATATAATAGGATGTGTAGAAATCAAACTGTGGAATTGCGCTATTTAAAATACGCACCCAAAGGTGAGTGTCACTAAACCCCTCTTTTACTGCTTTGTATATATTTTTGGGGTAGAACACGCCAATAAAAGGGTTTAATAATGTTTTTGGATTAAAACATACCTTTTAATATAAAATATATATTTTCGTTGAAAATATATGGAGTTTGATAAATCATACGTTTCGAGATAAAACGTTTTTGATGAATGAATGTTTGGAGGAGAAATTGGGATGGTACGGTGTTTCCGAGGAGAAACAGACCGTGAAGTTGGAACGAATGCTGCCTGGTCTCAAGAAAGTAAGTAACAGCATCGGCTTACATTTCGGTGGGGATTTCAGGGGATTCTTACAACTTCATATATTAAATTTGTCATATTAGTAGGATATATATATTGTACGTGAGGCAGACATCATAAATGGTCTCAATATGGACCCTGCGCTCATGATTTCGTTTAATCGATTAAGTAATGTACGCGAGGAATTGTTGGTAGATCTATCGGGTTGACAACCGCGTCGTGACTGGTCGCCCCGTTTCAAGTCAAACGATGAATTTAGATTCTGGTTATTGTCTAGCATTGATTATCCCTGCATGGTAAATATATATTTCATATTGTCTAGCTAACATACGAGTCTAAAAATTGACGCTATGAGTTTAATATACAAAACTTGGGAAAATGCCTTAATGTCGGGTTATTGAACTTACGATGAGTGCCCATGGATTTTATTAAGGAAGTAAAATGGACTTTCCAAAAATGTTATATGGATGTTTTACAATAAACACATAATCAGAAAGTTTTCCTTTGGATCGAATTGTTTAGATTTTGAATGTACTCACCTTCCTTTGTGTTGACACTTGATTTTAACGTGTTCTACAGGTACTTGAGTTCGGCTTTAGGAATTATGGCGTATCTTGTGTTTGTTGATGCATGTTTTGTCACTTAAAAATGTTGGACTAATGTTTAAACTTTCTGGGACAATGTAATAAGATCCGTTAGGATCAAAGACAACTTTATCATGTCATGTTTATGTCATGTTTTGGGACGTTAAGTTTAAAATCTATGTTTTAAATAAGTAATAATGTCAAAGTCTATAATGCATCAAACATCATGATAGAAATGGGCACCAACTTCCGTCACCACTAGGTTTTATATTCCACTGCGATGTTTTTGGGGTGTGACAGAAGTTAGTATCAGAGCCAATGGTTGTTAGCGAACTAGATGTTTTCGGGAGAAAAAACTAGACTTCAACCGAAGTATTTTGAGTTTTAAAGTCCAAAATTCTCGAAGCCAAGATTTTTAAATAAACATGGAAAATTTTATCATGTTTGAAAACCACTACGTGTTTATGTGCCTACGTGATTTTCTATTTATTTGGGCCTTATGTTATTATTAATTTGATCACACATTTACTTTGTACGGTTACCTTATGTGACGTCTCAGCCTATAGAGCCATTAGTATTCCTGCTCACTGATACTGTCGAGCCTACACTTGAGATTCCTTCGCCCGACGTTTCAGAATCGTTTGTTCTACTATTCGAGTCACGTGTTTTGCTACACCTCTTTTAAGTCTACACTCGCCGTAGGAAGAGGTCTCACTGCGATCATTAGTTCGCCACGTTACTAATATGGAGAAATCGCATTCGACTTCGAGAGCTGAGACATCATCCGCTTTGAAGAAACAGAAGGAGATTTGGGTCAATCGCTGTCACTGCAATCGTTAGTTCGCCACGTTACGCGGAGACTTGAAGACAACGAAGGGCAAGATGATAGACTTAAAGGGACAGATGGACTGGTATTGTGAGCTAGAAGAGCTTGTTAGGAAGATGTCGGACTTCCAGGGATTGAAGTGTTGAGATGTAAGATTAGGAATTGAGGATGTGTGTAATATAGGTCTACGAAGATTCTTCGTAAGAATCAAAGTTTCTCGCAGAAACTACAAGACCATATTCATCAAGTCTGTTCTTACTATTTCCACCTAGTGCGAAAATAAAACCTGTAGAGTAAAAATTTCGTGGACGAAATTTCCTAAACAGGGGGAGACTGTGACACCCGGCTTTTCAGGGCGTACCGTACAATTGTAACACGTGTTGTGAATAGATAAAAGGCTGTATCTGACTGATTGTGATGTTTATATATGGAATTTAATGAGTTGGTAAATTTAGACCTTGGTAAAAATTATATTGGCAACGATAAGATAAACGCTTATCGCGTAACGATTAAAATGCGAAACGAACGTCGGTGACCACTCGATCAATGTTAAAATCCTAAAAATAGTGTGTTATGATTAGAATAATAATTATAATCATATTCGTGATGAAAATAAATTAAAACGCTAAGAAACTCTATTTTTCGAGTTTGAACGCGTACCAAGCGATGCAGCGCGTATACCGCCAAAATACCGTCAACACAGCCAGTCAAGGAAACTAGTAATTATCTCAGTGATATTTTGGTGTTATTATTTTTGTAGAATGATAAAAATAAATAAAAACACTTAAATTCCTATTTTTGCGATTATAAGCGCGTACCGCGCAGCACAGCGCACATACTACCAAATACCGGCAACATAGCCAGTCCAGGCAAACAAAATATTGCTCAGTAATATTTTGGTGAGTTTATTTTTATAGAGTGTTAAAAATAATTTGAAACACGTTAAAACGGGTTAAAAAGCTAGATAAAATACCCGGTAACCGGTTAAATACCAGTTTTTAGTCTAGAATATGTATATATGTGTATATATATACGATTATGTTGTGTGTGTATGGCAAGATGGCAGCCACGCATCATTCTCTCTCTCCTCTCTCATCCTCTTATTGGCTAAAATTGGAGGTGCATGATGACAATGTTCCTTAAAGCTTTCAAATACCTTTCTAAATCCAAGTAACACTCATAACACATTCAAAACACACTCTCTCTTGCAAATCAGCCGAACACCTTTCATCTCTCATCCATTTCGAATTTTATTTAACTTGTTCATGAAGATTAAAGTTAAATTCAAGAAGGTTTCAAGGTGTTTTAAGGATCTAAAGGAGATTTCTTGGTGAAACAAGCTTTCAAACATCAAAATCTAGTCCAAACCCACTAAGAAACTTGAAAGGTATAAATTTATTTTAAAAATACATTCTTGATTTTTAGTGGTGATAGAGATGATGTAAAGTTTCTCTTGAACTTGGAATTTAACATAAACTTGAAAACGATAAAGGATGAGATTTCAATCAAAATGAAAATAGGTGTGTATATGTATATATGTATGGCCGTGAGTAGGTAAGTGTGGGTATGAGATTGTGTTATTTATTTTGATTAAAAGATTCTTGATAAACGTGTTACTTGAAAAGTAGAATGCATGTAAAAATCAATATATAACATAAATGAATGTTTTAAAAGGGTGATTCAAGATTTGAAAATGATATTATAAAAAGTGAACTTTGGAAGCTCATATGTATGTGTATATATGTTGTATATGTATGTATATGTATGCATGCAATTGAAGTTTGTTGTTAGTTCATAAATATGTGAGAACATGCTTCTTGTATTTATGGTAAATGATGAGGATTAACCTTGTATAGATGATGATGTTCTTGGCTACTTGAACATGACTTAAATGTATGTTGGATATATAATTTAGATCATATAAAATGATAATGATGCTATATGAATGCATTAGAAGCATTTATTTGAACATTCATGAAGAAAGATGAACATAAAATGATGATTTGAGGATGATTTGATAAAAATAGATTATGACCAGATCATGATTATTTTGAAGTATTTTATGATATAAAACTTTGTTACAAAGTTTACTAGTCTTGCATGTTGTACTTGATGCATTAGAAGTTGTAAAATACGTGAAATCGCATGATTTAGGTGACTTACACAAAAAATGCACTAATATAATTATAACCACTATTTTAATCATTAAATAATATGTATTGTGTTAAAATATCAAGTCATTCCGATTTGGGATGATTATAGAAACGTTTAACGCAAAAGTATGCGTTAAAACGGTCAAAAATCGGATTTTCGAACGATTTTTATGAAACTGATTTAGATCAGTAAGTAAACTGATATCTTTAGTATAAAAATAAGTATTTTAACTAACTTTAAGTTTACTTGATGTTTGGTTAGTCACACGTGACTTTCGACGCCCGAAAACGTTACCGAATCGCTAAAATACGCACTTTTCGGTGTGAACACTAGTATGGGTAAATTTTTTGGTGAACCTTATGTGTTAAGATGTGTTATGTGATTTAAATATGTGAATGTGAAAATATGTTAAGTTTTAACATGATAGTGGAAATTTAGATTATGCATGTATACTTGTGTGTTTTGTGCGGTAGAAACGGTAAAAATCGCGTTAAATGTGTAACTTGTTTGTCGAGCATGAAATTTGATACATATAAGATATTTTATGTATACTTGTCTCAAAAATGACAAAATAGATAAGTTAACAAGATTACGCGTGTTTCGATAATAATTTATTTCAACGTTTATGTATATATATTACGACGCGCAAGTCGTAGATATATTGCGTATAAACGGGAGTGTTAACGGATTTACATGATAACAGTCACCAATAAAATCGTTCAAGTCGCAAAAATATTAAAAATATATATATGGACTCATATATATATATATTAACGTGCCAACATAATCAAAAATGGTAACCAATAAAATACATCAAGTCGCAAAAATATTAATAATGTTTTTGGATTAAAACATACCTTTTAAGATAAAATATATCTTTTCATTGAAAATATATGGAGTTTGATAAATCATACGTTTCGAGATAAAACGTTTTTGATGAATGAATGTTTGGAGGAGAAACTGGGATGGTATGGTGTTTCCGAGGAGAAACAGACCGTGAAGTTGGAACGAATGTTGCATGGTCTCAAGAGAGTAAGTAACAACATCGACTTACATTTCGGTGGGGATTTCAGGGGATTCGTACAACTTCGTATTTTAAATTTGTCATATTAGTAGGATATATATATTGTATGTGAGGCAGACATCATAAATGGTCTCAATATGGACCCTGCGCCCATGATGTTATTTAATCGATTAACTAATGTACGCGAGGAATTGTTGGTAGATCTATCGGGTTGACAACCCTGTCGTGACCGGTCGCCCCGTGTCAAGTCAAACGACGAATTTAGATTCTGGTTATTCTCTAGCATTGATTATCACTGCATGGTAAATATATAGTTTGTATTGTCAAGCTAACATACGAGTCTGAAAATTGATGCTATGAATTTAATATACAAAACTTGGGAAAATGCCTTAATGTCAGGTTATTGAACTTACGACGGGTGACCCATGGATTTTATTAAGGAACTAAAATGGACTTTCCAAAAATGTTATATGGATGTTTTACAATAAACACATAATCAGAAAGTTTTCGTTTGGATCGAATTCTTTAGATTTTGAAAGTGTGAACTCACCTTCTTTTGTGTTGACACTTGATTTTAACGTGTTCTACAGGTACTTGAGTTCGGCTTCGGGAATTATGGCGTATCTTGTGTTTGTTAATGCATGTTTTGTCACTTAAAAATGTTGGACTGACGTTTAAACCTTATGGGACAATGTAATAAGATCCGTGAGGATCAAAGACAACTTTATCGTGTCATGTTTATGTAGTCTTTTGGGACGCTAAGTATAAAATCTATGTTTTAAGTAAGTAATAATGTCCAACTCTAAAATCCATCAAACATGAAGATAGAAATGGGCACCAACTTCCATCACCACTACGTTTAATATTCTGCTGCGACGTTTTTGGGGTGTGACAAGAACCTCGATCAGAGAGTAAAAAAGGCGTAAGGTTCACAATGGTGTAAAACTAAAATGGGATATACCGGGCTAGGATTCGAGATACAGGAACAAGGGCCAAACCAACCACACAAGAATGGAATTGTCGAGCGAAAACACTTGACAACCTCCTAGAAACAGCTTTTCTTGCCACTAGACCTTTCTCCATTTATTAGGAATCTGATGTTGTCACTAAACACATTCCTTAAATTGTAGCCATTTTTTGAGTGTTTATTTTTTGGTGTCTAATCCGCATATATATCACTGTTAGGGGAGGATTTCTTAATGACCTGTGATCCTCAAGTGTTATCCTATTTGGTGATCCTTACTTCTGTGACAATTAGTGATCCTCAGAAGTGCTTCAGGATCAGGATCATGGATCATCCTAAGGATCCTTATACTAATGATTGTCTGCTTTGAATTCGATATTGTTTTGCAGGAGTACCAGCTTGGACTTGGTCATGGCGATATTCCTGGAGCATATTCCCATCAATTCTGCACGTGCTTGACCATTATGAACGTTATGGAGAACGTGGGGAGAAGGCACGAAAGGCGGACAGTTAGTTAGGATTGATATTTTCTAAATTTAAAAGGGGTAGCGAGCTAATTAGACACCACTTGGCTATTTTTGGCTACACACACTCGTATAACTGCACTCACCAGCTCTCGGCAAAACACTTAGCATTTTTCATACATTTCTACACGATACACTGTAGTGATCCTTGTATTTAGCTCGCTATCATCCGAAGTTGTAAAAGAATTATTGTTTAATTTGAGTTGGTGATTGGTAGTTTCCATCACCCGAGGTTTTTTATGCCGGAGATCATTCATTGATCAAGGGCTTTTTCCTCGTATAAATCTTTGTGTCTCCTGTGCAATTCATTTCATAGTGATCCTCATTGTTGTTTACAAATTCAAGCATCATACCCCGTAACAGAGAGTTTGGTTGCATTATCCTCGTCTGATTTTTGACCAAAACAGTTTGGCGCCCACCGTGGGGCAATTGGTGCTTCATTCCTAAGAAATTATCATTCTTGTGATCATTTCGATTCGTTACATCCAAGCAGATGGCTTCTTCAGCGAAGAACACTTCAAACTTGATGCCCTCATTCAGTTCTACACAAGGCGTTCCTCCTTTGCCTCCACCACCTTCTGGACCTCAGAAAAATGCTGAGAAGAAACCAACTCCCATTTTTTCAAAACCTCCAACTTCTTCTGCTTCTTATACTCCTACTACTAGTGACTTGTTTACTCTGATTTTGCAGATGAAGGAGCATATACAGCAGCAGGATAAGACCAATGAAATGATTCTTAGAGAAATTGGAGACATCAAGAAACAGAAGAGATCGGCAGAGGATCATTCCCCACTGATGCCCAGATCTTTGAATTTCGATACTCCGGTTATAACTTCTCAGCCTTCAGCGGTTCCAGATGTTCAATATGTGGGAGGGCCAAAAGGAGTGCATTACGGATCATCAGCAATGACTCAGGCTTCAGGGTCATACTTCCAACCAGCAGGATCCCATCCTCAGCATATAGGATCCTTCGTAAGCTCAGGAGGATACTCAGGAGCGCAGCAGATTCAAGGAATCTGGCCGTTTCAAGGATCCTCCCAGGTTCTAGGATCCTCTCAGGTTCTAGGATCCTCCCAGGTCCTAGGATCCTCTCAGGTTCAAGGATCCTCCTACGTCCTAGGATCCTCCCAGGCCCAAGGATCCTCTCAGTCTCAGGGATCCTTCCAGATTCTGGGATCCTTAAGGAGTTTGCAATCAGGGAGCTCCGATATCCATCAGGGAGATTTCATTCCAATGCAGACCATTGCTTCTACTGGTCCATCGGTCATTCCAGAGCCTCAACAATATGGATTCACATCCGCTCTTCCTAATTTGAATCCAATGGGAGGTAACACTTTCAATAATTCTTATACCACTAACCATGGCCTTATGCAGGATACAATTATCAATCATGCCATGGCCAGAGAATTGCAAAAGTTAAAGGATATGATATCAAGTGTCCCAGGAGTGGTCAAACCTATCCCAGAAATTGCAGATGGGAGCCACAAGATATCTTGTTTTGCACCACCAATCTGCGATGCTGAGATACCCAAGAGGTTCCATGTGCCTACCATGAAGTTGTATGATGGTTCAACTGATCCTGAAGAACACATAGCACACTACAGGGAAAGGATGGAGATTAATCCCATCCTAGAAAGGTTAAAGGAAGCATGTCTGTGAAAGGGATTTGGATCCACTCTTACTGGATCGGCTCTTAAATGGCTGCTAAGTCTTCCCCTTACTCTATTACCTCGTTTGTTAATCTAGTTAACCTATTTAATAACCAGTTTTCTTATAGTAGAAAATTTGAGCGTTTAACTAGTTATCTGTATAGGATAACCCAAGGTCATAATGAATCATTAAGGGATTATGTCACTAAATTTAGTAAAGAATCCTTAGATATCCCTAACCTGGATATAGCTATGGCTGTTGAAGCCTTTAAAATGGGATTGCTTAGGGATTCATTATTCTATGATGATCTTGTTATGACACCATGCAGGAATCTAGACGAGGTAAGAACCAGGGCCCTTAGGTTCATCCGGCTAGAGGATGACAAAAGGATCCAAGAGAGGTTAGCAGGATCCTCGAAGCAAGAGAAGCAAGGATCCTCATTCAAGAACAACAAGTTCAGATCCTATAACAAATCTGATAACCAGAATGTGCATGCTGTTGAACAAGAAGAGGATGATGAGGATTATCCTCCAATTTCCGAATATTGCTTTTCTGTTGATAACAATGAACTAATCCTTGCGATGCAGAATTTAGGTGATAAAGCTAGATGGCCCATGAAAAATGACAGACCAACTGCAACTAAAGACAAGTCAAAGTGGTGCGCATATCATGAAGATTTTGGGCATCTCACAGAAGAATCCATCGCACTGAGGAATGAAATTGGATACTTGTTGAGCAAGGGGCACTTGAAAGAATTATTGGGGAGAAAGAAGTCAAGGACTCAGGATCCTGAAAGGATCCCAGAGAAAGCTCCAGCCCCTCCAGCAGATGCACAAGTTATAAACTTTATTTCTGGAGGATCAGACATTTGTGGAACATCCTTCTCTGCAGCTAAAAGACATGCAAAGGAAACCAAGATGGATAATGGAGATAGACCCATTCGAACATCCAGTGTCTCCGAAGGAAAAGTTATAACTTTTGATGAGGATGATCGTGTTGACATTCAGGATCCTCATCATGATGGTTTGGTTATCACTCTTTTTATTTCTAACCATTTTGTTCGCAGGATCCTTATAGACGGAGGAAGCTCTGTGAACATTATCCAGCTTGATGTCCTCAAGACGATGAATATTCCTGAATCCGATATCATACCAAGATCCTCTGTGCTCGTGGGATTCAGTGGCGAGACTAAAAATACTCTGGGGGACATTAAACTTCCAATCTATATCGAAGGCCTACATTCTTACCAAAAGTTTTGTGTTATTGACTGTTTATCTTGTTGTAATGTTATCCTTGGCAGGCCTTGGATACATGACATGAAGGCAGTCCCATCCACTTATCATCAATGTGTGAAGCTTCCTAGTCCTTGGGGAATAGTGAAGATTGATAGGGATCAGCAAGAGGCTAAGAACTGCTACACCTCATCAATGAAACCAGCATCAAAGTCAAGGGAGCAATACCAATTAAAGCGTCCTCCAAGGGATGTCTTGGAGGCAAGAGAACAGGATGTAGTAGAAATCCTTATGGATCCTGATGATCCTGAATCTAAAGTTTATATAGGATCAGGGATCCTTGGCGAAATAAAGGAAGACCTCATATCCTTCCTCAAAAGGAGAAAGACTACCTTTGCATGGAAACACGAAGACATGACAGGTATATCTAAAGATATAATCACTCACAAACTTGGCATTGATAGGTCCTTCAAACCAATCCATCAAAAGAGGAGGAAATTTGCACCAGAAAGAAATATTATAACTAGATTTGGTATTCCTTCTGAAATTATATGTGATAATGGTTCCCAATTCATTGGGGGCAGAACTACTAACTTTTGTGACAGCTAGAGGATTAAGATGATAACATCAACACCACTCCACCCACAAGCTAATGGTCAGGCAGAATCCTCCAATAAGATCATCATCAATAATTTGAAGAAGAAGCTTGGATCCAAGAAAGGGAAATGGGCAGAAGAACTACCTTATGTGCTTTGGGCTGATAGGACAACTCCTAAGAATGCTACAGGCCAAACTCCATTCTCTTTGGTATTTTGGGCAGAAGCAGTGATCCCTACAGAAATGGTGGTTCCAACTGCTAGAACAAGTATTCGTGATCCTGAGGAAAATAATAAGAACTTGGTTCAAGACCTGGATACTATAGAAGAAATCAGGGATTTGGCAAGGATAAGGATGGCCAGTTATCAACAAAGGATGGCTGGAGCTTACAACAAAAATGTCAGGATCAGGAAATTCCAAGTTGGTGATATGGTACTAAGGAAAGCATTTCAAAATACCACAAATCCTGCTGATGGAAAGCTAGCACCAAAATGGGAAGGCCCTTATTTGATTGAAGCTGAAGCAGGAAAGGGGGCATATCGATTGCTAACAATGGAAGGTGATTTACTACCAAGAGCTTGGAATGCTGTCCATTTGAAAAAATATTTCATGTGATCAGGATCCATGATCCTTACCCGACCAGTATCCTTGAAGGATCCTTATAGGGCAGAGGATCCTCATTTTGGTAACATTCTACTCTTAAACTATTTCATTTCCTTACTTTCTCACTTAAGGCTAAGGATCCTGCATCCTTTATCCCCCTTTCACGTGATTTTGAGTTTTGAAGGTTCAGGTACTCTTAGCAAAAGGATGATTATCCACAAAAGTAACCAGTTACTTGGGTTTGACCCCAGTTATTTGGGCTTGACCCCAGTTCCGCCAGTAGCGCCCGATGATCCTGGTATAGTTCAAGGCAGTGGGACCAGTACTCGTTTTAGGGGCTGATAATTCCATTGTACTGGCTATACCTAGGATCCTACGTATAATGGTAGACGTACCATACATCCGTTCTTTAGATTTCTAACGTTTTCACGTTAGCTAAGTGTTAGGGGAGGATTTTCTAACAATTAGTGATCCTTATTCGTTATCCTAATTAATGATCCTTACTTCTGTGACAGGTGGTGATCCTCAGAAGAGCTTCAGGATCAGGATCATGGATCACTTTAAGGATCCTCGTACTGACGATTGTTTATTTATGTTTTGTATTACTTCGCAGGAATAACAAGTTTGACCTAGTCTTGGCGACATTCCTGGAGAATATTCCCAAATTATCCCGCACGTGCTTGGCCAAAAATGGACGTTGTGGAGAACGTGGGAGCTTGGCACAAAAGTCGGATAGTTAGTTAGTGTAGTTAACTTCTATTTTAAAAAGGGGTAACGAGCTAGAATTGAGAACACTTAGCCATTTTCAGCTACACACACTCATATACTCGCACACTTGAAGCTCTCGACGAACATTCATTCGTTTTCACTCACTTATACACATTTCACGATAGTGATCCTTGTACCTAGCTCGTTACTATCCGAAGTTGTAAACATTTATTCATTAATTGGAGCTTGGTGATCGGTAGTATCCATCACCCGGGGTTTTTTGTGCCGGAGATCAACTCTTGATCAAGGGCTTTTTCCCCGTATACATCCTTGTGTCATTTGTGCAAATTACATTGAAGTGATCCTCATTATTGTTCTACATTATTAGCATTATACCCCGTAACAGAGAGTTTGGTTGCAATATCCTCATCAGATTTTTTGACCAAAACACTAAGGTTTTGGCATTTTCATGCCACTAAGTTTGGATAGTCGCCAGTTAGGGCCATACTCCAGTTTACACACGATCCTTGGGCTTGTCCCCTGCTATCCTTAGGCTTGTCCCCAGTTATCCTTTGGGCTTGTCCCCAGTTGCTAACTTTTATCTTATAATGGCTTAGTCCCAAGTTATGTTCTATTTCAGGTCTTCGAAGTTAAACAACCAAGGATCCTTGATCCTTACCTCTTACTAAGGTTTGTCCTATGGTTATCCTGGTTATAGTATTAAGGGTTAGGATCCTAACTTGGATCCTCAGGTATGATCCTTAACTATTTTGATTTTATTCATTGATTATTTGAATAACCCTAATACTTTGACAACTGAACTCATGATCCCTAAAATATACCACTTTTTCGAATTTTTCAACTATAGGATATTTGATCCTGGATCATATCCTAAATATTCTTTATCTAATTTGTTCAAGTTTTCTTATTCAGACAAGTGTATATCAAAACAATTGAAAATTAAAAGGACAAACAAGGATAACAACACAGGATAAGCCAAAAAGATTAAAGTTATTTTATTAACAAAGGTTTAACCGTCGAAGGTTGTCAAAATTGCCAACCCATGTTTCTACCAGCAAAACGTGGCCCGTCCACATGGGTTGGCAACGGGTGTCCATTGTTTATGCGGTTATAGCAAGTGCAGGAAATTAAAGGCGGCAGTATCACAATGGCTTCATCCCCCAAACAGAGGATCCCTCCACCATTTGTAATCCTACCTATTGCCCAAAGGATCCTAGATCCTTAATCCTAAAACTATTGTTCAAGTACAACCCATCATTGTTCAACAAAACAGCACAACCACAAAACAAACTACTACCGAATTTAAAAATGGGCTCCGGCCACGTCTAGAAATATCCATCATCGCCCAATCATGCAGCCTACACCTTTGCTGCATCTTCATCCCCTCCAGCTTTGGTATCCTTCACCTGATCCTTTCCACTGCCTCCAGCCTCGATACCCAAAACCTCCTCAGCCTCCTCATCATCTTCCAGATCAGCTAACCTCGCCTTCCAACCCTCAACATCCCAGCTGCTTCTGTCGAAGTCAGGATCTTGAGCCTCCTCGGCCATCTTCAGTTTTGTCTGGTACATTGTGATGGTAGCGGAGACCTTTGCACCTTCTATGAGATCATGCTTTTCGTAGTCAGTATCGATCAAGATCTTAGCTATCTTAGTCTTGGCGTCTTGAAGGGGTTTTTCGAGATCAGCAATCTTAAGATCCTTGAGCACTGCGGCTTGTTGGAGGTCAGCAATCTTCTTATCCAGCTCCTCAACGCTCCCCACATAATCTTCAATCTCAGCAAATTTCTGCAAAGAAAGACAAAGCGGTTCAAGATCAGGTGATCCTCAAATAAGCAGGATATATAAACGGAGTCAGTGATCCTCACGTCATTGAAGTATTCAAGGAACTGGTGGCGGATCAGTGGCAGGCCTTGTAAATCCTCAACCTCAGAGTTTTTCCTCTTCTTGCCACCCCTTCCCTTAGTGGGTGCCTTGGGGATTGAGACACTGGGGCTTGCAGCGGCCTTCTTCTTGGTGGAACGTACAGTGTCAAGATCGGCCATGTTGAACTAGGAGGCAGGCTTGGAAGCTTTTCCGGCACCTATACATTCAAAGCAAGATAAGTATCCTTATCGTATTTCTATTTAACTATTTATTTAAATCTTTAACTGTATAAAAAGCAGGATGCTTACTTGACATGGTGACTGAGCCTGAGGATACCTCTTGAGAATCCTGGGTGATTGTCTTGAATGATCTTGTTTCAGGATCAAGTCTTCTAAAAGCAGCAAGCCTTTCTTTGGTAGCAGGAGACGGTATGAGGTGTGAATCGGTGACAGCTGCATAACATAAAACAAAAGGGGGTTAGTGATCTTATCACAAGAGCAAGATTATCCGGTGATCCTTCTCAGGATCCTCTGTCCTACCATGGGTGGACCATTCTCTGGGTAGATCCTTTCCGTTTGGGATAGAGTCTCTTCTGACAAAGAAAAAGCGTCGTTTCCAGTTTGTATCGTTATTGGTGGCTTTAAAAATAGGGTGTTCCTCACCAGGTTTTCGTTTAAATAAATACTGATGGGATCCAAACGTTGTGAGATCATACATCTCAGCCAACTCTGACATTCCTAAATCAATCCCTTCCTGCTCGATGATCCTTTCAAGGGTATATAGGACCCTCCAGATCATCGGCATAGCTTGGATGTAAGAGATGCCGGTAAGGGAGAAAAAGGATTGCGTAAAGGCTGGAAAAGGATAGGTGTATCCTATGGTGAATGGGGTAACAGGAAAGGTAACCCAAGTTTCAGAAACGTCTCTTGAAGGGACTGTCCATCTTATGATCCTTGGCTAGTGAGGATCTCAGCATCATCTTGAACGTGAAGAAGGTGAAGAAAGAAGGAGCAAATAAAAGCAGAGTAAGAGAAGGAAGAAGAGGAGAAGAAAATACCTGAATAAGTCTTCTGATGAGGATTTAAAAAGGAAACTCTCGGATTTAAATGCCCTTTCACTCTTATCTCTAACTGCCATTTATAATGATTATTTTGCAGGATAAGTCACCTCAGTGACGTCAGGATTCCAACGGCTAGTTCGATCTTAACGGCTATATATCCGTTAGTTTGTTACGGATAAGATCGACAAAATACAACTCGTTTATTTACAATATTACTCCTTATATTTTGGGGGCAATTGTTAGGGGAGGATTTCTTAATGACCTGTGATACTCAAGTGTTATCCTGTTTGGTGATCCTTACTTCTGTGACAGTTAGTGATCCTCAGAAGTGCTTCAGGATCAGGATCATGGATCATCCTAAGGATCCTTATACTAATGATTGTCTTCTTTGAATTCGATATTGTTTTGCAGGAGTACTGGCATGGACTTGGTCATGGCGATATTCCTGGAGCATATTCCCTTCAATTATGCACGTGCTTGACCATTGTGAACGTTATGGAGAACGTGGGGAGAAGGCACGAAAGGCGGACAGTTAGTTAGGATTGATATTTTCTAAATTTAAAAGGGGTAGCGAGCTAATTAGACACCACTTGGCTATTTTTGGCTACACACACTCGTATAACTGCACTCACCAGCTCTCGGCAAAACACTTAGCATTTTTCATACATTTCTACACGATACACTGTAGTGATCCTTGTATTTAGCTCGCTATCATCCGAAGTTGTAAAAGAATTATTGTTTAATTTGAGTTGGTGATTGGTAGTTTCCATCACCCGAGGTTTTTTATGCCGGAGATCATTCATTGATCAAGGGCTTTTTCCTCGTATAAATCTTTGTGTCTCCTGTGCAATTCATTTCATAGTGATCCTCATTGTTATTTACAAATTCAAGCATCATACCCCGTAACAGAGAGTTTGGTTGCATTATCCTCGTCTGATTTTTGACCAAAACAATCACCATTGCTCTTGATTTTCTTGACTGTATATCTCTTAAATGTCAACATATACACGTGTGATTTAGTTTACGAAGATTTTTCAATGTCGAAAACCTCGATCAGAGTGTAAAAAAGGCGTAAGGTTCACAATGGTATAAAACTAAAATGGGATATACCGGGCTAGGATTCGAGTTACAGGGACAAGGGTCAAACCAACCACACAAGAATGGAATCGTCGAGCGAAAACACTTGACAACCTCCTGGAATCAAATTTTCTTGCCACCAGACCTTTCTCCATCAGTTAGGAATCTGATGCCGTCACTAAACAAATTCCTAAAATTATAGCCATTTTTTAGTGTTTATTTTCTGGTGTGTAATCCGCATATATATCACTATTACTCTTGATATTCTTTACTGTATATCTCTTAAATGTCAACATATACATATGTGATTTAGTTTACGAGGATTTTTCAATGCCGAGAACCTCGATCAGAGAGTGAAAAAGGCGTAAGGTTCACAATGGTGTAAAAATAAAATGGGATATATCGGGCTAGGATTCGAGTTACAGGAGCAAGGGCCAAACCAACTACCCAAGAATGGAACCATCGAGCAAAAACACTTAACAACTTCCTGGAAGCAAACTTTCTTGCCACCAGACCTTTCTCCATCAATTAGGAATCTGATGCCGTCACAAAACACATTCCTTAAATTCTAGCCATTTTTTAGTGTTTATTTTTTGGTGTCTAATCCGCATATATATCACCATTACTCTTGATTTTCTTGATTGTATATCTCTTAAATGTCAACATACACACGTGATTTAGTTTACGAAGATTTTTCAATGCAGAGAACCTCAATCAGAGAGTAAAAAATGCGTCAGGTTCACAATGATGTAAAACTAAAATGACATATTACGGGCTAGGATTCGAGTTACAGGAACAAGGGCCAAACCAACCACTCAAGAATGGAATCGTCGAGCGAAAACACTTGACAACCTCCTGGAATCAAATTTTCTTGCCACCAGACCTTTCTCCATCAGTTAGGAATCTGATGCCGTCACTAAACAAATTCCTAAAATTATAGCCATTTTTTAGTGTTTATTTTCTGGTGTGTAATCCGCATATATATCACTATTACTCTTGATATTCTTTACTGTATATCTCTTAAATGTCAACATATACATATGTGATTTAGTTTACGAGGATTTTTCAATGCCGAGAACCTCGATCAGAGAGTGAAAAAGGCGTAAGTTTCACAATGGTGTAAAAATAAAATGGGATATATCGGGCTAGGATTCGAGTTACAGGAGCAAGGGCCAAACCAACTACCCAAGAATGGAACCATCGAGCAAAAACACTTAACAACTTCCTGGAAGCAAACTTTCTTGCCACCAGACCTTTCTCCATCAATTAGGAATCTGATGCCGTCACAAAACACATTCCTTAAATTCTAGCCATTTTTTAGTGTTTATTTTTTGGTGTCTAATCCGCATATATATCACCATTACTCTTGATTTTCTTGATTGTATATCTCTTAAATGTCAACATACACACGTGATTTAGTTTACGAAGATTTTTCAATGCAGAGAACCTCGATCAGAGAGTAAAAAATGCGTCAGGTTCACAATGATGTAAAACTAAAATGACATATTACGGGCTAGGATTCGAGTTACAGGAACAAGGGCCAAACCAACCACCCAAGAATGGAATCGTCGAGCGAAAACACTTGATAACCTCCTGGAAGCAGCTTTTCTTGCCACCAGACCTTTCTCCATGTATTAGGAATCTGATGCCGTCACTAAACACATTCCTTAAATTGTAGCCATTTTTTAGTGTTTATTTTCTGGTGTCTAATCCGCATATATATCACCATTGCTCTTGATTTTCTTGACTGTATATCTCTTAAATGTCAACATATACATGTGTGATTTAGTTTACGAAGATTTTTCAATGCCGAGAACCTCGATCAGAGAGTGAAAAAGGTGTAAGGTTCACAATGGTGTAAAAATAAAATGGGATATACCGGGCTAGGATTCGAGTTACAGGAGCAAGGGCCAAACCAACTACCCAAGAATGGAATCGTCGAGCGAAAACACTTGACAACCTCCGGGAAGCAAATTTTCTTGCCACCAGACCTTTCTCCATCAATTAGGAATCTGATGCCGTCACAAAACAGATTCCTTAAATTTTAGCCATTTTTTGAGTGTTTATTTTTTGGTGTCTAATCCGCATATATATCACCATTGCTCTTGATTTTCTTGATTGTATACCTCTTAAATGTCAATATACACATGTGATTTAGTTTACGAAGATTTTTCAACGCAGAGAACCTCGATCAGAGAGTAAAAAAGGCGTAAGGTTCACAATGGTGTAAAACAAAAATGAGATATTACGGGATAGGATTCGAGTTACGGAACAAGGGCCAAACCAACCACTCAAGAATGGAATCGTCGAGCGAAAACACTTGATAACCTCCTGGAAGCAGCTTTTCTTGCCACCAGACCTTTCCCCATGTATTAGGAATCTGATGCCGTCACTAAGCACATTCCTTAAATTGTAGCCATTTTTTAGTGTTTATTTTTGGTGTCTAATCCGCATATATATCACAATTTCTCTTGATTTTCTTGACTGTATATCTCTTAAATATCAACATATACACGTATGATTTAGTTTATGAAGATTTTTCAATGCCGAGAACCTCGATCAGAGAGTAAAAAAGGCGTAAGGTTCACAATGGTGTAAAACTAAAATGGGATATACCAGGCTAGGATTGAGTTACAGGAACAAGGGCCAAACCAACCACACAAGAGTGGAATCGTCAAGCGAAAACACTTGACAACCTACTAGAAGCAAATTTTCTTGCCACCAGACCTTTCTCCATCAATTAGAAATCTGATGTCGTCACTAAACACATTCCTAAAATTATAGCCATTTTTTGAGTGTTTATTTTTTGGTATCGAATCCGCATATATATCACTATTACTCTTCATTTTCTTGACTGTATATCTCTTAAATATAAACATATACACGTGTGATTTAGTTTACAAAATTTTTTGAATGCCCAGAACCTCGATTAGAGAGTGAAAAAGGCGTAAGGTTCACAATGGGGTAAAAATAAAAAGGGATATACCGGGCTAGGATTCGAGTTACAGGAACAAGGGTGTCACACCCCGATATTTCCACGTATTACCGGTGGGCCTGGTGGGGAGTATCGTGACGTAGTTGATATCATCATAGTCAAATAATCACAGTTCAATGTACAGCAGAAGTCTAAAGTAAATATATTATAAACCGATTCAAAAGTAACATCAAATATTACAAACGGATTGTAAGATGGATCCACAGGCGGATCTTAAAACAGAAACAAAAACACAGTTCAACAGACTTTAGACGTTTAGAACTTGCAAGATTCCCTATTAATGCCCTGAGCTCCCAGCCAATTTACATAGAGTACCTGTCACTTAACCTTTTTGGAAAATACGTCAGTTTACACTGGTAAATACAATTAACTGACTCTTTTGAAAATCTTTATGAAAATTGTTTTAAATGCACAAGGCACAAAAATTCTTTTATAACTTGGGACAATTATATTAATAGCAATCTTGTATCAGATTTACATGTTGGTCAAACATTTAGGGCTGGTGATTAAACAAACCGATCAAGATTAGTCGATACACCACAAATATAACTCACAAGAAGTTACCTCACGAGTGAGTATATCTTTTACATACGCAACAGGAGGTGTTATGCCTACACCTTGTGCTTAAGTTGTGGCCATTTACATTTTTAAATGAGCCAAGGATATCGAGGACACGGTCATTAACCCCCAATGTTATTTGTTATCAAGCAATACTGATTAAAACAAGATTATGCAATTTAATCATCTTCGATTAAAAGGTTTCTACACCCGACCAAGCGGTATTTTTATAATACCGTATCCCAAGCCCGTATAACGGAAAATAAGTTAAAAGTATTTACCTGAGCTTAAAATGCAATTTATACTCAGCCAAATATTCTAATCAGCAAGCACAAGTACCTCTACTGGGGCTCTCAATCTGGAATAAAGGTTTTATTAACCTATTAGATTCCTAACGGGTCTTACTTAAGTTTAAACTTAGACCGATTAGTTTTAAGGAAAGGTTTACTATTCAAAATGCGAGATTAAGCGAAGACCGGATTAGAATGTGACCACTAGAATTTTAGACGTCCTTTTTATTTCAATGTGGCTTGTATGTGCATTATGTGATCATGTGACGTAACTAGTTTCAATAGAACATTACGAGTTTGAGTGTTTGTTACATAATTATGTGTGTTTATTATGAATGCGTATTGTGTATGTCTTTGGGGACTTGTCCTTGGCCCAAACCCTCAAAGCCCACACTGAGCCCGAAACCTTTATAATTCTTTCAACACATAAATATATGGAAAACCTTAATCCCCTCAACAAAAACTGGCGACAACCTTCTCCTCTGGAGCTTTCCTTCGCGAGTCCAAACACCTTCACCCTCACGTCTAACTCCGGTTAGTGTAATTACTATATTTGATTGTATGTATATGACTGTGTGTATGATGATTTGATGTGTTTGTTGAATGTATACGAGACATCAGATTAGTGTTAATATGATCATATGAGTTTGATAAATCCTTGTGATAATCGGCTGAATAGGAACGTTCATGTGGCTTGATAGATTATTAGGGTGTATGATATTTATGTTTGATCTACTGTGTTGCATGATTTGAACATGAACATATTATTTATATCGATGATTGGGTAGTGGTTATACTTGTATTGATTGATATCAGTAAGTATTAGGGTTAGTGTGGATCTGGATGCTAACTGTTTCATCAATGAGAGACCATGAAACTTCGCCCAGGTTGGGTCCGACGAAACATGAGAGTTTCGTCGACCTGTGTGCGACGAAAAGGGGAGTAGGAGTTTCGTCGAACTGATTGCTAGAGGGTTTCATCGACAGGGTTGCAAGGGTGTTTCGTCGATTAGGTCATCATATGGAACAGTGGACTGAGTTGTTTGTGTTGGTGAATATGCATGATAATTGCTGACTGTTAATGACTGTTAATGATGACCGATGAATCATGAAGTGGTTTTACATATAGCACAATTAACATAGGCAAATTTGTTTAAATCCTTTTGATAGTCAACAAGTGTAGACTGCATTAATTAAACACATCAGAAGTCATGTGATTTATAATACACAATTCATGTGATTCAAGTTGGAGGTCCAATCAGAATGTATAGTTTGTCGGCCCATGTGATTGAGTTGAGTGGCCCAATGAAGCTTTATCATTAACTGATGTTTGTCGGCTATCTTTATTAAAGATAGCATATGTCCACGAGAAGTAATAGTGTTGTTGGATTGCATATGTTTTGTTAGCAATTCCTATTCAGTTTGAGTAAACTCATTTGGGCCGAATTTAGATGGGTCGTGTCTTGTATGAAAACTATATCAAACCAATTAGTGTAACTATGACATGTGACTAACTTTATGATGTGCCATACCATGATGTCAATTGACATTGTGAAACTGTTTATGAACCAGAACGTGTATTGAATAACTAAAGTTGTCATAAGATCATGTACATGGAATGTAAGATGTTAATTATGTGATTTAGGTGTATGTGAATTGGTTACTTGCTATGGGTTGATCATGAACTGTGAGGTGCGTAATTAACTGTTATGAGTAGTAGCATGTTATGTGCAATGCTGGTATATTACTAGTGAAATATGTGCAGCGAGAATGGGATCTATGTATTTACGAAACTAACTGTCTTTGGTAACTACGGTAAGGTTTGGTTGGCTAACTGGAAACGGGTAATGTAACGTAACAAACCGAGCACATCTAAGGTGAGTTCACTGCTCTTTTCCAAGCATGCATCCCGGGAAGGGATATCGGGTAACGCACCAGGGGGGAATGTCAGGTTAATGGGATGTTGGTTATTACTCAGTTTCTATCATATAAAACCCTTACATCTACCGACAGTTGCCGGGAAGGCAACGAGGTATTTAGTTGATAGCGTTGTTAGGATTGGCACCCTCACACCGTACCGAGGAGGACGGGCGTGAACCAGTTACCTTGACCACTTGACCAATGCTTTGATAGAGGCATTGGGCTTTGGGCAAACACATCTTGTAGCCACATACGGTAATCGAGTTAATCAAATCATCAAATCAAATCATCGTAACTGGAATTGAAACACAACAACAAAACTTTGAACTCACCAGCGTCGTCTGACACACTTGTTTGCATGCTTGCAGGTCTGTAGGGTCATATCATGGAACTTGATGTCTGAAAGGCTGGAGTGATCATGGGTCGAAATACATGGAATCGCAACACAAGACTAGTGGTTTTTACATGTGGTTTATAAACACTTAACAAATGAATTATGCTTTCGTTGTATACCGTGAAGTATTTGTAACGTTGAAACACTTGATGTTAATAAATGAAAGTTTTTATTTAAATACACACTGTAGTTCAATGTGATTGGTGGCTTGGATCCTGGTACGTCACACGTCCCGCGGTGTTTCCGCTTGTGGTATTTTAGGGGTGTGACAGTTTGGTATCAGAGCCACTGGTTATAGTGAACTAGGTTTTAAAAACATTTTTATAACCAGACTATAACCGTACAATTCTGAATATGTGAATACGACCATGACACTCAGCTCCAGATTGCAAGGTTCGTCTCTCGTATACTCATCGTACTGCATAACTAGTGAACACTTACATATGATACTGCATGTGATTGCACGTTCAGCACAACAGTATGAATTCATGTGTTACTTGCATGTGTTATGTGACTGATAGGCAGGTATTTCCCTAAACATTCATGACTCACGTTTCGTGCTGCTTTTTGTTTGCTACTCGAGTTTGAGGAACCATTTGACATGAGTTAGGAGGAGCTGAGATGAGCATGCAAATCACAATGTTATTGTGGGTGCACACATAATAATAATGTGGGGTGCATGTGAGTCCCAGTGAGGCCTAACAAGTGAAAAAGGGATCCTGCTCTGTTATTGGGTCAATGTGAAACATAACAAGTCTATAGGAGTCTTAGTAGTGATTGTCTCCTACTAGAACGTGATCTTTTCATTTCTCTCTGAATCCTTACGAGTCTCGATGCTATCGAGTATTACCTGAACACCCATCTGAATGCCTAGTGAACGGTGTAGAATGTTAGGTGCTTGTACGAACGTTCCTGAGTTGGAAGTTGCAGCGTTGAATGATTGGTCGATACCTTCTCATTTTTTTTCATTGGTTGGAACCCTGTGTATTGATGCCTTAGAACCCGAAGTGCGATCACTTCTGCAACACTCAAGCCGCATACCGTGTATTACTCAATCGGCATGCAAGATCGAAGAACAAGAAGATGAGCGTAGTACTTTGCCGACCTCAGTATTAGGACGACCCTGATTACCGGCAACGAACACCAGCAAGGTGATTGTAATCGAATCTCTAACCCTAGTCAGCGACTGACGGGAGTCAACTTTTATGAATCAATCAGGACATTTGCAAAGACAGCAGATTATAGTGTGGAATGTATGACAACCAGCACCGTGAGCCGCGGGATAGGACGTGACACAGAATATGAAAAGATGGACTTGGTTGGTGAAAGATCGTAGGATTCCGTTTCAAGAAACGACATTAGAAGCAACAACCATGGCAACAGCAAGGTATTCGTACTTGTAATCAACAGTATGGAAATGGAGATGCCAACAACTTGGATTGACCGTTGTTAAATCAAGAAGACAACATCCAAGGAAACAACGACAGTGCTGGAAATTCTTATAGTAACAACAGCACGGGTAGTGATGCTCATGAGGGAGCATTTAGGATTGGTGTAGGCAACGCCGGGCATTATTGCAACTTGGTAGCTTGTGAGGGTAGCCAATCGCTACATCTCTAATCCGTTTAACCTAGAAACACCTTGAAACCAAACCTATCGTGTAATCGACTGATGGCTGAGCAACTGAAATCTCATATGTTCGACCTTAAGAGACAAGTGTTCGACGTCTACCCTTGATGGTGTTGTTGGAATAGTTAGTGCGGATCGGTTATCCAGATACTGAGAAGATACACCTTGTGAGGAGAAAATTTTGCGTATCTCTCTCCCTAATGGAGAACCGTTATTTGATCTAAAACGTCAGAGCGGTGCAAAGGTTAGCGCCATTTCAGCAATGAAGGCCAGAAGTGTCCACGGAAGGATTACCCCACTATGTTAACACTCGTTACTGATGTTAAGGCTAAGGGAAAAAGAGGATCGAGGATCCACCAATTGTTCGTGATTCCTCCCTAAGTGCCACCAGAAGAACTATCAGGTTTACCTTCACATCGTCAGTGGGAATATCAGATCGGTATCATGTCAGAAGCAGCCCTTGTTACTAGTGTTCCTTATTGTCTTACATCAGGAAGGTTGCAGGAACTGCCTAATCAACTGCAGGAACTATTGGATGGGAGTGTTATCAGACCTAGCTTCTCACTTGGGAGAGCCCCAATTATATCCATGAATATAAGCCTTTTCATACGTGTACTGACTATCGAGAACTTAACAAGGTGATAATTAAGAATCGCGTGCCTCGACCATGTATTGGCAACCTATCGACCAGTTGCGAGGGACAAGCTTCCATTCGAGGATTGACTAATGAGCAAGCTATCATCGGGTGAAAGTCCAAGGGGAGAATGCTCTTAGAATGACATATCGAACGCAATACGGCCATTGCAACTTGGCACACCATGAACATGGAGTTAATAGCAGTTATATGGATCACATGAATCGGCCATGCTTATGGTGGGCATGTTGAATTATTTACAGGAGAAAGGAACATCATGGGCAACTTTGTATCTTATTTGAGAGCTCCTGAGGGAGGAGCCACACCGCGCGAAGTCTTGATAAATGTAGGTTCTAGATGCGAGAAGTACCTTTTTGGTCATATAATCAACAAAGTGGGAATACACGTAGATCTCGCTAAGACCCGTTTGGGTTAGAAACTGTTCGACACCAAAGATTCCTATGAGATACAGCAATACCTTGGTTTCGCTAGATACTATCGCAGATTCATCGAGGGATTTTCAAGAATTGCACCGTTGTAACCTCTTTAGCATAGCAGGGTGCTGTATTCATGAAAGACAGAACAGGAAGACATCTTTTCAGCTTTCGAATCCCAACTCTGCAATGCACTGAGCATCGTCTCTACCCAATGGTGCGGGTGATTCAGTGGTAAATCATGATAAGTCAAATCAGAATCTCAGTTACACGGCAATGCAACACGAGAAAGTGATAGCTTACACAGTAGACTTACAAGAAGAATTGCACGAATCACAACCGGCGGTGTAAACCGTGGTCTTTGGATTTAAGTTGGAGGCATTACTTGGACGGTACCAAATGCGCTGCGTAGGCCGATCACAAGGGCCTCCCGTGTACCCTGGTTTTGAATGTAGCTGAACATGTGATGGCATCGCTGGATGGAACCTCTGAATGACTTTGACAGCGGAACCTAAATGCGTACGAGCATTGCGACTCACAATCGACTCTAACCTACCTGATCAGATTCACCCTGTTCAAACTGGAGAACTGAAGGAAGAAGATTTTCAAGTTGAATCCATGCGGGACATGGAGAGGCAACCTTTGACAGATCGGATGATATTCGCCACCTCAAGGAGCGAATGTGGATCTAATTATACGGCAACTTTTGGGAGCTTGTGTTGAGCAAGCATACCAGCTTCGATATTCTAACCATCTGGATTTTGACGAGAGATATTGGGATCAATAAATCCTGCACTAATGATCGGGCATGAAAGCCCACCTGGCAATGTTTGTGACTAATGATTGACTTGTGGAAGAGTTAAGGTGATAATCAGCAACGTTTTGGGAACAGACAACCACGGATTTTATCACTGGACTCCCTGGAACTCAGAACGGAAATAACTTCATTTGGGTGCTCGTTGATTGTTGCATGTAATCGGTACACTTTCTCGCAAACAAGGAAGATTGTCAAGTCTTCACATCCTCTAAATAACTAATTGTGAAGGGCGGTTTTAGGCACGAGGTGCCAACTTCTGTTACCTCTGATTTTGATTTGTACCTGGTTATGTTAGACATTACATAACACTCTTGCTTCACGTCTGGACATGAGTATTACTTATCCCCGTTGGACAAATGGTCAGAACAAACAGACCACCCTGACACTCGAAGACATGCTGCGAGCGCGTGTGTGGTTGAGTTCTACTGCGACAGTTACCATTCTAGTATTCGGACAACTCTGTCTGGGGCATTGTATAGATGATAATATCAATATTCTTGTTGGACTAATTACGGGTCCAGAACTTGTACCAGGAACTCTTGGGAAGGTTAGTTGTGTCGAGGGCCATTTAACGGCAACGTATGCTCGGCGGGAAGCAGACAAGCTTGGGAAACACTGGAAGATCGCTATAGGTGATCGTGTCATGTCGAAAGTCTCACCCTGGAAGAGTGCGGTACGCTATAGAAAACGTGGCAAGCTTAGTTTACGATGCCTTGGGGCATTCAAATTTCTGGAACGAATCAGTGGCATGGCTCACAAACTCCAGTTAACTGACGAATTAGGTAACGTTCACGATCTTTGGTGTCTCGGATCTAAAAGAAGCGGTTGTTCAATGAAACACAAGTGATACCCTAACATTAATGACAGGTTACAGTTGGTTCTGGAACCCATTGAAAACATGGACCAGGAAGTCAAGGTACATTAACACAGTCGAATTTCAGTCGTGAGAGCTCGTTGGAACGCAAGGCGTGGAACGGAGTTCACGCGGGAACGCAATGATCGGAGTAAGCTGTAGAATCCACAGTTGCCCAAACGGTTGTATCAACTTCTGATATCACTGGCGAATTTCGGGGCGAAATTCCCTTTCAAGTTGGGGATGATGTGGCACCCGCGGAAAATCCACTGTCATTCTGATCTAACACCTTACTTTTTGGGATCACTTATCAAATTTCGGGACGAAATTTCTTTCAAGTTGGGGATGATGTGACAACTCGAATTTTAGACGTCCTTAGTATTTCAATGTGGATTGTATGTGCATTATGTGATCATGTGACGTAACTAGTTTCAATAGAACATTACGAGTTTGAGTGTTTGTTACATAATTATATGTGTTTATTATGAATGCGTATTGTGTATGTCTTTGGGGACTTTTCCTAGGCCCAAACCCTCAAAGCCCACACTGAGCCTGAAACCTTTATAATTCTTTCAACACGTAAATATATGGAAAACCCTAATCCCCTCAACAAAAACTGGCGACAACCTTCTCCTCTGGAGCTTTCCTTCGCGAGTCCAAACACCTTCGCCCTCACGTCTAACTCCGGTTAGTGTAATTACTGTGTTTGATCGTATGTATATGACTGTGTGTATGATGATTTGATGTGTTTGTTGAATGTATACGAGACATCAGATTAGTGTTAATATGATCGTATGAGTTTGATAAATCGTTGTGATAATCGACTGAATAGGAACGTTCATGTGGCTTGATAGATTATTAAGGTGTATGATATTTATGTTTAATCTACTGTGTCGCATGATTTGAACATGAACAGATTATGTATATCGATGATTGGGTAGTGGTTATACTTGAATTGATTGATATCAGTAAGTGTTAGGGTTAGTGTGGATCTGGATGCTAACTGTTTCGCCGACGAGAGACCATGAAACTTTGCCTAGGTTGGGTCCCATGAAACATGAGAGTTTCGTCGACCTGTGTGCGACGAAATGGGGAGTAGGAGTTTCATCAAACTGATTGCTAGAGGGTTTCGTCGACAGGGTTGCAAGGGTGTTTCGTCGATTAGGTCATCATACGGAACAGTGGACTGAGTTGTTTGTGTTGGTGAATATGCATGATAATTGCTGACTGTTAATGACTGTTAATGATGACCGATGAATCATGAACTGGTTTTACGTATAGCACAATAAACATAGTCAAATTTGTTTAAATGCTTTTGACAGTCAACAAGTGTAGACTGCATTAATTAAACACATCAGAAGTCATGTGATTTATAATACACAATTCATGTGATTCAAGTTGGAGGTCCAATCAGAATGTATAGTTTGTCGGCCCATGTGATTGAGTTGAGTGGCCCAATGAAGCTTTATCATTAACTGATGTTTGTCGGCTATCTTTATTAAAGATAGCATATGTCCACGAGAAGTAATAGTGTTGTTGGATTGCATATGTTTTGTTAGTAATTCCTATTCAGTTTGAGTAAAATCATTTGGGTCGAATTTAGATGGGCCGTGTCTTGTATGAAAACTATATCAAACTATATCTAAGGTGAGTTCACTGCTCTTTTCCAAGCATGCATCCCGGGAAGAGATATCGGGTAACGTTCCAAGGGAGAATGTTAGGTTAATGGGATGTTGGTTATTACTCAGTTTCTATCATATAAGACCCCTTACATCTACCGACAGTTGCCGGGAAGGCAACGAGGTATTTTGTTGATAGCTCTATTAGGATTGGCACCCTCACACCGTACCGAGGAGGACGAGCGTGAACTAATTACCTTGACCACTTGACCAATGCTTTGATAGAGGCATTGGGGTTTGGGCAAACACATCTTGTAGCCACGTACGGTAATCGAGTTAATAACAACATCAAATCAAATCATCGAAACTGAGAAACACTTTAAACTGGTAACTGGTATTGAAACAAGACAACAAAACTTTGAACTCACCAGCGTCGTCTGAGACACTTATCTGCATGCTTGCATGTCTGTAGGGTCATATCATGGAACTTGCTGTTTGGAAGGCTGGAGTGGTCATGGGTCGAGATACATGGAATCGCAACACAAGACTAGTGGTTTTTACATGTGGTTTATAAACACTTAACAAATGAATTATGCTTCCGCTGTATACCGTGAATTATTTGTAACGTTGAAACACTTGATGTTAATAAATGAAAGTTTTTATTTAAATACATACTGTAGTTCAATGTGATTGGTGGCTTGGATCCTGGTACGTCACATGTCCCGTAGTGTTTCCGCTTGTGGTTACCACAAGATTGAGTATATCTTTTACATACGCAACAGGAGGTGTTATGCCTACACCTTGTGCTTAAGTTGTGGCCATTTACATTTTTAAATGAGCCAAGGATTATGCAATTTAATCATCTCCGATTAAAAGGTTTCTACACCTGACCAAGCAGTATTTTTATAATACCATATCCCAAGCCCGTATAACGGAAAATAAGTTAAAAGTATTTACCTGAGCTTAAAATGCTATTTATACTCAGCCGTATATTCTAATCAGCAAGCACAAGTACCACTACTGGGGCTCTCAATCTGTAACGAAGGTTTTATTAACCTATTAGATTCCTAACGGGTCTTACTTATGTTTAAACTTAGACCGGTTAGTTTTAAGGAAAGGTTTACTGTTCAAAACGCGAGATTAAGCGAAGACCGGATTCGAATGTAATTTAGACCCAACAAGTACGGAGACTTGTATAATATGGGTAAACTAAACACCTTTTGAATTTTGAAGTGAAGATGATAAGGTTTGACCCGTTTCGGTTAATTCATGTAAACTAGTTACATAAATCGTATCGAACGTGTAAAGTGCATAACGGGTAACCAAATGAGTCATGAACATGTTTCACAAGTTAATATGCCTTATATATGTTGTGATATCAGTAGGATACCTTCCATTATGCCCAAAACGAATTTAAAACCAATTTGTGCCCCATAGGGGTATTTTGGTCATTTTAATGTTTATAAAAGAGGTTAAATAATAATCCGAGTTTCTGGTCTAAATAATCAGTAAAAATACTTATTCTATCAAGTGATATCAGTAAGATATCCCACATATGTGAAATTTATCATTCATGGCCAAACTATGCACCGTAGGGGCATTTTGGTCATTTAACATATGCTTTAAGGGTTAATTTTGGAAATCTGAGTTCAAAACTTTTATTTACTGTTAAAGTATAAAAACTTATTCAGAACATCAGTAGGTATAATATTTAGATGCCTAATATGGTTTTAACCCATACTATGCGACTAAATCTCATAAAAGTCGGTATTTGACTATATTCGGTTTAAATAGGGAAATCTGAGATTTTGACCAGCCTTTGTAGGATCGGTGAATCAATCAAAACGAGACGATCAGAAGAGTTCTAGACCAAATCAGAGGCGGAATTCATTGATTTGATCTTCATTCAGCTTGATATGCACTTAGAAGTAGATTAATTGTCGATTGTATTGATATCTCAACGTTTTACAGGCTTGACGACACTTCGGCAGAGCTTTACTACCGGAATTAGAAGTTACAAATGATAACCCAAGACCCTCTATATATAGGCAGGTCCAGTTCGCACCAAAATGTCAAGACCAGTTTGCACGAACTGGCCAGTTCGCACAAACTGGTCACTTCGTGTGAACATGCTGGTTTTGACCTGTTTCCTGTATTTCTCGAACTGCGTGTCTTGGTTTATCTATTCTATTACACGACTCGATACAAGAAGAAGTTAACAAACATGTGCACCAACAGACTCCCCCTTGGATGTTGACGAGTCTTTAGTGTGTCGAGTCTTCAGTCTTGATCAGTCTTCTCGCTCTCTCCAAAGTATCTCTCTGTAAGCATCCTTCAATCTCTCCCTTACTCTTCTATCATCAGCAATCTGTAGCTTCTATCTCGAGCTTTGTTTCAGAATCTGAATCTGGCTCTTATATCTTCAGACTCCCCCTTTCAATCAGTTGGGATCGCAGTCTGGAATTCACAATCTGCAAGCTTTCACAGGTTCAGTAATGTCTCCTGGCTCTCTGTAGCAACAGGATCAGAAACCTGGCTATATTCTGCATATGCTTATGCGGAAAGTCTTCAGAAGCCGAAACCTAGCTACCTGCACAAACTCTACCCAAAACATAACTTTTTTTTTATTTATAACAATTTAAATCTCTGCTTAACTTCTTGTATTCGTAACACTAAAAATTTTGACATTTCATTAGTTTGAAACAATTTGATCATTTCAAAATCATTTCTCACTTCTCACAAACTCTCCCAAACCTTGTTCATCATGTTTAGCACTTGGAATTTTGAAAATCAGCTTTCCAACATCAGTTGTCGAAAATAAGATGAAATAAAATCTTTTTGATTTTTCAAAATTTTATGCTAAAACATACTAATGAAAAACAGTAAAGAAATATTTACAGACAATATTTTTGTGAGTTTGTGTAAGAGGATCATATCAGTTTTTGACAAATCACTAGTACCGTTGAGCTTTAAACACTTTAAGTTCTAAACGATTCACTTAGATTGTCAGTATACTGATCCACTTAAATTTTCACACAAAGTTCAATTGATTCGAGATACTAGATTAGTGTTTTAAGGACTTAAACTTATTTGCGTGTCCCACCTCAGAATATACTCCCGTATCCAGACTCCTATATTCAGTCTTACAGGTGAATGTACACTAATGATATCTGTAAATGGGTAAATGCGAGACCATGAGAGCTCAGGCTAGAACTTCCATTCAATCAGAGAGATGATGGCTCGTCTTTCGGTGTGTTCCCTTTAGAGAATCTTTTCTTCAACAGCACATGATTAGCATTTTTCAATGTTTAATCATTTTTTATGCTGAGGGTGGGCTTTATGATTAAAGCTGTGCAAATCATTATACGAGGACTAGGCTATTGCTCCCGCAAAATCAGAAGTCCAGGTATAATACCCCAGATATCATCACGCACAAAGACCTAGTATGTCAGAAATAGAAAGCCCTTCAAACAAGATTTTAGGGGTTACCTATATATCCGAGAGATGTTCCTCACGATATAAGTAAGTGTTTGATATTTAGGTTTATATCACGACAACAATCTACTAAGCGTGTAAAAACCTACTGGCATATCATCAGTGAGACCGTTTATCACAGTTTAACTTTCCAATTCTTTAGCGTACTGTGATTGGCTATTGATGTACTATCATTTCCTCTTTTTCAAAACTCATTTTGATTTTTCGATGTTTTTGGTTTTTAAATTTTATCATGTTTTTGGATTTTTCAAATTTTCAAAATTTCTAAATTTTTTGCTCCCCCTAAAATCAAAAATATTTTTCAATTTTTGATTTTCTGGGAAAATTTGAAAATGAACGCAATAAACTGAACAAATAAACTGACAATCTAATGTGAATTGCGTCAATTCTCCATCCACTTGGCTTAAACAATCAGAACTCCCCCTGACAACAAACTCTTTTCCCATTATGATTTCAAAAAACTTAAGTTTGTTTTAATCAAAATGGTTTTTCCTGAAAAATAGTTTTGTTGATTTCACATATCATGGGGTTTCATCACATTGTTCTTTTAACCACTTGTAAAATCTAACATTTTTAGGTTTTTCACAAAAACATTTTCATGAATAATACCACTTGTAAAATGAAATGTCATTAAACAATCACCACCAACCACAACTGTGATATTTCTCAAGAAAGATGCCGATTCCTACTCCTCAATTAACAACCTGGGAGTTCCGGCAAGTCAGGATTTCAGAAAAAGAATGGTGACACCCAAGCCTGACCAGCCTTGGGTGCATCCGAGTTATTTCCACTCGGTGTGTAAGTCCTCCTCTTTGATTCATAAAATTCTTTTACCCCTTTTTCTCTACCATCGACCATCTTACCAAAGATATGTTTCACTTTGCCATTGAAAGCTTTTTCGACATTGAATTCTTTCTTTTCAGAATAGAATTGATTCGAAATCTCTACTTTTACAATTTTTTTGTTTTAAATTTTCAGCCCGCAATGTGGAAAGTTGACATCATCCATCGGCGGTACTGAATTTTCTCTTTTTAGCTCAATTTGGGGCTCCTCTGACTTTGGCGAGTCAGATTCATCGCCAGAAAGTGGCTCCTTTGCTTCCAAAGAAACAAATTCCTCGCCAGATTTAACATCTGATTTCTTAACAACCCACGTTTGGTTGTTAAGATTCACTCTTCTATTGTAAAACTTTTTCGAACACTCACCAACTTCATATGTTGAATTTTTGAACACTTTGAATTTGTAAGTTGGTGGTTCAGTTTTATCAACAACTTTTTCTTTGAGTTTAGAAGACACTCCCTGTTGTGAGTTGGTTGCCTTTGGAAAATTCCAGGCGATGTGACCAACTTCTTGGCATCGATAACAAGTTCTAGTCTCCTTTTTCTGTTTTTCTGCAAGAAACTCTTTGTTTCGATTGCTTCCGGAATGAGCTCTTTTTCTCTTCTTCAGAACTTGCCCCTGAAACAAATACAGTTTTTGATTTAAAATCTTTAGTATTTTAATTATTTTCAACATCAAAACCCAACCCCTTCTTTTTGAAATTGCTTTTATGATTCGGTTTCTTTTGATGACCTGGACCGAAACCTTTCTTCTTGTTTAAACGTTGTTGAACTCTAGAAGTATATTTAGGTTTTGAAAATCCCATTTTATCTTTTATTTCTGAAAACTTTATTTTTATCAATTTAAAAACTGTTTTAATATTTTCAATTTTCACATTTTTAATTGGAAATTCCTCATCAGAATATAATTTGTCTGAATCATTTAAAATATATGCCACTTTGATTGATTCATCATTTAAATTATTTTTTGATAATAGAAATTCTTTATTGTAAACCCTTTTGACCGATGATTTCGAACTGTCGATTGATGAACTTGAACTCTCAGATTCAGACTTTGACTCTGACTCCTCATCCTTATCCAACACCTGATCAACCACTTTCTTTATTAACTCAGACTCATGATCAGTGTCAGACGATGTGAATGTGATGTCAATGTTGTCTGGTAACTCATCAGTTATTTCAGACATTAACTTTATATTGACTGCCTTTTGAACTTGTTCCGAATTTGGTTTTCTAGGAGAATAACCTTCCCAGATCGGAGGTGGACACTTGTTATAATTTGCACTTTGTTTCTTACCAGTATCCGTATCTTCCGACTTCTTATCTTGAAAAACTTCAAAACCTGCAACTGTCGGATAGACTCTATCAATTAAGTAATCAGAACTTGAGTAATACATTAGCAATCGTCTGATTCTTTCATTCTCATCTTTTCAGACTCCAATGCTTGCTTTAACTCTGCACATTCTTCAATATAGTGATTGATGGCCTTCTGCTTAGACATCATCACTGCATTCATCATTGTCAAAGCATCTTCTCTTTCTGAAATGGTCTTTTCCAACTGGTTGACTGTTCTGTTCAATACATCATAAGATTCTTTCACATACTTAACATCGAACAATAATTTTTCTTTCATCTCGTCGAGCTCCCTAAACTTTTTATCTTTCTCTTCACAATGTTTGCATGGTTACAAACATTTCAGACACGGTTTTTTGACTTCTATAATCTTTTCAATCTCGACTATCTTCTCAGCAACTTTAGCTTCTTCACTCTTTTCATTATTCTCTTCATCCTGAGCAACATTCTCACATTTTACCTATTTATTTTCTTTTGCTGCTCGTCTCTCCTTTAGCTTTTCCAATTTATCTACAAAATAAAATTTGAAACTTTCAGGAGATAGATGAGTTTTGCCAATGTGTATTTGTTTAATTTCTTCTTCATCATCACTGCTATCAGTTGATGATTGATCAAAGACTGGGGTCTTTTCTGATCTATCTTCTGAAGTGACAGATTCTCCATCTTGACTTTACTCATCATTCGCAAACACATCCATCCATTCTTTCATCAACTCTGGCTCTTGAATGATTTGTGCAATGAATGCTCTAAACTTTGAGTTACTTTCAGCCATAATATATTTGTCCCAGCTAAATCCCTCTGGCAATCTTTCATCTTCTTGATTAACTAGATAAGCTTTCTTCTTTCCATCTTCTATCGGAATAGAACGGGATGATGACGGTTGTTGTCCTACTTGATGATATATTGCATTTCGATACTAATCATTGTTCCCGAACGGATTCTGAGCTCCACCTGCTTCTCGATTGGTACATTCCCTCTTGAAATGTCCTTTTTCCCTGCACCAAAAACAAGTAACTTTAGACTTATCAAAACCTAAAGTAGAGACATTAGCTTCACGTAAGTCATCTCTTCCAGTAGTCTGCTTAAATTTCTCAGCTCTCCTCAACACACTCGCTAAACACCACTTAATATCCATTAGCTCCATTTCCTAAGCATCAATCTGATCGTAATCCTCTTTTGTTAGCATAGGATTTCCGATTCTTCCCGCAACCAAACTCTCATATGATTCTAACACGGTAACTAGTAATGCCATGTGACCTTTAGCAACTTCTTCAGAGAAATTCTGACCGTTCTGAAGATGCAACGAGATGTTACATTGTAGCACATGACCATTACCATTGTTTGAACTTTGAGACTGATAACTTAAAGTTGAAACATTAGGATTAACACTCGGATATGAAGAAAATCCATTGTTGTTTATTGAACTTTGATTGAGTGATCCAGATGAGTTTTCTGCTCTGAAAGCGGTTTGGATCTTTGGACTAGCTTCAACATTCTGAACATTACCTTTGAAATACATCTTGATATCTTGTTGACCACTTGAACTGTTCATTCTAGCGATCTTTTGTTGTTCAAGATCATGTCCTTCAAGTTTTTCAATGAATTGAGCAATTGTCAATGTATCATACTCTCCGGTATTCTTCAAAATCATAAGATATGTACCCCATTCTTTTTGAGGTAAAGCGTCGGCTAATTTTTCAACCCATTCCTCACGATCTTTAGTGATATCCAACCGACTCATTGAACGTACTAAATGACAATATCTCTCAATAAGAGTCTTTATAGTTTCACCCGGCAAACTTGAGAACAATTCAAATTCTTTCTTTAACAGTGACTTTTTATTCTTGATCATCTCCGTACTTCCTTCGAATTTTGTATGAAGTTCTTCCCAAATCGAACGTGCACTATCATCATGTTGAAGTAATATGAAAATGCCTTCTTTCACAGCTTGTTGAAGTAAGCTGATCATCATCTTTTCTGCCTTGTACATTTCTCTTTCTTTTTCCGTTAATTCAGAAATATTCTTTACAACTCCCACATTATTACGAGGTCGAACATACTTAGTTTCAATACATTCCCAAGACCTTAGATGGTTTGCCTGAACCAAGTTTTTGAAACGTTCTTACCAACTATAATATTCTTCAATGCTCATCAGCTTTGGGGGTTTCTGCAATGTTCCCGTTTCATTTTCCATGGTTACACTCTGAGCAACGGTAACAGGACTACCCGGGGCAGTAGCAAATGCGTTGTAGAATTCGTTGTCCATGTTTCAGTTTAAAAAAAATCACTATGACTGATTGTTCAAACGATCGGGACCTAATTTCCAAACGACCTGAAGATTTCAAGTGATTTGGACCTCTTCGTGCGAACTGATCAATCTCACACGACCTGAACCTTTTCAAACAATCTGGATCAGTTCAACCCAGTTCGTGCGAACTGAATAACTTCCAAACAACCTTGAACCTTTTCACTTTGTGCGAACTGAGAGGATCAAACCGTGCGAACTGGTGAAGTATCAAACGAACTGATTTGATGTGAACTGGGTCAATTCGTATGACCTGAGAAGATCTTAACCCACTTCGTACGAACTGGATACTAACTCACACGACCTGGACCTATTCCCAAAGCGTGCGAACTGAAATGATGCGAACTGACTCAAACCGTGCAAACTGTGTCCAGTTATGTTCAATCCGCGCGAACTGAAACCCTAATTCAAATGAACTGAATCATCTCCGAACGATCTGACATGATTTTCACACAATTTGAACAATTTTATCAAGATTTAGGTCAATTTTAGGTCTGTTTTCTTCAAGGATTGATTAAAACAGTATTTCGCGTGTTATATCACAAAAACAGTACATTTTATCCGTGAAATCTTGGTTAATTTTGAGAAAATGTGAAGAACGTGAGTAGAAATCAGAAATTTCGGTGAAAAGAAGCTGAAATGGTAAGAACTCTTCCTCATGAGCTCTGATACCACTTGTAGGATCGGTGAATCAATCAAAATGAGACGATCAGAAGAGTTCTAGACCAAATCAGAGGCGGAATTCATTGATTTGATCTTCATTCAGCTTGATATGCACTTAGAAGTAGATTAATTGTCGATTGTATTGATATCTCAACGTTTTACAGGCTTGGGGACACTTCGGCAGAGCTTTGCTACCGGAATTAGAAGTTACAAATAACAACCCAAGACCCTCTATCTATAGGCAGGTCCAGTTCGCACCAACATGTCAAGACCAGTTCACACGAACTGGCCAGTTCGCATGAACTGGTCACTTCGTGTGAACATGCTGGTTTTAACCTGTTTCCCGTATTTCTCGAACTGCGTGTCTTGGTTTATCTATTCTATTACACTACTCGATACAAGACAAAGTTAACAGACATATGCACCAACAGCCTTTATAGTTTAAAATAACTTATTTATTATACAAAATCAGTAGAAAAAGGTTTGGCATGTAAAGGATGTATAAAACTCATTTTATTAGCAAAAAGGCGTCATCGTCAATTACCGAGCCTATGCGAGAACTCTTTGTTATGATCTTTTCAAAATTTAATAAAAACTTCCAAAACTCCCAAAATATTATATTACATCAGTAGGTAAAAGATTTGATGTCAAAATTTGAGTTAAATTACAATTTATATCAAATATGCCGTTTAATTAATAAAAAGGCCTTTATTTACGATATTGAGCATAACTCTTAATTAAACCTCAAACTGATGTCAAATTTTTAGGACATGTTTATAAATCAGTAATAAAGGCTTTTGTCCTCTCACTTTTTCAAAAATATCGTTTTAATATCAAAAGGGCATAATGGTCAACTTTTAGGCATTTAACGGAAACATGCAATGAACTAGGATTTCTAAGGAACCAAGTTGTATAACCTCAGAGGATTATACTAACCTATAACATGGTCCTAAAGGAACCCTAAGGCATATCTAAACTAAGCTAAATCGGGTCAGAACTGAAAGTCAAAGCAAAAGTCAACTTTCATGACTTTCGGTTGCGAACCGAGTCTAAACTTAGAATTGTCAGGTTGAACATGCCTAGACATGTTCAATTAATATTTACCAAGTTATTAATGTGACAAAACTGATTTTATTGCCTTTACATCATTAGTTATGAATTTTATTTAAAAACCGACTCATTTGACTTTTATTTTAATTACTTTGACTCGACAATTAACTAAGCAAACGTGGTAATTCGGAGGTGCCCTTTTGAGGGTTTAATACCTACCTAATTACGATCACGTAGCCATGTTCGTTGAGAACAATGGCTCGATCGTTTAAAAGTTAAAGCATTTATCGCAAATGCTTGACTTTTCGGCTTTAAGAGCCAAACAATTGAACTAAGCACGAAAGGAACACTTACGAGTGGTCCTTAGGACTGAAGGAGGTTCCTAATTTGATCAGAATCCTCTTGAAATCAGAGATATGGTAGATTTTGGAGAGATGGCGTGAATTGAAATGAATGAACAAGGCCCTATATATAGTTTTCGGGATCGCATTGGATCGTGACAAGTTTTTCAAGAGTTCACTAGATCATAACAGGTGTTATTACAGCTATTTATAATCCATGTGCAGCCCAAGGATTTACTTTGATGGTTTTAATGTGAGTAGGAAACCAGTCTTGATCAAAAACCAGCAACAAAACAAGAAATTTGCTTCTATTCTTTCCTCGTGGGCCGCGTAGGAAGCCCAGGTGTCTTACGCGGCCCGCCTAGACTGGCCCAGTTCAGCAACAGTTTGGCAGTTATGCAGAATCAGTCCCTGTACATGTTATATGCTATTTCTGACACATTTAAGGCTCGTTAAGCCATTTTTAAAGCACAACAATGATGCCTAAGCATAAGGGATATGAAATATGCTCAAAAATATGCCGGATGTCGGTTCGTTTGGTCGTACGGTCTCGTTGTTCGGCTAATTACGACGAAACACGAACAGACGCGAAAAAAGATCCAAATTACGCGACGAATGGAATTTTATCATGCCAATCACTAAATTAAAATATTTTAATGATTACATAAATTTTTGGATTTCCGGATATATTCGAACGTAAGATATGCGCGAAAATGCAAACTTATGCACTTTTTGACGCTTTTAGTCCCTGTTGATCAAATAAGTTTATTTTTGCGCACCAAACACCTCTAAGCCTATTTCTAAGCTATGTAAAGGATATTTAGGGGATTTTTAACTTATGATCGTATTCTAGAAGGTTTGAGTCGACAAAATTTTGCTATTTGACGCAAATAGTCCCTTTAATGCGCAAACTTGCTCATATCATCATTTAATCGCATCGAAGCCTTATCTAATCCATATTAGGCATTCATGGGAGTATTATTAAACATCACGATGCTTTGGGTTCGTAAAAAGGTCATTCAGAGGTATAATTAAACGTATTGACGCTTTTAACCCCTTAAACTTGGAAAGTTGCGCGTAACGTCACTTAAAGGCATAAAAGCCTTAGACGGCCAATAATTGGCATTCCCGAGAGTATAATCAAATGTCATGAAGCTCCTGGCTTGTTAAAAGGTCACTCAGAGGTAAGAATTAACATGTTGACGCTTTTAACCCTTCATTGCGTAAACTTTCAATTAATTACGCAAACGACTACACTTAATCAACAAGTGGCTCATTTGTGAATATAAATAATATAAAAGGTTATTCAGAGACTTATTTTAAGCATGATAACACTTCTAGTCCTTCCATAATCAAAGTTTTTGATTTTTTTCGCACAATTAGTCCTTCATAGTCAACGTTTGACTTTATTAGGGTTTATTACACGTGTCAATACATTATCGGACGTGCTTTTACAAGGTGTTACATCCTCACCCCCTTAATAGAAATCTCGACCACAGATTTGCTAAAATAATGGAAGTATTTTCTGACGTATTATGGACATAACCTCCATAGCATATTTGGGGCTTCTCCAAGCATGGGGCTTCTCCAAGCATGGGGCTTCTCCAAGCACCCAAGGTGACCTTTATAATAGGTACATGTATCCTTTTGGAGCTTCTTAACCTGTCGATCCTTAATTGATACAGGTTTCTTATCATGTCATAAATCTGCATATCATTTTGTGATAATGCTTCTCGACTTATCGGTGAAACATATCCTTAAATCACTAGTGAGTTTTAGCTTATAAGCTACTTGATTTTCATTAAGCTCCTCAGGTGAGTTTTAGCTTATAAGCTACTTGATCTTGATATATTCGATTTTCTCGAATGATTCTATATATCCAGAGCTTAACTTACCCTGATAAATTAAAATTCAGCACACCCTTCTTAGGGTGATACCTTCAATTGAGCCTTATTCCTTATTAAGGACTTAAGAGGGTTGCGACTTTCATCAATCTTTGATTTTCCGCCGATTACTGGCAACTTACAGACGATTAAGAATTCGAATGATCTTATTCGTTGTTTCCAAGGTATTTCAGGTCTTGCTAATTCGGACTTACCGAACATCTGTCTAACAACAGATGTTTAACATCCCATCTACACAAGGTCTCCAAAGGAGCAACCTTGATACTTACATAACAACTATTATAGAAAAGCTTATTAAGGTGAGATGGTTATTCCAACCATTGCTTAAAACCAATCTTTAACGAATAGCTAATCCTTACAGCTAGTTGAACAAATCGACGATCCTGGGCAGCTGATGGCGATTCTTAATTGTTGCCTAAATAAGGTTGTGGTAATCAATGTATAGGCAAAAAGAACTATCTTTCTTAATTAACGATACCGAACTCTCAGAATATTGAATTAGGCTTTATGAACCTCTATCTTGAAACTCACTTAATCAGGGTTTCGATTCTTCCAAAGATGGTACTAGTCATCCTGGAGATTTAACAATAATGCAGCCCTATGCGGGATATAAATATTAACTCTACTTGCCTTTCAGGAGGTAAACTGGGTAGTCTTTGGAGAAGATAACCAAGACACAAGGAGGTTACAGAGATTTTCCAAATCTCAGGCTCCAGTTCATCTATCATTGCCTGTGTCAGATAAGTGACACATTTATGTTACGAGTCCATGGATTCCTTAGTTAGAGACACTTGCTTGGACAATTCCATTCTGGATATCTTCTTTGAATACCATTAGATGACTTTAGTACCATATGACCATTGGAATATCCTTGTGGTTCCATGCATTAAACCTCCATACTGATCAGGCATGGAAGCAATCTATGAAACATATTAAGATACCCCAATCCTCATATGGCGCTTTTGTCATACCGTCTGGTATTCGCAATCGATAGAGATCAAAGAGATATCAACTACATATGCTGATGTACTTCATCTGGAGAGAGGGTATTCTAGAATTTTACGACTGAAGATTTCTGACAGGAACAGAAGAAATGGTTCCTATGATTTCATCTGTAAGTTTTACCTTACACTTAATCTCAGGGGTTCTTAGGGAAAATTTTAAAAGTTTGCTATACTTACAATTTATGAAGGATTTATTGGTATCCGTATCCAAACAGAACTCTTAGAATTTATAGCTGATAAATGATAAGGAATGTACATGATGTCATTATTGATATGAACTACCTCTGGCATCCATCTGGAGAGTTTAAGCGCTCACATTCTTAGGCTTTCCATCCTTAGCCGCATTTCCTTTGACAGATTTAGGGCATGTAGTCTTGATGTGGCCTTTCTCATTACACCCGAAGCAGACTGCATCCTTTATGTCCTTGCAATCCAACGTTTTATACTCCCTTGATTTGCAGATCCCACAAGCCCTAGGCAGCGATTGGGATTTTGATTCTAACCTGCACTTCCCTAAATGGCGCTTCTTGCAGGTCTTGCATACAGGTTTCTTGTTGGACTTTTGTTTGTACTCCTTATGCTCAAGCTTACCCTTTTTCTTAGAAATCTGGGAGTTATCTTTCTCCCTTTTTCCTTTTTAGTTCATTCTTTGAATCCAAGGCATGAACAAGGTCCTTCTCGTGAGTTTGGAAGTAAGGTCTTAAATGAGATTTGGAGCAAGTAGCATTGGGCTCCTTGAACTTTTTCACGACCTTTCTCACAGCCTTTCCAACAGCTGCGTCAATCATAGCTTGGAGAACATCTTTGTCAATTTTGAGGTTCACAATTGTGGCATCATTAACATGCATCGCATCATCAATGGCGCGATTGACAGTTGTCTTATCCGAGTTTGTCATACTCGAGACTTGGTTCCTAACACCAAATGAAACAATTACTTAGTTGCAATCCAGCAACCGCTATTCATCATTCTGATGACCTAACATATACTAACCATGGTATCAATCAACCATACCGGCTAATATAGTACAAACATTCTTAATGAATGTTATTTTAATATATATTAATTATACTTAGCCTAGGCCATAAAACGACCATCAATGGCATTTAAGGTTTGGACCTAGTCCATCACCTTTTGATAGGGGATCAAAATGTCACAGCTGTCTTTATCATATTGATGAATTTTGGATAGCTTGAAAGCTTGTCATAAGGATATTGGAAAAGAGCAATTCCTAATGGATATAAAGCATCCATCTAAAATTGTTGAAGCAGTTTCTAAAGCATCATCGGCCAATTCTACCTCGCGTTATATGCCTAGAGTCCTAACAAGCAGAGACAACAGCTTACAACATTTATTGTCCACAATAGACTTTTCTGTGCCATAATCAAACAAATTCCCGCATAAACATCATTGATATGGAAAAGTAGCTGTTATGATGTTATCATTATGTACTGCCTCCGGGGTGTTCATCTGGAAGATTCACGCGTTTTTTTTCTTGGCCTCTTCAGGCTTCTTTATATGTTTTGGGCAGTTGGTTTTGATGTGCCCTTCCTCGTTATAGTTGTAACAAGTCGCATTCTTCAACTCCTTGCAATCTAAAGTCTTGTGACCCTTGGTCTTGCAAATTCCACACAGTTTAGCACTTGGGTTAATTGTACATTTTCCATAATGTTGCTTTCTGCAGTTACTGCATTTGGGTCTGTTATTAGATTGACTCGAGTTTTTCCTAAACTCGAAATCTTTCCTGTGCTCAGAACTTCCCTTTTTCTTCTTGTCAGATCGATGAGAATTCTCCGCTTCTCTTTCCCTTTTTCCCTCGCCAGAAGCCTTAACAGACTTATTCCTGATTGATCTAAAGTGAGAGATTAGGATAAGTCCACCATGGACCTATATGTGGTAGGCCTAGATGCCTTGACATTTCCCTTAATTCTAGTGCTAGGCCTCCAATAAAACATGCTATGCGTTTAGGTCCAAGGGTGACTAAATAGAGAACTATGCGGGACATAGTGTTGAAACTTGTCACATATGCCTGACAATCTAAATTCTTCATGACGAGAGTCAAGAAGTCTGTTTCTATCTTTTCTACCTCATGCTGAGGACAGAAGTTTTCCTTGATCAATGAAACAAATTGATCCCAAGATAAGTTATACAATAGGATCTTCCCAGTGGCTTGAACTAGAGACCTCCACCAAGCCAAAGCTTCTCCTTTGAACGATTGCAAAACAAACTTCACAATATCCTGCTCTGCACAACCACTGATGTCTACTACTGTGTCCATCTCATCCAGCCACGTCATACAATCGATGGCTCCCTATTCTCCTGTGAAGTCCCTTGGTTTGCAAGAGACAAAGTATTTAGAAGAGTAGGTCTTAACATGTGGCTCCAGATTGAGCACAATTTGTCTGGATGGATCACTTCTCTGATTCGACGAATGATGAAAATCATCCTTATGAGATATATGTGTCTTAGAAGGTGGCTCCGTATGAGGTGCAGACTGGTTCCTTGTGCGAGCACCACTTGATTCTTTAAATTGTCTGTCAATGGCTCGAGTGACAACATTATCTATCATTGTCTGTAACTCTGTAGCCGTTACATTCATCCTTGTATTATCATTCCTCATATTGGGATGATTGTTGACTTCATCTGATTCGGACATACTGAAGCTTGTTTTCTATAAAACAATTGTCAATAATTTTTGCTTAGGAGTTTATTTTGGAATCATCATCTTCGATGATTCATTAACCATGGTATTAATAGACCATACTTGGTTAATTTGATAATCAGGTTTATTTTAAATTTTCATTATAATTAATCCAGCTATAAGCTATTAAGGATATTGAAATGGCACAAAAGGCCTTGTCACGAGGACAGTTTTGAATTTTTATAAGCCATGATCTTATAGGATCGAGGCATTAAGGTTTGAACATAGTTCATTACCTTTCTTGGCAGAGAGTCAAGGACTACAACTGTCTTTTGTCTTTTAGGACAATAGATATAGCCCGTAGGCATTTCATCACTAACGGATGTTTATGATATGATCATCTTATCTGATGATTTGTGCCATGATTTCTAAATCACTAGGTTAGATAAGAGATTGGAAGAATCCAATATAAGGATGACTATTGTGATTTTCTCGAACCACATTTGTCAAGAATGATAACACGTTCTTAGGTGTTAACAAGGATCTATTATCTTTAAAAGGCTTTACCATCTTAGCTATGTCGAAAATGACGTATAGGCTAGGTTATACCTCTAAGATTTTATTTGATATACAATGGCAGAGCAATCATATACTGAAATGACATTCTGATATAGGATATAATACATATGTATACTGTTTAATACCAAATTAAAATAGGAAACTTTTCATAGAAAGTCTCAAAAAATACAATAATTGCCATAAACGGGTCTTATACAAAGAAATTCGCCCACGCGGGGACTTAAAAGATATATATGCCCTTATAGGGACTACTGTTGAAATGAAATATAATAAGGAAGTTCCTTCTTCATTCTATTTCTGAAAGTTTTCTCCTTGGTTCCCTAAGTGCGGTTTGAATACTGAAGGTTTTGGTATGCAGTCGAAATCTTCCATTTTAGGAATCTTTGTAAAAGCAGAATCCAAGGATTTTATGGTTAGTAAATAATATGAATCACGAATAAGGTCAAGACTGGTATAAACCAAGTTTGGGATTCCAAAGCTTGGAGGTAAGAGATAAGAGTCCTTGGGGTCCATAGGTATTATCTTTGGAGCAGGATCTTCAGGGACTGCTGGTATGAAGTCCTCCGATGTTGGCTTCTCATTTGAAGTTTCAAAAGTCTTGGGTGAAGAATCTGAAATATGGTTAATGGTTTCAACTTATTAAATTTTGAAATGGGTACAAAAAGATCCTTTCTCCATACTTGTCGTACGCTAATTCGAGCTGTGGTACGAAGCTTATCATTCTTATACTTCGGGTCTGGAGAGCTTCCACCAATGGCAGCTTCGCTCGGTGACACGATCCTAGGATGCATAAATATCGAAAACAACGTATACATATAACAGGGATGAGATCACTCCTAGTTCAAGTCTATACCTGGAAGTCAAGGAATGTGCTACTGTGTCATTGAGATTAGACACAAAAGGCTAGTGTTTAATTCACTCAATGTTGGCTCTGATACCAACCTGTCACACCCTGATATTTCCATGTATTACCGGTGGGCCTGGTGGGGAGTATCGTGACGTAGTTGATATCATCATAGTCAAATAATCACAGTTCAATGCACAGCGGAAGTCTAAAGTAAATATATTATAAACCGATTCAAAAGTAACATCAAATATTACAAACGGATTGTAAGATGGATCCACAGGCGGATCTTAAAACAGAAACATAAACACAGTTCCACAGACTTTAGACGTTTAGAACTTGCAAGATTCCCTATTAACGCCCTGAGCTCCCAGCCAATTTACGTACCGTACCTGTCACTTAACCTTTTTGGAAAATACGTCAGTTTACACTGGTAAATACAATTAACAAACTCTTTTGAAAATCTTTATGAAAATTGATTTAAATGCACAAGGCACAAAAGTTCTTTTATAACTTGGGACAATTATATTAATAACAATCCTGTATCAGATTTACATGTTTGTCCAACATTTAGGGCCGGTGATTAAACAAACCGATCAAGATTAATCGAGACACCACAAATATAACTCAAAAGAAGTTACCTCACGAGTGAGTATATCTTTTACATACGCAACAGGAGGTGTTATGCCTACACCTTGTGCTTAAGTTGTGGCCATTTACATTTTTAAATGAGCCAAGGATATCCAGGAAACGGTCATTAACCCCCAATGTTATTTCTTATCAAGCAATACTGATTAAAACAGGATTATGCAATTTAATCATCTCCGATTAAAAGGTTTCTACACCCGACCAAGCGCTATTTTTATAATACCGTATCCCAAGCCCGTATAACGGAAAATAAGTTAAAAGTATTTACCTGAGCTTAAAATGCAATTTATACTCAGCCGTATATTCTAATCAGCAAGCACAAGTACCTCTACTGGGGCTCTCAATCTGGAACGAAGGTTTTATTAACCTATTAGATTCCTAACGGGTCTTACTTAAGTTTAAACTTAGACCGGTTAGTTTTAAGGAAATGTTTACGGTTCAAAACGCGAGATTAAGCGAAGACCGGATTAGAATGTGATTTTGACCCAACAAGTATCGAGACTTGTATAATATGGGTAAACTAAACACCTTCTGAATTTTGAAGTGAAGATGATAAGGTTTGACCCGTTTCGGTTAATTCAAGTAAATTAGTTACATAAACCGTACCGAACGCGTAAAGTGCATAACGGGTAACCAAATGAGTCATGAACATGTTTCACAAGTTAATATGTCTTAAATATGTTATGATATCAGTAGGATACCTTACATTATGCCAAAAATGAATTTAGAACCAATTTGTGCCCCGTAGGGGTATTTTGGTCATTTTAATGTTTAAAAGAGGTTAAAAAATAATCCGAGTTTCTGGTCTAAATAATCAGTAAAAATACTTATTTTATCAAGTTATATCAATAAGATATCTCACATATGTGAAATTTATCATTCATGGCCAAACTATGCACCGTAGGGGCATTTTGGTCATTTCACATATGCTTTAAGGGTTAATTTTGGAAATCTGAGTTCAAAACTTTTATTTACTGTTAAAGTATAAAAACTTATTCATAACATCAGTAGTTATCAAGCTTTAGATGCCTAATATGGTTTTAACCCATACTATGCGCCTAAATCGCATAAAAGTCGGTATTTGACGATATTCGGTTTAAATAGGGAAATCTGAGATTTTGACCAGCCTTTATAGTTTAAAATAACTTTTTTATTATACAAAATCAGTAGAAAAATGTTTGGCATATAAAGGATGTGTAAAACTCATTTTATTAGCAAAAGGGCGTCATCGTCAATTACCGAGCCTATGCGAGAACTCTATGTTATGTTCTTTTCAAAATTTAATAAAAATTTCCAAAATCCCAAAATATTATATTACATCAGTAGGTAAAAGGTTTGATGAGACATCTGTGCCTCCACGACCAGCAAACAAATATCAAATCAATAAAATATTGTATTTCATACTTGGGATTTGTTTAAATATGTGTATCAATTGCACATATCAATCCTTGTCCGATTTCAAGCTTTAAATCGCTTTCTGGAAGGTTATACGCACACAGATGCGTAAATATAACCAGTTTAATGCAACAAACACTCCGGGATAGTGAAATAAGCTTAACATACCTTAAATAACCTTTACATAACTTAGAAATAAGTTTTGAATGGTTTGGTGTGTTGAAATCAAGTCTATTCGATCATAGGGACTATTTATGTCAAACTGTGAAACTATACCGATTTGCATAGTAACGAACATTCCGGAACTTGATCATAAGTTAAACATACCCTAAATATCCTTTACATAGCTTAGAAATAGGCTTTGAGAGGTTCGGTATGCTAAAATAAACTTTATTGATCAATAGGGAAAAAAAGCGTCAAAAAGTGCACAAGTTTGCACTTTCACGCATATCTTTCGTTCTGAATACATCCGGACATCCAAAAATTTATGTTATCATTAAAATACTATGTTTTAGTGATTGGCTTGTCAAAAATCCATTCGTCACGCAATTTGGACCGTTTTTGCATTCGTTACGACTTCCGTCGTAATTAACCGAACAACGCAACCGTACGACCAAACGAACCAACATCCGGCATATTTTTGAGCATGTTTCATGCCCACAATGTTTAGGCATCATTTAAGGGCCTTAAAGTTGGCTTTACGGGCCTTAGAAGTGTCGGGAATGGCCTTAAACACCAACAGGGGCAAAAACCGTCAATATGGCAAAGTTGTTTCTGATCAGACAAGGCCAGGCGGCCCGCGTAAGCCCAGGGTGTATCCTTACACTGCCCGTGTCAGTCTCCCAGACCAGATTAACTGAATTCAACAGCTGTTAAGCACTCCCACCTCAATTCCAAGTGTTGTTTCATGCTTATGGGGGCCAATATGTTGCATATGAGGTTACCAACAAGTGTAGGGATGTGATTCAATCATGGTTTACGAGAAACGATCCTAACGGTGGTCCGAACACTATAAATACCCACCTCAACTTCACTCATTCCTCACAAATCTGATCTTAGAGTGCTCTAAGTGGAAGCCATTGCTTCATACCTGAGCTACTTGGATCAAGATTAGCTTTCGGGGACCCTTTGTAAGTGTTCCTTCGTTCTTTTATTGCTTTTCGAGTCCGAAAGTCAAACTATGTTTGACTTTCGGCGTTGACCAGTTAATGGTCAACGCGAAGTTCGTTTGAACTTCATAACGTGAGCGTAATCATAATTGTTATAGTCCCTAGTGGCTATACCTACTGATTACCACGTTATCTAGGCTCGGTGACGAGTCGTAGTTTCGGCCAAAATGCGCATTTACGCGTATTTTGTAACCAAACTACTCTAGGATATCAAAACCGTTTGTTTTGATATCAAAACCTATTTTCTAAACATGTTCAAGCATGTTTAGCTCGTCACTTTTTAGATTAGTGCTTGTGTAGAGTCGTAAGTCAAGCGGACTAAACACCCGCTTAGACTTTCAAACACGACCGTTTGGTCAATCATTAGGATCTGACCAAACATGTTTAGTGACCATAGTAGATAGGGAATAACCTCCCGAGGTTATAACTTATGGTCACCTAGTTTAGGTAGTTGTATGATAAGTAGTTTTTATGCCTTAGATAAATTACCAGAATATCCGTTTCATATATAATTGGTAATTAAGCTTATGTAACCTAAACTTTTGTCACATAACTGATTATGTAACATGTATAGGCATATAACACTTGTCATAGGACTAGTTAGACGTCTCGAATGCACTTTTGCGCGCACGACGCGTTAAAGTAACATAAGCTACCTTAATTGGTCGCGATGGGTCGAAAGCACTTAGTTTAGGTTCTGATTTAGAATGTAGGCTTTGTTAAACCATATCACATAAGTTCCAACACTCGTTTGGTTTACAAGACCTCATTCTGTCCAATCTTCCGATTTAGGCGTCTATTGTTTGATTAGTGATTCGATTACTAGGTACTGTTTGATTTCTCTGGTTTGCTCGAGTTTGTTAAAGTTCTATTGATTGAGGATACTTTGCACTCCATGTGAGTACATAGTTCCCCTATTTTACTGCTTTCAATTGTTTTGGGGTGATTCGTATGTGCTAAATGTTTTCAAGGTTTTCACGATGGTTTCAAAACGATTTTCGATGTTATAACCATGGTTTCAAAAACGATTAAGATGGTCTGTGCAAAACTAATAACGATTTCGATAATGTGAACAAACTTGTTGGTTGTAGTACATAACAAATGACATTCATTAATTTGGCAGAACCGACCAGTATTAGGTTATGGTACCATAGGATCTGACCAATCCCGTTATTTTACTACACCCATGGTTATGTGTGGGTGTTGTGGGTAACGACTGAATCTGTAATTGTTAATTTACCCCTTGGTGGTTTACTAATGCGAGAAGCGATGGACGATGGACGAGTCACGAAGGTTTGAATGTTATTAGCGAGACGACCATATATAAGTTTTTCACAATTAAAACGAGGATGATTTAACCGATCTAAACGAGTAAACAATTTGGACGATTTAAACGAGTTGTAAACGATTTGGAGACGATGTTAAACAATTTGGGTAAACGATTGGTTTTTTGTTAGTGTTTATATAACGAGACGGGTGTAATGTGGTGAAAACATGGTAGATACGCCGCTGGTACTTCTTATATATAAGTGTTTTCAACATATTACATACCGTGACGTTATTTAGTTCACTTGGGTAAACGATAGCGAAACGATGTCACACAACGATGTTCTCGAAGTAACATACGAGTTTTATTAACGATTTTTTACGAGATGTTTTACAATGTGCTTTACTAAAACAAATGCTTTTGGGTCAAGAATCATTGCTACGAGGTTTTATAAACTATAACCCGCTTGATTTGAGTTGGTTAATTAAGTTGCAATATTATACTCTTTTCAAAACAAGGTTTTTAATAAAGTATTGCAACATTTAAACTAGCCATGAATCCGACACTCCTATAAAACATATGTACTCGCCAGCATTTCTTTGCTGACCTTGTTTTCACATATGTTTCAGGAATTGATGCTTGATGATGATTACTAGGACGCATGAATCACATAGGATCTGGACGACACCTTTGTGACATAAAACGATGATAGTCGATATAAAACTTGTTATTCTATGTTAAGACAATGTTAATGTTTAATTATCAATAAAACGAAACACTTTTTGTATCCATGGTTGTGAAACGATAATTCTGTTGCAACACGCCCCGACGTTTTCCGCCGCGATTTGTTGTTTTACGCGGTCGGGGTGTGATAGAAGAGTTGGTATCAGAGCCAATGGTTATCGGGAATAAGGTTATTAGTAATTCTTTGACTAGACTATAACTTTTAGGACCCTAACGCAAAGAAATTCGCGTTTAGATTTTTAAAAACAAAACTGTTACCTACCCTTAGGTGATAACCACAACGAGAACACAAATTCGAATCCGCTTCGAAAATTAATCATCCGTTCTAGGATGATTGATTACTAGGTTTTGAACCCTCTGTTATATGGTTTTGAACCCCTTTGAGTTTTCAAAATCTCGTCAAAGTTTGGGTCTAAATAATGTGAACACGTGCAAACTGGAAGAGTGAATGCCTGTACCCTGAGTTTTCCGTCTAAGGCAAGAGTGTTCGTACAAATCCACATAATTGGACCAGTCACACTTACCTGGGAACTCTTGGGGTGAGTGTTCACTTATAGGGGAGCATGTCTTCGCGATACATTATTTTGATTCATTTGCTTTGATCAGTTATTGCGTGTCGTTTGTTTGTTCGAGATAACGAACAAATGATCGCCTCTCCTTGTGTTTTGTTGATGTCCCTTGTGTTTTTCCAATTGTCGATCCCGCTCATAGAGGAGCATTCAATCCGAATGCAAACGAGGCCCGAGCTGACCACTTCGTTGTCGATGGTATCTAAGTGGTTAACGATATGTTTCTTGTTAACAATCGACCTGCATCGATTCTTTTTTATTCTAGTGCCGATAGAAGTTTTGTTTCTTTATCTTTTGAACCTTTTCTTGCAATACCTAGAACCAAACTGAGGAAACCCTTATCTGTTGAAATTGCCACTGGTAAACCTCTTATTCTCGATTCTGTTATTCATGGTTGTCAGTTGAACCTTGATAACCATCTTTTTCCTATTGACCTCACACCGATGCAACTTGGGAGCTTCGATATTATCATAGGGATAGATTGGCTAACCAAACACCACGCTGAGGCGGTTTGTTTCGATAAGATTGTTCGTATTCCTTTGTCTTCTGGCGATGTTCTGGAGATTCGTGGCGAGAAGCCATCTGGCGGTTTGAGGCTTATGTCGTGTACAAAAGCCCAAAGTTATTTGCGAAAAGGATATGTTGCTTTTCTAGCACATGTCACCGAGGAGAAAGACAAGAGCAAGAGTATTCAAGATATTCCGATTGTTCGGGATTATCCAGAGGTGTTTCCTGATGAACTGCCTGGTTTGCCTCCAGTTCGTCAAGTCGAGTTTCAGATTGACCTTGTACCCAATGCCAACCCGATTGCAAAAGCACCTTATCGTCTTGCACCGTCGGAGATGCAAGAGTTATCAAAACAGCTTCAAGAGTTATCTGATAAAGGATTCATCCGACCGAGCTTTTCACCTTGGGGAGCTCTTGTACTCTTCGTGAAAAAGAAAGATAGATCTTTTCGAATGTGTATCGATTATCGTGAGCTTAATAAGCTCACCATCAAGAATCGATATCCCTTACCCCGAATTGATGACCTCTTTGACCAGCTACAGGGTGCTTCATGCTTTTCCAAGATCGATTTGCGTTCTGGGTATCATCAACTTCGTGTTCTCGAAGAAGATATTCCCAAAACTGCTTTCCTCACAAGATATGGGCATTACGAGTTCACTGTCATGCCTTTTGGTTTGAAGAATGCTCCAACTATCTTTATGGACTTAATGAATAGAGTCTGCAAACCTTATTTGGACAAGTTCATTATTGTGTTCATCGACGATATACTCATTTATTCAAAGTCTCGAGCTGAGCACGAGCAACACCTTCGCTTAACATTGGAACTCCTGAAGAAGGAACAACTTTTTGCTAAATTCTCCAAGTGTGAATTCTGGCTTAAAGAAGTTCAATTCTTGGGTCATATATTCAATAAGCAGGGTATTCATGTGGATCCATCCAAGATTGCTGCTATTAAGGACTGGAATACACCGACGACACCTACAGAGATTCGATCTTTTCTCGGTCTTGCTGGTTTTTATTATCGATTCATTTCAAATTTCTCGAAGATTGCTGTTCCACTCACTGCTTTGACTCAGAAGATTAAGCCTTTTGAGTGGGGACCCAAGCAAGAAGTAGCGTTCCAAACGCTAAAACGAAAGCTTTATGATGCTCCTGTTCTATCTCTGCCCGAGGGAAGCGATGATTTCGTGGTCTACTGCGATGCTTCCAACTTAGGCCTTGGTTGCGTCTTCATGCAACGAGGTAAAGTTATTGCATATGCATCTAGACAGCTGAAAATTCACAAGAAGAACTACACGACTCATGATCTTGAGTTAGGAGCAGTGGTTTTCGCGCTTAAAATCTTGAGACACTACCTTTATGGAACGAAGTGTGTGGTTTTCACAGACCACAAAAGTCTCCAGCATATTCTTAATCAGAAAGAGCTGAATATGAGGCAACGGCGTTGGGAAAAACTCTTGAACGACTATGGTTGCGAGATTCGCTACCATCCTGGTAAGGCGAATGTCGTAGCCGATGCGCTTAGTCGAAAAGAACGAGTCAAGCTTCATTCTGTTTGAACTCTATCTGATCTTCAAAGTCGTGTTCTGCAAGCTCAGCAATTTTGTGTTTCACAAAACTTGATAAGTATGGAATTACCACATCAGATTGAGCTTAAACTCGAAGGAAAGACGATGGGTTGCTCTATTTCAAGGATCGTTTGTGGATTCCGAAACAAGACGATCTTCGCACCTTAGTGATGGACGAATCTCACAAGTCTCGATATTCTATCCATCCTGGTGCTAATAAAATGTGCAAGAACCTCCGTACTCAATACTGGTGGCCTGGTATGAAAAAGGATGTTGCCTTATATATATCAAAATGCCTAACTTGTCTCAAAGTCAAGGCTGGACATCAACGACCTTCTGGGTTGCTTGTACAACCAAAGATACTGGTTTGGAAGTGGGAGAACATTGCGATGGATCTCATCACTAAGTTACCGCGTACATCTAAAGGTCACGATTCTATTTGGGTTGTTGTCGATCGATTAACGAAATCAGCTCATTTCATTGTGATTATGCGATTATATGATTATGTGTTTATGTGTTCTCCTCTATGTTTTTGTGTGATCCGATTTTCGTTATCGAAATCCTCATAGAATTTTCCATATCTACATATGAGGGATTCATAGTAGGATTTCCGAAAGGTACTACCTTAAATCCTTATGGGCTTCAACGTGGTAGCTAAGACCCTTGGATTATAAAGTACTATTCCAAAGTTTAAAGACATCGTGTGTTGTTGTAGTTAAAGATCCCTCTTGAGTAGTTTAGTTAAAGATATTGAATCGTCAATCTAGTTAAAGATATCACGTGGTAATATAGTTTAAGAGGCCTCTGGTGGTCTAGATTAAAGAGATTGATTCATCAATCTAGTTAAAGATATCACGTGTTGATATAGTTAAAGAGGCATCTGGTGGTCTAGATTAAAGAGATTGATTCATCAATCTAGTTAAAGATATCACGTGTTGATATAGTTAAAGAGGCCTCTGGTGGTCTAGATTAAAGAGATTGATTCATCAATCTAGTTAAAGATATCACGTGTTGATATAGTTAAAGAGGCCTCTGGTGGTCTAGATTCAAGAGTTTGATTCATCAATCTAGTTAAAGATATCAGGTGTTGATATAGTTAAAGAGACCCTTGAGTGGTCTAGTTAAAGATTGATTCAGAAGATGGTTAAGAGTGGGATGTGATGATACAGCTAAAAGGACCCTATGGTGGTCTAGTCACCCTCATCACAGGTTCATTCATTTGGTTTTCCTCTACACATTATAAATGCACTGTATGGACTATGCAAGGAATTGCCAAATTATGGATGCATACATAATTATGAAATTCAGTGCACAGAAACCACAGTAAGATTTATCATGTGTAAGAACCGATAGTGGCAATAATAACGTAACGTGAACAATGTAATGGAGGTATGGTGGACGCACCAATGGCGCTTCATATCCTTGTATATAAGTGTCCCTCTTACATTGCAAGCATTATGTTATTAAGATTACTAGAAGTTCGGGACCCTAACCGATGTTGTCTTATCTTTTCGACTTCATGTTTTCAAGCTCTCACAAGTTTCCTCTGATTAAATTTTGGGACAAAATTTCCTGAAGTAGGGGAGACTGTGACATCTGTGCCTCCACGGCCAGCAAACAAATATCAAATCAATGAAATATTGTATTTCATACTTGGGATTTTTTTAAATATGTGTATCAATTGCACATATCAATCCTTGTCCGATTTCAAGCTTTAAATCGCTTTCTGGAAGGTTATACGCGCACAGATGCGTAAATATAACCAGTTTAATGCAACAAACACTCCGGGATAGTGAAATAAGCTTAACATACCTTAAATAACCTTTACATAACTTAGAAATAAGTTTTGAATGGTTTGGTGTGTAGAAATCAAGTCTATTCGATCACAGGGACTATTTATGTCAAACTGTGAAACTATACCTATTTGCATAGTAACGAACATTCCAGAACTTGATCATAAGTTAAACATACCCTAAATATCCTTTACATAGCTTAGAAATAGGCTTTGCGGGGTTCGGTATGCTAAAATAAACTTTATTGATCAATAGGGACTAAAAGCGTCAAAAAGTGCACAAGTTTGCACTTTCGCGCATATCTTTCAATCTGGAACGAAGGTTTTATTAACCTATTAGATTCCTAATAGGTCTTACTTAAGTTTAAACTTAGACCGGTTAGTTTTAAGGAAATGTTTACGGTTCAAAACGCGAGATTAAGCGAAGACCGGATTAGAATGTGATTTAGACCCAACAAGTATGGAGACTTGTATAATATGGGTAAACTAAACACCTTCTGAATTTTGAAGTGAAGATGATAAGGTTTGACCCGTTTCGGTTAATTCATGTAAACTAGTTACGTAAACCGTACCGAACGCGTAAAGTGCACAACGGGTAACCAAATGAGTCATGAACATGTTTCACAAGTTAATATGTCTTAAATATGTTATGATATCAGTAGGATACCTTCCATTATGCCCAAAATGAATTTAGAACCAATTTGTGCCCCGTAGGGGTATTTTGGTCATTTTAATGTTTATAAAAGAGGTTAAATAATAATCCGAGTTTCTGGTCTAAATAATCAGTAAAAATACTTATTTTATCAAGTTATATCAGTAAGATATCTCACATATGTGAAATTTATCATTCATGGCCAAACTATGCACCGTAGGGGCATTTTGGTCATTTCACATATGCTTTAAAGGTTAATTTTGGAAATCTGAGTTCAAAACTTTTATTTACTGTTAAAGTATCAAAACTTATTCATAACATCAGTAGCTATCAAGCTTTAGATGCCTAATATGGTTTTAACTCATACTATGCGCCTAAATCGCATAAAATTAGGTATTTGACGATATTCGATTTAAATAGCGAAATCTGAGATTTTGACCAGCCTTTATAGTTTAAAATAACTTTTTTATTATACAAAATCAGTAGAAAAAGGTTTGGCATGTAAAGGATGTATAAAACTCATTTTATTAGCAAAAGGGCATCCTCGTCAATTACCGAGCCTACGCGAGAACTCTATGTTATGTTCTTTTCAAAATTTAATAAAAATTTCCAAAATCCCTAAATATTATATTACATCAGAAGGTAAAAGGTTTGATGTGACATCTGTGCCTCCACGGCCAGCAAACAAATATCAAATCAATGAAATATTGTATTTCATACTTGGGATTTGTTTAAATATGTGTATCAATTACACATATCAATCCTTGTCCGATTTCAAGCTTTAAATCGCTTTCTGGAAGGTTATACGCACACAGATGCGCAAATATAACCAGTTTAATACAACAAACACTCCGGGATAGTGAAATAAGCTTAACATACCTTAAATAACCTTTACATAACTTAGAAATAAGTTTTGAATGGTTTGGTGTGTTGAAATCAAGTCTATTCGATCATAAGGACTATCTATGTCAAACTGTGAAACTATACCGATTTGCATAGTAATGAACATTCCGGAACTTGATCATAAGTTAAACATACCCTAAATATCCTTTACGTAGCTTAGAAATAGGCTTTGAGGGGTTCGGTATGCTAAAATAAACTTTATTGATCAATAGGGACTAAAAGCGTCAAAAAGTGCACAAGTTAGCACTTTCGCGCATATCTTTCGTTCTGAATACATCCGAACATCCAAAAATTTATATTATCATTAAAATATTATGTTTTAGTGATTGACTTGTCAAAAATCCATTCGTCGTGCAATTTGGACGTTTTTGCGTTCGTTACGACTTCCGTCGTAATTAACCGAACAACGCAACCGTACCACCAAACGAACCAACATCCGGCATATTTTTGAGCATGTTTCATGTCCACAATGTTTAGGCATCATTTATGGGCCTTAAAGTTGGCTTTACGGGCCTTAGAAGTGTCGAGAATGGCCTTAAACACCAACAGGAACTGAAACTGTCAATATGGCAAAGTTGTTTCTGATCAGACAAGGCCAGGCGGCGCGCGTAAGCCCATGGTGTATCCTTACGCCGCCCGCGTCAGTCTCCCAGACCAGATTAACTAAATTTAACAGCTGTTAACAGCTGTTAAGCACTCCCACCTCAATTCCAAGTGTTGTTTCCTGCTTATGGGGGGCCAATATGTTGCATATGAGGTTACCAACAAGTGTAGGGATGTGATTCAATCACGGTTTACGAGAAACGATCCTAACGGTGGTCCGAACACTATAAATACCCACCTCAGCTTCACTCATTCCTCACAAATCTGATCTAAGAGTGCTCTAAGTTGAAGCCATTGCTTCATACCTGAGCTACTTGGATCAAGATTAGCTTTCGGGGACCCTTTGTAAGTGTTCCTTCGTTCTTTTATTGATTTTCGAGTCCGAAAGTCAAACTATGTTTGACTTTCGGCGTTGACCAGTTAATGGTCAACGCGAAGTTCGTTTGAACTTCATAACGTGAGCGTAATCACGATGGTTATAGTCCCTAATGGCTATACCTACTGATTACCACGTTATCTAGGCTCCGTGACGAGTCGTAGTTTCGGCCAAAATGCGGATTTATGCGTATTTTGTAACCAAACTACTCTAGGATATCAAAACCGTTTGTTTTGATATCAAAACCTATTTTCTAAACATGTTCTAGCATGTTTAGCTCGTCACTTTTTAGATTAGTGCTTGTGTAAAGTCGTAAGTCAAGCGGACTAAACACCCGCTTAGACTTTCGAACACGACCCGTTTGGTCGATCATTATGATCCGACCAAACATGTTTAGTGACCATAGTAGATAGGGAATAAGCTTCCGAGGTTATACCTTATGGTCACCTAGTTCAGGTAGTTGTATGATAAGTAGTTTTTATGCCTTAGATAAATTACCAAAATACCCTTTTCATGTATAATTGGTAATTAAGCTTATGTAACCTAAACTTTTGTCACACAACTGATTATGTAACATGTATAGGCATATAACACTTGTCATAGGACTAGTTAGACGTCTCGAATGCACTTTTGCGTGCACGACGCGTTAAAGTAACATATGCTACCTTAATTGGTCGCGATGGGTTGAACGCACTTAGTTTAGGTTCCGATTTAGAATGTAGGCTTTGTTAAACCATATCACATAACTTCGAACACTCGTTTGGTTTACAAGACCTCATTCTGTCCAATCTTCCGATTTAGGCGTCTATTGTTTGATTAGTGATTCGATTACTAGGTACTGTTTGATTTCTCTGGTTTGCTCGAGTTTGTTAAAGTTCTATTGATTGAGGATACTTTGCACTCCATGTGAGTACATAGTTCCACTATTTTACTGCTTTCAATTGTTTTGGGGTGATTCATATGTGCTAAATGTTTTCAAGGTTTTAACGATGGTTTCAAAACGATTTTCGATGTTATAACGATGGTTTCAAAAACGATTAAGATGGTCTATGCAAAACTAATAACGATTTCGATAATGTGAACAAACTTGTTGGTTGTAGTACGTAACAAATGACATTCATTAATTTGGCCGAACCGACCAGTATTAGGTTATGGTACCATAGGATCTGACAAATACCGTTATTTTACTACACCCATGGTTATATGTGGGTGTTGTGGGTAACGACTGAATCTGTAATTGTTAATTTACCCCTTGGTGGTTTATTAATGCGAGAAGCGATGGACGATGGACGAGTCATGAAGGTTTGAATGTTATTAGCGAGACGACCATATATAAGTTTTTCACAATTAAAACGAGGATGATTTAAATGATGTAAACGAGTAAACGATTTGGACGATTTAAACGAGTTGTAAACGATTTATAAACGATTTGGAGACGATGTTAAACGATTTGGGTAAACGATTGGTTTTTGGTTAGTGTTTAGATAATGAGACGGGTGTAATGTGGTGAAAACATGGTAGATACGCCGCTGGTACTTCTTATATATAAGTGTTTTCAACATATTACATAACCGTGGCGTTATTTAGTTCACTTGGGTAAACGATAGCGAAACGATGTCACACAACGATGTTCTCTAAGTAACATACGAGTTTTATTAACGAGTTTTTACGAGATGTTTTACAATGTGCTTTACTAAAACAAAATGCTTTTGGGTCAAGAATCATGGCTACGAGGTTTTATAAACTATAACCCGCTTTATTTGAGTTGGTTAATTAAGTTGCAATATTATACTCTTTTCAAAACAAGGTTTTTAATAAAGTATTGCAACATTTAAACTAGCCATGAATCCGACACTCCTATAAAACCTATGTACTCGCCAGCATTTCTTTGCTGACTTTGTTTTCACATATGTTTCAGGAATTGATGCTTGATGATGATTACTAGGACGCATGAGTCACATAGGATCTGGACGAGACCTTAGTGACATAAAATGATGATAGTCGATATAAAACTTGTTATTCTATGTTAAGACAATGTTAATGTTTAATTATCAATAAAACGAAACACTTTTTGTGTCCATGGTTGTGAAACGATAATTCTGTTGCAACACGCCCCGACGTTTTCCGCTGCGATTTGTTGTTTACGCTGTCGGGGTGTGACATTTGATGTCAAAATTTGAGTTTAATTAGGATTTATATCAAATATGTCGTTTAATTAATAAAAAGGCCTTTATTTATGATATTGAGCATAACTCTTAATTTAGACCTCAAACTGATATCAAATTTTTAGGACATGTTTATAAATCAGTAATAAAGGTTTTTGTCCTCTCACATTCTCAAAAATCTCGTTTTAATATCAAAAGGGCATAATGGTCAACTTTTAGGCATTTAAGGGAAACATCCAATGAACTAGGATTTCTAAGGAACCAAGTTGTATAACCTCAGAGGATTATACTAACCTATAACATGGTCCTAAAGGAACCCTAAGGCATATCTAAACTAAGCTAAATCGGGTCAGAACTGAAAAGTCAAAGCAAAAGTCAACTTTTGCGACTTTCGGTTGCGAACCGAGTCTAAACTTAGAATTGTCGGGTTGAACATGCCTAGACATGTTCAATTAATATTTACTAAGTTATTAAAGTGACAAAACTGATTTTATTGCCTTTACATCATTAGATATGAATTTTATTTAAAAACCGAGTCGTTTGACTTTTATTTTAATTACTTTGACCCGACAATTAACTAAGCAAACGTGGTAATTAGGAGGTGCCCTTTTTAGGGTTTAATACCTACCTAATTACGATCACGTAGCCATGTTCGTTGCGAACAATGGCTCGATCGTTTAAAAGTCAAAGTGTTTATCGCAAATGCTTGACTTTTCGGCTTTAAGAGCCAAACAATTGAACTAAGCACGAAAGGAACACTTACGAGTGGTCCTTAGGACTGAAGGAGGTTCCTAATTTGATCAGAATCCTCTTGAAATCAGAGATATGGTAGATTTTGGAGAGATGGAGTGAATTGAAATGAATGAACAAGGCCCTATATATACTTTTCGGGATCGCATAGGATCGCGAAAACACTTGACAACCTCCTGGAAGCAGCTTTTCTTGCCACCAGACCTTTCTCCATCAATTAGGAATCTGATGCCGTCACTAAACAAATTCCTGAAATTGTAGCCATTTTTTTAGTGTTATTTTTTGGTGTCTAATCCGCATATATATCACCATTGCTCTTGATTTTCTTGATTGTATATCTCTTAAATGTCAATATATACAGGTCTGATTTAGTTTACGGAAATTTTTCAATGTCGAGAACCTCGATCAGGGAGTAAAAAAGGCGTAAGGTTCACAATGGTGTAAAACTAAAATGGGATATACCGGGCTAGGATTCGAGTTACAGGAACAAGGGCCAAACCAACCACCCAAGAATGGAATCGTCGAGCGAAAACACTTGACAACTTCCTGGAAGCAGCTTTTCTTGCCACCAGACCTTTCTCCATCAATTAGGAATCTGATGTCGTCACTAAACAAATTCCTGAAATTGTAGCCATTTTTTTAGTATTTATTTTCTGGTGTCTAATCCGCATATATATCACCTTTGCTCTTGATTTTCTTGATTGTATATCTCTTAAATGTCAACATATACATGTGTGATTTAGTTTACGGAGATTTTTCAATGCCGAGAACCTCGATGAGAGAGTAAAAAAGGCGTAAGGTTCAAAATAGTGTAAAACTAAAATGGGATATACCGGGCTAGGATTCATGTTACAGGAACAAGTGCCAAACCAACCACCCAAGAATGGAATCGTCGAGCGAAAACGCTTGACAACCTCCCGGAAGCTGTTTTTCTTACCACCAGACCTTTCTCCATCAATTAGGAATCTGATGTCATCACTAAACACATTCCTTAAATTGTAGCCATTTTTGAGTGTTTATTTTTTGATGTCTAATCCGCATATATATCACCATTGCTCTTGATTTTCTTGACTATATATCTCTTAAATGTTAACATATACACGTGTGATTTAGTTTACGAAGATTTTTCAATGTCGAGAACCTCGATCAGAGAGTAAAAAAGGCGTAATGTTCACAGTGATGTAAAACTAAAATGGGATAAACCGGGCTAGGATTCGAGTTATAGGAACAAGGGCCAAACCAACCACCCAATAATGGAATCGTCAAGCGAAAACACTTGACAACCTCCTGGAAGCAGCTTTTCTTGCCACCAGACCTTTCTCCATCAATTAGGAATCTGATACGGTCACTAAACATATTCCTTAAATTGTAGCCATTTTTTAAGTGTTTATTTTTTGGTGTCAAATCCGCATATATATCACCATTACTCTTGATTTTCTTGACTTTATATCCCTTAAATGTCAACATATACACGTGTGATTTAGTTTACGAAGATTCTTCAATGCCGAGAGCCTCGATCAGAGAGTTAAAATGGCCTAAGGTTCACAATAGTGTAAAACTAAAATGGGATATACCGGGCTAGGATTCAAGTTACAGGAACAAGTGCCAAACCAACCACCCAAGAATGGAATCGTCGAGCGAAAACGCTTGTCAACCTCCCAGAAGCTGTTTTTCTTACCACCAGACTTTCCTCCATCAATTTGAAATCTGATGTCGTCACTAAACATATTCTTTAAATTGTAGCCATTTTTTGAGTGTTTATTTTTTGGTGTCTAATCCACATATATATCACCATTGCTCTTGATTTTCTTGACTTTATATCTCTTAAATGTCAACATATACACGTGTGATTTAGTTTACAAAGATTCTTCAATGCCGAGAACCTCGATCAGAGAGTTAAAAAGGCGTAAGGTTCACAATAGTGTAAAACTAAAATGGGATATACCGGGCTAGGATTCAAGTTACAGGAACAAGTGCCAAACCAACCACCCAAGAATGGAATCGTCGAGCGAAAACGCTTGACAACCTCCCGGAAGCTGTTTTTCTTACCACCAGACTTTCCTCCATCAATTTGAAATCTGATGCCGTCACTAAACACATTCCTTAAATGGTAGCCATTTTTTGATTGTTTATTTTTTGCTGTCTAATCCGCATATATATCACATTTCTCGTGATTTTCTTGACTATGTATCTCTTAAATGTCAACATATACACATGTGATTTAGTTTACGAAGATTTTTCAATACTGAGAACATCGATCAGAGAATTAAAAAGGCGTAAGGTTCCAAATGGTGTAAAACTAAAATGGGATATGCTGGGCTAGGATTCGAATTACAGGAACAAGGGCCAACCAACCACCCAAGAATGGAATCGTCGAGCGAAAACACTTGACAATCTCCTGGAAACAGCTTTTCTTGCCACCAGATCTTTCTCCATCAATTAGGAATCTGATGCTGTCACTAAACACATTCCTTAAATTGTAGCCATTTTTTGAGTGTTTATTTTTTGGTGTCTAATCCGCATATATGACTCCATTGCTCTTGATTTTATTGAATTTATATCTCATAAATGTCAACATATACAAATGTGATTTAGTTTACAAAGAATTTTCAATGCCGAGAACCTCGATCAGAGAGTGAAAAAGGCGTAAGGTTCACAATGGTGTAAAACTAAAATGGGATATACCGGGATAGGAATTGAGTTATAGGAAAAATGGCCAAATCAACTACCCAATATTGGAATCATCGAGCGAAAACACTTGATAACCTCCTGGAATCAGATTTTCTTGCCACCAGACCTTTCTCCATCATATAGGAATCTGATGCCATCACTAAACACATTCCTTAAATTGTAACCATTTTTTGAGTGTTTATTTTTTGGTGTTTAATCCGCATATATATCACTATTGCTCTTGATTTTCTTGACTGTATATCTCATAAATGTCAACATATATACACGTGTGATTTAGTTTACGAGGATTTTTCAATGCCGAGAACCTCGATCAGAGAGTAAAAAAGGTGTAAGGTTCACAATGGTGTAAAACTAAATGGGATATACAGGGCTAGGATTCGAGTTACAGGAACAAGGGCCAAACTAACCAGCCAAGAATGGAATCGTCGAGCGTAAACACTTGACAACCTCCTGAAAGCAGCTTTTTTTGCCACCAGACCTTTCTCCATCAATTAGGAATCTGATGTCATCACTAAACACATTCCTTAAATTGTAGCCAATTTTTAGTGTTTATTTTTTGGTGTCTAATCCTCATATATATCACTGTTGCTCTTGATTTTCTTCACTGTATATCTTTTAAATATCAACATATACACGTGTGATTTAGTTTATGAAGATTTTTCAATGCCGAGAACCTCGATCAGAGAGTAAAAAAGGCTTAAGGTTCACGATGGTGTAAAACTAAAACGGAATATACCGGGCTAGGATTCGAGTTCCTTGAACATGGGCCAAACCAACAACCCAAGAATGGAATCGTCGAGCGAAAACACTTGACAACCTCCTGGAAGCATCTTTTCTTGCCACCAGACCTTTCTCCATCAATTAGGAATCTGATGCCGTCACTAAACACATTCCTTTAATTGTAGCCATTTTTGAGTGTTTATTTTTTGATGTCTAATCCGCATATATATCACCATTACTCTTGATTTTCTTGACTGTATATCTCTTAAATGTTAACATATACACGTGTGATTTAGTTTACGAAGATTTTTCAATGTCAAGAACCTCGATCAGAGAGTAAAAAAGGCGTAAGGTTCACAATGATGTAAAACTAAAATGGGATATACCGGGCTAGGATTCGAGTTATAGGAACAAGGGCCAAACCAACCACCCAATAATGGAATCGTCGAGCGAAAACACTTGACAACCTCCTGGAAGCAGCTTTTCTTGCCACCAGACCTTTCTCCATCAATTAGGAATCTGATGCGGTCACTAAACATATTCCTTAAATTGTAGCCATTTTTTAGTGTTTATTTTTTGGTGTCAAATCCGCATATATATCACCATTGCTCTTGATTTTCTTGACTTTATATCTCTTAAATGTCAACATATACACGTGAGATTTAGTTTACGAAGATTCTTCAATGCCGAGAACCTCGATCAGAGAGTTAAAAAGGCGTAAGGTTCACAATAGTGTAAAACTAAAATGGGATATACCGGGCTAGGATTCAAGTTACAGGAACATGTGGCAAACCAACCACCCAAGAATGGAATCGTCGAGCGAAAACGCTTGACAACCTCCCGGAAGCTGTTTTTCTTACCACCAGACTTTCCTCCATCAATTTGAAATCTGATGCCGTCACTAAAGACATTCCTTAAATTGTAGCAATTTTTTTGTGTTTATTTTTTGGTGTCTAATCCACATATATATCACATTTCTCTTGATTTTCTTGACTATGTATCTCTTAAATGTCAACATATACACATGTGATTTAGTTTACGAAGATTTTTCAATACTAAGAACATCGATCAGAGAATTAAAAAGGCGTAAGGTTCCAAATGGTGTAAAACTAAAATGAGATATGCTGGGCTAGGATTCGAATTACAGGAACAAGGGCCAACCAACCACCCAAGAATGGAATCGTCGAGCGAAAACACTTGACAATCTCCTGGAAACAGCTTTTCTTGCCACCAGATCTTTCTCCATCAATTAGGAATCTGATGCTGTCACTAAACACATTCCTTAAATTGTAGCCATTTTTTGAGTGTTTATTTTTTGGTGTCTAAGTCGCATATATGTCACCATTGCTCTTAATTTTCTTGAATTTATATCTCTTAAATGTCAACATATACAAATGTGATATTGTTTATGAAGATTTTTCAATGCTGAGAACCTCGATCAGAGAGTGAAATAGGCGTAAGGTTCACAATGGTGTAAAACTAAAATGGGATATACCGGGATAGGAATTGAGTTACAGGAAAAATGGCCAAATCAGCTACCCAAGAACGGAATCGTCGAGCAAAAACACTTGATAACCTCCGGGAATCAGCTTTTCTTGCCACCAGACCTTTCTCCATCTTATAGGAATCTGATGCCGTCAATAAACACATTCCTTAAATTGTAACCATTTTTTGAGTGTTTATTTTTTGGTGTCTAATCCGCATATATATCACCATTGCACTTGATTTTCTTGACTGTATATCTCTTAAATGTCAACATATATACACGTGTGATTTAGTTTACGAGGATTTTTTAATGCCGAGAACCTCGATCAGAGAGTAAAAAAGGTGTAAGGTTGACAATGGTGTAAAACTAAATGGGATATACCGGGCTAGGATTCGAGTTAGAGGGACAAGGGCCAAACCACCCACCTAAGAAAGGAATCGTCGAGCAAAAACTTGACAACCTCCTGGAAGCAGCTTTTCTTGCCACCAGACCCTTCTACATCAATTAGGAATCTGATGCCGTAACTAAACACCTTCCTTAAATTGTAGCCATTTTTTGAGTGTTTATTTTTTGGTGTCTAATCCGCATATATATATATATATATATATATATATATATATATATATATATATATATATATATATATATATATATATCACCATTGCACTTGATTTTCTTGACTTTATATCTCTTAAATGTCAACATATACACATGTGATTTAGTTTACGAAGATTTTTCATTGCCGAGAACCTCAATCAGAGAGTAAAAACGGCGTAAGGTTCACAATGGTGTAAAAAAAATGGGATATAGCGTGCTAGGATTCGAGTTAAAGTAAAAAGGGCCAAACCAACAACCCAAGAATGTAATCATCAAGCGAAAACACTTGACAACCTCCTAGAAGCAGCTTTTCTTGCCACCAGATCTTTCGCTATCAATTAGAAATCTGATGCTATCACTAAACACATTCCTTAGATTGTAGCCATATTTTGAGTGTTTATTTTTTGGTGTCTAATCCGCATATATATCACCATTGCTCTTGATTTTCTTGACTGCATATCTCTTAAATATCAACATATACATGTGTGATTTAGTTTACGAAGATTTTTCAATGCCGAGAACCTCGATCAGAGAGTAAAAAAGGCCTAAGGTTCACAATGGTGTAAAACTAAAATGGGATATACCGGGCTAGGATTCGAGTTACAGGAACAAGGGCCAAACCAACCACCCAAGAATGGAATCGTCGAGCGAAAACACTTAACAACCTCCTAGAAGCAGCGATTCTTGCCACCAGACCTTTCTCCATCAATTAGGAATTTGATGCCGTCACTAAACACATTCCTTAAATTGTAGCCATTTTTTATTGTTTCTTTTTTGGTGTCTAATCCGCATATATATCCCCATTGCTGTTGATTTTCTTGACAGTATATCTCTTAAATGTCAACATATACACGTGTGATTTAGTTTATAAAGATTTTTCAATGCCGAGAACATATATTAGAGAGTAAAAAAGGCGTAAGGTTCAAAATAGTGTTTTAAGTGGGATATACCGGGCTATGATTCGAGTTACAGGAACAAGGGCCAAACTAACCACCCAAGAATGGAATTGTCGAGCGAAAACACTAGACAACCTTCCGGAAGCAGCTTTTCTTGCCACCAGACCTTTTTCCATCAATTAGGAATCTGATGCCATCACTAAACACGTTCCTTAAATTGTAGCCATTTTTTGAGTGTGTATTTTTTGGTGTCTAATCCGCATATATATCACCATTGCTCTTGGTTTTCTTGATTGTTTATCTCTTAAATGTCAAAATATACACGTGCGATTTAGTTTACGAAGATTTTTCAATGCCGAGCAACTCGATCAGAGAGTAAAAAAGGCGTAAGGTTCACAATGGTGTAAAACATAAATGGGATATACCGGGCTAGGATTCGAGTTACAACAACAAGGGCCAAACCAACCACCCAAGAAATAAATCGTCGACCGAAAACACTTGACAACCTCCTAGAAGCAACTTTTCATGCCACTAGACCTTTCTCCATCAATTAAGAATCTGATACCGTCATTAAACACATTACTTAAATAGTAGCCATTTCATGAGGGTTTAGTTTTTGGTGTCTAATCCGAATATATATCATTATTGCTCTTGATTTTCTTGACTAGATATCTCTTAAATGTCAACATATACACGTGTGATTTAGTTTATGAAGATTTTTCAATGCCGAGAACCTCGATCAGAGAGTAAAAAAGGCGTAAGGTTCACAATGGTGTAAAACTAAAATGGGATATACCGGGCTAGGATTCGAGTTACAGGAATAAAGGCTAAACCAACCACCCAAGAATTGAATCATCGAGCGAAAACACTTGACAACCTCCTGTAAGCAGCTTTTCTTGCCACCAGACCTTTCTCCGTAAATTAGGAATCTGATGCCGTCACTAAACACATTCCTTAAATTGTCGCCATTTTTTGGTGTCAAATCCGCATATATATCACCATTGCTCTTGATTTTCTTGACTTTATATCTCTTAAATGTCAACATATACACGTGTGATTTAGTTTACGAAGATTCTTCAATGCCGAGAACCTCGATCAGAGAGTTAAAAAGGCGTAAGGTTCACAATAGTGTAAAACTAAAATGGGATATACCGGGCTAGGATTCAAGTTACAGGAACAAGTGCCAAACCAACCACCCAAGAATGGAATCGTCGAGCGAAAACCCTTGACAACCTCCCGGAAGCTGTTTTTCTTACCACCAGACTTTCCTCCATCATTTTGAAATCTGATGCCGTCACTAAACACATTCCTTAAATTGTAGCAATTTTTTGAGTGCTTATTTTTTGGTGTCTAATCCGCATATATATCACATTTCTCTAGATTTTCTTGACTATGTATCTCTTAAATTTCAATATATACACGTGTGATTTAGTTTACGAAGATTATTCAATGCTGAGAACATCGATCAGAGAGTAAAAAAGGTGGAAGGTTCCAAATGGTGTAAAACTAAAATGGGATATACTGGGCTATGATTCGAATTACAGGAACAACCAAACCAACCATCCAAGAATGGAATCGTCGAGCAAAAACACTTGACAACCTCCTGGAAACAGCTTTTCTTGCCACTAGACCTTTCTCCATCAATTAGGAATCTGATGCCGTCACTAAACACGTTCCTTAAATTGTAGCCATTTTTTGAGTGTTTATTTTTTGGTGTCTAAGTCGCATATATGTCACCATTGCTCTTGATTTTCTTGAATTTATATCTCTTAAATGTCAACATATACAAATGTGATATTGTTTATGAAGATTTTTCAATGCCGAGAACCTCGATCAGAGAGTGAAATAGGCGTAAGGTTCACAATGGTGTAAAACTAAAATGGGATATACCGGGATAGGAATTGAGTTACAGGAAAAATGGCCAAATCAACTACCCAAGAATGGAATCGTCGAGCAAAAACACTTGATAACCTCCGGGAATCAGCTTTTCTTGCCACCAGACCTTTCTCCATCTTATAGGAATCTGATGCCGTCAATAAACACATTCCTTAAATTGTAACCATTTTTTGAGTGTTTATTTTTGGGTGTCTAATCCGCATATATATCACCATTGCACTTGATTTTCTTGACTGTATATCTCTTAAATGTCAACATATATACACGTGTGATTTAGTTTACGAGGATTTTTCAATGCCGAGAACCTCGATCAGAGAGTAAAAAAGGTGTAAGGTTCACAATGGTGTAAAACTAAATGGGATATACTGGGCTAGGATTCGAGTAGAGGAACAAGGGCCAAACCACCCACCTAAGAATGGAATCGTCGAGCAAAAACTTGACAACCTCCTGGAAGCAGCTTTTCTTGCCACCAGACCCTTCTACATCAATTAGGAATCTGATGCCGTAACTAAACACCTTCCTTAAATTGTAGCTATTTTTTGAGTGTTTATTTTTTGGTGTCTAATCCGCATATATATATATATCACCATTGCACTTGATTTTCTTGACTTTATATCTCTTAAATGTCAACATATACACATGTGATTTAGTTTACGAAGATTTTTCATTGCCGAGAACCTCAATTAGAGAGTAAAAACGGCGTAAGGTTCACAATGGTGTAAAACAAAAATGGGATATAGCGTGCTAGGATTCGAGTTACAGTAAAAAGGGCCAAACCAACAACCCAAGAATGTAATCATCAAGCGAAAACACTTGACAACCTCCTAGAAGCAGCTTTTCTTGCCACCAGATCTTTCGCTATCAATTAGAAATCTTATGCCATCACTAAACACATTCCTTAGATTGTAGCCATATTTTGAGTGTTTATTTTTTGGTGTCTAATCCGCATATATATCACCATTGCTCTTGATTTTCTTGACTGCATATCTCTTAAATATCAACATATACATGTGTGATTTAGTTTACGAAGATTTTTCAATGCCGAGAACCTCGATCAGAGAGTAAAAAAGGCGTAAGGTTCACAATGGTGTAAAACTAAAATGGGATATACCGGGCTAGGATTCGAGTTACAGGAACAAGGGCCAAACCAACCACCCAAGAATGGAATCGTCGAGCGAAAACACTTAACAACCTCCTGGAAGCAGCGATTCTTGCCACCAGACATTTCTCCATCAATTAGCAATTTGATGTCGTCACTAAACACATTCCTTAAATTGGAGCCATTTTTAGTGTTTCTTTTTTGGTGTCTAATCCGCATATATATCACCATTGCTGTTGATTTTCTTGACTGTATATCTCTTAAATGTCAACATATACACGTGTGATTTAGTTTATAAAGATTTTTCAATGCCGAGAACATATATTAGAGAGTAAAAAAGGCGTAAGGTTCAAAAATAGTGTAAAACTAAAGTGGGATATACCGGGCTATGATTCGAGTTACAGGAACAAGGGCCAGACTAACCACCCAAGAATGGAATTGTCGAGCGAAAACACTAGACAAACTCCCGTAAGCAGCTTTTCTTGCCACCAGACCTTTTTTCCATCAATTAGGAATCTGATGCCATCACTAAACACGTTCCTTAAATTGTAGCCATTTTTTGAGTGTGTATTTTTTGGTGTCTAATCCGCATATATATCACCATTGCTCTTGGGTTTTCTTGATTGTATATCTCTTAAATGTCAAAATATACACGTGTGATTTAGTTTACGAAGATTTTTCAATGCCGAGCAACTCGATCAGAGAGTAAAAAAGGCGTAAGGTTCACAATGGTGTAAAACAAAAATGGGATATACCGGGCTAGGATTCGAGTACAACAACAAGAGCCAAACCAACCACCCAAGAAAGAAATCGTCGACCGAAAACACTTGACAACCTCCTAGAAGCAACTTTTCATGCCACTAGGCCTTTCTCCATCAATTAAGAATCTGATACCGTCATTACTTAAATTGTGGCCATTTCATGAGGGCTTAGTTTTTGGTGTCTAATCCGAATATATATCACCATTGCTCTTGATTTTCTTGACTAGATATCTCTTAAATGTCAACATATACACGTGTGATTTAGTTTATGAAGATTTTTCAATGCCGAGAACCTCGATCAGAGAGTAAAAAAGGCGTAAGGTTCACAATGGTGTAAACTAAAATGGGATATACCGGGCTAGGATTCGAGTTACAGGAATAAAGGCTAAACCAACCACCCAAGAATTGAATCGTCGAGCGAAAACACCTGACAACCTCCTGTAAGCAGCTTTTCTTGCCACCAGACCTTTCTCCGTAAATTAGGAATCTAAACACATTCCTTAAATTGTCGCCATTTTTTGAGTGTTTATTTTTTAGTGTCTAATCCGCATATATCTCACCATTGCTCTTGATTTTCTTAACTGTATATCTCTTAAATGTCAACATACACACATGTGATTTAGTTTACGAAGATTTTTCAATGCCGAGAACCTGGATCAGATAGTGAAAAAGGCGTAAGGTTCATAAGGGTGTAAAACTAAAATCAGATATACCGGGATAGGATTTGAGTTACAAGAAAAAGGGCCAAATCAACCACCCAAGAATGGAATTGTCGAGCGAAAACACTTGACAACCACCTGGAAGCAGCTTTTCTTGCCACCAGACCTTTCTCCATCATATAGGAATCTGATGCCGTCACTAAACACATTCCTTAAATTGTGGCCATTTTTGTGTGTTTATTTTTTGGTGTCTAATCCGCATATAAATCATATTTCTCTTGATTTTCTTGACTGTGTATCTCTTAAATGTCAACATATACACCTGTGATTTAGTTTACGAAGATTTTTCAATGCTGGGAACCCCGATCAGAGAGTAAAAAAGGCGTAAGGTTCCAAATGGTGTAAAATTAAAATGGGATATACCGGGCTAGGATTCGATTTACAGGAATAAGGACCAAACCAACCACCCAAGAATGGAATCGTCGAGAGAAAACACTTGACAACCTCCTGGAAGCAGCTTTTCTGGCCACCAGACCTTTCTCCGTCAATTAGGAATCTGATGGCGTCACTAAACACATTCCTTAAATTGTAGCCATTTTTTGAGTGTTTATTTTTTGGTATCTAATCCGCATATATGTCACCATTGCTCTACATTTTCTTGAATTTATATCTCTTAAATGTCAACATATACAATTGTGATTTAGTTTACGAAGATTTTTCAATGCCGAGAACCTCGATCAGAGAGTGAAAAAGGCGTAAGGTTCACAATGGTGTAAAACTAAAATGTGATATACCGGGATAGGATTTGAGTTACAGGAAAAATGGCCAAATCAACTACCCAAGAATGGAATCGTCGAGCGAAAACACTTGATAACCTCCTGGAATCAGCTTTTCTTGTTGGGTTTTTCACATGTTTATCAAAGTGATTTCATCCGTATGAAATAAAAATGCAGCGGATTATTATTTAAAACATGTTTACTTTCAAGATATAAAACCCGTTTTATATGCAAAACCCAATCATCGGATCCATATATGACATGCATGCTATCAAAATACAACCATAGGGTGTTATAAGAATACTACCTTACATATAGCAAAAGATATGAAGAAGATGATGTTCTTGAATGGAAATATTCGATGGAGAAGACCTCAAGCTTGCATACCCCAAGCCTCCAACAAACACCCTATGTTGCTAGGATTTACACTTGTGAACTCACTTGAAAAAATCCCTCATGAACAACCCAACTTGGCTGAAAATATGAGAGACAAAATGGAGTTCTTGCACTTGATTTTTAAACTTGAAAATACCCTCTTGTGATACAATATGTGGGGCGATTTAAGAGAGTATCTTTTCAAGTCTTACACTTGAAATATACAAAACTTGGATCACCCACTATAGCCGAAATTTTGAGAGCAATTTTTACAAGTTCTTTTTTTTATGAATTTTGTCATAAAATTCTTATTAAAGACATGAGAGAAGATGCCACCAATTTTTCCCAATGAAATGTTCTGTAAGCATGCAAATTGCATGTCATTTTATTGGACCATACATGGTCTTGGGAAGAGAAGGGGGCGGCCCACCTACTATTTTTAAAAAAAAATTCAAAATTTTCTTTTAAGCTATTTTAAGTCTTGATTAATTTTATAACTTTTATAAAATTATAACATCACATGTTATAAGACTTATACAACTATTATTATGTTATTTAACCCATTAAATGACAAAATAAAATATTCTCTCAAAATAAATAATCCATATAATTTATTAGTTTCTCTAGTGCAATTATTTAGAAAACCAATTTCTAAATATTCTAAGTGTTAATATTTATTTGTTTGATCATATCATAAATAAATATTATAAGTGTTTGTCTACCTTGTTATTGGGTATGACCCGACTTGGATCATAACGTACTAGCCACATCAATTTAATATGTGTCTTGGGCATACAGAGTCCAACAATCTCCCACTTGCACAAGATACATAGAAGATTGATGCAAGCAGTAAATGACGCCTAACAACGGTTTACTACCCCTAATACATATGACGAAGTTCCATTCAATAACATCATCCCCTTCAAGTCCCTTACTTGAACATGATTTAGGTGAATCTATCATTTATCCCTTTGTTTCAGATGTCATGTCAAATCCAGAGACATAGTGTGATCATTCTCTGTTAATTTAACTTTAGCAGGCCTTAGACATCTTACTCTCAACAAATAAGAGGAACAAATCCCTTCTTGACTACATACGTCTCTCACAATCACCTTGTACCACACCTGAGCTTAGCCTTATGTACTGTCTTTTTACAGACAGTGAAGAACTAAGTCAAGGTATAATATTCGGTGAATATCAAGACCGAATATGTATCTCAGGTCAGAGGATACTATGATATTCTCCTTTACTCAAATTTACTTATAATCAATCACAAATGATTCCATGCAGTAACATCTGAGAGCGGGTCAGTCCAATATTTGTATCCCACAAATATCTATGAACTTTGGTAGCAGCACTTTGCTCTATATTCATACCTAATGAATATCCACCAATCCAAGTTCATAATAGTCATACATTCATATTTGTTCCCACAAGTATGATCGACTATGGACATTTAGAATAATAACTTATTCACGGATTTAAACATGCTAAAATGGAACATAACTCAACATACCATACAGAGTTATAATAACCATTGTTCCAATATCCAAATACAAAATAGATCAAATCCAATCACTAGAATATCGAAGTCCTAAGGCACAAGTATGACCCTCTCATGCTTTGCCTGTTCAAGGAGCTTCGTGAGTGGATCCACAATATTTTGATCAGAGTGAACTTTGCGAATACATATCTTTCCCTTTTTCAACTTCATCCCTTATGTAGTTGAAACTCCGCTCAATGTGCCTAGTCTTTTGATGTGCACGAGGTTCCTTGATTTGAGAAATCGCACCATCGTTATCACAAAGATCTCTAGGGGTCCTTAATGGTAGGGACTACCCCTAGATTGGCAATATTTCAAGTGGCAGATCCATATGAATTATCTCGATGAATGAAGCGGCGATGTATTCTGATTCTGTAGTGGACAATACTACCCTGATTCTGATCGAGAATCTTCTCGATCAGATTGGAAACTCGTATCCATGTAACCCTTTACAACGAATTCCGAAACTCGCATCCCTGTAACCCTTTACAACGAGTTCTTCTTCACGAGATCCATATATTAGAAATATATCCTTAGTCCTTTAAGGTATTTCAATATATATTTTAACAGTCACCCAATAACGGTTACTCGCTGGTATCTTCTCGTCATGCTTAAAGCACATGACATATCCGGTCAAGTGCATATCATTGCATATATTATGGATCCTATAGCAGACGTATATGGGATTCCTTTCATTCTTTTTTGCTCATCCTTTGAGCTTGGACATTGAGATGCACTCAATATTGTCCCCTCTTGAATAGGTACCAAACCTTTCATAGAGCTCTCTATCTTTAACCTTTTCAAGACTTTGTCAATGTATGCACTTTAGTTTAAACCTATCAAGCGCCTTGATCTATCCCTATAGATCTTTATTCCCAAAATATAGACGGCTTCTCCAAGATCCTTAGTGGAAAAACAACTTCCAAGCCAGGGTTTTACACCTTCCATGGTTGGAATGTCATTTCTAAATAGTAGAATGCCATCGACATATAATACTAAGAAAGTGATTCTGCTCCCAGTAGCCTTCTTATACACACAAGCTTCATCGACGTTTTTGATGAATCCATATACCCTAATCTCTTCATCAAAATGGTGATTTCAACTTCTAAATGCTTGTTTCAATCTATAGATTGATTTCTTTAACTTGCATACTTTGTTAGGATGTTTTGGATTAACAAAACCTTCAGGCTGAACTATATAGACATCTATCAAGATATCCATTAAGGAAAGCCGTTTTGACATCCATTTGCCAAATCTCATAATCATATTATGCAGGTATGGCAAATAATATCCTTATTGACTTTAGCATCGCCATGGGCGAGAAGGCCTCATCATAATCAACCCCTTGAGTTTGAGTGAAACCTTTTGCTACAAGTCTCTCTTTATAAGTATCCAAGTTACCATGCATATCCGATTTCTTCCTGAAAACCCACTTACTTCCAACTACTTTGGAGTTAAGAGGTGGCACAACCAATTCCCAAACTTGGTTATCATACATGGATTGCATCTCTACGTTCATGGCTTCAAGCAATTAGTCACAATCAGATTTTGACATTGCATCATGGTATGTGGTAGGTTCACCTGAATCTACCACGTAGCATCCATCCAAGAAAAATACATATCTTTCAAGTGGACTACTAATTTTACCAGATCTACGAACGTTTTGTGTGTATTGATCAACCACTTGATCGTTTTCAACAATCTCTTATTGAGTGCTAGTATCAATCAAACGTGTATCGGCTTATGGTTCTTGATCCTCATCAAGTTCCATTGTTCTACTAATTCCTTCCACAAGGAATTTAGCTTCCAAGAACTCAGCCTTTCGAGCAACAAACACCTTTTTGCTCTGTTGGATCGTAGAATTAATATCCTAATCCATCTTTAGGATATCCTACAAAGATACACTTAGTGGATCGTACTTCTAATTTGTTTAGGGTGTATTGCTTTACATAAGCTTCACAACCCATACCTTTAAATATGATATGATGGAGCCCTTGCATGCCATATTTCAAAAGGTGTCCTATCCAATTTCTTGGTTTAGGCCACATTGAATGTACGGGCCGCGGAGAGCAAAGCGTAACCCCAAAATGATAGAGATAATGCGCTCTTAGCCATCATAGATCGAACCATATCCAAATAGAGTTCGATTCCTCCTCTATCGGAACGAAGAACTTTGATTGAGTTGATTTTTGTACTTCACCTTTTGAAGGCTTTCAACATTTCAAAACTTCAACTTTGTGTCTCAGCAAGTACACATAACCATAACTACTATAGTTGTCGGTAAAAGTAATGAAGTATCCTTCACCATTCCTAGTTATTGGCATAAAAGGATCACACACATCCGAATGTATGATACCTAATAAATCTTTTGCCCTTTCCCACTAAAGGGTTTCTTAGTCATTTTACCTTGTAAAGTAGATTCACATGTATCAAATGAATCAACTTCATTTGTCTCCAAAAGACCATTCTTTCGAAGTGTTTACATGCGACATCTGTTTATATGACCAAGGCGATAGTGCCAAAGATACGTCTCACTCAAATCCATTTTTGAGTTTCTTGGTGATTGCTTGGTACAGATACCCATCAAATGATGTATTATCATGAACTAATTCATAAATACCATTTGAAGGCATAGCTTTAAATTAAAACATGTCATTCATCAAAATATAAATGTCATTGTTTACAAACTTTAAATCAAAACCATATTGTCTTATAAGGGAAACTTGAATAATGTTCCTAGTCAAACTGGGAGCATACAAACATTTTTATAACATTTTCCAAATCATTTGGAAGTTTCAAAACATAGTCTCATCGGGCTACAACTTGAACTTTCGCTCTATTGCCCATGAAGAGACTAATGTCTCCCTTCTTTTTATTTCTCTTGAATTCTTGCAACAATTGCAAACATGAGTTCCACATCCGGTATCTAACACCCATGTGTTAGAAGAAATAACATTAAGGTCAATATGTATCATAAAGATTGTACCTGAGGTTTGCTCCGCATCCCTCTTATTTTTCAACTCCTTAAGATAGGTTGGACAATTCCTATTTAAATGCCCTATGTAACATCCCTATTTTTATATAAGAATTATAGGTTTGGTTAAATTTATTAACCACTAGTAACTAGTAACTAGTTATTTTTATTCAACCCAAATAGTTTTAAACACTATTTTATATAGTTGGTTGAAATATTTAATTGGCATGTATATGGGTTGACCTTTCTATTAAAATAAAAGTATCTAAAATCTTATATTATTAGACGGGTAGATTATGGGTAAGTTGAAAATTAGAAAAATGAAGTTCCTAGACGGGCCTAGGAACCGTATAATAATTAAACTATAAAAATACATTGTATTTTGAACCTACTCTATTTTTAATGAAACTTAGACCCAAATGTAGACAAAAATATTCTCGTTCTAAAAACATATTCGTTATTTTATAAAACGTCGTATTTTAGAAGATATACGCACCAAATAAGTGAAGCAGTTAAATTAATTATAATATATAAATAATAAATAAATAAAATAAAGTTTCATTTGAATATGGTAGAATCGATTACTGTAATATGGAAAAAAAAAATCAATAATTAAATAAACTATAGAATGTATAATAAAAATAATAAAATAATATCAATTGAATTTCTAAACTTTATGTACGTATGTATATAAAATAAAAATATAATAATAACATAAATTAAAGCTAAAAATAAACATTTGTGTACGTGTATGCCTTGTGTCTTTAGGATTGAAAGAGATAAATATCAGTAACATACGTGTCTATTTGTAAAAGAATCATGACTAATGCATGAATTCTTTTTGTGTACGTGTCCTTTGAGATAAGAAAGAATATTGACAAAACTTTCATAGGAAGCAAGCCTTCAACTTATAAATAGAAAGCAGTGTTTACATTTTCAATTGTTCAAAAGCTTCTTTCTTTCTACTCTCTCTCTAGAAATCGCCATCCATACTCTTGTTATTTTTTTTTTCCCTATAATAATAATAAGGTTCTGCCCTGTTTTAAGTATTGTAGCTCCAGATCACCGCTACCCTTTCTGATTGATCTGAGCCCATAACGCATGTCAGGGCCCTGCCCGACTAAGTTCGTTTGGGTTCTGTCTCGGGACATCGGGATAAGATTGAATCAGGGATACTATACTTAAATTACAAATATATATTTTTATTTCTACCAAACACACACTAGCTCGAATTCTGCTACGATACAGGGTATTAACTTGATCGCTATTACTATTCATTTTCCGACTGATCAATATATCCAATGGATGTTTAAGTGCCGCCCACACTAGGGTTATACTTTATCGTTCGTCATTAATTTGACGGATCATCGTTAATTCGATGGATGAAGTATTATACTTTGTCGTTCGTCATTAATTTGACGGATCATCGTTAATTCGATGGATGAAGTATTGCACTTTGTCGTTCATTGTGAGAATTTGATCTCGTGAGTTATCGTAATTATTGTATTAAGTTACCTACCTAGTTCGTATGCACTAGGTTACAAGGCAAAATCAATTGGCTAAGCCCTGCCTGTATAAATCTGCAATATATCAAGGCTTATCTGTAGACTAAATTATGTCCGTATGAATCTGCATGATTATCTGTGAGTCATTCTCTCTTTTTATCAAAATTGTTTATAAAAGCATGTTATTTTCAAAGTTATAATTACGGGGATTAAGTCTTTGTAATCACCAAGTTACAGCCGGTATGTGGGGTTTTGTATACATTACTTGATAATCGTCACCATTGGGGCAGCCAATGGGGGATATGACCATAGTCACAGACACCATTGGACGAATGGGCCAATGGGTCGAGTGACAAATGCCGTGGGTAGTTGGCTTGATATCAGAAACATTGTAATCGCTCTTAATACTGTATATTATAACAAATGTGTCGTTTTAGCAAAATGAATGAACTCACTCAGTATTTCCCGCTGACAAAACCTTTTTCAAACATGTTTCAGGTAATTACAGCAGAGATGGATACGGCACTGAAAGACTTCAAGAAGTGGCTTATTTTATTAATTAAATCAAATTAAGAAAAATTATTTTATGTAATCAAATTTATCTTTATTAAAGCTACCATTGTAAAACATGGGTTTATCCCATCTATTTAATAAATAAAATCCGGTGTTTTCTAAACTCTGATATTTTTCCTAACTCACGGTCCTGATGAAATTTCCGCTGCAACGTTTTCAAAATAAAAATAATCACCGGTACCGCGGGCTGTTCACGACTCTCGATTCCGTCCAGGGTGGGTCGGGGGTCGTGACAGAAGGTGGTATCAGAGCCACTGCTTCAAGCCTTTAAGTGTTGTAATAATAATACTTAAATAAAAGAGTTAGGAGATTGCTATTAACTGGTAGCACAAATGATAGCATTTAGACTTGAACTTAAGAAAAGATGCCTTAGTATAAGCTTCGAGATAAGCTAAGTACTGGTGTAAATAAAGTATGATGGGTTTTGATATACCATAAGAATGGTAATTAGAATATTGCAAGATATGATAAATAAGAAAGAATTAATAGTAATTATTGCTTATTGATATTACTTGGGCTAGAATAAGATATGTTACGAGAAATACAATTTTCTTTGGTTCTGGATAAAAGCCCTAATAAGATAGGCACTTTTGAAAAGATACTATTTATGGGAAATAGAAAATTTTCTCCGGCAAGACTGGGTATGGTGTAGCAGACTCTCCAGTTTGTCCGGATATAATGAGATTACCGCTCCGGCGCGAATTGGATAAGACGGGGTATATAATATGTCAAACAAATGACAAAATTTCCCTAAATAGTATCTTGACCAAATATTTGACTGGTTTTTGAAAATATGAATCTGTTAAATGCATTGACTTTATGAAGGGTATGTGAAATATATGATTATATAGATAATTATATCTATAAAGAATTCCAAAAGTCAAATAGGAATAAAGCACAAGTATCTGTGTCTAGATTTCTTTATCAGCAATTTCTTTTCCGATATCAAACATTATTTCGTTTAATCATCTGTCTCATAGCTCATGTGATAAAATAAACAAAGGAAACCCATTAAGTTGGGATACTATCGAAAGTATAAAAAAAAAAAAAAAAAAATTCTAACGCGTTACCATAAACTATTAACGCAAGTAAGAAGCATGTAAAGTTGTGATAATGTACAAGAAGACACATGAAAATTTAATTATAGGTCCACATAAGATGAAGCATATTCCACACAATTTCCAAGGCAAGACCTTTGAAAAATATAATTAGGTATAATAACACCTATGTGGATCCCGTCAGTAGAAGAACTAATAGCACTGGGCCACGTGATCCTACAAATAACATGAATCTCGCTGAGGTACTTTGAAACAAAATTTCACAACAATCGGTGCATAGTCTAATCAGAGTCATAATTATTAGCACTACAAAAGAAGTCACATACTTTATAATTTCCCTATTTCATTTATTCGACATTCCCTAGTAATGTCATTTAGCAACGGTTATCACACGAAAATCCAAATAAAATTCTTAAATTTCTTTTGTAAAATTCTGACCTCGGTGAATAGACTTTTTGCATTGCTACTCTCCTTAATGGTCATCATATCATGAGAATTTTTCATAATAACGAATATTGATCTATTTCATTTCTTAATAAATCCACACATTACACATGCATTGTTGGTTGCGCATATGGTTCGATTAACTTATGAAACCTACTGGAAGACTTCATTCCAATTTGTTGTTTATCCAAACTCAAATATCATTTCGCTATACTCACTATATACCGCAGTAATGCAAAACGATGACCCTTTGATATCGAGTCAATAAATTTCTTGAGAAATTCAATTTTCTTTGGCATATATGATTTTGTTGTAACCATGTCCGAACTTTCTTATTACATGAACTCGTTGTGATTAAACCAAGTTCAATTGCTTGAACTTGTTCGCATTACATATTCATTTCAAATTCCCATATGATGGATTAAAGCTATCATATTCAACATAATCCCAACAAACACTTCAATTCTCTAGAACTATAAAATGCTTATTTGGTCTTCGACTTCACTAAATCATTTCTTTGATCACGGTCACCTTGTACTAACGTTTTCATAAAATTTAAAGCTTGCACTAATCTCATTTATATATATCATATACGGATATTTATAAAAGCTATCTTAACACAAATCGTGTGATAAGATAATGATACACAAATTCTTGTCATATTTTAATATATCTCTTAAATAATTTTTACAACATCAATCTAGCCTTTCGTGATAAATTATTACTTTAACATCTTCAATCGAAAAACATTATATAAAATTTATTTTATATATGGAAACTTACATAAGTGATTACCTAATAGTATTACTATATTCTTATTAGTCACCATAAGGAGGATAAGTAAATACTTAGTCAATATAAGTAGGTGACTTATAATAAGAAGTACAGAATTTATTGTACATGTGCTTATATTTAACCAAAATGGAAATTTCATAAACTAGGCACCTAGCTCGGTTGGTTAGATGCGCGAAAGGGTGTGGCCTAGACCCGGGTTCGATCCTGGGGACGGCTGGTTTCACCATTTTTATTAGAAATTTTTCCATTTAAGTGTGTTTAGTTATGTAATACTAATATCAGTTTTATTATTAGTAAGAAAATATTAAATAATAATAGTGTTAGTATTATTTTAAAATACTAGGGTTATTGTCAAGGGCAAATATTGGGTAACCTAGCCTTAATTAGGCATGGACTGACCACCTATGCTTAAACAAGGCAGCACTAACCAATATCTAACCATGATAATGACTAGTTAAAAAAAAATTATTTTCTTATGAAACGTAGACTCCATATCTATATGGAATTTTATCACATAAATATATCTTCATATATTCATAAAAATCGATATATATATAATCCTATATAAATTTTCTTTATAAAAAAAAATATATTTGATATAAAGTAAATTTTTCTCTATATATAAATATATATATATTTTTATATATAAGAAAGATTATTTATAACTGCTAAATTATACTGTGATAACTATATATATATAAGAAAAATCGAATATACAGTATAATATATGTGAATATACAGTATAAATCATGTATATGTATATAATATCAAAATTTATACATAAAGGTGATCGGAAATTTAAAATACTAAATAAAAGTTTAACATATCTAAATATAGTTATAACAATATTATAGGATTTCACAATCATCTAGACGTAATCTATTATATCACGATCATCACTTAAGATATGAACTCTAAAATAAAGATACACTAACTTTATTGTCTTTTGGTGTATCCCTGCAATTCACTCATCTCAACACTTTTGATTTTCTCATACCATAAATATTTAACAAATTATTTTTCATGCTTTTATTTTGAACCTATCAATTCTAAGTCTTCCTCAGTTGCCAATCCAAGTAAGCCTTCTTTTGACAAAGAATTTTATTGATTTTAAAAGTCCATTACATTCATTTTAAATATATATCTTTTGGCTTGAACCTAGTCACTTTGGAAATATATCATTCCATTTCATTCATTTGTCATCGATTTCTTGAACTAATTCAGTTAAACCATTGAATCCTACTTAAGATACAACTCGTATTCACAAAAATGTGATATTTTAATTCTGTGTCATCTACCTAATATTGTTTTATTAACTAAAATATGACATAAGTCTAAAAGAAATATCGTAACCCAAATCTCGAGGACGAGATTTAAAACAAGGTGGGGAGAATGTAACATCCCTATTTTTATATAAGAATTATAGGTTTGGTTAAATTTATTAACCACTAGTAACTAGTAACTAGTTATTTTTATTCAACCCAAATAGTTTTAAACACTATTTTATATAGTTGGTTGAAATATTTAATTGGCCTGTATATGGGTTGACCTTTCTATTAAAATAAAAGTATCTAAAATCTTATATTATTAGACGGGTAGATTATGGGTAAGTTGAAAATTAGAAAAATGAAGTTCCTAGACGGGCCTAGGAACCGTATAATAATTAAACTATAAAAATACATTGTATTTTGAACCTACTCTATTTTTAATGAAACTTAGACCCAAATGTAGACAAAAATATTCTCGTTCTAAAAACATATTCGTTATTTTATAAAACATCGTATTTTAGAAGATATACGCACCAAATAAGTGAAGCAGTTAAATTAATTATAATATATAAATAATAAATAAATAAAATAAAGTTTCATTTGAATATGGTAGAATCGATTACTGTAATATGGAAAAAAAAATCAATAATTAAATAAACTATAGAATGTATAATAAAAATAATAAAATAATATCAATTGAATTTCTAAACTTTATGTACGTATGTATATAAAATAAAAAAAAATAATAACATAAATTAAAGCTAAAAATAAACATTTGTGTACGTGTATGCCTTGTGTCTTTAGGATTGAAAGAGATAAATATCAGTAACATACGTGTCTATTTGTAAAAGAATCATGACTAATGCATGAATTCTTTTTGTGTACGTGTCCTTTGAGATAAGAAAGAATATTGACAAAACTTTCATAAGAAGCAAGCCTCCAACTTATAAATAGAAAGCAGTGTTTACATTTTCAATTGTTCAAAAGCTTCTTTCTACTCTCTCTCTAGAAATCGCCATCCATACTCTTGTTATTTATTTATTTTTTCCCTATAATAATAATAAGGTTCTGCCCTGTTTTAAGTAGTGTAGCTCCAGATCACCGCTACCCTTTCTGATTGATTTGAGCCCATAACGCATGTCAGGGCCCTGCCCGACTAAGTTCGTTGGGGTTCTGTCTCGGGACATCGGGATAAGATTGAATCAGGGATACTATACTTAAATTACAAATATATATTTTTATTTCTACCAAACACACACTAGCTCGAATTCTGCTACGATACAGGGTATTAACTTGATCGCTATTACGATTCATTTTCCGACTGATCAATATATCCAATGGATGTTTAAGTGCTGCCCACACTAGGGTTATACTTTATCGTTCGTCATTAATTTGACGGATCATCGTTAATTCGATGGATGAAGTATTATACTTTGTCGTTCGTCATTAATTTGACGGATCATCGTTAATTCGATGGATGAAGTATTGCACTTTGTCGTTCATTGTGAGAATTTGATCTCGTAAGTTATCGTAATTATTGTATTAAGTTACCTACCTAGTTCGTATGCACTAGGTTACAAGGCAAAATCAATAGGCTAAGCCCTGCCTGTATAAATCTGCAATATATCAAGGCTTATCTGTAGACTAAATTCTGTCCGTATGAATCTGCATGATTATCTGTGAGTCATTCTCTCTTTTTATCAAAATTGTTTATAAAAGCATGTTATTTTCAAAGTTATAATTACGGGGATTAAGTCTTTGTAATCACCAAGTTACAGCTGGTATGTGGGGTTTTGTATACATTACTTGATAATCGTCACCATTGGGGCAGCCAATGGGGGATATGACCATAGTCACAGACACCATTGGACGAATGGGCCAATGGGTCGAGTGACAAATACCGTGGGTAGTTGGCTTGATATCAGAAACATTGTAATCGCTCTTAATACTGTATATTATAACAAATGTGTCGTTTTATCAAAATGAATGAACTCACTCAGTATTTCCCGCTGACAAAACCTTTTTCAAACATGTTTCAGGTAATTACAGTAGAGATGGATACGGCACTGAAAGACTTCAAGAAGTGGCTTATTTTATTAATTAAATCAAATTAAGAAATATTATTTTATGTAATCAAATTTATCTTTATTAAAGCTACCATTGTAAAACATGGGTTTATCCCATCTATTTAATAAATAAAATCCGGTGTTTTCTAAACTCTGATATTTTTCCTAACTCACGGTCCTGATGAAATTTCTGCTGCAACGTTTTCAAAATAAAAATAATCACCGGTACCGCGGGCTGTTCACGACTCTGGATTCCGTCCAGGGTGGGTCGGGGTCGTGACACCCTATCTCTCCATACTCAAAGTATTGATCGTTCGTGGCAACCTTTTCCTTCTTATATTTTGGTTTCGGTGGTTCTCCTTTAGGCTTTCTTTTCTTTCCCTTTGAATTTCCGTTACCATTTGCAACATTTGCTTTGGTGTCGGGGTTATAGCCTTTCTTGTTTCCATCCTCATTGATCGTTAGAATGGATAAAGCCCTTTTATCCATATTGAGTCTTTCGAGGCGATCAAATGTGGCTTTTCATCTTAAAGATATAAGACGATATTAATTGGGTTTCCTCCATTCGACATGCATGAAGCGCTCGAACCGTTTTGAAGCGTTCTACCCTTAGGAACATTTCCTATAATTGGTTAATCATGGTGTATGCCTATGATGTTCAAAACCCTTTTGAATCTCGGGAATCATAGTTCCTAACATGAGGCAAGAGGCTTGCATAGTATCCTCGATATACTTAATCCAATCGTTATAGGCATCCTTATCTTCCATAAGATGTTCATCGGGATTAGGATCATTTAACACATGGGATATCTTTTCTTACTTGAGAACGATTTTTAAGTTTCGATACCTTTCATGAAGTGTTATGATTGAGACGGTCCTTTTAAGATTGTTTTTAATGATAGGTTACGGACGGTTTGGGTAATATTGTTAGCGGCCATCTACAAAATTTCACAAGGTTCAATTTTAGTATTTTCGATATTACTATATTTTAATCATTAATACCCTTTTATGTCTCATAGACAATTAATAATTAAAATCTAGAATCCAACGTTACATTTAAATGTTGGTTAGGTGACATTTATCCCTCTATTTAAATTAACAAGGTAGTCAACATTTGACAATTGCAACCCTTTGCAACTTCTAGCCATATGGGATCGGTTAAACATCTTTATGTTTAGTTGGCATGTTTAAACCCATCAACACCTTTTGTTCGCCACGCTTCGGTGACCCTAAGTTCATGATTTCCAAATCAAGTCATCCAACTTACACTCACGTGTGAGTTTATACACATAACTGGTTAGGTGACCTTTATCCCACAAACATGGTAAACCCACCTCGAATATACAAGTTCCCTCAAATGTGGTTAGGTGACCTTTATCCCACAAAGAGTTCCCAAGTGATTAGAGTGTTGTATAAAAGGATGGTGTTTGACTTGTTTTATAAAAGGGATTTTGAGTTTTCAAAATTCTAGTTTAGAAAAACTTTTTGTACCGTACATTTGCATGCATTCAAATCCTTGGTACTTTTGTGAAAACAAATTTTTAAGGTTCTTTTAATAAAACCCATTTTATTATAAAATCAATAATTTTTAATAACCTTTTATTATCCTCTTTAATGACTTTTGAAGAACCAATTTTAAGCTTGTTGATTATTAATTGTTAAGCATGCATATCCAAATATCATCTAGACAATAAAATAAACAACCACACAAGCACAACACACATATCAATAGGTGCATAACCATAGCCAACTATTTTGACCACACTTGTTAGCCGAAACAAGTGTGTCAAAAGGTCCATCCTAAAGGGTGAATATAGACACAAATAATGTGTCGTTGAACTCCCACTTGATCCCGTATCCAGATGCTTCAAGTCTTCTTCTTGCGTTGTGATTTCTTCACATTCTTTGGGCTTCCAAATGTCTTTTTTATTCAGCTCCAAAATCCTTTGGACTTCAAAAATGTGTTTTGGTCATCGGGCTAAAATCCAGTTAAGAACTATGAAGTCCTTTAGGCCCGAAATTAGCCAAAACCAAAACCGCATTTTTGTGTGCATCCTCTTTTACAAAAAGGTATCCTAATACATTTTTTTAGTAAAATAAAATGCTCCTAATCTATTTACTTACATACCAAATGAAAATAAATAAATTACATATTTTTACAAATGGAAGACAAAATAATAATTATTACAACCCATTGAATAATTAAATACAAATCACAAACACAAACATTCAACATATATTCACGTAAGGTCATGGCTAGGTTATGAACATCAAAATATATATCCACATATATATAAAATTCAAGAGCAAAAATGGTTTCCTTTTACTACCTACATTTTCGGTCAAGAATGAAAAAACCGAAAAATGTGGATTTTTGTCCAAACAAAACAAATCCTCCACATGACATACTTTTTTCAAGATTCCTTTATTCATGTAAGAAATAAATTTTGAAAAAACAAAAGGAGAACCATGGATAAAATTTCGGCCATAGGGTTTCTACAAACCCGAAAATTTAAATCCGATAAAGCATGCACTCATATAAGCGGCTATGATACCATTGTTGGGTTTTTCACACGTTTATCAAAGTGATTTCATCCATATGAAATAAAAACGCAATGGATTATTATTTAAAACATGTTTACTTTCAAGATATAAAACCCATTTTAATATGCAAAACCCAATCACCGGATCCATATATAACATGCATGCTATCAAAATACAACCATAGGGTGTTATATGAATACTACCTTCCATATAGCAAAAGATACGAAGAAGATGATGTTCTTGAATGGAAATATTCGATGGAGAAGACCTCAAGCTTGCATACCCCAAGCCTCTAACAAACACCCTATGTTGCTAGGATTTACACTTGTGAACTCACTTGAAAAAATCCCTCTTGGACAACCCAACTTGGCCGAAAATATGAGAGACAAAATGGATTTCTTGCACTTGAATTTTAAACTTGAAAAACCCCTCTTGTGATACACTATGTGGGGCTATTTAAGAGAGTATCTTTTCAAGTCTTACACTTGAAATATACAAAACTTGGATCATCCACTATAGCCAAAATTTTGAGTGCAATTTTTACAAGTTCTTTTTTTTAGGAATTTTGTCACAAAATTCTTATTAAAGACATGAGAGAAGATGCCACCAATCTTGCCCAATGAAATGTTCTCTAAGCATGAAAATTGCAGGTCATTTTATTAGCCATACTTGGTCTTGGGAAGAAAAGGGGGGCGGCCAACCTCTTATTTTTTTTTTAAATTCAAAATTTTCTTTTAAGCTATTTTAAGTCTTGATTAATTTTATAACTTTTATAAAATTATAACATCACATGTTATAAGACTTATACAACTTTTATTATGTTATTTAACCCATTAAAAAACAAAATAAAATATTCTCTCAAAATAAATTATCCATATAATTTATTAGTTTCTCAAGTGCAATTATTTAGGAAACCAATTTATAAATATTCTAAGGGATAATATTTATTTCTTTGACCATATCGTAAATAAATATTATAAGTGTCTGTCTAGCTTGTTATTCGGTATGACCTGACTTGGATCATAACGTACTAGCCACATCAATTTAATATGTGTCTTGGGCATACAGAGTCCAACATTTCTTGCCAACAGACCTTTCTCCATCATATAGGAATCTGATGCCGTTACTAAACACATTCCTTAAATTGTAGCCATTGTTTGAGTGTTTATTTTTTGGTGTCTAATTCGCATATATATCACCATTGCTCTTGATTTTCTTGACTGTATATCTCTTAAATATCAACATATACACGTGTGATCTAGTTTACGAAGATTTTTCAATGCCGAGAACCTCGATCAGAGAGTAAAAAAGGCGTAAGGTTCACAATGGTGTAAAACTAAAATGGGATATACCGGGCTAGGATTCGAGTTACAGGAACAAGGGCCAAACCAACCACCCAAGAGTGGAATGGTCGAGCGAAAACACTTAACAACCTCCAGGAAGCAGCTATTTTTGCCACCAGACCTATCTCCATCATTTAGGAATTTGATGCCATCACTAAACACATTCTTTAAATTGTAGCCATTTTTGAGTGTTTATTTTTTGGTGTCTAATCCGCATATATATCACCATTGCTGTTGATTTTCTTGACTGTATATCTCTTAAATGTCAACATATACACGTTTGATTTAGTTTACGAAGATTTTTCAATGCCGAGAACCTGTATCAGAGAGTAAAAAAGGCGTAAGGTTCACAATGGTGTAAAACTAAAATGGGATATACCGGGCTAGGATTCGAGTTACAGGAACAAGGGCCAAACCAACCACCCAAGAATGGAATTGTCGAGCGAAAACACTTGACAACCTCCTGGAAGCAGCTTTTCTTGCCACCAGACCTTTTTCCATAAATTAAGAATCTGATGCCATCACTAAACACGTTCCTTAAATTGTAGCCATTTTTTTAGTGTTTACTTTTTGGTGCCGCATATATATCACCATTGCTCTTGATTTTCTTGACCGTATATCTCTTAAATATCAACATATACGCGTGTGATTTAGTTTACGAAGATTTTTCAATGCCGAGCACCCTCGATCAGAGAGTAAAAATGGTGTAAGGTTAACAATAGTGTAAAACAAAAATGGGATATACCGGGCTAGGATTCGAGTTACAGTAACAAGGGCCAAACCAACCACCCAAGAATGGAATCGTCGATCGAAAACACTTGACAACCTCCTGGAAGAAACTTTTCTTGCCACCAGACCTTTCTTCATCAATTAGGAATCTGATACCGTCACTAAACACATTCCTTAAATTGTAGCCATTTCTTGAGTGTTTATTTTTTGGTGTCTAATCCGAATATATATGTCACACCCTGTCTTTTGCGGAAGCGTATGATGTGTGACTAGCTTGTTATCATTGCATTCAATCGTAATAAACAACTACATGATCAAAACGATGTTCATCCATTTATGAAAATTTAAGTATTACAAACACTTGTTATTTAAGTTTTCAAAACACGACCTTTGACAAGGTTACAATTCAACAAAAGTGGATGACATCTAAACTTGTAGTCTACTTCTAGTTACGACACTTGCGCCCAAGATCCATCCTGTCACCTGAAATACATGTAATTTTGGAAAACATCAACATAAAGTTGAGCGAGTTCATGCGTCTTGTATATCTTGTATGAAAACATAGTTTGTAACCTTTACAATCAAGTATTTATTGTATAAATCACGTTTTCTTGTGTACACCACGTACTAAATGAGTGTTTGAGCAAGGACATTAAGGCATGTGAGGACATAGGGAGCTTTAGTATTTTCCCCTTTCACTGTGTCGATTTTCCCTCGACTGTGTCGATTAGCCTCGACTGCGTCAATTTTCCTTGACTGTGTCGATTTCCCTCGACTGTGTCGATTAACCTCGACTGTGTCGATTTTCCTCGACTGGGACACCGAAGCACTCAAGAGGTCACATAAGGACCATGAGTGGGGCTCGGCCGTACCCGTTAGATCTAACCCTCGTCCCTATTTAATGAATGTTTTTAATGGCTTGGTCTAGTATTCACCAAGACTTTATGGCATCTTTTGTATTAGTCTATGCTCACATGATCTAGTATTTTCTAGGCATTTATTAATGCTCATCATATTGCACTCACCACGAGTGCTTCTCGTATTCTCAAATCATAGTGCACTCGGTTCTCGTTCTCACCAAGAGTGCTTCTTGTATTTTTACCCTTTGTAAAAATTATAATATTTGTAACATGTATTTCACCCCCGAGAGTTATAAAACCAAAAACAGGTAAAGAAAAGGGGGAGCATGAACTCACAACTTTGCGTTCCTGTGCGTCGTAAACTTCACCGGATTTGCTTATTTAACGTCGTAACCTATACGCGTTTTCTTAACGTTAGTCACTAGACTTGCATCGCACAAGTACAGTCACTCTCTTTTGTATATATTCTTGTGTTAAAAATATTCTATATTTTTAACTAAGTGTTTTACTTATATTATTTTCTCAAAAATTAATATAAGTATTTCATGTTTTGCACTTTGCACCCGAATTATGTATCTTGTATGTTGTATGTGTATTTTTATGTTTATACTCCTCATGAGTATTTAGTGTATTTTTAAGTCTTAATACACTAGCACGTATAACACATACTTTATACACTTAGCACAAAAGTTGGTGATAAAATAATATATATTTTTCTCTCAAAAATATACATACTTATATCCATTTTTATTCTTGAAGAAATCCTCATTTCTTATCACCAAAAATTAGGGAAACCTTGGTAATATTTTTAGATACATTTTTAGGGAATAAGTTTCTTAAAACTTATATTTTTTTCTAAGTGTCGAAATTTATAGAAATTTCGACAGAGTTTCCCCTAAAAATGGAGGTTTCCCATGTTTTCAAAACATGTGTTTATTTTCTTTTAAATCGTCAGCAATCATCAACAACAATTATCAACAAATAATCATCAACAATAATCACTAATTTCTCCATTTCATGAACTTGAATATTTACAGAAATGTGTAGTAACTTACTAGCACATTTAGTAAGTCTTGTTATCTTTAAAAATACGTTTAGTTTCTTAAAAACTTTATTTTTAAAGAATATGAAGTTTCACAACTTCTAGTCAAGATTCACAAAAATATTTCTTTGTTGAACTTCCTTGTTACACAAGTGTTTACACACTTGTTTATTTACTAAACATATATTTAGTTCTTGTAAGATCCGTCTTTAAAGTATGTTTTTTCTTGACACGTGGTCCTTTGAAAATACCACATGCAGATGCGTAGATCTGCTAGTTTTAAACACAATTTCACAAGTAAAACTCTTTTACGCAAGTTCATGATTCGCGTGTGGTAGAGTTTCACCTTTTAACCCTTGTATTATTCAAAACAAGCTTATGTGAAGATCAACAATCTTACCAAACCGGGTTAAATGGTGATCCGAGCTACCACAATCATAGATCGGGTCTAGATATTCACAACTTTCAAGTACTACAACTTTTACACAACACATATGTTATTAACCACCATTTTTAGAGTTTTTACTAGACTTTAATACTTCAAAATGTATGTTAACGATATTTAATCGACAAAAATCTTTTTAACCACTTTAGATAAGTGTAAAAACGAGTTTTAAATGTTATACCTCTAGCTCAAGGCTAGGGAAGAATCTTGATGAAAAACGAGTGGATAAAAGCCAAATAACGAGGTCCTTCCACTTCCGTTTGCTCCAAAGCTCCTAATACGTAACCCGTGAAGCTTGTATAAACTTGGAATGGGAGGATCAAGATCGAAAATGGATGTGTAGAGGGTGGGGGTTTCGGCCGAGAGTGAAGGGAGAGCAAGAGAGAGTTTGTGAGTTGGTGTTTAGGTGATGGTGATTATGTTATGCTTAGTGATTATCTTATAGGCAACACTTAAGGGTTTTACCCAATGGAAAATGTGTTAGCTTGATACTAGACATTGGGATTTAAATAAATCAATTAGTACTAAACATGTTCCCCATGGTTGGGGCCGATTGCAAGGGGAGGGGGGCATCTAGTTCGATTTCAACTAGCTTAGTTGGTGTAAAGGTTAAGTTAAATAGGTTAGTTAAGTGTTTAACTCCGTTAGTAAAATATAGCGTGTTATGACGGGTGTTAGGGTAATCAGGGACCCTAACTGGCTTAGAAAAAAATAAATAATGAAAATAACAATATTTTCAGGTTCCGGGTAAAGTCCGGTTGTTCGGTTGGATAGTAATCCGTTAAAGTGCTAAATTACACTTTTTAGTGTCTAATAAGCACCTTTTTGTATCCTTTCGATTCCCAACACTTGGGGAAGTGTTCTGGATACTAAAACATAATTTCTGCATAATATTTTAGTGCTATAATGCTGATTATAGCTGAATTATATAAAACTCTGCACTTAAAGTGCGTTTCGGGTGCTTTTTAGTGCTTATTTTTGCTTTCGCAATGTCTATAAATTATACCCTTGCATGTACTCTTGGGTTTTAATGTACTTTTGTCGTCGGACCTACACCTAGGCCTCAATTCTAATGTCTGACTGCTTTCTGCAGTTCTGTTGACACGATGTGTCTTACCGGTGAGTTTACTAATATTTCTGACGCAACGCTCTCGTTTATGCATAAAGCTATATTTTGTAGCACAAAATGAGCATGAATTCACTTGCATGGAATTCAGAAATTTATTTGTCTGGTAAGCTAGATCATGCACAGTCATTTAAGCACAAATTACTGTTCATTTTGTGTACGGAATGTACGGAAAAGTGACGGTTGTCACAATATATCACCATTGCTCTTGATTTTCTTTATTGAATATCTCTTAAATGTCAACATATACATGTGTGATTTAGTTTACGAAGATTTTTCAATGCCGAGAACCTCGATCAAAGATTAAAAAAGGCGTAAGGTTCACAATGGTGTAAAACTAAAATGGGATATACCGGGCTAGGATTCGAGTTACAGGAACAAAGGCTAAACTAACCACCCAAGAATTGCATCGTCGAGCGAAAACACTTGACAACCTCCTGTAAGCAGCTTTTCTTGCCACCAGACCTTTCTCCATCAATTAGGAATCTGATACCATCACTAAACACATTCCTTAAATTGTAGCCATTTTTTGAGTTTTTATTTTTTGGTGCCGCGTATATATCACCATTGCTCTTGATTTTCTTGACTATATATATCTCTTAAATGTCAACATATACACGTGTGATTTAGTTTACGAAGATTTTTCAATGCCGAGCACCTCGATCAGAGAGTAAAAAAAGCGTATGGAATCGTCGATCGAAAACACTTGACAACCTCCTGGAAGTAACTTTTCTTGCCACCAGACCTTTCTCAATCAATTAGGAATCTGATACCGTCACTAAACACATTCCTTAAATTGTAGCCATTTCTTGAGTGTTTATTTTTTGGAGTCTAATCCGAATATATATCACCATTGCTCTTATTTTCTTGACTGAATATCTCTTAAATGTCAACATATACACGTGTGATTTAGTTTAAAAAGATTTTTCAATGCCGAGAACCTCCAACAGAGATTAAAAAAGGCGTAAGGTTCACAATGGTGTAAAACTAAAATGGGATATACCATGCTAGGATTCGAGTTACAGGAACAAAGGCTAAACCAACCACCCAAGAATTACATCGTCGAGCGAAAACACTTGGCAACCTCCTGTAAGCAGCTTTTCTTGCCACCAGACCTTTCTCTATCAATTAGGAATCTGATACCGTCACTAAACACATTCTTAAAATTGTAGCCATTTTTTGAGTGTTTATTTTTTAGTGTCTAATCCGCATATATCTCACCATTCCTCTTGATTTTCTTCACTGTATATATCTCTTAAATGTCAACATACACACATGTGATTTAGTTTACGAAGATATTTTAATGCCTAGAACCTCGATCAGAGTGTGAAAAAGGCGTACGGTTCACAATGGTGTAAAACTAAAATGTGATATACCGGGATAGGAATTAAGTTACAGGAAAAAGGGCCAAATCAACCACCCAAGAATGGAATCGTCGAGCGAAAACACTTGACAACCACCTGGAAGCAGCTTTTCTTGCCACCAGACCTTTATCCATCATATAGGAATCTGATGCCATCACTAAACATATTCCGTAAATTGTAGCCATTTTTTGAGTGTTTATTTTTTGGTGTCTAATCGGCATATATATAACCAATGCCCTTGATTTTCTTGACTGTATATCTCTTAAATGTTAACATATACACGTGTTATTTAGTTTTCGAATATTTTTCAATGCCGAGAACCTCGATCAGAGAGTAAAAAAGGCGTAAGGTTCACAATGGTGTAAAACTAAAATGGGATATACCTGGCTAGGGTTCGAGTTACAGGAACAAGGGCCAAATTAATTTCCCAAGAATGGAATCGTTGAGCGAAAACACCTAACAACCTCCTGGAAGCAGCTTTTCTTGCCACCAGACCTATCTCATCAATTAGGAATCTGATGCCGTCACTAAACACATTCATTAAATTGTAACCATTTTTTGAGTGTTTATTTTTTGGTGTCTCATCCGCATATATATCACCGTTGCTCTTGATTTTCTTGACTGTATATCTCTCAAATGTCAACATATACACGGGTGATTTATTTTACGAAAACTTTTCAATGCTCAGAACCTCGATCAGAGAGTAAAGAAAACGTAAGGTTCACAATGGTGTAAAACTAAAATGGGATATACCTGGCTAGGATTTTCGAATTTCAGGAACAAGGGCCAAATCAATCACCTAAGAATGGAATCGTCGAGCGAAAACACCTAACAACCTCCTGGAAGCAGCTTTTCTTGCCACCAGACCTATCTACATCAATTAGGAATCTGATGCCATCACTAAACACATTCCTTTAATTGTAGCCATTTTTTGAGTGTTTATTTTTGGTGTCTAATCCGCATATATGTCACCATAGCTCTTGATTTTCTTGAATTTATATGTCTTAAATGTCAACATATACAAATGTGATTTTGTTTACGAAGATTTTTCAATGCCGAGAACCTCAATCAGAGAGTGAAAAAGGCGTAAGGTTCACAGTGGTGTAAAACTAAAATGGTATATATCGGGATAGGATTTGAGTTACAGGAAAAAGGGCCAAATCAACCACCCAAGAATGGAATCGTCGAGCGAAAACACTTGACAACCTCCTGGAAGCAGCTTTTCTTCCCACCAGACCTTTCTCTATCATATAGGAATCTTAAGTCGTCACTTAACACATTCCTTAAATTGTAGCCATTTTTCGTGTGTTTATTTTTTGGTGTCTAATCCGCATATATATCACCATTGCTCTTGATTTTCTTGACTGTATATCTCTTAAATGGCAACATATACACGTGTGATTTAATTTACGAGGATTTTTCAATGCCGAGAACCTCGATCAGAGAGTAAAAAAGGTGTAAGGTTCACAATGGTGTAAAACTAAATGGGATATACCGGGCTAGGATTCGAGTTACAGGAACATAGGCCAAACCACCCACCCAAGAATGGAATCGTCGAACGAAAACTTGACAACCTCCTGGAAGCAACTTTTCTTGCCACCAGACCTTTCTCCATCATTTAGGAATATGAGGCCATAACTAAACATATTCCTTAAATTGTAGCCATTTTTTAAGTGTTTATTTTTTGGTGTCTAGTCCGCATCTATATCACCATTGCTCATGATTTTCTTGACTTTATATCTCTTAAATGTCAACATATACACATGTGATTTAGTTTACGAAGATTTTTCAATGCGGTGAACCTCGATCAGAGAGTAAAAATGACGTAAGGTTCACAATTGTGTAAAACAAAATGGGATATACCGGGCTAGGATTCGAGTTACAGGAAAAAGGGCCAAACCAACAACCCAAGAATGGAATCATCGAGCGAAAACACTTGACAACCTCCTTGAAGCAGCTTTTCTTGCCACCAGATCTTTCTCCATCAATTAGAAATCTGATGCCGTGACTAAACACATTCCTTAAATTGTAGCCATTTTTTGAGTGTTTATTTTTTGGTGTCTAATCCGCATATATATCACCATTGCTCTTGATTTTATTGATTGTATATCTCTTAAATATAACCATATACACGTGTGATTTTAATTTACGAAGATTTTTCAATGTCGAAAACCTCGATCTGTGAGTAAAAAAGGCGTAAGGTTCACAATGGTGTAAAACTAAAATGAGATATACAGGGCTAGGATTCGAGTTACAGGAACAAGGGCCAAACCAACCACCCAAGAATGGAATTGTCGAGTGAAAACACTTAACAACCTCCTGGAAGCAGCTATTCTTGCCACCTGACCTTTCTCCATCAATTAGGAATTTGATGCCGTCACTAAACGCATTCCTTAAATTGTAGCCATTTTTGGAATGTTTAGTTTTTGGTGTCTAATCCGCATATATATCACCATTGCTGTTGATTTTCTTGACTGTATATCTCTTAAATGTCAACATATACATGTTTGATATAGTTTACGAAGATTTTTCAATGCCGAGAACCTAGATCAGAGAGTAAAAAAGGCGTAAGGTTCACAATGGTGTAAAACTAAAATGGGATATACCGGGCTAGGATTCGAGTTACAGGAACAAGGGCCAAAACAACCACCCAAGAATGGAATTGTCGAGTGAAAACACTTGACAACCTCCTGGAAGCAGGTTTTCTTGCCACCAGACCTTTTTCCATAAATTAGGAATCTGATGCCATCACTAAACACGTTCCTTAAATTGTAGCCATTTTTTGAGTTTTTATTTTTTGGTGCCGCATATATATCACCATTGCTCTTGATTTTCTTGACTGTATATGTCTTAAATGTCAACATATACACGTGTGATTTAGTTTACGAAGATTCTTCAATGCCGAGCACCTAGATCAGAGAGTAAAAAAAACGTAAGGTTGACAATGGTGTAAAACAACAATGGGATATACCGGGCTAGGATTCGAGTTACAGTAACAAGGTCCAAACCAACCACCCAAGAATGGAATCGTCGATCTAAAGCACTTGACAACCTCCTGGAAGCAACTTTTCTTGCCACCAGACCTTTCTCCATCAATTAGGAATCTGATACCGTCACTAAACACATTCCTTAAATTGTAGCCATTTCTTGAGTGTTTATTTTTTGGAGTCTAATCCGAATATATATCACCATTGCTCCAATAGAGATTAAAAAGGCGTAAGGTTCACAATGGTGTAAAACTAAAATGGGATATACCGAGCTAGGATTCGAGTTACAGGAACAAAGGCTAAATCAACCACCCAAGAATTACTTCGTCGAGTGAAAACACTTGGCAACCTCCTGTAAGCAGCTTTTCTTGCCACCAGACCTTTCTCCATCAATTAGGAATCGGATAACGTCACTAAACACATTCCTTAAATTGTAGGCATTTTTTGAGTGTTTATTTTTTAGTGTCTAATCCGCATATATCTCACCATTCCTCTTGATTTTCTTCACTGTATATATCTCTTAAATGTCAACATACACACATGTGATTTAGTTTAAGAAGATTTTTCAATGCCGAGAACCTAGATCAGAGAGTGAAAAAGGCGTAAGGTTCACAATGGTGTAAAACTAAAATGGGATATACCGGGATAGGATTTAAGTTACAGGAACAAGGGCCAAATCAATCACCCAAGAATGGAATCGTCGAACGAAAACACCTAACAACCTCCTGGAAGCAGCTTTTCTTGCCACCAGACCTATCTTCATCAATTAGGAATCTGATGTCGTCACTAAACACATTCCTTAAATTGTAGCCATTTTTTGAGTGTTTATTTTTGGGTGTCTCATCCGCATGTATATCACCATTGCTCTTGATTTTCTTGACTGTATATCTCTTAAATGTCAACATATACACGGGTGATTTAGTTTACGAAGATTTTTGAATGCTGAGAACCTCGATCAGAGAGTAAAGAAGGCGTATGGTTCACAATGGTGTAAAACTAAAATGGGATATACCTGGCTTGGATTTTCGAATTACAGGAACAAGGGCCAAATCTATCACCTAAGAATGGAATCGTCATGCGAAAACACCTAACAACCTCCTGGAAGCAGCTTTTCTTACCACCAGACCTATCTACATCAATTAGGAATCTGATGCCATCACTAAACACATTCATTTATTTGTAGCCATTTTTTGAGTGTTTATTTTTTGGTGTCCAATCCGCATATATGTCACCATTGCTCTTGATTTTCTTGAATTTATATCTCTTAAATGTCAACATATACAAATGTGACTTTGTTTTCGAAGATTTTTCAATCCCGAGAACCTCAATCAGAGAGTGAAAAAGGCGTAAGGCTCACAATGGTGTAAAACTAAAATGGTATATATCGGGATAGAATTTGAGTTAGAGGAAAAATGGCCAAATCAACCACCCAAGAATGGAATCGTCGATAGAAAACACTTGACAACCTCCTGGAAGCAACTTTTCTAGCCACCAGACCTTTCTCCATCGTATAGGAATCTTATGCCGTCACTAAACACATTCCTTAAATTGTAGCCATTTTTCGTGTGTTTATTTTTTGGTGTCTAATACGCAGAAATATCACCACTGCTCTTGATTTTCTTGACTGTATATCTCTTAAATGGCAACATATACACGTGTGATTTAATTTACGAGGATTTTTCAATGCCGAGAACCTCGATCAGAGATTAAAAAAGGTGTAAGGTTCACAATGGTGTAAAACTAAATGGGATATACCGGGCTAGGATTCGAGTTACAGGAACAAGGGCCAAACCACCCACCCAAGAATGGAATCATCGAGCGAAAACTTGACAACCTCCTGGAAGCAACTTTTCTTGCCACCAGACCATTCTCCATCATTTAGGAATCTGAGGCTGTAACTAAACACATTCCTTAACTTGTATCCATTTTTTAAGCGTTTATTTTTTGGTGTCTAGTCCGCATCTATATCACCATTGCTCATGATTTTCTTGACTTTATATCTCTTAGATGTCAACATATACACATGTGATTTAGTTTACCAAGATTTTTCAATGCCGTGAACCTCGATCAAAGAGTAAAAACGGCGTAAGGTTCACAATTGTGTAAAACAAAAATTGGATATACCGGGCTAGGATTCGAGTTACAGGAAAAAGGGCCAAACCACCAACCCAAGAATGGAATCATCGAGCGAAAACATTTGACAACCTCCTGGAAGCAGCTTTTCTTGCCACTAGATCTTTCTCCATCAATTAGAAATCTGACGCCGTCACTAAACACATTCCTTAAATTGTAGCCATTTTTTAGTGTTTATTTTTTGGTGTCTAATCCACATATATATCACCATTGCTCTTGATTTTCTTGACTGTATATCTCTAAAATATAACCATATACACGTGTGATTTAGTTTACAAAGATTTTTTCAATGTCGAGAACCTCGATCAGAGAGTAAAAAAGGCGTAAGGTTCACAATGGTGTAAAACTAAAACGGGATATACGGGGCTAGGATTTGAGTTACAGGAACAAGGGCCAAACCAACCACCCAAGAATGGAATTGTCGAGCGAAAACACTTAACAACCTCCTGGAAGCAGCTATTCTAGCAACCTGACCTTTCTCCATCAATTAGGAATTTGATGCCGTCACTAAACACATTCCTTAAATTGTAGCCATTTTTTGAATGTTTATTTTTTGGTGTCTAATCCGCATATATATCACTGTTGCTCTTGATTTTCTTGATTGTATATCTCTTAAATGTCAACATATACACGTGTGATTTTGTTTACTAAGATTTTTCAAATCCGAGAACCTATATCAGAGAGTAAAAAAGGCGTATGGTTCACAATGGTGTAAAACTAAAATGGGATATACCGGGCTAGGATTCGAGTTACAGGAACAAGGGCCAAACCAACCACCCAAGAATGGAATTGTCGAGGAAAAACACTTGACAACCTCCTGGAAGCAGCTTTTCTTGCCACATGACCATTTTCCATGAATTAGGAATCTGATGCATCACTAAACACATTCCTTAAATTGTAGCCATTTTTTGAGTTTTTATTTTTTGATGTCTAATCCGCATATATATCACCATTGCTCTTGATTTTCTTGACTGTATATCTCTTAAATGTCAACATATACACGTGTGATTTAGTTTACAAAGATTTTCCAATGCCGAGAACCTCGATCAGTGAGTAAAAAAGGCGTAAGGTTCACAATGGTGTAAAACTAGAATGCGATATACAGGGCTAGGATTCGAGTTACATGAACAAGGGCCAAACCAAGCACCCAAGAATGGAATCGTCGAGCGAAAACACTTGACAACCTCCTGGAAGCAGCTTTTCTTGCCACCAGACCTTTCTCCATCAATTAGGAATCTGATACCGTCACTAAACACATTCCTTAAATTGTAGCCGTTTTTTTAGTGTTTATTTTTTGGTGTCTAATCCGCATATATATCACCATTGCTCTTTATTTTCTTGACTTTAGGAACAACTTCTGGATAATCACGAACAATAGGAATCTCTTTGATCTTCCTACATTCGGCCTTCATATCCACCACGTTGACTTAGAACGCAGGATAACCTTTTCGTAACATCTTGAGCATCTTCATAATACTGACGACACTCGATACTCGACTTGATTGATCTCTGTGAACAACAATCGCTTCACCACCATCTGGACTAGGTATCCGTACTTGCTTCTTCGAACAATTAATCTCCTCTTTGTTCTTGGATAACCAATCCATTCCCACAACTACGTCGAAGCTTCCCAGCTCCACTAGTAATAAGTCGATACTAAAACTATGATCATCTAACTGAATACTACAATTGCGGACGACCTCGCTAGTTTCTATCAGTTTACCATTTGCTAGTTCTATCGAGTACTTCTTACTTAGCTTACTTGTTGGTGAACACATAAATGGTTCAAAGTTTTTTGAGACAAAACTCAAGTCAGCTCCGGTATCAAAGAGTACGAACGCAGAATGGTTATTGATAAAAAAACATACCAGTGACAACAGCAGGATCGTCACGTGCCTTCCTAGCGTTTAGCTTGAACGCTCAACCCCTGGCATTCTGACCCTTTGCTTTTGGACAATCTTTCTTCAAATGTCCTGGTTCCCCCCACTGAAAGCATCCCTCAAGCTTCGCTCCTTCCAAAGTACTTTTAGCATAGCACTCGCGGGTAACATGCCCATTTCGTCCGCATCTGGCGCACTTCTTCTGCTCATCCTCGTGAGTCTTCCTCTCAGAACCACTTATGCCATCTTTGACGTTATCCTTTCTAGAGCTGCTAGAACTGGCTACCTACGCCTTCCTCAAACAGCGCTTCCTGTAACACTTCTCATCAGTTTCCTTCCTCGGGCTCTCGGACTTGCGCTTCTTTGAATCTTCTGACTTAGACACAGAATGCCCCGACCTTTCAGATTTCGCGTATGCTTTGGCCTTGGCAGATGACTTCCCGGTTTCCTCCTTTTTATCAAGCCAATTTTGCGTGCAGCGTCGTCTGATCACGATTTTACCAAATAGTAGCCTCTAGGTAGGTAGTGGGTTTCGCTGATGTGACAATGATGCGAATCCGTGGCGACAATCCCCGGATATACCTCTCTACCTTTACATAATCAGGAATAACCATTCGTGGAACTAACCTCGCCAAATCGTTAAAACGGGAAGTGTAAGCTCTGACGTTCAGACCTTCCATGGTTAGGTTCCAGAAGTCGGTCTCGATTTTCTGAATTTAACTGCGCGGGCAGTACTCTTTCAGGAGCATCTCTTTAAGTTCGTTGCAGGTTAGACCATAGGCAGCATCTTCACCCAAATTCTGAACTTGCGAGTTCCACAAGGATAGTGCTTCATCAAGAAAAGAACAAGAAGCATATCTCACTCTTTGATCAGCAGCACAACCACTGATTGCCATGACAAATTCCATCTTCTCAATCCATCTGGTAATATCTAAGGGTCCTTCGGCACCAGTAAATGATCGTGGGTTACAGCCCTTGAATGTTTTATAGGTACATCCATGCACTGTTCAATAACGTTAATGAAAATCAGGAATACGTTCCAATGATATCGTAGCACATGAACTACTAAAACTTTCCGATCATATTTTACCTGGAGGGTTTCCAATATGTGCCCCACCAAAACCTTGCCCGTGAGCACCACGTCCACGTCCTTGACAATTATTTTGGTTAGCATTAAGCTATTCCATGGCAGTATTAACGTGTTGGGCTATGAGTTGAGCCAACTCTTCCGGTGTGGTAGGTAGTCCAGAACCCTGTCTTATTTTTTGCGGCATTTCGTGGTTTCTATTATTACAACAATAATAATCACATAAGACGATAACCAAAAATAATTCAATCATTAAATATTAGTGGACCAAACATTGCGCATGTATAATATCCACATATTAATGAGAACAACTTTTAAACCAAAAGTAAATCATTGATACTCATTATAGAAATTAATTAAACTTGTTTCTAGTTCAAACCGACTACCCTTGGCATGTCTACGTTGACACCCATAACAAGTTCACGCAAAATTTCCATGTAATATCTCTAAAATGAAACTGGCACGCAGGTCTCCAAATAAAAGAGTATCAAAATGTCTAATAATACAACCCATCAAAACAAACAACAAACAAACATCAACGCTTCAAACCTAAGTATTCTAACATCTCCTTGACAAGTTTCTCCAGGTCCACTATCCTCCAATGCATCTGGTCTCTTGCAATATCATCTAAAACCTTCAACTCCTCGTGCCCATCCATGGGTCCCTCAAGGTCCTTCGCCTTACCCTTGGCTGAGTCTAGATCTCCGCGCAAAGCGGCGAGCTGTTGATCGTAGTGGCAATATCGGTCTACCTTATCTCCTTTCTGCTTCTTGGAAGCAGATGTCGTCTCAGCGCATGACGTAGATACGATATCCCCAGCAAGACTAGTCCTCTTTCTACGATGATAATAGACTAATAGTGGCGTAGTAGGAGCACGTGACTCTAAAACAGGTAAAGATGACTCAGATAAAACAGGTGGAGGGATCTCAACGACAGGCTCGATCACAGCAGTAAGTGGGACGACTGATGGCTCTAACGGTCGAGCCGTGATAATAGTGGCGTCCACCCCTGGTGCGTTACTGAGAGATCATCCGACAATAGGGACACCTCTAATCACATCATCGATAGCTGGTACAATGCCTAATGATTGTCTCGTCTCATGAATCGAGAGAGGAACATCATCGTCATCATCAATCCACCCGTTACTAGAGAAAGCGTATCGGGGGTCTACCTGGCTGGCAAAGGCAGCAGGATTGACGTGGAAAGATGAGGTGACGGAAGTTGTGATAGGTAATACCTGGTATGATGGATCTGGGTAAAGTATCGAAATCTGGCTCGCAACCTGAGTCATAGATCTCGATGACCTCGTGTTCGTGCGACATCTGTGACACATATATAACCACACAAGTGAGTGCATGATCAAAATGAATAGTAACACATAAGGCCCAAATAAACAGAAAATCACGTATGCACATAAAAACATAATGGTTTTCATACATGATAAATTTTCTATATTTATTCAAAAATTTTGGTTTCGAGAATTTTGGAGTTTAAATCTCGAAATTCTTCTATTGAAGTCTAGAGTTTTCTCCCGAAAACATCTAGTTCGCTAACAACCAATGGCTCTGATACCAACTTCTGTCACACCCCAAAAACGTCGCAGCGGAATATAAAACGTAGTGGTGACGGAAGTTGGTGCCCATTAATGTCTTGTTGAACGATACAATTAATTGTTGGACATATTGACTTAATTAAAACATAAGTTATAAACATAACGTTTTAAAACACGACACAACCACCACATAGTTAGGTTGTCTTTGATCCTCGCAGATCTTATTACATTTGTCCCAGAAAGTTTAAAAAGTTAGTCCAACATTTTAAGTGACAGAACATGCATCAACAAACACAAGATACGCCATGATTCCCGAAGCCAAACTCAAGTACCTGTATAACACGTTTAAAATCAAGTATCGACACAAAGGAAGGTGAGTTCACGTATTCAAATTTAAACAATTTGATCCTAAGGAAAAGCTTTCTAATTATGTGTTTATAATGAAACATCCATATAATTTTAGAAAGACCATTTATTTCCTTAACAAAATCCTTGGGTCATCTGTCGTAAATTGAAAACTCGACAATAGGGCATTTTCCCATGTTTTGTATATTAAATTTATAGCGTCAACGTTCAGACTCGTATGTTAGCTAGACAATAACAACTATATATTTACCATGTAGGGATAATCAAGGATAGTCTATAAACAGAATATCAATTCGTCGTTTGACTTGACACGGGGCGACCGGTCACGACGGGGTTGTCAACCCGATAGATCTACCAACTATTCATCGCATGCAATACTTATATGATTAAACGACATCATTGGCGCATGGTCCATATCGAGACCATCTATGATGCCTGCCTCACGTATAATATATATATCCTACTAATATGACAAATTTAATATAAATGGTTGTACGGAATTTACTGAAATCCCTGGGACCAAGCAAACCCGTCCCAACAACACGGTCGGTTTTTCCTCGGAAATACCGTACCGTCCCAGTTTCTCCTCGAGACATATATTTATCAAAAACGTTTTATCTCGAAAACCTATGATTTATCAAAACTCCATATATATTCTCAATGACAATATAGGATTTATATTAAAATATATGTTTTAATTCAAAAACATTATTAAACCTTTTTAGGCGTGTTCTTCCCCTAAAACATATACAAAATAGTAAAAAGAGGGCGGTTTAGTGACACTCACCTTTGGGTGCGTATTTTTAAATAGCGCAATCCCACAGTTTGATTTCTAAACGTCCTATTATATGTAGGAACTATTATAAAATCAAAATATCACAAAAATCCTAAGTTTCTCTGTTTCTTAGAATTGTCACATAACTTTGGGATTTTCTCGAAAAGTTATGTTTTTTTATTATGGTGGCACGTTAATATATATGAGTCCATATATATATATATATATATATATATATATATATATTTTTAAGGTTTTGCGACTTGAACGATTTTATTGGTGACCGTTATCTTGTAAATCCATTAACACTCCCGTTTATACGTAATATATATACATAAACGTTCACATAAATTATTATCGAAACACGTGTAATCTTGTTAACTTATCTATTTTGTTTTTTTAAGGCAAATATACAATAAATTTCTTATACGTATCAAATTTCATGCTCGACAAACAAGTTACACTTTTAACGCGATTTTTACCGTTTCTATCACATAAAAAGCACAAGTGTACATGCACAATCTAAATTTCCCAAAATCATGTTAAACTTAACATATTTTCACATTCACATGTTTAAATCACATAACATAGCTTTACTCATAAGGTTCACCCAAAATTATCCATACTAGTGTTCATTGAAAAACGCGTATTTTAGCGATTCGGTAACGTTTTCGGGCGTCGGAAGTCACGTATGACTAACCAAACACCAAGTAAACTTAAAATTAGTTAAAATAATTATTTTTAAACTAAAAATATCAGTTTACTTACTGATCTAAATCAGTTTCACAAAAATCATTCGAAAAGCCGATTTTGAGCGTTTTAACGCATAGTTTTGCGTTAAACGTTACTATAATCATCCCAACTTGAAATGACTTGATATTTTAAAACAATACATGTTATTTACTGATTAAAATAGTGGTTATAATCAGATTAGTGCAGTTTTGTGTAAGCCACATAAATCATGCGATTTCACGTATTTTACAACTCCTAATGCACCAAATACAACATGCAAGGCTAGTAAACCTTATGACAAAGTTATATATCATTAAAAACTTCAAAATAATCTTATTTTTAGTGTGTGTAATCTGATCAAAATTGATTTTTATTAAATCATACTCAAATGATCATTTCATGCTTTCATATCATCATCTATGTTCACATTTAAGGTTATATGCATGCATACATATATATACATATATATACGAAATATATATACACATATAAACTTCCAAAAATTTACTTTTCAACATATCACTTTCAAATCTTAAATCACTTTAGAACATTCTTATATGACACTTGTTGATTCTCATATGCAATCCTACTTTTCAAGAAATCAAATAAATCAAGAAAGCTTTCAACAAACATCAAAACATAAACATCTACACATACACACACATTCACGGCCATACATACATATATGCATACACCCATTTTTATTTTATTCAAAAACCCATTAGTTTTTAGTTTCAAGTTAGTGTTTAAATTCAAGAACAAGAGACACTTTCACTATTATCTTCCTCACCATGAGTCATGAACAATATTTGAAAGAAAATGTGTTATACCTTCAAGATTCTTAGTGGGTTTTAAGATTAGTGATGATATGAAGCCTTGTTTTTGCTCAAACCTCCTTGAAATCACTTCTAAACCTTCATGTAAGCTTGAAAACACCTTGGAATGGACATGATTCTTCAAGATTTGAGTTTGGAAATGAAAATGGAAGTGTAAAAGGGGGTGTTTGGCCGAGCTTGGTAGAGAGAGAGAGTGAATTTTGAAAAAAAGATTTCTTGAAAGAATGTAAGTTTATGGAAGCATGCAATGGTCTTAATCGTCACCTTTCATTCTCTAGTTATTACATGTGGCTATTTGAGAGAATCAAGGGAATGTGGGCAACCCTTAATGCCGCCACCTATCCCCTCTCACACACACATATTATATACATACACATATTATATGTAAATTAGTGTAAAAACATGTATTTTACTGGATACCGGGTATTTTGTCTAGTGTATTAACCCCTTTTTAGTGCGTTTTAACTTATTTTTATCATTCTATAAAAATAATCACATAAAATTATTACTGAAATAATTACTAGTTGCCTTGACTGGCTGCGTTGACGGTATTTTGTCAAATACGTGCAGTATCGCGCGGTACGCGCTCAAACTCGAAAAATAAAGTTTCTTAGCGTTTTAATTTATTTTTCCTCACGGATACGATTAAAATTACTATTCTAATCATAACGGAATATTTTTAGGATTTTAACACTGATTGGGTGGTCACCGACGTTCGTTTCGCATTTTAATCGATATGCGATAAGCGTTTATTTTATCGTTTCCAACATAATTTTGATAAATGTTTGGACTCACCAACACATTGAATATCATATAAAAACATCATAATTAGTCATATGCAGCCTTTTTATATATATATTCACTGCACGTGTTACTATCGTACGGTACGGCCTGTGTTAGGATCTGAGTTTGGATTGATTGTGTTTTACGTTTGAAATAAGATGAACAATGAACAAGTAATGCAGCGGAATATAAATGGAAACAAACTTTTCACAATCAAACAGGAGAATTGCTTTCAACACGCATTTTCAACAAAGAACCGAATGATTGAATTTATTTCATCAACGATTACAATTGCATGCATGTAACAAACTCCCCCTCAGCCTGAGCTCACAGTGATTGTTCGTACAGGAAGAAAGATGGTGAAGAGCTAATAGAACAGTACAGGGTACTGTTCTATTTATAGGCACGAACAAACCATTGTGGCATCTTTGCTGACGTCACCATGAAAGTGACATCTAACCTCCTAAGAAACTCTAACAACTGATCTATACAAGCACTGCTTTTCTAACAACTGTTATACAATACATTACATAAGGAAAACTAAACTACTGCTTTATCCTTCCACTATTGTGAACCCAACAGTACTTGATGTGTTCAGCAGTGCTTGACCCAATAGCAGTAGATTCATCAGCAGGGCTTTAGTCTTCATCAGTCTTTTGACTTGATCAGTAGTTGTAGGTCAGCAGTTGTAAGGATCAGTGGATTGGAGGTCATCAGATGTTGAAACCACTTTCAAGGGGAGAGACTTGTATACATAACATCTGCTTATTCTGGATCCACTGCTCTGATCCAGTTTTGGCTTTAATTATCTGTTCCTCTGATAGGGTTCAATCCCAACAATCTCCCCCTGGAACAGATAATGCCAAAACCCTTCATTATTTGTAGATCTTTATTGCCTCATCAACAGTTCCCTTATTTGCCCTTTGAGTTGTAACTCAAAGTATAAAGCATCTGTGTCATCTTCATCCCTACAATGTAGAAGATCAAGGAGATCCTGCAAATCTTCAACACTTAGGCCAAGTGCTTGTTCCCTTTGTTATTTTCTTCACTTCTCCACTGGACTTGATCACTGTCAGTACATGGGTCTGTTTATCAGTTTTCCATTTTAGTACTTTTGAGTCCATTGGGTTTCTTGGGAGAGTTTTATTGGATGAGGAATTTGGAGATTGTGGCCTAGTGATGACTGGCTGAGCAGTGCTTTGAGCTTGAGCATGTTCAGCATTTTCAGCCATCATCTGCTTAATGAATGATTTTATTATCTCACCACTAGCAGCTATATCTTCTGGTGTTTCTTTTTCCATCTCCCTTTGTCTTCTTCTTTGATAGATGAAAGCACCTGGTGGAGCAGTAGATTTCCTTATTGGCAGCTTTGGTAGTCTTTTTGAAACCTCTGCTTCAGGATAGTCAGGTTTTTGTGGAACCCTTCGATCTTTCTTCCTTAGTTCCTCCAACCTTTTGTAGGTGGTCCTGACTTTGTCTTCTTTCCATCTCATCACTTGATTTTTAGACCCATAATCAGCTACAATTAGCTCCTCTTTCATTCTCCTCAGCTCCAATGCCTTATCAGGTACATTTTTCTTGTACTTTACCCAATCTGGAGGAGTGTGTTTGACCTTGTTTTTAATAATTTCTTGAATCCTAGCTGCTTCACTTTCAAGCTCAGGAATGGTCCATTCTTTGTACATATATTTTTCCCCCTTGTATTTCTTGTATGTCATGATGTTGTCAATGTAGTCTTTTCTTAATGACTCATCTGCTCTTTCTGATATCTGCTGACATACATTTTTTACAAACTGCTCCAAGGATCTGACTTGTGTGAGTAAAAATTGATAATGCCTTAGAATTTCTTTGTCAGTTTTTCCTTGTGGGTTTCTTTTGGAAATATCCTCTGCCTGTTGAGCCTTAACTTTCAAGAACTCTTCAATGTTGCTAGGCCTATGATATCCTTCAACTGATGGCAAACTCCTTTTAGCAGGATCATCCTCAAAGTAGAAGGATTTGATCTCTTCTCTGACTGCTATAAGTTCAAGAGGATATTGGAAACCTGCAGGAGTAATGGTAGTGATTGGTTGTTGTACTTGAGCTGATGAAAGAGGAACAGGGTTTGGAATATTAACAAGTGAAAGAGATTGTGAAGATGTTGGTGGTGGTGATGGAGAGTCATCATCAGGTAAGATTATCTTTCTCCTTTTTAGTATAGGCGAGGCAGGTGGTGTGTTGGATGGTTGTGAAGTATTGATTTGAGTGGTGGAAGGTGACTGACTAACAGTTGTTGAAACAACTGGTGTTTCAACCACTGTTGTTATTACAACAGATGTTGTAACATCTGATGTCTTCTGCTTTTTAGCAAGAGGTGATGGTGGTGAGGCAGTGGTTGTAGTGTGTGTTGAAGTGGTGGTTTTTGGTTTAACAACTACTGAAACCACTGAAGTATCAATAGTTGTTGATACAGCAGGAGTTACAACAGCTGTTTGGGTAGAGGTTTGATGTTTGGAGCCTTTGGGAGGTGGTTTGGAGGCATGCTTTGTGGGTCTGGATGGTGTGTGTTTGGGTTGCCTCACTTGTCTAATGGGCTTCTTCTTTTCATCCTTAGGATTTTCATCATCCCTTGGCTCAGAAGGACCCTGCACATTCAGCTCCATAAAGGCTCTCTTCTCCTGTTCCCACCTGGCTTTATCCTTAGCCTCTCTATCCCTTTTTACACTTGCTTTTGCTTCAGCAAGTTCATTTGTGATAACATCAATCTTTTTACTACCATCTGGCAAGGGAATGTCTTTAGTCATGCAATCTTTTTCTAGTTCAATATAAAGACTATCTTCAATTCCCTTCTTCTTCCACTGCTTGATTCTCCCCCTTTTTGGCATTATCTGGTGGTGGGTTATCAAGAAAGAGAACAGTGGGAGGAGCAGTGCCAGTGGTGTTCAGTATGTGGGCTTTTATAGCCTTGATGTTAGCTTGGGTATCTTTAAACCTGGACTCCATCATGTTTCTCAGCTTTTGAACATGTATCTCATGCTGCTAATCAGCCAATTGTCTTTGTTGTTGGAGCAGGGGTTGAAATAGGTTCCATAACTCATTTGCAGCAGGTGCAGGTTGTGCAGGTGCTTGTGCTGGAGCAGCAGTGGTTGGTACCTTTTGAACTGTCAACAACTGTTGCAGCATTTCTTTAATTTCTGCAACAGAGGCATCCAGTTTGTCAATTCTGTCCATCAATTCTCGGTACATTACACCATCACCCAACTTAATGGGATCATCTGATTTCCCACTGACAGTGGTTGTAACAGTGGTTGACTCAGGGAATGTATTCCAGAAGTCATCCATTGTTGCCCCTTGTTCGTGGTACTGGGGACTTCTTCCTTCAAATTGAGGAACACTTTTTAGTGAACCAGTAAAAACTGGATACACATATGTTCCCGAAGAAGAAATTGCCTTCAAGGAAGTCTGACTGATGAAATCACTGTCCAAATACAAACTAGTGGGTTCAGCACTTGTAGTGGCTGCTTCACTTGAACTACCACCAAGAGTTACTTGTAACTCAAGGGGTGTAACCTCCTCAGGTGTTGTTGGTGGGTTAGCAATGATTGATACATCAGACCCAGTCACTTGTTGAGGTATGTTCTCATTGACAGGTGAGTGAGAAGGACTGGTTTGTGCCTGGTTCAAATCAAGAGCATCCAACAATATTTTTGTTTGTGGGGGAATTGTGGATGTGAGGTTGGGTGTAGAAAGAGAATTGGCCCCGGGCATTGGGCTGTGGATGATGGAAGCAAGTGATTCCAGAGCATCATATTGTGGTGTCCCTATATGTACAACCTGTTCTTTTTGAGAAGAAGCGGGAGGAGTTTCAGGCATGGGTTGAGATATTTCTACCAATTGCTGTGAGGAAGTAGCAGCAGTGGTTTCTTGTGACTTTTGTGCTGTCACTGGCAGTTGCTCTGATATCTCATCTTCCAGAGTTGCCTTTTTGGTAGGTTTGGGGGGCTTTTGAATTTTATTTTGTTTAGGCTTTTTGGTGATTTTAGGTGTGGGTTTCAAAGCAGTTGTTTTGCTGCTATGATCACCTAGAGCAGTGGGCTCAGCAGCAGATACCTGAGGAGCAGAGGTAGCTGCTAAAATCTGCTCAGGCACCTCCGCTTGTGTTTTGCAAGGTGTTGACATTCTTGTAAAAGTTTCAGCAGTTAAGCTATTTATTTGAAAAGGGTCACCTTGTTTTATTACATGAGCATCATCCTTACCAAATTTCTTTTCAAAATAATAACTTAGAAATCTTGGAAAAAGTAAGAATGGCTTTTTGTCAACATTTTTCACCAAATCATTAAAGATTTCCTGGAAGTAATTGAAATTTTCATCTTGAAGAATAGCATATCCCAGGTTTTGAATCTTTAATGGTATCTCATTAAAATAAGTGGTTTTGTTTGAAACACACATTAAAAGGGTATGGAACAAAAATCTTGTTGCAGATGGAAAATTACCTTTTTGTAAGGTATCCTTTTTATTGTGTCTGCATACCCCCTTTCAAGGAAATCAGTTTTTAACTCATTTTTGGGAAAAGAAGTTTTACCTTGCGGATCATTGAGTTCAAAGACTTCCGAGATGAATTGTGGTGTGATTTTGACTGTTTTACCCATTAGAGAAGAGTTAATGGCTATGACATCTTCGCCTTGTTTTTCAAGGGTAACATTTTTCCAAAACTCTATCTGGGTTTTCTGATAAATTGGAGCATCTGCTGTTAACAAAGTTTTGTACTTTGATGCAGACATAGTGTCAACGATGGAATCGAATGTTAAAGTGGTGCCAGGTTTTGTAAGGAGACCCAGATAATTGTGAGGAGCTTTGTATGGTAATTCGATGGGTGTGGTAGCAATTTCAGTGGCCGGTTTAGAAGATGATTTTGAAGTTGATTTTGAAGATGACTTTGTTTTTGTCATTTTGGGGAAGAAGATCGATGAAGGTTTTGAAAGAAGGAGATGAAAACTGCGTTGAGAAAGGAATTTTTGTGAATTCGATTCGACAGTAAAACCCTATTTGGGGGTTTTGAAGGGTTTTATAAAGGAAAAAGTGAATGCTGACGTGGCAGTGGTTGCAAAAGATCTGACCGCTATGTACTGACCACGTGCCAACCCCTGATGAAATGAAGGACAAGTGTTTTTATGAAAACCACTGATGGAACAAGATCAGTGGTTGTAACGGTAACAATGGAAGCAGTGGGTGATTTTCACTATCAGTGGATAGCATATCAGTGGATAGAAAAACACTGATTTTGAACAACAGTGCTTATCAAGGAAATGAGAGAACAGGGGTTGGCTTTCAGCAGTGGACAGACTTTTTAGAAGAACAGACTTTTGAACAAAACAGTGGTTATGGCAGACTTTTAAGGATTTAATGAAAAATTCATTTTTAGCTATTTTTAAGGATGGATTTTTGATTTTCTGAAAACATTTTAATGCTTTTATTCATAGAAAAAAACAGGATTTTGCCAGCTTATCTTTAGTTGGAACATGGTGCAGAGAAACCAAACCTTTTTCATAGCAATCACTCACAAAGTGATGTCTGATATCAATGTGTTTGGTGGTTGAATGGGAGACTGGATTTTTGATGATATTTTCTGCTGCCTGACTGTCTATCATGAGAGGTGTCTTTAAGGCAGTGATACCAAAATCCAGCAACTGATTTTGAAGCCAAAGCAGTTGGGCTGTATAGCTTGCAGCAGCTATATACTCTGCCTCAACAGTGGATGTGGAAACAGCTGCTTGCTTTTTGCTTTGCCAAGACACTAAACAACTGCCTAGGAATTGGCACCCTCCTGAAGTTGACTTCCTTGTCTTGTCACATCCAGCAAAGTCACTATCTGATAAACCTGAAAGCTCAATTTTACCATCAGCTGGATACCAGATACCAAGTGTGGGAGCACCTTTTAGGTATCTGAATATCCTTTTTATAGCAATAAGGTTTGACTTTCTAGGGGCTGATTGGGATCTTGCACAAACACATGTTGCAAACATGATGTCTTGCCTAGATGTAGTTAGGTACAATAAAGACCCAATCATGCTTCTATATAAAGTTTGATCAACCAAATCATCCTTCTCATCAGACATGACTATTTTATTGGTTGCAATGGGTGTACTGCATGGCTTACAATCATCCATCTCAAATTTCTTCAAAATATCTTTGTCATATTTTCCTTGATGGATAAAAGTGCCATTTTGCAGTTGCCTTACTTGGAGACCAAGAAAGCACTGGAGCTCACCATTGCACTCATTTCAAACTCAGCTGTCATGAGTTGTCTAAACTCCTCACACATTTTATTACATGTGCTTCCAAAAATGATGTCATCAAATCTGGACAATCATCAAATCATTTCCTCTCCATTTTAGAAACAGTGTTTTATCTATCTTACCTCTTGTGAAACCAATGGAAAGTAAAAAGGTGGAAAGAGTTTCATACCAGGCCCTTGGTGCTTGTTTCAGGCCATACAAAGCTTTATTTAGCTTGTAGACATGATTTGGATTAAATGGATCCTCAAAGCCTGGACGTTGACAAACATAAACCTCCTCTTGAATCTTACCATAGAGGAATGGACATTCGATATCCATTTGATACACCTTGATGTTGTGGTTGACAGCAAAGGCCAGGAATAATCTGATAGCTTCAAGTCTTGCTACAGGGGCAAATGTTTCATCATAGTCAATGCCCTCTTCTTGTCTGAACCCTTGAACCACAAGCCTGGCTTTATTCTTGACAACAATACCCCTTTCATCAGTTTTATTTTTGAAGACCCATTTTGTGCCAATAGGACTTACACCCTCTGGCAATGGTACAACCTCCCAAACTTGTTATGTTCTAAACTGTTGGAGCTCCTCTTGCATGGCTTCTACCTAGCAGTTGTCTTTTAGTGCCTCTTGGTACTTGACTGGCTGATGGAGAGATAGGAAACCAGCAAAAAGACAAATGTTTTAGGATTGACTTCTTGTGAGCACCCCTTCATTGATGTTGCCATTTGGTCTGGTGGATGAGATTTCAAGAAGATAAGATCTCCTTGGTATGGAACAATGGCATTAAGTGGGGAGGGCTGCAGATATGAATCATCTGAGCTAACCACTGCTGGTGACTTTGATGATCCAGCAGTGGCTTCAAAAGGTGGTGGAATAGGAGGTAGTGGTGTGGACAGATGCTGACTTTGATCCACTGTTTTAGGACATTTATCAACAGTGTTTGATGATGTGGAAGCAGGGGTTAATGGGCTACTTTGATCAACAACTGTTGAGGTAGCAGTTGTTGCACGTTGACAGCTGTTTTGAACATCTGTTGCTCTTCCACTTGATGCAGACTTCTGTTGTGGAATGATGATTTCATATCCATAGTCTGATGATGAATTTTCTGATGGACCTGCATTGTTAGACTTGACAACAACACTTTCAAATGTGAATTTATCAAGATCAAATAAGTCTGCAGGTGATGTGCTAAAAGTGGTCTAATTAAATTAACTAAATTAAACCCTAAACTAGACTCTCTAAGCTTTAAATTTATAACTTAGACTCGATCTTAGACCTAAACCACACAACCGGCAAGTGTACCGGTCAATGCAGTATAGCTAAAGTAAGTCCGAGTATCGAACCCACGAGACCCTCTAATTACGTTAATTACTTTGTCTAGACCTAGACTGACACGGACACGACTCTAACCATTTTTATCTTTTGAGGGGGGGGGGGGGGGTTCTAAATATCCTAAAATTGCAAATTAAATTAAATAAAATTAACTATCACGAATTAACTTGAATTTTAAATCAATGTGATGGAAACGACTGCCTAGTCTGGATTATTTTAGTAATGACTTTATTATGTTTATTAATTATTATGGAACCAGGATCTTAATATACTAAACCTACCGAGATACCGAACAAGCCCCTCGATCCTTCTCAAGGTGAAACTTATGGAACTCTAAATAGGCTGTTATGATTACCGATTACTAGACTCCTTCTCAGGTTATCTAGGTTTCTAAAAGTACCCTAATTCGATTCACTTCCTCTCGGTTTATAAACATAGGATAAGTTTGGAATTTCAGTTTAACTTGTTAGACAACTATCACTAAGGAAACTAGTTCAGACTCCTCTCAGATATCTTACCTAGCAATTTAATGATGAAGACCTAACAATAATTTCGCACCTCTCAGCTATTGAAATTAGTAGAACACTTTAATTTATTAAATTACCAAATATTGCTTCTAAGGTGTATTGGCCGATAAACCCTAAAGATTATGAATTTATTCCGTGATATAGACAGTCACCAAAATTCATACGAAGCAACAAAAGACAATAAAACAATTTAAAGCATGCATGTTCATTTAACTGAATAAACCAAACCGACTACTTTTATTAACAATCCATAAATAACTAATTAAACATAATAAAAATCAAGACTTATAAATCCATCATCCAAGTCTAGGCAGTAAAAGAAAATTAGCCAAACATTATAACAATAAAACAAGGTTTAAAACTAGAATTTATCGACATATAAACTAGAAACTAGAAAACAAGAATAAGCGAATAGCAAAACCCGTTTAATCCTTGATCTCTAAGCTTCCACTTCAGTCCCGATAATTCTCAACCGTAGCCTTCCTTCTTGAGTCTCATCTTCTCTGAGCTCCCCCAGTTTGCGTGCCTCTCTTTGTTTTTATAATAGGCTGATGATCGATTAGAGCTCCTACTCTTGCTTTTTCTCCAAGTAGAATTGTATCATTCTTTAAAAAATTGATAAAAGGCCCAATTGTCACTAAAGTCATAATATTCGTTGGTCTTGATGTCTTTTGCGCCCCCCACTGACTTTTATTCTTTTGTAGAATAATGTTTCCAAGTAATATATTGCTTATCAAAATAATGGGTGGACTAGGAATCATTATGTTATGGATTTATTTAATAATATGTTTTAAATAGTAGTTGAATGATCAAATCCACTTGTTTTTCCATTAACTTCGATGTGCAGGCTTTTATTCTTGCAAAGCTCTAATATTTTGTCCAATATCTTTCTTTAAATATAATATATGAAAGCAGCATTTTATTCTATAGAGATAGCGGGCTCGGTCCACTCGAGGAAAATAGCTGCAATTTTAATTTGGTCCATGGCACCGCATTCTGCCAAACTGGCTGGTTATTTCCATATTACTCGTTTTCACTCCATTTACACCAGGACCTAGCAAAACACATAAGAATATAATATAACACAAAAAATTAAATAAAAACAAATAAAAACCATACAATAATTATACATTTCACACGGGACAAATATGTTTATTTTACTACACATCAAATATCCCCACACTTAACCTTTTTTCGTCCCTGAAAAAGAATTATGCAACGGAATCATAGTCGGAATAATCATTCGGGACAAAAGCTTAATTTATTTATTAAAACCCAAACTTGGGTTAGCCGCGATTGCAAGTATATTGATCCTCTTAAACCCAACCCGGTTCCAAGCCCTTATCACGCAATTTTAGTTCAAGTTCGGTCAATCTACCTAGGGTCTCACACTAAGAATCGCAAGTCCACCTAATACCGCCTCAAGCTCATAGGACAAAAGGAACAACCACTGGGTTATTTCCTAACCGTTTTATACCAAGATCGAGAGAGTTTAAAATCAAATCTTTTCTCAATTTTTTTTTTCTCTTTTTTTTTCTTTTGAGCTTTAGATATTGCTTTACCTAACCCAGAGGCATTCCGGCTGTAGAGTCGCTATCCCCAACTCGGATTACTTAGGCTTCGGTAATTTTTTTGCAATTTTTTGATTTCACACATCCTAGAGGTATTCCGGCTGTAGAGTCGCTATCGCCAACCCAGATTACATAGGCCTGCGCTACTTTTCTTTAATTTCTAGCTCATTTATTTTATTTATTTTTTTCTTTTTCAACGAGATATGACAAAAAACTCTAACGATCTTAGCATATAACGGCATCCCTTATACTATTTTTGGCGGTTTCAATTTCTCCACTCTCCCTAGATGAGAACCCACTAATAAACCGACAATTAAGTATATTTTAAGATCAAAGGAACCCAGAACCGAATCGAGCCTACCCGCACATCCCAAACTAGACACAAGCTCAATTATTTTATTATCATATTATTATTATTTGAACCCGAACAAAAACCTGACTTTTCTATCATTTTCCGCTTTTTAGTTGCAAACTTCTTATTTCAAAAGACATTTTCTGATTTTTTCAAAATTTTTTTTGATATTTGAATATTTTTTAAAATTTTTTTTATTTTTTTTATGACTCAAGACTCTACTAATTAGACACTAAACGATTTTTTTTTTTTTTGAATTTTTTTTTTATGACTCAAGACTCTACTAATTAGACACTAAACTATAGTTTTCCATCCCCACACTTAAACTCTACATTGCCCTCAATGTAGGATGGAAACCGACTCAAAAACTAAAATAAATAAGAAACAAAAGACTAAGGGCATAAATGGAAAGGACTTAGCTGGTTAAATAACGCGTAAGCTCCAAAACTCTTGTCCAATCCAGCTCGATCGTATAGCATTTCGGTCGCGATCGGCTTTGACTCTAACTGGTATACTTGGTAAATTACTTGAAATTGGTATACAGCTCTGAAATCACCCGAATGGAGATTGAGTACGGGTGGTACATATTCAAACCTTCATAAACAAAAACAAGCAAAAACCCAAGCAGTACTGACTCTAAACAAAATAAATGACTCAAAAATACAAACTTTTCCAAAACCTCCCCACACTTGAATTTTAATTAGGAGGTTTCTTATCCAACATTGGTCTAGCTGGAAAGTATTTTAGGATGTTCAAACGGGTCAGACCACCAAACTTTAAATTTACCTGGACCAAACTTGATAAAATTCATGTAATGAGGAGGATGGTTGTCTCTGCACTTTAATGTTGCCTGAAGCTTCCTATTATACCATCTTTGCATCCCCAAGTTTTGTTGATCCAAGTTCTTTCTTGCCTTCTCCCGTGTTCTTGTTGGTGTGTGTGGAAATCCAACTGTTAAAATTTCTACGGGTCGGCTATCAAACTCCTCAGCCACTTTCTCTTTTTCTACATTCGGTATTTGTTTGATCTCCATGACCGGTTCACCTTCAAGTAATTTCTCTAAATAGGCAAGATCATCGATTGGGTCAAATTCTTCATTTTCATAAGTTGGTAAACCTACCAACTCATCACCAAACTCTTCTTCCCAAGATGGTTCATGTTCATCATTCTCAACCTCCATCTTGTCAAATGGCTCTTCTTCAGCTTCTTCATTATCAGAATCACTTCCGAAATCATATATACTAACTTGTGGCACCGGAGGTGGGACTTCAGCGTCCATTTTTGTCTCCGTGACTGGAGTGATCTCTTCTTCTTCTTCTCCTCCCAATAATCGCCTATATTCAGCCAGCTGTGCATCTATCTCCTCATCACTACAAGAAAAATCAATTATGAACTTACTAGTATTTTCTTCTTGTTCATCCTGTTGAACCTGTTGTTCCTGTTGAACCAGAGGTGGGACTTCAACGTCCATTATCGTCTCCGGCTCTACCAGTGAGTTCAATATTTTCCATATTCTTGCTGATTTAGCTTCAAACTCTTTTTGCTGTCGAAGCATCTCCTCAAAGAATAGTTTCCTTTCTTTTATCCTATCCGCCTGTTCTTGCTCAAAGACTTCAGAATTTTGTTGTTCAGGTTGGTAATATGGTTCCTCATACTGGTATGATTCCTCATATTGGTATGGTTCCTTATACTGATACGAGGAATATTCTTGTGAAAAACATGGTTGCGGCTGCACATAGGGGTTATCATAACAATGTGTGGAGTACCTCGGGAAATATGGACAAAATATAGAAATGTGAGGTATACCACAATCGTAACACATGATTGACACTAAAAACAAACGAAAATTTTTTTTACTTAAAATTAGACTCCTACGACTCAAACAAAAGAAAACAACTAGCACGTATGATGTCAATTAAGATCAAATAAAGTAATTAAAGCAATTGCCAAGAGTCCCTGGCAACGGCGCCAAAAACTTGATGTGCTAAAAGTGGTCTAATTAAATTAACTAAATTAAACACTAAACTAGACTCTCTAAGCTTTAAATTTATAACTTAGACTCGATCTTAGACCTAAACCACACAACCGGCAAGTGTACCGTTCAATGCAGTATAGCTAAAGTAAGTCCGAGTATCGAACCCACGAGACTCTCTAATTACGTTAATTACTTTGTCTAGACCTAGACTGACACGGACACGACTCTAACCATTTTTATCTTTTGAGGGGGGGGGGGGTTTCTAAATATCCTAAAATTGCAAATTAAATTGAATAAAATTAACTAGCACGAATTAACTTGAATTTTAAATCAATGTGATGGAAACGACTGCCTAGTCTGGATTACTGGATTATTTTAGTAATGACTTTATTATGTTTATTAATTATTATGGAACTAGGATCTTAATATACTAAACCTACCGAGATACCGAACAAGCCCCTCGATCCTTCTTAAGGTGAAACTTATGGAACTCTAAATAGGCTGTTATGATTACCGATTACTAGACTCCTTCTCAGGTTATCTAGGTTTCTATAAGTACCCTAATTCGATTCACTTCCTCTCGGTTTATAAACCTAGGATAAGTTTGGAATTTCAGTTTAACTTGTTAGACAACTATCACTAAGGATACTAGTTCAGACTCCTCTCAGATATCTTACCTAGCAATTTAATGATGAAGACCTAACAATAATTTCGCACCTCTCAGCTATTGAAATTAGTAGAACACTTTAATTTATTAAATTACCAAATATTGCTTCTAAGGCGTATTGGCCAATAAACCCTAAAGATTATGAATTTATTCCGTGATATAGACAGTCACCAAAATTCATACGAAGCAACAAAAGACAAAAAAACAATTTAAAGCATGCATGTTCATTTAACTGAATAAACCAAACTGACTACTTTTATTAACAATCCATAAATAACTAATTAAACATAATAAAAATCAAGACTTATAAATCCATCATCCAAGTCTAGGCAGTAAAAGAAAATTAGCCAAACATTATAACAATAAAACAAGGTTTAAAACTAGAATTTATCGACATATAAACTAGAAACTAGAAAACAAGAATAAGCGAATAGCAAAACCCGTTTAATCCTTGATCTCTAAGCTTCCACTTCAGTCCCGATAATTCTCAACCGTAGCCTTCCTTCTTGCGTCTCATCTTCTCTGAGCTCCCCCAGTTTGCGTGCCTCTCTTTGTTTTTATAATAGGCTGATGATCGATTAGAGCTCCTACTCTTGCTTTTTCTCCAAGTTGAATTGTATCATTCTTTAAAAAATTGATAAAAGGCCCAATTGTCACTAAAGTCATAATATTCGTTGGTCTTGATGTCTTTTGCGCCCCCCACTGACTTTTATTCTTTTGTAGAATAATGTTTCCAAGTAATATATTGCTTATCAAAATAATGGGTGGACTAGGAATCATTATGTTATGGATTTATTTAATAATATGTTTTAAATAGTAGTTGAATGATCAAATCCACTTGTTTTTCCATTAACTTCGATGGGCAGGCTTTTATTCTTGCAAAGCTCTAATATTTTGTCCAATATCTTTCTTTAAATATAATATATGACAGCAGCATTTTATTCTATAGAGATAGCGGGCTCGGTCCATTCGAGGAAAATAGCTGCAATTTTAATTTGGTCCATGGCACCGCATTCTGCCAAACTGGCTGGTTATTTCCATATTACTCGTTTTCACTCCATTTACACCAGGACCTGGCAAAACACACAAGAATATAATATAACACTAAAAATTAAATAAAAACAAATAAAAACCAAACAATAGTTATACATTTCACACGGGACAAATATGTTTATTTTACTACACATCAGCAAATGATTTTCATTGATGAAAGTTCATTGAACTTTACATTCAAAGTCTCTTCCACTGTCTTTGTCCTTGTGTTAAACACTTTGTAGGCCTTAGCAGTGGTAGAGTATCCCAGATGATAACCACAATCAATTTTGGCTGCAAACTTTGAGATAGAATCTTTTAAGTTTAAAATGAAGCATGGGCAGCCAAAAACCTTGAAATATGAAATCAATGGCTTTATTTTATACAGCAGTTCATAGGCAGTCTTTTGATGCCTGAGGTTGATTAAAACTCTGTTTTGGACATAGCAAGCAGTGTTTACTGCCTCTGCCTAAAAAGTTAATGGCAAACCTGAATCAGTAAGCATGGTTCTGGTAGCCTCAATCAAGTTCATGTTCTCTCTTTCAACAACCCCATTTTGTTCTGGTTTTATTGGAATGTTGTATTGCCTCACAATTCCTTTTGACACACAGATATCATCTAACTCCTTGTTCCTGAACTCTGTGCCATTATCACTTCTTAAGATTTTTACTAGCAAGTCAAACTGTTTTTCAACCTGTTTCACAAAGTCTTGCAGAATGCCTGCAGCCTCATCTTTTGAGTGTAAAAAGTAAGTCCATGTAAACCTAGAAAAGTCATCAACAATAACCAAACAATATCTCTTTTTCTTAAGACTCATGACTTTAACTGGGCCAAACAAATCCATATGAAGCATTTGCAAACATTTGGTTATTTTGGACTCATCAATTGATTTGTATGAGCTTTTATGTTGTTTTCCTTTTAGGCAGGAAACACAATGCTCAGGACAAGTGAACAGTTTTTGAGGTAAACCTCTTACTAAACCCTGTTTTGAAATGGCAGTGATTGTCTTAAGATTTGTGTGCCCCAATCTCCTGTGCCATAATTCTGTCTCTTTGTTTGATGCAGCTGAGAACAGACAGGCGTCAGTCCTGGGGCTCTCTTTTTGACATGTTAAGCACATAAACATTGCCACTTCTTTGAGCAACAAGTTATCCGGGCCCTCAAAGATATGATGCAACGCCAGAGCCAGAGGAACCATAGGTCTCAACCCAGCAGCAGAAGTTGGTGGTGGCTGGATTTGGCGGTTGGTTGTGGTGTTTGATGAAGAAGAAGGAGGGCGCCTTTTAATAATAACAGGGCTGTTATGGTTATTTCACATAAGGTCGTTCTACGACGAAAAAGTGGTTTTTTAACAACCATTTTGATTTGCAAAGCACAGGGATCATCCAAGGAAAGTGTGGTTCACACTTTACACAAATGAATCACAATGGTTACAACGGCGTATTTTCTAAGCTTTAGTTGAATAACAAGTACATAATGAATCTTGAAGATTATTAACGAGTTGTGGTTATCTTTACCTTTTAATGATAAATTTCTAAATCTTCATTGGTTTAATGATGAAAAGTGTTGATTATCTGTTTTCTTTTATGATAGTTTTTTTACCTTTTGGTTTACTTTTGTTATGGCATTTTTAGTTTTGTTCATATTATATTTGATGATCATGTTTAAATTTAATTTTACTTTAAAACAAAATATATTAAGCGCAAAACTATGAAGATGGCCTCTAATCGGCATCTCTACTACTAAATGTGTAAGAGAAATGAGCAATTTCCGCTTAATTATATATAATTGTATTTTTTTCTATTAATAGTTAAGATTTGTATTTTGTTGGAAAATGTATTTAAATATATAGCGAAATTAGGTAAGTGCTAAACGATTAATGTGTCTAGTGAGACCATTACAAACTATATGGAAAATGGAGAGAGTAAACACATTACGTAGGCTTTGTAGAAGTGACTTGACCCCAACCTAACTCTTGTCCATGTGTTTGTTAACCTATATAAGAAAAACCGGATAAAAAAGGATGATATTAAATATACTATTGTAGACATGAACAACTAGATTTATTAGAGGAAAGATAATTATATCATATTGCACTATGTATTGAATCATATTACATTACCAATCACCTTGTATCATATTACATTATATATTGTACCACTATATAAATTAATAAAAACTAATTACACATCCTTATCTAATAAAGGATTTCAACTAATGTCACGTGTCAATATCAATTCTCTTCTTCCGATTTCAATTTTATAAGTAAACTAGGTAAGAACCTCTACGGGTTGATTAAATATATTTTTATATACTAAGTAATAAAAAAGTTACTTCTTTAAAAACCGTGTATTATACGAGTTGAATAAACAAGTATATTACATGCATTGAATAATTATAATATAATTAGTTAACACACACAGGCGTCAAGTTATTGGGAAAAATGAACTTTGATGTACTATTAAAATAAAATGACATTTTACTTTGTTTTTTATATATTTATTAAAAGGTTAGAAACGTGTACGTCACACATGGTTAGATTGATAAAATATTAAATAGTTATTATTAATAAGAGAAAAATAAAAGAAATAATTAAGAAAGAAAATATTAAATAAATAAGACATAAGAATGGATAAAGATAAAGATTATATATATATTAGAAGATAAATTTAGAATCCACCACTTGTGGCTTAGTGGTAGAGAGGCTTGGATTCTCCAATGGAGATCCAAGTTCAATCGCCACTTATGTCACTTATGTCACGTTGGTGGATTAGGCAATGATGGGTAGAGCCTAACCTCCCTGCAGAGGTGCCATATCTATCCTATCTATCCTGAGCCCTCCCGGGTTTTTGTCCCACCGTGTGTTACGCAGAGAGTACTGTTCTTGTGGTGGCACAACTACTGTCAAGTGGCAACAAACGATATGGTTTCCGGAGGAATCCCAAGCCAAACTCTTAAGCCAACCTGCGCCCGATTAAGACAACATAGTCTGGCCGAAGTGGGGCATTGGGGCTCTCCAATGTACGGAGCGTGGTAGCCTAATAGAAGAAAGTCCATAAAAAAAGATAAATATAAGTATATAGATTTAGATAAATGTTTTATGAAGTTTTAGATTTATTAATTAAAAAAGTAATTATCTATAATTAAGTATGAGAGAAACATCGAAAAACTAAAAAATAGATGTCTCCGGTAATGACACATGTCTCTTATTAAATAGCTAACACAACTGTAGTCACCATATGTTATTGTGTTATTGTGAAAAATGAATTTTGATGTAGTATTTATATATAAAATAACATTTTACTTTGTTTTTTATTTACTTATCATAATAGAAGGTTAGAAACGTGTTTATTACACTTGGTCAGATCAATAAAATATTAAATAGTTATTATAAATAAGCAAAAAAGTAAAAGAAATAGTTAAGAAAAAATATTTAATAAATAAGAGATAAGAATAAGACAAAATAAAGATAAAGTCTGTGTACATTAGAAGATAAATTTAAGTATATAGATATAGATATAGATCAATGATATATCAAGATTTTGATTTATTAATTAAATAAAATAATTATCTATATTAAGTAGGTTAGAAAGGCGGGAAAACTAAAAATAGATGATTCTAGTGAATTACACGTGTCTCTCATTAGTTTACTTTATTATATAGTATAGATAGAAGATAGTATTTTATGTCCATTAAGTTTAAGCCAAATTGCAGACCGTGTACTTTAACTAAAGAAAATTACACTAGATGCCCTTTATGTTTTATGTTCTTCACAAGAGGTGTCCTTTAGCCCTAATTTCAACTAAACAAACCTATGTGACAATCACATTAGGGTAAAATTGTCTTTTTACTTATTTACTTAAAAACATTAAAATACAAATGAAGAACATATTAAAAAAATATTGAATTATTAAAAACCCAGTCTCTTTGCACTACCACAAAATAATTTTATAATGCTTTTATTTGAATTTTAATAAAACTAAAAGCTTAGTAATCTATTTAAACTAGCTAATTAATCATATTTCCATTATGATTAAAACACAATATACTATTTTTATAATATACATCTGTGAAGCGTTTGTTTATTTGTTGATACTCATTTACTGAATTACATGACATGTTATGTTCGTTTATAATTAATTGATGTTTATTATTCTAGGGTTTTTAAATTTTTTATATTACAACTCGACTTCCCTTAAAAGAAATATTATCCTCGAAATTAATGTTATACCACAAGTTACAAATAACCTTGCTAATGCTTTGTACAAGAACACTCTAGCAAGCTATTGGTCTAACCTCATTAAAACAATAGGGACATGTTGATTTAGGAATGAACAACTCTACGGATTTGGAAGTTCCATATGGAAATTGATTGTCAGATTAGGGAAAAAACAACTATCACTTCATAGAAGCAACAGATTTACATCTCCAGATGAATTCACAAAACACGTAATAAGCAAAGTTGAATTTTAGTTTGTTAAATCAATTGATTCATCTTTTATGTAAATTTCCCTTTAAAATATATTCTAGAAATAATTACCAAAGACTAATAAGAACACAAAGGATTGAATGTAGCATGCAACTACAAAGGATTGAATAACATGCATATTTGATGTAAAGGCCCGTATTAATTACAACTTAAACTTGTCTAAGATATTTAGCGAGGGATTTGGTCAAATATTTCAACAAGTACCAAAACCCCCCAAATTTAGGGATGGGTTGTGTTATACTAAATTGGCTAAGATATATAAATCAAAGCAATACCTCTGGACATAAATCTCAAAAAAAATCTGTCCATATCTCCCCAAGGGAAAAGGAAAGGTTTTTGCCCCCCATGAAAACTCTTACCGATCACAAACTGTTTCACCAAAACAGGACCCTCGTTTTGTTAAACAACGGGAAATGAAACAGAAAAAGAAACAAAGAAAAGAAATTGAAAGGGTTTTAAAACCAGAGGTTATCCAAACACAGACTATTAAGTTAGAAGTTAAAATTGGTAAAACAAAACAGACATGGAAACCAAAAATGGTTACTGAATCAGGGGGAACATCACAATTTCCATAACATCGAGAAGTTCAAGTAACTTACGTCGATGATGACGGACGACCCAAGTCTGTGAAGGCTTGGGTCCCCCTCTCCAACTAATCTCTGAATGAGTGTGCAGGATGTTCCAGGAGGAACTATTGATAGTCTTAGATTGTTGATAGTGGAGCATCCATGCACAAGATCGGCGACATAAGGCTCCGAAATATTGTTACATCTATGAGAATATTCTTGCCATTGAAGGAGAAAAAGGAAAAAGAAAAGAAGACAAAAATTCTGATGAAGGAATGACGGTGAAAGAATGTGGTTGGATGAAATTGAAAAATTCGACAAGATGAAAAATGTGCCAAAATTTTGGTGGTTATGGTTTTTGACCGGTTCCTCAGGAAAGATTCCAATGAAAAGTACACGCCTACAGCACGTCTGAAGCTTTTCGAAGATTCATGGATTTTTCTTCCACAAGATATTCAAAGTCCACAAGATGAACGTGTAGTGTACTTTTCTCTACGGTGTGATTGAAGAAAATGTGTTTGTTGATCAAACCAACCGGGTGTGCGGATGCCTTGGCGTGGTGTCACACCCCGATATTTCCACGTATTACCGGTGGCCCCGGTGGGGAGTATCGTGACGTAGTTGATAACATCATAGTCAAACAACACAATATATAAATGCACAGCAGAAGCAGAAGATAAAAATATATTACAATCCGATTCAAAGTAATATCAAATATTACAACGGAATGTAAGATGGATCCACAGACGGATCTTAAACAGAAAGATAATATCATTCAACAGACTTTAACATCTAAAGCTTGCGAGACTTGATTATTGATGCCTGGAGTAGCCAACCTATTATGTATAGTACCTGCATTTAGCCTTTTTGGAAAATACGTCAGTTTACACTGGTAAATACAATTAACTGACTCATTTTGAAAATGGTTTAAGAAAATTGATTTGGATGCCCGTGGCACAAAATATCTTTTATAATTTGATTAAAATGCACAGAGGCAAAATTAATCTTTTATACTTGGGACAATTATTTAAATATATAATCTTGTAAAAGAATTACATGTTCCTTATGCGTTCAGTAGCCCGGAGCGTGTCGGTTTAAAGATCAATAGACACACCACATCAACTATTTATGCACTCACGAGTGTACGCCTACACTCCGCGCTTAGGTCGTGGCCATTTCGTAAAATGATGCCAAGGATATCCGGGAAATGGTCATTAACCCCCCAAAGGCTTTAAGCAAACAAAACATATTTAAACGGGCCGATCAAATTATTTAATTAACCACCTAACGATGGAAGATTTGATGCCCGACCAAGCGGTATTTTATATACCGTACCCCAAGCCCGTATAGGGAAAATAACTTAAAAGTATTTACCTGAGCTAAATATAAATTCAATCCCAGCCGTATATCAAATCAGCAAGTACAGATAGCTTTTACTGGGCTCCTAATCTGGAACGAAGGTTTTTAATAACCTATTAGAATCCTAACGGGTTTTTATTAAGTCTTGACTTAGACCGGTTAGTTTTCAAAAGGAAGATACGGTTCAAATGCATGGTAAGGCGAAGACCGGAATAGAATGTGATTTAGACCCGACAAGATTGAAGACTTGCCTTATATGGGTAATCTAGGAACATTCTGAATTTTGGGGTAAAACCGATAGGGTTTGACCCGTTTCGGCTTATTTATGTAAACTAGTTACATAAGCCGAACCGAACGCGCAAGAGGCGTAACGGTTAATTATGAGAGCCATATGCAGGTTTCCTAAGTTAATATGCCTCAAATATGTTGTGACATCAATAAGATATCTTTTATTATGCCCGAAACGAAACGAATTGAAACTCAAACTACGCCCCGTAGGGGTACTTTGGTCAATTATAAGGTAATAAAATAGTTTAAGTATTACCCTGAGTTACAGGTCTGATGTATTCAGAAAAAATACTCAATTTAATAAGTTATAACAGTAGGGTAAAGTATATATGTGAAATTTATCAATTATAACCAAACTATGCACCGTAGGGGCATTTTGGTAATTTCACATAAGCCGAAAAGCTCAAAACTGAAGTCTGAGTTTAACAACCTTTGCTTACTGTTAAAATATTATAATTTACCTAAAATATCAGTGGTATCAACCCTTGTATGTTTAAAATAGTTCTAGTACATACTATGCTTTAAAAACGCTTAAAAAGGCGATTAAAAGCCATTTCCGGGTTCTATACTTAAAGCTGATATTTTTATTATTCCAGAAGGCTTAAAATAATTTATTTATCATATGTAATCATTAGCAAAAGGTTTAGAGTCAATTGGATATGTAAAACTCATTTTATAGCCCGTAAGGGCAAAACCGAAATTTACCGAATCCTGCTTACGACTCTAAGTTATGCTCAGCCAAAAATTAATTAAAAATCTTCAAAAATCCCAAAATAATATATTACATTAGTGGGTAAAGAGTTTGATACCAAAAAGTAGGTTAAAATAGGCTATACGCTACTTACGCTGTTTAATCGCTAAATAAGCTTTCTAATTACGCTAATGAGCATAACTCTCAATCTACACCTCAAACTGATGTCATATTTTGGGTGCAAGTATATATATCAGTAATTAAAGTTTCTACTCTTTTACATTTTAAAAAATCACGTTTTAAGGTGAAAAGGGCATAATGGTCAACATATGAGCAATTAACGGAATCATGCATATTAATTGGATAACTGATGATCCATGGTGTATAATCACCGACGGTTATGCTAGCATGTAACCTGGTCCTAAAGAAGCTTTATGGCATTTCTAAAACATACCAAAACGGGTCAGAACTGAAGTCAAAGCAAAAGTCAAAGCTTTGCGACTTTCGGTTCCGAACCGGGTCTAAACATAAAATTGTCGGGTTGAACATGTTTAGACATGTTCTTACACTAATTACCAATTTATATTAATGATCAATCAGGTTGTACGTTTTCTACATTGCTAATTATGCATAAATTGTAAATTAAGCATTCCGTTGACTTTTTAATAACATGTTTGACCCGACATTTGACCTAGTTAGATTGGGAATCAGAGGGTGCCCTTTTAAGGGTTTATTGCCCACATAATTACCAACTTATAACTACTTTCAATTCGACTAATCACTGGACCATTAGTGATTAATCGTTAAGTCAACCGTTGATTACGACGGTTTGACTTTTAAGCTAAAACTAAGCAAAAACTTAACTAAGACAGGTTAGGCATACTTACTGAAGTCCTATGCATGATTAGGAAAGACTTGGGTCATTGTAAAGTATATTTATCCATTGTTGACGTTTTGAACCTTTATATTCACATAGTTTCTTTGTTTGCCAACTTTAGTCCCTCTAATGCGCAAACTTGCGTATACCATCATTTAATATCATTGAAGCCTTATCTAATCCATATGAGGCATTCTTGAAAGTATTATTAAACATCAAAATGCTTCAGGCGCGATAAAAGGTCATTCAGAGGTATAATTAAACATATTGACACTTTTAGTCCCTTGTACTTGCAAAGTTGCGCGTAACTTCACTTTTAGGCTTAAAAGCCTTGGATGGCCAATGATTGGCATTCCCGAGAGTATAATAAAATATCATGAGGCTCTCAGTTTGTTAAAAGGTCACTCAGAGGTGAGAATTAACATGTTGACGCCTTTAACCCTTTATTACGCAAACTTTCAATTAATTACACACACGGCTACACTTGATCAACAAGTGGCTCATTTGTGAACTCATAAATAATTTTTTCGATGTTTCGAAAAATTAGTCCCTTAAATTCAACATTTGACTTCATTAGGGTTTATTACACGTGTCAATACTTCATTGGACGTGATTTTACGAGGTGTTACATCCTCACCCCCTTAAAAGAAATCTCGATCTTGAGATTTGTTAAAGTAAAGGAAGTACTTTCTGTCTTATATTGAACTTAGCCTTCCTCAGTACATTTGGGCCTCTAAGGCACTCCGGTTGACCTCTATAATAGGTCATGTATCCTTTTGGAGTTTCTTAACCTGCCGATCCTAAATCGATACGGGTTTCTCGTTCAATCGTTAATCTGCATATCACTATGTGATAATGCTTCTTGACTTATTGGCGAAACATGTCCTTAAATCATTAGTATATAACGCATTGCGAGCTCCGCTAAGCTCCTTATATAGGATTTAGCTCATAGGCTATTGACCTTTGTTGCAATTGATTTCCCGAAGGTTCCTATATATATATATATATATATATATATATATCCAGGGCTTAACTTACCCTAAGGAATTAAATTTTTGCACCCCCCCTTAGGGTGTTACCTTTGATTGAACCTTATTCCTTATTAAGGACTTAAGAATTTTATAAATCCTAAATTTTCTGCCGAATAATGGCAACTTACAGAGGATTATGGATTTGTTTGATCTTATTCGTTGTTTCCAAGGCAACTTTCAGATCCTGATCATTGGACTTACCAATTCTCTACTTAACAATACATGCTTAACATTCCATCTATACAAGGTCTCCAAAGGAGCAACCTTGATGCTTATATATCAATTATTATAGAAAAGTTTATCTTAAGGTGAGATGGTTATTCCAACCACTGCTTAACTAATCTCAAAGAATAGCTAATCCTTACAGCTAGTCGAACAATTCGATGATCCTGGGCAGGTAATAGCGATTCTTAATTGTTGTTTAAATAGGGTTGCGGTAATGAATGCATAAGCAATATGAACCGTCTTTCTTATTTATCAATATCAAACTCTCGGAATATCGAGTTAGGCTATATGAATCTCCTAATTTAAAACTTAGTTAATCAGGGTTTCGTTTCTTCCAATGATGGTACTAGCCGTCTCGGATTTTCATAATGATACAACCTTAAATGGGATATAAACCTTACTTTACCTTCCTTTCAGGAGGTAACATGGTAATTATTATAAAGAAGATAATTATGACACATAGAGATGTCAGAGGTGTCCGTATTCTCAGGCTTTAGTTCATCTATCGATGTCGGTGTCAGATAAATGACACATTCTCTTTACAAATGCAAGGATGCCCTAAGTAGAGATACTTATATGGACATTTTTATAATGGATATCTTCTTTGAATACTACTAGTCCACTTTAGTACAATATGACCATTGGGATATCTCAGAGGTTCCATGCATTAAACCTCCATACTGATCAGGCATGGAAGCAATCTATGGGACACTCTAGGATACGCCAATCCTCATATAGCACTTTTATCAAACATAGTTTGGCATTCGCAGTTGATAAAATCAATGAGGAAAATAATTAAAATAACATATCTTGTCGTACTCTATTTGAAGAAAGAGTACTCTTAGATTTTTCAGAGAGATCATTGCTGATAAAATAAAAGAAATAGTCTCTGAGGTTTCATTAGTAGGTTCTACCTCGTGGATAATATAAAATTTGCTAAGCTTATGGTTCATGAAGACTTATTATTGCCTGTATGAAAAACAGGACACTTAGCAGAAATTATCAATGGTAAATGATAAGGAATGTATTTGATGACATCATGTTTTGCCTCTTGGCCTTCATTAGGTGAGTTCAGGCGTTTCCTTTCTTAGCCTTTCCAGGCTTAGTTGTACCTTCTTTGGCAGCTTTATGGTATTTAGTTCTGATACGGCCTTACTCACCACAGCCATAATAGACTGCATTCTTTATGTCCCTACTTTCATGGGAATGATGACCAGTTCCTTAGTAGATGTCACACTGCTTTGGTCTTTGTTCTATTCGACACTGTCCCCAATGTCTTTTTATAGCAATTTTTATATATAGGCTTCTTACTAAACTTTTGTTGGTTCTTATTAAGCCTGTACTTGCTCTTTTTCTTAGATTTTTGGGAGTTATCCTCCTCTTTTGGTTCATCCTTCATATTCGAAGTGTGAATAAAGCTCTTCTCATGAGCAATTGAACGTGGTTTTGAATGAACTTTGGAGCGAGAAGCATTCTGCTCTTTGGCTTGTTTCATGACCTTTTCCTTGGTCCTTCCAACTGCTGCGTCAACCACAGCTTGGAGATTAACTCCATTAATATTGTGGTTTACGTTTGAAGCATTATTTGCTTTTGTCGCATTAGTAGTATCGCGACTATTGCCTATCTCATCTGAGTTTCCCATACTCAAAACTTGGTACTAATTACCAAATTAAACAATTATTAGTCATCATCTTGATGACCTGACATAGATTAGCCACGACATCCACAAACCGTAAAGGCCATTATGTTCCGAACGTTCTTAATGAATGCTATTTGAATGTATATCCATTATATTTAGCTTAGGTCACAAAAGGACTATCAATGGCATTCAAGGTTTGGAGTGAGTCCAATACCTGCTTGACAGGGGACCATAATGTCACAACTGTCTTTGTCACAAGGATGATTATAAATAGCTCAAAGGCTAGCCTTACATGAATTTTGTTATATATATACATATATGGCATAGAAGCCTGTTGCGAGGGACGTAGAAAGATATGGCATAAAGCCCAGTTATGCAGGACATAAGTAATCATATGGCGTGAAGGCCTTGTCGCAATGACATTCAGATACGACACAAATGGCCTTGTCTCTAGGACGTTATAGAATATGGCACTAAGGCCTGTCACCAGGGATGTTAACATTTAGTATGTTAACTTGTCACGAACGACGAATTATAGCACGGAGGCTTGTTATGGGTGACTTGAAATATAACTTGTGGATTTGTCACAATGACATCAATTCATAGGCTGCAATCTTATTAGATCAGGAGTTTTAAGGCTTGAACATAGTTCTTCACATTTGGACAGGGAGTCACAGACTACAACTGTCATTGTCTTGAAAGCCGATTCACTTAACATAGAGGTAAACCAATTAACATCACTAATGGATGTCTATATCTAATTATAGTATCTAATGATGTTAGTCATGATCATATTGATCATATTGACTATTAGGTTTGGGTATAATCCCACCATATTGAATAGGGGATCATAAAGATCACCACTATTTTGTCTTATCGACAATAGAGTAAAGTATAGCCCGTAGGCAATTCATCACTAGGGATGTCAATATTATGAATTTATGATAATCATACTAATGATACTAGTCAGGATCGCAATGATCATATAGACTATTAGGCTTGAGCGCAGCTCACTACCTTAAACGGGGGATCATAGAGATCGTAATGTTTGTGTCACAAATGGACAACATAATATGGCCCGTAGGCGAAACATCACTAATGGATGTTTATAATAGATTCATCATTTTAGATGATTTAAGTCATGATTGCATTAATCATATTGACTATTTGGCTTGAGCATGGCTCACCACCTTAGACAATTAATCATACAGATCATAATGTCAATGTCTCAAATGGACAATTTATTATAGCCTGTACGCATTTCCCTTCTAAGGGATATTTATGGTATGATCATCTTTTCAGATGCTATTAGTCGAGATCGTATGGACCCTTCCGACTATTATGCTTGGACGTATTCCAACATCTTTAGACAGGGTCGAAGACCGCCACTGCCGTTGTCTTATCGGAAAACAAATTTGGCCCGTAGGCACTTCATCACTTACGGATGGTTATAATTTAGTCATCTTATAGGATGATATAAGTCATGATTTCTGGATCATTAGGCCAAATTAGGAAGTTAAAAATTTGGGATGACTATTGTGATTCTCTTGAATCACTTTTGTCAAGAATGCTAACACTTTCTTAGGTGTTAACAAGGATCTAAATCCCTTGAGTAGGTTTCACCATCTTGGCCGTGTAGGCTAGGTTTCACCTTTAAGATTCTTTTTAAAATGCATACTGGCAGGGAAGGAATGATATTTATTTTATTCAGGATTTTTATCATAAATCCTAATTTGCAAGTTAATAATAGCACAAATGGCCTAGTCGCGTAGACAAGTTTAATTTATAAGCCATGATTTCAGAGAATCGAAGCATTTAGGTTTTAATAATAGCACAAATGGCCTAGTCGCGTAGACAGGTTTAATTTATAAGCCATGATTTCAGAGAATCGAGGCATTAAGGTTTTAATAATAGCATAAATGGCCTAGTCGCGTAGACAGGTTTAATTTATAAGCCATGATTTCAGAGAATCGAGGCATTAAGGTTTTAATAATAGCACAAATGGCCTAGTCGCGTAGACAAGTTTAATTTATAAGCCATGATTTCAGAGAATCGAGACATTAAGGTTTTAATAATAGCACAAATGGCCTAGTCGCGTAGACAAGTTTAATTTATAAGCCATGATTTCAGAGAATCGAGGCATTAAGGTTTGAATCAAAGTTAATTACCTTTCCTTGACAGGGAGTTGTAGGCTACCACTGTCTTTAGTCTCAGAGGACGTTAATTATAGCCCGTAGGCACTTCCCATCTAAGGGATGATTATATTTAATAAGGAAAAGTGGAGTAATACAATTTAAGGATGACTCATGCGGTTTTTATCGAACCACGTCTGCCAGGAATGTTAACATGTTACAGGTGTTAACAGGGATTTGAATCTCTTGAATAGGTTCTACCATCTTGGCCTTGTCATATAGGCTAGGTTTACCTTTAAGATTCCTTTTAATAATTAACGTAGAACAATCCTAACTCAGGATGTTAATAAGGATCTGAACCTAAATTGAGGAACTGTCATCTTGGCCCTGTCTCAAAATAACATGTGGCTAGGTCTTGTCCTTTTTAGATTTTGCCATTTTATTATAATGGTAGATCATATAAAAGGATGTTATTTTCCATTTATTTCATATTTCATGTTTAGAATGAAAATTTAATTTAATCAATCCATTATAAAAGTAAAAGTACTGAGTTGCCCTTAGCGGGACTTGAAAGGAATAATGTGTCCTCGAAGGGACTGAAAGATAAATATGTCCTTATAAGGACTATTAAGGAAACGGTCTTCTGCAAAAGGAGTTTCTTCTTCATGTTATTTCTGAATGCTTTCTCCTTGGTTGCACGTTTCATCCTAGCCGCGATACGAAGCTCAGCATTCCAAGGCTCCGGGTATGGAGAATTCCTATTACGGCTTCTTCGCTTGGCGACGTATCCAAAATATATAAAATTTGGAAGCAAAATTTTCCAGATGAGGATTGTAAATATTCCTATGTTAAGTCTAGACTCAGAAGGTCAAGGAATGTGCTAATGTGTCATTGAGATTAAACACAAAAGGTTAGTGTTTAATTCACTCAATGTTGGCTCTGATACCAACCTGTCACACCCCGATATTTCCACGTATTACCGGTGGGCCCGGTGGGGAGTATCGTGACGTAGTTGATAACATCATAGTCAAACAACACAATATATAAATGCACAGCGGAAGCAGAAGATAAAAATATATCACAATCCGATTCAAAGTAATATCAAATATTACAACGGAATGTAAGATGGATCCACAGACGGATCTTAAACAGAAAGATAATATCGTTCAACAGACTTTAATATCTAAAGCTTGCGAGACTTGATTATTGATGCCTGGAGTAGCCAGCCTATTACGTATAGTACCTGCATTTAGCCTTTTTGGAAAATACGTCAGTTTACACTGGTAAATACAATTAACTGACTCATTTTGAAAATGGTTTAAGAAAATTGATTTGGATGCCCGTGGCACAAAATATCTTTTATAATTTGATTAAAATGCACAGAGGCAAAATTATTCTTTTATACTTGGGACAATTATTTAAATATATAATCTTGTAAAAGAATTACATGTTCCTTATGCGTTCAGTAGCCCGGAGCGTGCCGGGTTAAAGATCAATAGACACACCACATCAACTATTTATGCACTGACGAGTATACGCCTACACTCCGCGCTTAGGTCGTGGCCATTTCGTAAAATGATGCCAAGGATATCCGGGACATGATCATTAACCCCCCAAAGGCTTTAAGCAAACAAAACATATTTAAGAGGGCCGATCAAATTATTCAATTAACCACCTAACGATGGAAGATTTGATGCCCGACCAAGCGGTATTTTATATACCGTACCCCAAGCCCGTATAGGGAAAATAAGTTAAAAGTATTTACCTGAGCTAAATATAAATTCAATCCCAGCCGTATATCAAATCAGCAAGTACAGATAGTTTTTACTGGGCTCCTAATCTGGAACGAAGGTTTTTAATAACCTATTAGAATCCTAACAGGACTTTAATTAAGTCTTGACTTAGACCGGTTAGTTTTCAAAAGGAATATACCGTTCAAACGCATGGTAAGGAGAAGACCGGAATAGAATGTGATTTAGACCCGACAAGATTGAAGACTTGCCTTATATTGGTAATCTAGGCACATTCTGAATTTTGGGGTAAAACCGATAGGGTTTGACCCGTTTCGGCTAATTTATGTAAACTAGTTACATAAGCCGAACCGAACACGCAAGAGGCGTAACGGTTAATTATGAGAGCCATATGCAGGTTTCCTAAGTTAATATGCCTCAAATATGTTGTGACATCAGTAAGATATCTTTTATTATGCCCGAAACGAATTGAAACTCAAACTACGCCCCGTAGGGGTACTTTGGTCAATTATAAGGTTATAAAAGAGTTTAAGTATTACCCTGAGTTACAAGTCTCATGTAATCAGCAAAAATACTCAATTTAATAAGTTATAACAGTAGGGTAAAGTATATATGTGAAATTTATCAATTATAACCAAACTATGCACCGTAGGGGCATTTTGGTAATTTCACATAAGCCGAAAAGCTCAAAACTGAAGTCTTAGTTTAACAACCTTTGCTTACTATTAAAATATTATAATTTACCTAAAATATCAGTGGTATCAACCCTTGTATGTTTAAAATAGTTCTAGTACATACTATGCGTTAAAAACGCTTAAAAAGGCGATTAAAAGCCATTTCCGGGTTCTATACATAAAGCTGATATTTTTATTATTGTAGAAGGCTTAAAATAATTTAGTTATCATATGTAATCAGTAGCAAAAGGTTTGGAGTCAATTGGATATGTAAAACTCATTTTATAGCCCGTAAGGGCAAAACCGACATTTACCGAATCATGCTTACGACTCTAAGTTATGCTCAGCCTAAAATTAATTAAAAATCTTCAAAAATCCCAAAATAATATATTACATCAGTGGGTAAAGAGTTTGATACCAAAAAGTAGGTTTAAATAGGCTATACGCTACTTATGCCGTTTAATCGCTAAATAAGCTTTCTAATTACGCTAATGAGCATAACTCTCAATCTACACCTCAAACTGATGTCAAATTTTGGGTGCAAGTATATATATCGGTAATTAAAGTTTCTACACTTTTACATTTTCAAAAATCACGTTTTAAGGTGAAAAGGGCATAATGGTCAACATATGAGCAATTAATGGAATCATGCATATTAATTGGATAACTGATGATCCATGGTGTATAATCACAGAGGGTTATACTAGCATGTAACCTGGTCCTAAATAAGCTTTATGGCATTTCTAAAACATACCAAAACGGGTCAGAACTGAAGTCAAAGCAAAAGCTTTGCGACTTTCGGTTCCGAACCGGGTCTAAACATAAAATTGTCGGGTTGAACATGTTTAGACACGTTCTTACACTAATTACCAAGTGATATTAATGATCAATCAGGTTGTATGTGTTCTACATTGCTAATTGTGCATAAATTGTAAATTAAGCATTCTGTTGACTTTTTAATAACAAGTTTGACCCGACATTTGACCTAGTTAGAATGGGAATCAGAGCGTGCCCTTTTAAGGGTTTATTGACCACATAATTACCAACTTATAACTACTTTCAATTCGACTAATCACTGGACCATTAGTGATTAATCGTTAAGTCAACCGTTAATTACGACGGTTTGACTTTTAAGCTAAAACTAAGCAAAAACTTAACTAAGACAGGTTAGGCATACTTACTGAAGTCCTATGCACGATTAGGAAAGACTTGGGTCATTGTAAAGTATATTTATCCATTGTTGACGTTTTGAACCTTTATATTCACATAGTTTCTTTGTTTGCCAACTTTAGTCCCTCTAATGCGCAAACTTGCGTATACCATCATTTAATATCATTGAAGCCTTATCTAATCCATATGAGGCATTCTTGAAAGTATTATTAAACATTAAAATGCTTTGGGCGTGATAAAAGGTCATTCAGAGGTATAATTAAACATATTGACACTTTTAGTCCCTTGTACTTGCAAAGTTGCGCGTAACTTCACTTTTAGGCTTAAAAGCCTTGGATGGCCAATGATTGGCATTCCCGAGAGTATAATAAAATATCATGAGGCTCTCGGTTTGTTAAAAGGTCACTCAGAGGTGAGAATTAACATGTTGACGCCTTTAACCCTTTATTGCGCAAACTTTCAATTAATTACACACACGGCTACACTTGATCAACAAGTGGATTATTTGTGAATACAAGAACCGTAAAAGGTTATTTAGAAACTTATTTTAGGTATGCTAACACCTCCAGTCCTTTCATAAACAATGTTTTCAATTTTTCGAAAAATTAGTCCCTTAAATTCAACATTTGACTTCATTGGGGTTTATTACACGTGTCAATAGTTCATTGGACGTGATTTTACGAGGTGTTACACGTGGATTGAACAACCGCACACTACTTCTCAAAGAGAAAAACAAAGACCTTCGCTGGTGCAATGTGGAAGTCCAGCCGGACCCGGAGGTTTATGATCTTATTTCTGTGAAGAGATTTCTCGGTTAGTTGAAGTAGCAACAAAAATCGACTTTGAAGTCCACACCGGGTGGATATCCAGTTTGGGAGAGCACTCAGATTCCTGGCAATGTACGAAGCAGTTGCAGGATACGGTTTTGAATTTCTAATCTCTCTTATACATGTCGATATTTAAGTTGCTTTATGAATTATTATCCTCTCGTACAGCACTCTTTGACCTGACACGTTGAACTCGAATATCACCTCACACGTGATTGTTTCATTATGAAACTCGTCAATGTTGTCATGGTCCACACCGATTACCAGAGTGCCAACTCATTTTTCCAAAATTTGATAAATCATTTCTGATTAACTTAATTTTGGTAAATGGCATTGAGGTAAAACATGAGTTAACCGACATCGGAAAATCATTTTTGTTAATATCTTTGTGTTTTTAATTTATCATAGTTTTTACATTTTAGGGGGAGTAAATCCAAACTTTAAAAATCCAAAAACATCAAAAAATTTCAAAAACACAAAAACAATAGAAAAACAAAAATGAGTTTCCTGGCGAGCAAAAGAGAAAATGATAGTACATCAGTGGTCTGTACAAACCTCTTTAAACCTTAAATGAAAAATGTTAAGAAGCTCTATATAAGATGTGTCGGTAGGCTCACAATCATTTTAAAGTGTACAGGGTGATATAAAACTAAGTCGACTGAAGACTGTGTGGGAACCACTCATTGGCATATGGTCTTAGTACCGAAATTTCATTTGATAGATTGCCAAGGTTTTGAGATATGTGGTCTTTATGCTGTTTATCATCTGGGTATCATGGTTGTTTCTTTTACCGAAAAACAACGGAGACGAAGTCTAGATCTTCCATGATACTATACATACGTGTACATACTACATATGACCTCAATAAGTGATCAACAATCACATGTCCACACAAAATAAGTGATAATATATCACATTTATCCAGGAGTCAAGTTCGTCTCTTTGATGTACGAAAGTACTGACCTGTTCACGGACTTGCTCATGTGCCCTCATGCATCTGAAAATCAAGTTCCTCATTAATAAGTGATTCTATCACATAGGGCTTGTTTTCAATCAAAATAAGCGAGTATCTCACATTTTCATGTACGTCAAAACAGATGATAAATGGTATACTCACCAGTAAGATGAACTCTCGTGCATACCTTGATACGGGAATGTGTCGTGTGTGGATGAACACCGGTCGGTAAGTATAAATCATGCACTAATCGTATCCCCTTGCCATGATTACATCTGATAAGTTGAGCTTATGTGGATAACAATACCGATAATCGTTATAGGATATTTATCGAAATGTTAACTAATTGAACAACAAGAGCGTTTTGGCATGACCGTACACTAATATGATTCTCTTACCCTCGAAACTCGTAAAAAGAATGTCTGTAAATATTTATTTAATGCTTTCAGTTTCTGCATCTCTGTATATATTTATTTACTGCTTTCAGTCTTTAAGTTTGAAATATTCAAAATACCAAAAAGGTTTTAGGTGTGTTTTAATATAAACTTTATAAAAGTCAAAAAGATTTTATTTCTACTTTAGTTTTGATTAACCGATGTTGGAACTCAAGTCTTCATTACCTGAAACCTGAACGAAAACCAAATCGACTAAATTTTCATAATCTGTCGAAATTTGCAAATTTTGAAAGTTAAGAACCAAAACTGAACAATTTGTTAAACTTTCAAACTGTCGGACGGTTGTTGATTGAAAAATCGTCACATGTGTGTCGTTTGTTTATGTTAACTATATTTCAAGCATTTGTTCTCATTGCGCGTTTAGCTTTCTGGTTTGTGCAGAAGAGAACGTGATAGAAGATGGGCTTCGGAATGAAGACACGACAGGGAGGCACTCAAAAGATAAAGATGATCGAGTTGCCACTAACCTATCATCAACACCACAAGGATCTAAAGAATTGAAGATCAACTGATTCACGGGCATAACCCAAGGGAGAGCTTATGTTAAGGGGGAGTCTGTTAACACACTTTCTAAATGAAAATGGGAGTTTGTTGATACACTTTCTACTTGCGACACGTGAAGATTTTGAAGATCCTACGACAAGGATGAATAAACCATCACGAGATAACGAACCTCACGAGTAGCGTCCAAGGGGGAGTTTGTTGGTACACTTTATGTGGACGCGACACGTTTCGGTTCGACTCGGTTTGGTTCGACTCAGTTTGGTTCGACTCGGTTGGGTTCGACTCGGTTAGGTTCGGCTAAAGCCTGATGTCACGACATTCCTCCGTCGTGCGCCCCAGAGTTCGACACGCGAAGCACGAAGCGCCGCGAACCGTTTCCCGTTGGCATGGCATCATCATGATGTCATGATGATGTCATGTGAATGAATTATCAAATGAATGCACATCTTCACGTGATTTCATTCATTTTAGTCAAACTTATCATACTATGCATATATCATATTATATCTCATATGATGAAGAATGTGGAACATATATGACGAAGATTGAATGTTCGTCAATTATATACATGACAAAGACTTCACATGCAATGAAGTGTCCATGTTGACGAAGCCTCAAGGTTCGTCATGATTTGTGAGTGACGAAGTTCCCAACCTTTGTCACTCTTGAAGGTTCGTCGCCTAACATATATAAGACAGACACTAGACAGAAACCAGGTGTGCAAGTCTGAATAGATTTGAGAGCGAACACACTGTAACACACACACACTGAGTGAGTTTACAGAGCGTATTTGTAAACATTGTATTGTAACCGTTTCAAGTATTAATACATTGTGTGTTAATCGTTGAGTCTCGTGTTTGTCGTTTACGTGTTTGAACTTGGTTTAACTTACCCGTTAGGATTCCGCACTCTCGGGTTTGTCAGAAAACACGGAATAGAGGTTTAACTCGATCCTCCGGTTGGACCTACAATTGGTAAGGGGATACGTTAAGGTATGATTTATACTTACCGACCGGTGTTCATCCACATCACGACACATTCCCGTATCAAGGTATGCACGAGAGTTCATCTGTTTTTAAAATTTATTTTTAGTTTGTTGATTTTAGGGGGAGTAAATACAAATTTAAAAATTCAAAAACATCGAAAAATGTCAAAAACTGAAAAACAATAGAAAAACACAAATGAGTTTCCTGGCGAGCAAAAGAGAAAATGATAGTACATCAATGGTCTGTCAAACCTCTTTAAACTGAAATGCAAAATGAAAAATGTTAAGCGGCTCTATATAAGATGTATCGGTAGGCTCACAATCATTTTAAAGTGTGCAGGGTGATATAAACTTAAATCAACTTAAGACCAGGTGGGAACCGCACATTGGCATATGGTCTTAGTACCGAAATTTCGTTTGAGAGATTGCCGAGGTTCTGAGATACGTGGTCTTTATGTTGTTTATCATCTGGGTATCATGGTTGTTTATTTTACCGAAACAAACGGAAACGAAGTCTTGATCTTCCATGATACCATACATACGTATACATACTGCATACGACCTCAATAAGTGATCAACAATCACATGTCCACAAAAATAAGTGATAATATATCACATTTATCCGGGAGTCAAGTTCGTCTCTTTGCTGTACGAAAGTACTGACCTGTTCACGGACTTGCTCCTGTGCCCACATGCATCTGAAAATCAAGTTCCTCATCAATAAGTGATTCTATCACATAGGGCTTGTTTTCTTCAAAATAAGTGAGTTTCTCACATTTTCATATACGTCAAAACAGATGATAAATGGTATACTCACCAGTAAGATGGACTCTCGTGCATACCTTGATACGGGAATGTGTCCTGATGTGGATGAACATCTGATAAGTTGAGCTTATGTGGACAACAATACCGATAATCGTTATAGGATGCTTATCTAAATGTTAACAAAAAGAACAACAAGAGCGTTTTTGCATGACCGTACACTGATATGATTCTCTTACCCTCGAAACTCACAAAAAGAATGTCTGTAAATATTTATTTAATGCTTTCAGTTTCTGCATCTTTGTTAATGTTTATTTACTGCTTTCAGTCTTTACATTTGAAATATTCAAAATACCAAAAAGATTTTAGGAGTGTTTTAATATAAACTTTATAAAAGCCAAAGAGATTTTATTTATAATTTCTTTTGATTACCCGATGTTGGAACTCGAGTCTTTGTTAGCTGAAATCTGAACGAAAACCAAAACAACTAAATCTTCATAAACGGTCAAATTTGCAAGTTTTGAAAGTTAAAATCTAAAATTGAACAATTTGTTAAACTTTCAAACTGTCGGATGGTGATTGAAACATGGTCACATGTGTGTCATTTGTTTAAATGTTAAATATATTCCAAGCGGTTGTTCTCATTATGCGTTTAGATTTCTTGCATGTGCAGATGCTAAAGGCGAAGAGAACATGTTCGATGACAAGCTTCGGAATGAAGACACGACATGGAGGCACTCAAAAGATAAAGATCATCGAGTTGCTGCTGACCTATCATCAGCACCACACGGATCTAAAAGAATTGAAGATCAAAAGATTCACGAGCATAACTCAAAGGAGAGCTTATTTTAAGGGGGGAGTTTGTTAACACACTTCCTAAATGAAAAAGGGAGTTTGTTGATACATTTTCTACTTACGACGCATGAAGACTTTAAAGATCCTCCGACATGACAGACATGGAAGATGAACCCTCACGAGTAGCGTTCAAGGGGGAGTTTGTTGGTACACTTTATGTGGACGCGACTCGATTCGGTTCGACTTGGTTAGGTTCGGCTCAAGCCCGACGTAGCGACATTCCTCCGTCGTGCGCCCCAGAGTTCGACACGCGAAGCACGAAGCACCGCGAACCGTTTTCTGTTGGCATGACATCATCATGATGTCATGATGATGTCATGTGAATGAATTATCAAATGAATGCACATCTTCACATGATTTCATTCATTCTAGTCAAACTTGTCATACTATGCATATATCATATTATATCTCATATGACGAAGATTGTGGAACATATATGACGAAGATTGAATGTTCGTCAATTATATACATGACAAAGACTTCACGTGCAACGAAGTGTCCATGTTGACGAAGCCTCAAGGTTCGTCATGATTTGTGAGTGACGAAGTTCCTAACCTTCGTCACTCTTGAAGGTTCGTCGCCTAAGCTTCGTCACTTACAAGCTTCGCCGAACATTCACATATATAAGACAGACACTAGACTGAAACCTGGTGTGCAAGTCTGAATAGACTTGAGAGCGAATACATTGTAACACACACGCACACACACTGAGAGAGTTTACAGAGCATATTTGTAAACATTGTATTGTAACTGTTTCAAGTATTAATACATTGTGTGTTAATCGTTGAGTCTCGTGTTTGTCGTTTACGTGTTCGAACTTGGTTTAACTTACCCGTTAGGATTCCGCACTCTCGGGTTTGTCGAAAAACTGGGAATAGAGGTTTAACTCGATCCTCCGGGTGGACCTACAATTGGTGAGGGGATACGTTAAGGTAAGATTTGTACTTGCCGACCGGTGTTCATCCACATCACGACACATTCCCATATCAAGGTATGCACGAGAGTTCATCTTACTGGTGAGTATACCATTTATCATCTGTTTTGACGTATATGAAAATCTGAGAAACTCACTTATTTTGATGAAAACAAGCCCTATGTGATAGAATCACTTATTGATGAGGAACTTGATTTTCAGATGCATGTGGGCACAGGAGCAAGTCTGTGAACATGTCAGTACTCTCGTACAGCAAAGAGACGAACTTGACTCCCGGATAAATGTGATATATTATCACTTATTTTTGTGGACATGTGATTGTTGATCACTTATTGAGGTCGTATATACGTATGTATGGTATCATGGAAGATCTAGACTTCGTCTCCGTTTGTTTCGGTAAAAGAAACAACCATGATACCATGGAAGATCTAGACTTCGTCTCCGTTTGTTTCGGTAAAAGAAACAACCATGATACCCAGATGATAAACAGCATAAAGTCCACGTATCTCAGAACCTCGGCAATCTCTCAAATGAAATTTCGGTACTAAGACCATATGCCAATGTGTGGTTCCCACCTGGTCTTAAGTCGATTTAAGTTTATATCACCCTGTACACTTTAAAATGATTGTGAGCCTACCGATACATCTTATATAGAGCTGCTAAACATTTTTTATTTTGCATTTCAGTTTAAAGAGGTTTAGACAGACCACTGATGTACTATCATTTTCTCTTTTGCTCGCCAGGAAAGTCATTTTTGTTTTTCTATTGTTTTTGCGTTTTTGACATTTTTTGATGTTTTTGAATTTTCAAATTTGTATTTACTCCCCCTAAAATCAACAAACTATGATAAATTATAAAAAGTGTTTTAACAGAAGGTAAGTATACACTTGAATATAAAAGGTGTTTTATCAACAAACTATGATAAATTATAAAAAGTGTTTTAACATAAGTCTTCTTCGCTTACACTTGAATATTTTAACAGAAGGTTTCGAAAAGTGTTTTAACTGTTTGTTTCAAGTGATTTTATCAGGTATCGATTTTTATTCATTCAAAAATGAATCCAGACTGGTGGGGTATTCCGTAAAATACGGAGAGAAAATATAGAAGCACGGGTTTATCGCCATCATGGGCCGAATCTCCCGCATGTTGATACATATTATATGGTCGCGACTCGGTTCGGTTCAGCTCGGTTCGGTTCAACTAGGTTCGGTTCGACCCGGTTAGGTTCGGCTCAAGCCCGACGCCACGACATTCCTCCGTCGTGCGCACTAGAGTTCGACACGCGAAGCACGAAGAGCCGCGAGCCGATTTCCGCTGCCACATCATCATGACATCATCATGATGATGTCATGATGATGTCATATACTTTTACCAAATGCATTTAGAAATGGCAGCCATGGAATTTACGTATAAGAATTCATGTTGGGCCAATACATTTGGGCTTAAACCTTCAACTGGGCCGAACCCACACATGAGAACATGCAGGTCGACGAAACAACATGTGTTTTGTCGACTTTGAAGATATTTTATTGTGTTTCATCGACGAAACATCTGTTTCGTCGACCTTCAAGTGTTTCGTCGATGTGTTTCAGTATATATACACAGATAACAGACAGAACACATTAAGACAAGTCTGAATAGATTTGAGAGCGAACACTGTAAACACACACACACTGAGAGTTTATGAGAGCATCTTGTAAACATTGTATTGTAACCGTTTTCTAGATTAATACAATGGAGTGTTAATCGGTGAATCGTTGTTTCTTACGTGTTCGTAACTTGGTTTAACTTACCCGTTTGGATTCCGCACTTTCGGGTTTGTCGGAAAACAGGGAATAGAGGTTACTCGATCCTCCAGGTGGACCTACAATTGGTATCAGAGCATTGGCTCGATTCCTTGTTAAAACCAAGTTGATTTTCTTATGTTTTTCTTGATTTTGAGCTTTGAAAAATCATACATTTTCTGGAAAAACCTTCATAAAACCTTGAAAATCTTTAATATTTTGCTTATAGTTCATATAAAACCTTGTTATAACTCTTGTATACATGTTAGTTTTGGGTTTTTATTGAACTTTATTTGCAAAAGTGTGTTTGAAAAATTTCTGGTGACTTGAATCTTCATCCAGTTCATCAAATCTTCAAACTGTTCTTGAGTAATTTCTGAGTTTGATCTTTATTTGTGTCTGAATGATTGTGTTTGTGTTTGTTGTTTTGATTATTAAACAATTGTTTGACTATTGTTACATAAAAATGATGATGTTTATTTGAAAACAGTATGGCCGAAAGTAAGGTTTGGTTTGACAATTTTGTATTGTGTCAGAAGGATAAGATTTGATCTTGCAAGTTGTGTGTCTACATTTTCAACGAAAAGGAGCCTGTTTCGTCGCACAAGAATTGGGCCTGTTTCGTCGCACAAGAATAGGGCCGGTTTTCGTCGAACAAGAATTGGGCCTGTTTCGTCGCATAAGAATTGGGCCAGTTTCGTCGCAATCATCAATCAGTTTCATCGAACATTATTGTTTCGTCGAACATCACAGTTTCGTCATACTTGTTTCATCATATCATCTGTTTCATCGAACTTGATAAAAATTTTAACAGTAGCTTTGTGAATCATATTTAACAGTTTGATTTGAGTGATTTGTTCAGGTATTCGTCATTAAACATCAAAAATGAATCCGAATTGGTGGGGTAATCCGTCAACTGCAGAGAGCAAGTATACAAACACACGTTTATGTCCCTCATGGGCTGAATCACCTGTTCCCACATCTAATACATAAAGCAAGTATCGTAGCACCGGTTTGTCACCATCATGGGGTGAATCTCCCGCACCCGCATCTTCGCAAGCGAATAAAATGTTGACCGGTCAATGGGAGTTTGTTTCGAATCAAACTCCAAGTATTCAAAGTATACTCCTAAGTGAAAGCGAGACCGGAAGTCTGAATCGTCCACCGAAACTGATGCACATAAACAAATATCCTGGTTGGGTAGATAGATTTCAGACGTATATCAATGGGCAAAACACAGAACTGCGGTTATGTTTTACTACAGATTTCAATCAAGCTCTTGAGGTTGCTGCTTCAACTGCCTTGACATTTGCCGATCTTTCGGAAGACCAGAAAAAGGCATATGATTTAGAAAAGAAAGCATATGCTATTCTGACTCAGGCGATGAGCAAGGAAATATATCATCAATTCGTCAGTTTCAAGACGTCAAAGCGATTGTGGGATGCATTAAAGACAAGGGGTCTAGGAAATGAAAAGTCACGCCAATTGCGACATGACTTACTCAAAAAGGAGTTTGATGGGTTCACATGTATGGAAAGTGAATCTTTGGGAGATATGACAAGTCGATTCTATCATCTGCTGACTGAATTGGGTAATTATGGGGTAGTAACAACTCCAGCAGAGGTAGTCACAAAGTTTGCTGATGCATTGCCACCTCAATGGAATAGTTTCTTGGAAATCCTGAAGTACAATGGCGCATTGGCTACGACAAACATCAATGACTTCGTTCAGCTCTTGGAGAACAAAGATCAGGAAGAAACTCTAAAGGCGAAAAGGGTTCCAGTGCGACAAAATCCTGATATGTATTATGGAACTTCTAGCACTTCTGCAAGACCAGTTTCACATCCTCCACTTCAAACGGCATTTGTCACAAGCACAGATCTATATGGCAATCCGATACAAGTTCCTGTAAAGCCAGCTCCAACCACAAACTTGTATGGAAATCCACTACAACCAGCTCCACAACAGCAAAGCTATCGGCCATCTACCGTAGCAACTGATTTGTATGGGAATCCACTTCCTCCTCAACAACAAGCTTGTTATGGAAGCACATCATCTGCTGGTCAGCCATCAAAGCCAAATACAGTACGACTTGACACGTCAAACTTCTCCAAAGTTAGCGTTGAAGTAGCTAAAGATCATATGGAGATACTAAACACATTGGTGAGCTCGTATTGTGGGTTGATTGCAGGGCAGATCAGAAACATCAATCTAACTCAAGAAGATTATCAGCAGATCGATAAAGAAGAGATGGATATGATGGACATCAAATGGGCTTTTGCCAGTGCTGTAAGGCGAGCTAAAGACTTCATGGAACGGATGGGTAGAACCAGCTTGGAAAGCAAGAAAGATACCAAGTATGGGTTCGACAAGCAATCCGTCAAGTGCTTTAACTGTGGTGAACGTGGTCATTTCAAACGTGAATGTACAAAGCCAGCACAGCATGGGAACCAGAATCCTTTCAGAGGTTAAGGCAACCAGGCGAATCAGAATCAAGCCAGGAATGACGATCGCACCTTGGTCCCTGCAAACAATCAAGCAGGACCATCGAACACCAATCAGGCTCTTGTGGTGCAAATAGATGAAGGTTGCGACTGGTCAATGCAATTAGGCATTGGTGATCAGGGAGGAGCAGCTTGTTTTGCTGAAGCTGCTAAGGATTTGAAGCACGCCAGTGGTGGAGAATCTTCCGCCAGTGGTGGTGACTCTTCAGATGAAGAGAGTTCTGGTTACTCAAGGAGTTCAGTTGAGGAAACCTCAACTTCAGGCGATGACAATGTATCTAGTGGGAGAATCGATGCAGATATCGATGAATTGTTAGGAGAAGCTGCAGTAGGGAATGATAGAAGATCTATTCTGGTGGATCAAGCTGCTTATTCTTCTTCTTCTCTTCATTCAGCCTTTATGGCTAATGGCGGCAGTTCATCAAGCCTGGTATGTTTCGATGAACCAACTGTTGTTAATTGTGATAATTGTGCTAGCTTAAGTGTTAAATGTGCTGATTTGGATGCTAATATGTCTGAGTTGCAAAGCAAACATGATGCTTTAAATGCTGAATTGTTTGACTTGCAAAGCAAACATGAGGCGTCGCAAAACAAATATAAAGTGACAAATATCCACAATCAAAAGTTGATAGTGGATCTCTCGAAATGCAAAGAGGCTAACATGTTTTATGAAAACCATGAAAAGGAGTTTAAAACGGTGGTTGCAAATTTAAGAAAAGATAAAACCGAATTGACAAAAATGGTTTCAAGAAAACAAACTGACATAAACTGTTATATCAATCGTCTTGAGATCATGCAAAAAGAGTTAGCCTGTACAAAGTGTGAAAGTGAGGCGATCTGGCTTAAGCTAGACAGTTATTCAAACTCTAGATATGTGCTGGATCACATCATTGGCACACAAAAAGAGAAAAAGGATGTCACTTGCATTGGATATAAGAAATGTCCACCACCTGTTAGACAAAATTATGATGCAATGCCTGATGAGGAGTATAGAACTCATTATGAAGAATCTGTTCCTTTAGACATTGAGGAATTTGCAACGGGACTTGGATACAAATCGGAAGTACCATCAGATTCGGATGTGTCAGCAGATACAAGTGTGTCTTCTGCTGAACAGAATCAGGATCCTCCAGTTATTGTTGAGGATGCTGATTCTTCTGATGATGAATCCGATGATACTGACTCAGCACAGTCTGATGCGGTAATCAAAGAAGAGGACATACCTCTTGAGAATCATATTCCATGTGATCCTCCCGCAAAACCTGCTAAGACTGTTATGGTCGAGTCCGCGTCTGCAAAAGAGTCTGAGAGTGTGAATTTGGTGTACACACTTGTTGGTGATGATAAAATCTACTCTGACAAAGATTTTCCTATTAAGAATGTTAATCAATCTTTAATTAGTAAAATTTTTGAGGATTCAACAAGTAAGTTCTTGGGAAAGACAGGATCACACGTTGTGGTAACACAGTGTCCTCCGATTCCAAGAGCTGAAATTCGCAAACAAAATGGCAATCAAAGATTACCAACAGAGAAAGTTCAGCAAAATCGCACCAAACCAAAAGGTAAATCACAGACTCAAGGTCAAAAGAAACAGGCCCAAAAAAAGGACAAGAAGGTGAACTTTGTGAAATCAAGGGGAACGGATAAAATTGACACATTTGAAAACAAATCTAACTTAGATTTTGTTAATCAAGCAAAAATTTTGAAAAGAAATGAACAAAACAGTTCAAAACCAAGTACCTCGGGATCACAAAGTTCATCATCGACAAGACAATCACATGATACTTTGGGGTTTGTAGAACGAAGATCATGTTTTTCATGTGGCACATTTGGACATATTATTCGCAATTGTCCATATCTTCATAAACAAAAAGCCAAAGTTGATGATCCCCGTGACCAAATTGACCGCAAGCGATCTGTTTCATCAAAACCAGATCCCCGTCTTGTAAAAGAAAGGGAAAAGAAACAGAAACGCCAACAGGTCAAGAAAATTGAAAAAGCGATTAAAACCGACGTGGTTAACAAAACATCTGTTTCTGTCAAACCAGACAATTCAAAAACTTCAAACAATCATGAAGTTAAGATTTTAAAGAATAACACTGGTAAAACAAAACAGAACTGGAAACCAAAAATGGTTACTGAATCAGGGGGAACATCACAATTTCCACAACATCGAGAAGTTCAAGTAACTTACGTTGATGAAAATGGAAGACCCAAGACCACAAAGGCTTGGGTCCCCATCTCCAACTAATCATGTGAGTACATGTGCAGGGTGTTCCAGGAGGAACTTTCAGCAGTCATTGGATTGTTGATAGTGGGGCATCCAGGCACATGACAGGCGACATAAAACTTCTCTACGACGTTAAATCTATTAGAGGAGGTTATGTTGCTTTTGCTTGAGATAAAGGAGGTTATATTACGGGAGAAGGAATGGTATCCAACGGGGTTATAAGTTTTGACAAGATCAACTTTGTACAACAGCTTAATCACAATCTTCTCAGCGTTTCACAAATCTGTGATAAACAGTTTTCAGTACACTTTGATGCAAATGGATGTTATGTGCTGAAACCCGGCTTCAAGATTCCAAAAGAATGGATTCTCTTATCTGCTCCAAGGATAAATGATTTGTTTGTCCTTGATATGAGCCAAGCTATAACAACGACTGCACAAGCAACTTGTTTCATTACAAAAGCCATGGAAAAAGACTCCATCTCTTGGCAAAGACGTATGGGTCACATTCACTTACGAAAAATGAATCATTTGGTGTCGAATGAATTAGTGAATGGTGTTCTTCTTAAAAATTTCCATCTTCAAGACGTCTGTGTTTCATGCCAAAAAGGAAAGCAAACGAAGAAGCGCCATCCGACAAAGAAGATCAACACGGTGGCAGTTCCTCTTGAACGTTTGCACATGGATTTGTTCGGTCCTGTCAAGCACAAAAGCATCAGGAATGATCAATACTGCCTCGTAATAACTGATGATTATTCAAGATTTTCTTGGGTGGTGTTTATGGCTCACAAGAGTGTCACTTTCGGTATTATCAAAAACTTGATCATTCAGATTGAGAATTTGAATAAGTTGAAGGTTAGACGGATACGCAGAGACAATGGTACTGAATTTAAAAATCATGCCATGGCGGAGTTTTGCACATCAAAAGGTATTCTTCACGAATTTAGTGCGGCTTATACTCCTCAACAGAACGGCATCGCTGAACGTAAAAACCGTACATTTATCAAGACTGCTAGGACTATGTTGGTAGAGTCGCAGTTGCCCATTCCATTCTGGAGTGAAGCTGTGGCCTCCGCATGTTACACGATGAATCGAGTCCTTATAGTCAAAAGACACAACAAGACCTGCTTTGAGCTTCTTCTCAAACGGAAACCAGATTTGTCATATCTTGAACCGTTTGGAGCTCCTTGCACAATGATCGATCCTAATGGAAAGTTTGGGGCAAAAGCTATTGAAGGTCACTTTCTTGGTTATGCCACCCCGAACTTAATAGTCTGGAATCTACAGACTAAAAGGGTTGAGGAATGGTCTGAAGTCAGAGTACAAATGTGACAACCCTCATAATTACATGTATCCGTACGATTAATTAATATTAAATTTTGCTAGAAACATTGTTTAATTATTTCTTGGCTAGTTACGATCCTCGAACACCGTAACACCCACTAGAAATATACTAACTAAAACATGTAACTTTATACTTGTATTTGTATAACCTTATACTTGTATTTGAATACTATAAGTCACCTACTTATTCTCCTTATGTTGACTAAGTATTTACTTCCCCTCCTTATGTGGACTAAGTATTTACTTCTCCTCCATATGTGGACTAAATATTAGAATCCAAGATTTTACCTCAATATTTTAGTTAATCTTGGCTTAATCATGTTGACTAAACACTAGAAAGGATGACTATAAATATGGTGCTTAACTTCACAATCTTCACACCATCTTTCTCATTCTCTATCTCTCTCTCTCTCTCTCTCTTGGCTCACTCTAAAACCACCACCACCATTCCATTGTTGAGCTTGTTTCAAGTGTTAGAAGGTGATACAAGGAGCTTGAAGCTTGAAGGTCTTGAAGAATCCTTCTCATTTGCTTTCATCATCCATCTTTGTCATCTTTTTCTCTAGTGATATTCCCAAGCTTTAAGCTAGTTGTAAGACTTCTTTAAAACTCTTGTTTACTTCATGTGTTAGTAGTTAAAGATTATATTATGATGAAATAATACAAGTATAATGTTGTTGTTGATCACTGAACATGTAATGAAACCAATATAACTTGCATTAGAATGTTAAAAGCTGAAAAACAAGAGGTTGTTTAGTGATTACAGCCAACTTCAGTTGGCTGTAACCGAGCCTTAATAAAGCGGAAAATGTATATTCTGAACTCTAGATTTATGTATTATGAAATACGGTTCTAATGGCACTAGAATCATAATTTTCGGACTTCGTTTACTATTTTTAAAGTATCATTTTGTAACAGCAACTCAAGCTGCATTTTTACTGCTGAAAATAAACGTCCTATTTTCCGTCATAACTTGGATTCCGTGTAGTGTCAGATCATGAAATTTGTTCAGTAGATGAGCACTGATGTATAAGTAATTTTCCCATTGGAATTTCGTCAATCAGACTTACGATGAATTTTAAATGAATTTTTCCGTGGACTGCAGTCAGAAAGTGACGAATCTAATTTGCAGTCCGGTAAATGATTTTTTATAAAATATTGGTAATGAATTGGATCCTGATATTTTTACACAATAATATCTCGATTGTTTAAAACATTCTGAAAAACTTTGAGAATTTTTAGAATAAGTTAACTATTTTATTAAATTACCCGAAAACAGTCCAGTTTTGGATGTTTAAGTTGAAACAATATAACTAGTGATTTGCATGTCTAAATATCGGTGATGATATCCGATAATGATCTAACGTGTTATATGTCAATAAAAGTGTTATGTACAATATCATATGCTTGCTCTTGAGTAGCTATAGGTGTAAAGTTTATATGGGCGTGAACTGTTAAAGTGAGTACATGTTATGTGGTAAATGCATGTAGGAACTTAGTGTTTATTAGAAGTCACTAATAAACTAAGTGGTAATCATACTAGGACGTGATTGACCGACTTTGATTGTTAGCTATTTTTGAGAGTCAAACCGAGCAAACCAAGGTGAGTTCACAGTCTTTCCAAGGCATGGGATTCCCAAGGGTTGGGAATGGGTTAATGATTTAAACGGTAACTACAACCATCCTCCGTGGGTAGGATGCCAAGATTACACACTGGACCAAACCTCTATCATTGAAGTCCCTCATTTATATCGACTTAATCGCCGAGGCCTATGGCGAGCGGGTCATTAGTTAATAGCGCTATTAGGTTTAACAAACCTCACACCGTGCCAGTCGGACGGGCGTGTACTAATGGACTATAGGCAAAGGGTCAATGCTGATAGACATTGACTTGGAGCACCTCTTATATTTTCGTAGTAGTCGATACGCACGGTCTAGTAACACATGGGAAGCCCCCACTAATCTTCGCAAACATGTCTGGGTGACCGCGATACGAAATAATGCGATACATGGTTTTCAAAATAAACAACTGATTTACGAAACAAATGCTATAACTAAAAAATCAACTGTGAACTCGCTCAACTTTGTTGTTGACTCGTTGTTACATGCCTTGCAGGTCGTTAGGTACTCATGGAGCTTGCACAGGGAGGCGTGGTCGTTGTGGGACATGGCAGTGTGTGTCATGCTAAAAACATTTCTATATTTCGTACTATATACTTATATTAGGTTTTACAATTATGCTTCCGCTAAACACTTAACTACGTTTTGATTTGAAATACCTTTCATATTGTGTGGTTGAATTTTACTTATTACTTGTTATGTTCAATATGATTGGTGGCTTGATCCTGGTCATGTCACACCTCCAAGCGGTGATACTCCGCATAGTGGATTTTGGGGGTGTGACAACAAAGGCACACTTTGCCAGTCAAATGTCTAGGTCAACCATGGATGTTTGAATACGATGACTTTTTCAATTCGATCAATGTTGAAGCAGTTGAAGAAAATGCTGCTGCAAGGATGTTTTTCGAGAGTGACAACGCAACAGAATCACCGTTGGCTCGTCCAATTATTGCCAATCAAGAACCATCTTCAGTGAACAATAATGCTCTCGACAATGAGGATTTTCATGATGCAACCGAACTGAACGAATCTTCAGAGGATGAAGAATTTCTAGATGCAGATCAACAAGCTCCTACATCAGCAGTACATGGTACTTCAGAGGCTACACCTCCAGTGGACGCCCCTAAAATAGCTGAAGCTACTGCATCATCCTCGTCATCAGTTTCGGGTATTGAATTGGTTGTTGATCTAAATCTCAACAATCTGGCTACAAATATTCCAGTTCAAGATAATCCAGAAACAAGGATTCACAATACCCATCCTCAACAAAACATCATCGGTAATGTACAAAGTGGCATTCAAACAAGAAACATGTTGCGAAACAACAACAATGCAGGCTTGTATGCGGCAATTCGAGAATCTGGTCAACAGAATGATTGGTCTTTCGCGTGTTATGTCTCACAGGAAGAGCCAAGAACTTGGAAAGACGCTTTGAAAGATAACTCTTGGGTTGAAGCAATGCAGGAAGAACTGCAACAATTCCAGAAACTTGGTGTCTGGAAGCTCGTAGAGAAACCTGCTGGTTATAAGAAGATTGGTACCCGTTGGGTGTATAAATGCAAAAAGGACAACCGTGGAATCGTTATTCGCAACAAAGCAAGATTGGTCGTTCAAGGTTTTCATCATATTGAAGGTATAGACTACAACGAAGTGTATGCACCTGTTGCACGTCTGGAAGCAATTCGGATCTTTCTGGCTTATGCCTCATTCAAAGGATTCAAGGTTTACCAGATGGACGTCAAAAGTGCATTCTTACATGGTCTAGTGGAAGAAGAGGTGTATGTTGAACAGCCTCCAGGTTTTGAAGATCCTATCCATCCTGATCGGGTTTGGTTGCTGAACAAAGCTCTCTATGGTCTACATCAAGCACCGCGAGCTTGGTATGCAACCGTATCTAATTATCTGCTGGAGAATGGATTTCGCAGAGGTCTTATCGATTGCACTCTCTTCATAAAAGAACAAGATGGAGATCTTCTACTGGTTCAGGTATATGTGGATGATATTATATTTGGTTCTACTAACAATGTTATGTGTAGGGATTTCGAGCGTGTAATGCATGATAAATTTGAGATGAGCACTATGGGGGAGATGACTTTCTTTTTGGGCTTGCAAGTGCAACAAACGAAGTCTGGGATTTTCATCCATCAGACTAAGTATGTTCAAGACATCTTGAGCCGATTCCAGATGTCCGACACATCGCCCATTGGTACCCCACTGCAGCAAAATCATGGAATTAATCCAGACTTGAAGGGTGAAGTTGTTAGCTCTTCATACTACCGCGTGATGATTGGATCCCTTATGTACCTCACAGCATCAAGACCAGATATAATGTATCCAACATGCCTGCTAGCCAGATATCAAGTGAACCCGAAGGCCTCACATCTTGCAGCTGTAAAAAGGATTTTTCATTATTTTAAGGGTTGCCCAGACACCGGTCTATGGTACCCTAAGGATGATAACTTTGATTAATCGCTTTCAGTGATTCTGATTTTGGCGGATGCAAAATCGATGACAAATCCACAACGGCTGGATGCCAGTTTTTAGGAAATCGCCTTGTAACATGGCAGTGCAAGAAGCAGACTTGTGTCACTAGATCAACTTGTGAAGCTGAATATATTGCTGCCTCAAGTTGTTGCTCCCAAGTCCTGTGGATACAACAGCAAATGCACGATTACGGTTTTGAATTCCTAACTACTCCTATTTTAGACGATAATTCTGCTGCCTTATCTATCACTAGAAATCCTGTGCAGCATTCAAAGACCAAACACATCGAAATTAAGTATCACTTCATACGTGATTGCTTTGATAAAAGGCTAATCGATGTTGTTAAGGTCCATACCGATGACCAACGTGCCGACCTTTTTACCAAAGCATTTGATAAATCAAGATTTGACTTTTTATTATTGGTAAACGGCATTAAGGTCAAGCAAAAGTAATCCGCATCGGAAAATCGTTTTCGTAAATATCTTTGTGTATTTAAAAATTATTGTAAGTTTGTTGATTTTAGGGGGAGTAATTCCAAAATTTGAAAAATTCAAAAACATCAAAAAATTTCAAAACCCAAAAACAATAGAAAAACAAAAATGAGTTTCCTGGCGAGCAAAAGAGAAAATGATAGTACATCAGTGGTCTGTTTAAACCTCTTTAAACTGAAATGCAAAATGAAAAACGATAAGCAGCTCTATAAAAGATGTATCGGTAGGCTCACAATCATCTTAAAGTGTGCAGGGTGATATAAACCTAAATCGACTGAAGACCAGGTGGGAACCACTCATTGGCATATAGTCTTAGTACCGAAATTTCGTTTGAGAGATTGCCGAGGTTCTGAGATATGTGGTGTGACACTTGTGTCACTGCGACCATCAAACAAATACCAAACCAATGAAATATTGTATTTCATACTTGGGATCTGTATAAATATGTGTATCTTTTACACATATCAATTCTTGTTCGATTACAAGCTCTAAATCACTTTCTGGAAGGTTATACGCGCACTGATGCGTAAATATAACCAGTTTAATGCAACAAACACTCCAGAATAGTGAAATAGGCTTAACATACCTTAAATAACCTTTACATAACTTAGAAATAAGTTTTAAAGGCTTTGGTATGGCAAAATCAAGTTAAAACGCTTATAGGGACTAAAGTTGACAAACTGCGAAAGTATGCCAATTTGAACTGTAACAGACATTCTGGAACATGACCATAAGTTAAACATACCCTAAATATCCTTCACATAGCTTAGAAATAGGCTTTGAGGGGTTCGGTGTGCTAAAATAAACTTTTGGGTCATTCAGGGACTAAAAGTGTCAAAAAGTGCACGAGTTTGCATTTTCGCGCATAACTTACGTTCTGAATACATCTGGACATCCAAAAATTTATGTAAGCACTAAAATATTTTATTTTAGTGTTTGGCATAAGAAAAATCCATTCGTCACGTCATTTGGATCGATTTTCGCGCTTATGCGCATTCCGTCGTAATTAGCCGAACAACGCAATCGTACGGCTAAACGAACCGACATCCGAGATATTTTTGAGAACATTTTAAGTTCCCTTTACTTTAACTTCATTTTAGAGCTTTGAAATAGGGTTAACGGGCCTTAAACGCGTCGGAAAAGGCCTTATTACACTACAGGGACCAAATCTGCCATTTTTGAAACTTTCTGTGTAGAAACATTGAATCTGGCCTATACCACCTTTGCACATGGTTTTGGGCAATACTATGGGCTGGTTTGATGTGCACATGGTATTCCAATACCATGGGTGCAAGTGTATGGCCAAGATTGAAGCACTTTTTCCAAGAAACGATCCTAACGGTTCGGGAAATCCTATAAATACCCCATGCCTTCATTTGAAAAAACCACTAGAATCTTGATTTGAGAAGCTCTAAGTTGAAACCATTGTTTCATACCTGAGCTACTTGGATTGAGGTTAGCATTCGGGGACCCTTCGTAAGTATTCCTTCGTTCTTTTATTGCTTTTCGAGTCTTTTCGAGTCTGAAAGTCAAACTTTGTTTGACTTTCTGTGTTGACCAGTTTATGGTCAATGCGAAGTTCGTTTGAACTTCGCAACGTGAGTGTAATCACGTTGGTTATAGTCCCTTGGGACTATGCCTACTGATTACCACGTTGTCTAGGGTTGTAGGGTAAGCGATCTAATAAATCGCTTATACCTTCGAACCCGACCCATTTGGCCGATCATTAGGATCCGACCAAATACATTAGGTGACCATAGTAGGTAGGGAATAACCTTCCGAGGTTATACCCTATGGTCACATCGTTTGACTAGTTGTATGATAGGTAGTTTATACGCCTTAGGTAAATTACCAGAATACCCTTTTCATGTATAATTGGTAATTAAGCATATGTAACCTAAACTTTTGTCACATAACTGATTATGTAACATGTTTAGGCATATAACACTTGTCATAGGACTAGTTAGACGGTCCAAACGCGTTTCACGCGAACGACGCGTTAAAGTAGCATAAGCTACCTAAACGGGTCGTAATGGGTCGAAAACGCTTAGGTTAGGTTTCATTTAGCATGAAGGCTTTGTTAAACCATATGACACGAGTCTCTATACTCATTTGGTTTACGAACCCTCATTCTATCCAATCATCCGATTTAGGTCCGGTTATTAACATAGTTACCTATATTAGGTGCCGTTTGATTCCGAGATCTCTAGCATTGTTTGGTTGTTACTCAAGGACTACTAAGCAATCTCAAGTGAGTACATAGACCCCTCTTTTACTGTTTTCCAAACGTTTTGGGGTGGAACACATGTGCCTACTTGTTACTTTCATGCTTTCCATGTTTTCACATCATATACCTGCTATGTTCGTTAGTACATTATAGTACATGATTTCATTGTGTTCATGCTATGTAAGCCCATTGTGTGCGTACTTAGTACATCGTTTTACATTACATTTTATGCTATGTATGTCCATTTAGTTCATACTTAGTACATTGTTTTACTTTACACTTATGCTATGTATGTCCATTGTGTGCATGCTTAGTACATTGTTTTACATTGCATTTCTGTTGCATATGCTCATCCAGCATGTGAACACATTATACTGCATTTTGAACCGTTGTAATCATTTGACTATGTGAACCGTTTGTATCTGTGAACCGTGTGAACCGTATTTGACCATACATAAACATTTCTACAATTGTTATACATTACATGATTTACATTTGACACATAAACATTTTCAACATTAGTTATACGTTGCATGATTTACATCTTGATATAAACATTTTGGCATATTATTCAATACATTTGACAATTGGTTTAAACATAGTAATCTTACATTGTTGGGTTGGTTTGAGTAAGTGATTTAAGTAACGAGGCGTGTGTAATATGATACAAGCATGGTGGATACGCCGCTGGTACTTCCTATATATAAGTGTTTGTATGGTATTACATATCGTAGCGTTATTTGAATCATTTCAATTTTGACATATAACATTTTATACAAATAACATACTTTTCACAATACATTGTTTTACAAACAACTTATCTTATACAAACTCATCTTACATGGTTATTCATTTAACCTTACATTTATTTATACATATCATCTGATCTTATCGTTGTTCAAATGATTTACAAGACAAAGCAAATTACAGGGTTCATGACTAAACATTTTCTGAAACAATAAGTCATGAATCCTATTTTCATAAACCTATGTATCTCACAGGCATTTTTATGCTGACGTACCTATTTTCACATGTGTTTTCAGGAGATGATGCATAGGATTTATCAAGACATACTTAGGCGGACCTGTGCCTTAGTGACTTAAAACGAGACAAGAACTAGTTACTTTATGTTATGTACTCTTTGGTTCTTGTTTAAAACAATGTAATCTTTCATATTTGTTTAATAAAACGAAACTTCAATTGCCATGGATTTGAAACAATTAATTCTGTTACAACACTCCCCGATGTTTCCGCCACGTTTTGTATGTTCTACGTGGTCGGGGTGTGACAGAAAAGATGGTATCAGAGCCAATGGTTATAGGGAATTAGGTTATTAGTAATGCTTTGACCTAGTCTATAACCTTTCTAGGACCCTAACGCGAGTTTACTTGCGTTTAGTCATAAAATAATAGCGTCACCTATCCTTAGGCGACGACCATAACAAGAACATAAATTTCAAAACCGCTTTGAAAACTAATCATCTGTTCTAGGATGATTGATTACTAGGTTTTGAACCCTCTATTGTAAGGTTTTGAACCCTCTGTTATATGGTTTTGAACCCCTTTGAATTTTCAAAATCTCGTCAAGGTTTTGGGTTTTAAATAATGTGAACACGTGCAAACTGGAAGGGTGAATGCCTGTATTCTGGGTTTTCTGTCTAGGCAAGCACTTCGTATATATCTCATCAGACGCGAGACCAGTTGTGCTTAGCTGGGAATTCTTGGGATGAGTGTTCACTTATAGGCGAGCATGTCTTCGCGATACATTATTTTTGATCCATTTACTTTGATTAGTCACCAGGGTCGTTTGTTGCTTTGTAGTAACAAACAAATGACCACTATCCTTGCTTCATCAAATTTGTTCATCTCATTCTTTTCGTCTAATTCTCTCACTCGTTTCATTTCATGTTTCCTCTTTTAGAATGCCTCCTCGACGCGAAAACCAGATAGCGACTGCCGAACTGGCAGAAATCATTGCACAGCAAATGGCTGCTCAATTCCCAAACCTCTTTGCTCAATGGAATCAAGCCAACAACAACAACAATGGTCCATGCAATTTCAAGAGTTTTAACTCGGCGAAACCACTCAAGTTTAGTGGTTCTGAGGGAGCGACTGGGCTTCTTCAATGGTTCGAGAGCATTGAGAATACTTTCCGCCACGTACAGTGTCCTGACAATCGCAAGGTCGAGTTTGCTTCGAGTGTGTTCCAGAAGAGAGCCCTTACGTGGTGGAACGGGGTTATGAGAGATCGTGGTGCAGAAGTTGCTCTAGCACAGACATGGGCTGAACTTAGGACCTTTATGATGAAGGAATTATGTCCTCGTCATGAGATCAGGGCCTTGGAAAGGGAATTCGACAATCTTGAGCAAGACAGCGGTGAGCATCGAGCCTACACGGACCGTTATGAGGAGTTAAGTCTGTTATGCCCAAACATGGTCACGCCTTTGGATAAGGCAATCGAAAAGTACATTGATGGCCTCCCTGACTCAATACAAGACATTGTGACTGGCAGCAACCCAACTACAGTTAGACAGGCCATTGAGCTATCTGCAACCTTGACTGAATCAAAGATCAGGATAGGTAAACTTTTCCGAAAAGGTGACAAGAAACCGGTCGAGGAATCGAACCCAATCGAGGAATCAAAGACCATGGATGAACAGACTGGATCCCCTAAGAGGTCAAAGAAGCGAAAGGCTTCTCAGAACTTCGCCATGGTTACTCACAACGATCAAGCCGTCCCCAACCAACCAGCTCAACCCCCTGCTAGGAAGCCATACAATGGAACTGCACCCTTGTGCAACCAATGTAGCCTCCATCATCATGCCAATGTAAAGTGCCGCAAATGCCAAACTTGTGGGCTTATAGGCCATACAGCAAGAGTCTGCCCAGCTACAGCTGCACCAAACCAAGCTGGCAACAATACCGCTCAAGGTCGTTTTCTACCAGGTTCTTGCTTCACCTGTGGCGAGATGGGTCATTTCCGAAGAAATTGCCCAAAGCTTGCTAATGCAAATCCAGCACAGGGATGAGCATCTGACCGACAACATCGTTTAGAGATAATCACGTCTTATGTATTATTTTCTTTTGTTGTCAAGGTCCATGAAACAGTTGTTATCATTGTTTATAAATAAATCTTTTATTTACATCACAATGTATTTATGTGGTTGTATGTATAAACAACATATCTCTTTCAATACCGAAAATCAAGGAACCGTATTCCTTAAAGGACAGACTACCCCCAAACTTTCTTCCACTTTATGATCTCTTGCATTTTCCACGAAATTCCTAAATACCCGTTTCTTCTAAGGAAACGAAGTACAAGGCGCAAGTTACAACACTGGACAAATACCCAAAGTACCACTATAAATCCTTAATAGGGTACCTAAGGGTATTTCCGTGAATCCTAAAATTGTTGTGTTCCTTAATTCGACTATTACGTATCTTTGAAAACAAAATCGAATTTTTGGGAGATCTTCCTATCTCTTCAGATAGATCCCAGAGGACATTGAAGTCCATCGACTGGTTTCCATATCCGTTCTCAATCGATAACAAATTAATAACAAATTTATAACCATGTTAAACAACTATGTGATTATGTGCTTATGAACATTACAAGACAAACTGTGCGGACTGTGCAAGGAATTACGTAATTATGGATGCATACATAATTATGGAATTTAGTGCACAGAAACCACAGCGAGCTTTGCCATGTGCCTAGAAGTTAACTCTATTCATTTCCGTTTCTGAGGAAGCACCCGTTGAAAATGACTCCGTAAGTTCATTTTCGTTTCTGAAGATTTGTCCGTTGAGGAAATGAATATCCGTTTGTTTCTCCTTTTCATTTCCATTTCTGATGAAGCACCCGTTGAAAATGACTCCGTAAGTACATTTTCGTTTCTGAAGATTTGTCTGTTGAGGAAATGAATATCCGTTTGTTTCTCCTTTTCATTTCCATTTCTGATGAAGCACCCGTTGAAAATGACTCCGTAAGTTCATTTTCGTTTTTGAAGATTTGTCCGTTGAGGAAATGAATATCCGTTTGTTTCTCCTTTTCGTTTCCATTTCTGATAAAGCACCCGTTGAAAATGACTTCGTAAGTTCATTATACGTTTCTGAAGATTGCCCGTTGAGGAAATGAATCCCCGTTTGTTTATTCCTTCATTTCCACTTCTGAAGAATACTCGTTGAGGAAAATGACTCCGTCTGTTCATTTTCGTTCTGAAGAATGTCCGTTAAGGAAATGACAGGATTATGCCTTACATATCTCTGGTGGTTATTTGACACAAAGTCACAAATAGACTCCTAAGAATAAATTTCGGGACGAAATTTCCTTAAGTAGGGGAGACTGTGACACTTGTGTCACTGCGACCATCAAAAAAATACCAAACCAATGAAATATTGTATTTCATACTTGGGATCTGTATAAATATGTGTATCTTTTACACATATCAATTCTTGTTCGATTACAAGCTCTAAATCACTTTCTGGAAGGTTATACGCGCACTGATGCGTAAATATAACCAGTTTAATGCAACAAACACTCCAGAATAGTGAAATAGGCTTAACATACCTTAAATAACCTTTACATAACTTATAAATAAGTTTTAAAGGCTTTGGTATGGCAAAATCAAGTTAAAACGCTTACAGGGACTAAAGTTGACAAACTGCGAAAGTATGCCAATTTGAACTGTAACAGACATTCCGGAACATGACCATAAGTTAAACATACCCTAAATATCCTTCACATAGCTTAGAAATAGGCTTTGAGGGGTTCGGTGTGCTAAAATAAACTTTTGGGTCATTCAGGGACTAAAAGTGTCAAAAAGTGCACAAATTTGCATTTTCGCGCATAACTTACGTTCTGAATACATCTGGACATCCAAAAATTTATGTAAGCACTAAAATATTTTATTTTAGTGTTTGGCATAAGAAAAATCCATTCGTCACGTCATTTGGATCGTTTTTCGCGCTTATGCGCATTCCGTCGTAATTAGCCGAACAACGCAACCATACGGCTAAACGAACCGACATCCGAGATATTTTTGAGAACATATTAAGTTCCCTTTACTTTAACTTCATTTTAGAGCTTTGAAATGGGGTTAACGGGCCTTAAACACGTCGGAAAAAGGCCTTATTACACTACAGGGACCAAATCTGCCATTTTTGAAACTTTCTGTGTAGAAACATTGAATCTGGCCTATACGACCTTTGCACATGGTTTTGGGTAATACTATGGGCTGGTTTGATGTGCACATGGTATTCCAATACCATGGGTGCAAGTGTATGGCCAAGATTGAAGCACTTTTTCCAAGAAACGATCATAACGGTTCGGGAAATCCTATAAATACCCCATGCCTTCATTTGCAAAAACCACTAGAATCTTGATTTAAGAAGCTCTAAGTTGAAACCATTGTTTCATACCTGAGCTACTTGGATTGAGGTTAGCATTCGGGGACCCTTCGTAAGTATTCCTTCGTTCTTTTATTGCTTTTCGAGTCTTTTCGAGTCTGAAAGTCAAACTTTGTTTGACTTTCTGCGTTGACCAGTTTATGGTCAATGCGAAGTTCGTTTGAACTTCGCAACGTGAGTGTAATCACGTTGGTTATAGTCCCTTGGGACTATGCCTACTGATTACCACGTTGTCTAGGGTCGTAGGGTAAGCGATCTAATAAATCGCTTATACCTTCGAACCCGACCCATTTGGTCGATCATTAGGATCCGACCAAATACATTAGGTGACCATAGTAGGTAGGGAATAACCTTCCGAGGTTATACCCTATGGTCACATCGTTTGAGTAGTTGTATGATAGGTAGTTTATATGCCTTAGGTAAATTACCAGAATACCCTTTTCATGTATAATTGGTAATTAAGCATATGTAACCTAAACTTTTGTCACATAACTGATTATGTAACATGTTTAGGCATATAACACTTGTCATAGGACTAGTTAGACGGTCCGAACGCGTTTCACGCGAACGACGCGTTAAAGTAGCATAAGCTACCTAAACGGGTCGTAATGGGTCGAAAACGCTTAGGTTAGGTTTCATTTAGCATGAAGGCTTTGTTAAACCATATGACACGAGTCTCTATACTCATTTGGTTTACGAACCCTCATTCTATCCAATCATCCGATTTAGGTCCGGTTATTAACATAGTTACCTATATTAGGTGCCGTTTGATTCCGAGATCTCTAGCATTGTTTGGTTGTTACTCAAGGACTACTAAGCAATCTCAAGTGAGTACATAGACCCCTCTTTTACTGTTTTCCAAACGTTTTGGGGTGGAACACATGTGCCTACTTGTTACTTTCATGCTTTCCATGTTTTCACATCATATACCTGCTATGTTCGTTAGTACATTATAGTACATGATTTCATTGTGTTCATGCTATGTATGCCCATTGTGTGCGTACTTAGTACATCGTTTTACATTACATTTTATGCTATGTATGTCCATTTAGTTCATACTTAGTACATTGTTTTACTTTACACTTATGCTATGTATGTCCATTGTGTGCATGCTTAGTACATTGTTTTACATTGCATTTCTGTTGCATATGCTCATCCAGCATGTGAACACATTATACTGCATTTTGAACCGTTGTAATCATTTGACTATGTGAACCGTTTGTATCTGTGAACCGTGTGAACCGTATTTGACCATACATAAACATTTCTACAATTGTTATACATTACATGATTTACATTTGACACATAAACATTTTCAACATTAGTTATACGTTGCATGATTTACATCTTGATATAAACATTTTGGCATATTATTCAATACATTTGACAATTGGTTTAAACATAGACATCTTACATTGTTGGGTTGGTTTGAGTAAGTGATTTAAGTAACGAGGCGTGTGTAATATGATACAAGCATGGTGGATACGCCGCTGGTACTTCCTATATATAAGTGTTTGTATGGTATTACATATCGTAGCGTTATTTGAATCATTTCAATTTTGACATATAACATTTTATACAAATAACATACTTTTCACAATACATTGTTTTACAAACAACTTATCTTATACAAACTCATCTTACATGGTTATTCATTTAACCTTACATTTATTTATACATATCATCTGATCTTATCGTTGTTCAAATGATTTACAAGACAAAGCAAATTACAGGGTTCATGACTAAACATTTTCTGAAACAATAAGTCATGAATCCTATTTTCATAAACCTATGTATCTCACAGGCATTTTTATGCTGACGTACCTATTTTCACATGTGTTTTCAGGAGATGATGCATAGGATTTATCAAGACATACTTAGGCGGACCTGTGCCTTAGTGACTTAAAACGAGACAAGAACTAGTTACTTTATGTTATGTACTCTTTGGTTCTTGTTTAAAACAATGTAATCTTTCATATTTGTTTAATAAAACGAAACTTCAATTGCCATGGATTTGAAACAATTAATTTTGTTACAACACTCCCCGATGTTTCTGCCATGTTTTGTATGTTCTACGTGGTCGGGGTGTGACATGTGGTCTTTATGCTGTTTATCATCTGGGTATCATGGTTGTTTCTTTTACCGAAACAAACGAAGACGAAGTCTAGATCTTCCATGATATCATACATATGTGTACATACTGCATACGACCTGAATAAGTGATCAACAATCACATGTCCGCAAAATAAGTGATAATATATCACATTTATCCGGGAGTCAAGTTCATCTCTTTGCTGTACGAAAGTACTGACCTGTTCATGGACTTGCTCTTGTGCCCTTCATGCATCTGAAAATCAAGTTCCTCATCAATAAGTGATTCTATCACATAGGGCTTGTTTTCAATCAAAATAAGTGAGTATCTCACATTTGCATATACGACAAAACAGATGATAAATGGTATACTCACCAGTAAGATGAACCCTAGTGCATACCTTGATACGGGAATGTGTCGTGATGTGGATGAACACCGGTCGGTAAGTATAAATCATACCTTAACGTATCCCCTCGCCATGATTACATCTGATAAGTTGAGCTTATGTGGATAACAATACCGATAATCGTTATAGGATGTTTATCTAATTGTTAACAAAAAGAACAACAGGAGCGTTTTGGCATGACCGTACATTGATATGATTCTCTTACCCTCGAAACTCGCAAAAAGAATGTTTGTACATATTTACTTTTCTTAGTTTCTGCAACTCTGTATATATTTATTTACTGCTTTCAATCTTTGCATTTGAAATATTCAAAATACCAAAAAGATTTTAGGTGTGTTTTAATATAAACTTTATAAAAGTCAAAAAAAAATTTATTTCTGCTTTAGTTTTGATTAACCTATGTTGGAACTCAAGTCTTTGTTTCCTGAAATCTGATGAAATCCAAAATGACTGAATCTTCATAAACGGTCAGACTTTGCAAGTTAATAATCAAAATTGAAAAATCTGTTAACTTTTCAAACTAACTGTCGGACGGTAGTTGAAAACATGGTCACATGTGTCGTTTGTTTATGTTAACTATATTCCAAGCTTTTGTTCTCATTACGTGTTTAGCTTTCTTGCATGTGCAGATGCTAAAAGCGAGGAGAACATGTTCGATGACAAGCTTCGGAATGAAGACACGATGTGAAGGCACTCAAATGACAAAGATGATCGAGTTGTCGCTGATCAATCACCAACACCACAAGGATCTCAAGCATTGAAGTCAAAAGATACACAAGCATTATCAAAGGGGGAGTTTGTTAACACACTACCTAAATGAAAAGGGAGTTTATTGATACACTTTCTACTTACGACGTGTGAAGACTATGAGGATCCTCTGATATGGAAGACATGGAAGAGGAACCATCACGAGTAGCGTCCAAGGGGGAGTTTGTTGATACATATTATGTGGCCGCGACTCGGTTCGGTTCAACTCGGTTCGGTTCAACTAGGTTCGGTTCGACCCGGTTAGGTTCGGCTCAAGCCTGACGTCACGACATTCCTCCGTCGTGCGCCCCAGAGTTCGACACGCGAAGCACGAAGCGCCGCGAGCCGGTTTTCGCTGCCACATCATCATGACATCATCATGATGATGTCATGATGATGTCATATACTTTGACCAAATGCATTTAGAAATGGCAGCCATGGAATTTACATATAAGAATGCATGTTGGGCCAATACATTTGGGCTTAAACCTTCAACTGGGCCGAACCCACACATGACAACATGCAGGTCGACGAAACAACATGTGTTTCGTCGACTTTGAAGATATTTTATTGTGTTTCGTCAATGAAACATCTGTTTCGTCGACCTTCAAGTGTTTCGTTGATGTGTTTCAGTATATATACACAGATAACAGACAGAACACAGTAAGACAAGTCTGAATAGATTTGAGAGCGAACACTGTAAACACACACACACTGAGAGTTTATGAGAGCATCTTGTAAACATTGTATTGTAACCGTTTTCTAGATTAATACAATGAAGTGTAAATCGGTGAATCGTTGTGTCTTACGTGTTCGTAACTTGGTTTAACTTACCCGTTTGGATTCCGCACTTTCGGGTTTGTCGGAAAACAGGGAATAGAGGTTACTCGATCCTCCCGGTGGACCTACACCGCACCCGCATCTTCGAGTAAGTATAGAGCACGGCTTTGTCGCCATCATGGGCCGAATCTCCCACTCCCTCGTCCTCATCACGAGCGTTTTCTATTACGGCAGAGCAGTGGGCATCGGTTACTAACCAAAATCAAAGTGAATCGAAAATGGCTAGAAATATGTAGGTCCCTATCCCGTATGGATCGTAACAAAACTGACGATCTACCAAGGGTGCGGAATCCCCTTGATAAACCTAGCAAACAGAAACAAGAACACAAGACGTTTTACCAACCGATCCTCTATGATTATCCAACGAAAACGTTTACAATCACTCAAGATCTTCACGAACTCACAGCCGATAATCTGTGTATTCGTACTCTCTCTCAATTGCCTAAAAGTCTCCAAAAGTCTAACAAAGGTCTAACCCTAATCTTGTAGCAAGAGGTTGTTTATATACCACAACCTCCCATACACGAATTGGGCTCTGGCCCGTATACACTTACATAAGAAATTCGGACCTAATAAACTAGATACAAACTTGGACTTGATTGGGCTTGATAATCTCGAAATCTTTAAGTCTTCATAGGTCTTCGCCAGTCTTCGCGGCCCAAAGACGTGTTCAATATCCAAAGACCAAACCAACGCTGTTGTCACATAACATGCACCAACAAACTCCCCCTTGACAATAGCTTGCAAAGGAAACTTTAGTCTTCAGAATCTCACAGTCTTTGGTCTTTGGATAGTGTCAGCTTCAACATGAACTCTGTCAGCAACAGACTCCCCCTAAGCTGATGTATCCAATCACCAAATCTTCCAAGTTGTGATTCAGCATTCCAAGTAAGTCTTCACAGCATCCATTCTGCATTGTAGAAGGAGGACTCTACCAAGCAGCAACAAACTCCTCATCTCTTCACAGCAACTCTTTATCAACAAACTGCTTCAATCTGTATACTATAAAACAAACATCTCGAGAAACCATAAGAATTTTTCAACATAGTTAAAGAATTATTATTATTCAAGAGATAGTTAAACTGTATCAGATTAAGCATTTTCAAGTTAAACACCAACACGCAACAATTTTTAATCAAACACCTTATAACCTGCATCATTTCAAAATTTTGAACCCACTTTCTAACACCGTCTCCCCCTATCAGTAACAACTCCTCCACGAATAACAGTTTTCCGTACATTAAGAATTTTAAACAGAAAAAGAACTCTATTTTTGTATTTTTGTATTTTCTGAAAGCAAATAAATACGAAAAGCAATAAACACTCTATTTTTGTGAGAATCACCGGTAAGAAGATCATATCAGCACAATCAAACTGTTTCACACCATTAGATAATTCTTTATTTAATTTTTCGTGAAAAGCAGTTCAAGACGATTACCAGTATGTTTGTCCACCTAAACAAAATGCATGAACATTTCAAGTACCATTACCATATGATACGTTAAAGTAATTTGATATCTGATAAACTAGTGTGTCCCACTTCAGGATATACCCCCACGATCAAGGTATGCACAAAGATTCATCGTAGTAGGTGAGTATACTGATGTCATCCTTTAAGATATCCTGACAATGTTTAGGTTTGCATATAATCTGTTTTATCATGTTTTGAGTGTTTAACAATGAACACCCAAAGAAATACCAATCAAATCCTGGAAATATAAACAACACACTCTATCATGCAAGTATCTTCCCTACCACATATTTCACAAGTCCAATCCAGATTTCTGAAATCTTAACTGGGAATAGGTTGAGAAGAGAACAGAATAGATCTTTAGGAGAGATGGTATAATATACAGATCAAATGAGTTTTTCTCAGTTTGATATAGGTTTCTTGGGTTTCATTTGGGCACTTGAGGGCCTCTTTCGGGTGTATTAGATCTATAGTGCGACAACGTACAGCTAGGTCAGCATGTATCTGGATGCAGCAGAAGCTGTCGTTGCCTAGCACCTCCAGGTCAGCATATATCTGGATGCAGCAGAGGAGGTACACGATTTTTTCAGAGAAGATTTCAGAATCAGATCAAAATTGTGTGTATCGGGACAACATACAGACATTCAAATAGAAATGTGCTAATTCCAAGTGACTTTCTTTCCTGGGGTCATGTACAATTTTAGTTGTTAACAGAATGACAGCCAAGATATCCCCAGATGAAATAACAGTATAAAGACCCAAAACTTCAGATTTTGGCAATCTATCAACGCAAGATTTAAGGTCATTAAACCATACACCACTGATGTGTTCCCCACTCATACTCAATGCATTTAGGTTTATATCACTTTGGTAAGTTGATTATTTCATGCTTTTTGCCTACTGGTACATCATATGATGAAACTACTATCACCCTTGAGCATTTTAAATCAGTTCGAGTGTGACAGTCTAACTTGCTGATGTACTATCATTTCTTCTTTTTCACACAGTGAAAACTCATTTTTGATTTTCTATTTTTTTTTATGTTTTTGATTTTTCAATGTTTTTGTATTTTGGATTTTTTTTTTTTTTTTTTTTTTTTTTTTTTTTTTGGTCCTAAAAATCCAAGGAGTCCAACGGTGCAAACGGTTTGTCCAGATGAGTTACGGATAATTCTCTAAACACGAAACAGTGAAATTTTTCTTACGAATGCCTAGAACAATTCCACCACTTTGAAACCACGGTTGCGAGTCAACCAGCACAAGTCGTAACCACGGTTGCGAGTTACGGTTGCGAGTCACGGTTGCGAGTCAACCAGCACAAGTCGTAACCACGGTTGCGAGTTACGGTTGCGAGTCACGGTTGCGAGTCAACCAGCACAAGTCGAAACCACGGTTGCGAGTCAACCAGCACAAGTCGAAATCTCTGGTTGCGAGTGAACAGTACCAGTCGAGACCTCTGGTTGCGAGTCGAGACCTGCACCCTTGAGTCGAAACCAGCTATTTTTCAACCAAAATCCCACAAAATCAGGCACCTTTTACACCACAGAATCCTCTGATTGATAACTTTCCAACTGAAAATCCGAAAAACAAGCAAACAAATCAGATCAATAACCAAAACGAATCAAACACTCACAATTTTTGAATGTTCTTCGATGTTCTTCACTGTTCTTCACCCCGAATTCGAAAATCAACAAACGAACAAAATCCTTGAATCTGTAAAATCAGTTTTGAACCGTACACAAGAGCAAATGCTCTGATACCAATTGTAGGTCCCTATCCCGTATGGATCGTAACAAAACTGACAATCTACCAAGGGTGCGGAATCCCCTTGATAAACCTAGCAAACAGAAACAAGAACACAAGACGTTTTACCAACCGATCCTCTATGATTATCCAACGAAAACGTTTACAATCACTCAAGATCTTCACGAACTCACAGCCGATAATCTGTGTATTCGTACTCTCTCTCAATTGCCTAAAAGTCTCCAAAAGTCTAACAAAGGTCTAACCCTAATCTTGTAGCAAGAGGTTGTTTATATACCACAACCTCCCATACACGAATTGGGCTCTGGCCCGTATACACTTACATAAGAAATTCGGACCTAATAAACTAGATACAAACTTGGACTTGATTGGGCTTGATAATCTCGAAATCTTTAAGTCTTCATAGGTCTTCGCGAGTCTTCGCGGCCCAAAGACGTGTTCAATATCCAAAGACCAAACCAACGCTGTTGTCACATAACATGCACCAACAAAATATGTATGGTGATCTGGTACCAGTTGCTCAGCTACCAGTAACCTGTGTCTCAAACACTGATTTGTATGGAAATCGACTATCACCAGTTGCCTCACAACAAAGCTATAGGTCTACTGTAGCACCATCATCTCTTGATCCAAGGAACTGTAGTCATACAGGAACTGTGCTTTATACCGAAATTGTCAAGAATGTCAGCAATAATGAGTCCTCGGGAAATGATGACAGTTCTGAACATGACAGTAGTTCAGTTGAAGACGTTTCAACTTCAGTTGAAGATGTTACAACTTCAAGTTCAAGTTCAAGCGAGGATGGATCAGAATATGAATCAACAAGGGAGGTTGTTGATTCTGAGGCAAATGAGTCAACATCTGAGAGTGATTCCAGTCAGGTACGTGTCGATGAATCAAAATCTGATAATTGTGATAGGTGTGATATGTGTGTTGGATTAAATGTTAAATTGTTTGATTTGCAAAGCAAATATGATGTGACATTTATCCACACTCAACATTTGATCGTGGATCTTTCGAAATGCAATGAGGCCAACATGTTTCGTGAAAATTATGAAAAGGAAATTAAAAAGATAATTGAAACATTAAATGAAGATAAGACCGAGCTAACGAAAATGGTTTCAAGAAAAGAAACTGAAATAAACCTTTACATCAATAGGCTCAAGTTAATGCAAGAAGAGTTGGCCTATGCTAAGTGTGAAAGTGAGGCGATCCAGCTTAAGCTGAATAGTTATTCAAACTCTAGGTATGTGCTGGATCACATCATTGACATACAGAAAAAGAAAAAAGATGTCACGTTCATAGGTTATAAGAAGTGTCCACCACCTGTTAAACACGATTATTCTTCGATGCCTGATGAGGAAAATAAACCTCATTTTGAGCCCTCAGTTTCATTGAACCTTGAGGAATTCACATTTGGGCTAGGTTACAAAAAGGAAGTATCCTCAGATTTGGATGAATCAGTAGATGCGAAAGTGTCAACAACTGAACGAAATCAGGATCCTCCAGTCATTGTTGAGGATGCTGATTCGTCAGATGATGAATCCGAGGATACTGACTCTGAACAGTCAGAAACGGTGACAAAAGAGGAAAACATACCTCTCGAAAATCACATTCTTTGTGATCCACCTGCAAAACCGTTTGTGACTGCTACAGCCAAGTTTTTAGAATCCTCATCTAGAAGTTGTGAAAGCGTGAACTTGCTTTACACGTTGATTGGATCTGATAAAATATATTCAGACAAGGATTTCCCTATAAAAAATGTCAATCAATCTTTGATTGATAAAGTTTTCGAAGATTCTACCAGTAAGTTTTTGGGAAAGTCGAGCCCAGGAGTTGTAGTAACTCAGTGTGCTCCTATCCCAAAATCCGAAGTTAGAAAGAAATATGGGAATCAAAAATTGCAACCACAACACAATCAACGAAAGTAAGGTCACGTTCAACAAGGAAAGGGAAAAGGCAAACAAAGCCAAAACAAGAAGACGATTCAGAAGGTGAACTTCGTGAAATCCAGAGGGACTGATAAAATTGAAACTTTCGAAAACCAAGTTACGAACACAAACATAAACACAACGATTCACCGATTAACACCCCAATGTATTAATCTAGAAAACGGTTACAAAGCAATGTTTACAAGATGTTCTTATAAACTCTTAGTGTGTGTGTTTACAATGTGTTCTCTCTCAAATCTATTCAGCACACCTGGTTTCTGTCCAGTGTCTTTCTTGTATATGTGAATGTTCGGCGAAGCTTGTAAGTGACGAAGCTTAGGCGACGAACCTTCAAGAGTGACGAAGGTTGGGAACTTCGTCACTCACAAATCATGACGAACCTTGAGGCTTCGTCAACATGGACACTTCATTGCATGTGAAGTCTTTGTCATGTATATAATTGACGAACATTCAATCTTCATCATATATGTTCCACAATCTTCGTCATATGAGATATAATATGATATATGCATAGTATGACAAGTTTGACTAAAATGAATGAAATCACGTGAAGATGTGCATTCATTTGATAATTCATTCACATGACATCATCATGACATCATGATGATGTCATGCCAACGGGAAACGGTTCGCGGCGCTTCGTGCATCGCGTGTCGAACTCCGGGGCGCACGACGGAGGAATGTCGTGACATCGGACTTGAGCCGAACCTAACCGAATCGAGTCGCACCAAACTTATTCAAACCAAAATGAGTCGTGTCCACATAAAGTGTACCAACAAGATCAAGCAATAGATCTTAAAGAACCTGGCTTACAATTTTCTTTTTATCTTGTTAGCATTGATGCTTTGGTTTTGTGTGTCCACTTGAATGTTCATGGAAGAAAATTGTGAGGCAAAAAAATGGTTAGAGCAAATAAATGTGACTAAACTAGTTTTAAATGATTTATTATAGCGAAAGTAAAAGAACAAATATATGGTTCGTACACTATACGAAGTCAGCATATTAACAGAAACACAATAGCAGCGATAGGTGACACAATCGCCGCTATTGTTCTATGTCCATGAAATTTACGTCACCGCTAAAGAGCCTGATTTGTGTGCTATCCTAAGCAATGCTCCTGGCCGTTGATTAACAGACGATCTGAGGGTTGAGCTGCAATGTCTTAAGCCTTACTGGTGGTTGGGTCCATCAGATGTGTCTGACTTCTAGTTGAAGACACCATTGGCCTCTCTGAACAGACGATCTGAGGGTCATCTTCTCCTTAAACAAACACATATTTTCTTATCATCCTCAAACACAACCCCATCTCTTCAAACACCACAATGGTCGACTCTCCCTTTCTCCACCATCACCCATTCACACCCTACAACCACCACATCCATGGTTAAACATCATGTAAACACCACTCCAATGTCAACTACCACCGCCACTATACCGTTCACCATTGCCTTACCACTGTAACTTCACACAAAGGATTGAATGTAGCATGCAACTACAAAGGATTGAATAGCATGCATATTTGATGTAAAGGATGGGTATACTTAAACTTGCATTCTTAGTATCTTTGGGTTACGTTTTGATGTAATACATATTATTCCAAATTATATATTTATTTGTTAAAATAATAATATTTTAACTTTAATTATATTTATTAATTATTGGAATATTTGTTAAAATAATATATTTTAACTTATATTGTCTTGTAATCTTTCCATGAATATTTTCCTGAATGATGGGTATACTAAAACTTGTATTCATAGACTTGTGTATTTTTGCCAAGTATTGGTGGCGTATTCCGGTGTGTATTTATACGTACGAGAATACGTATTTTTATTGTATTTATTAAGTATCCTTATACTTAATTTTAGTATTTAAATTTCCGTAATATTATTTTTAACCAATAAAAATCACCAATTTATATTCTTAAAATATATGTATATTTTAAGAGAAAATTATTTATAATTCTTCCTTGGCAAAAATATTTATATTTTCATATAAACCTTAAATATAATATATTTTCAAGTTTAACTTAGAAAATATTTATAAATCCATTTTTGACCCCAAAAATAATATATTCTAAATTTATTTAAGAAAATATATATTTTCTCCAAAAATATTATATTTTCTTATTGTTCAAGAAAACATATATATTTTCTTCACTCAAAAATAATATATTTTCTCATTGACAAAAGATGATATATTTTTGTAATAATTAAAAAAATCATATTTTTCGTTTCCTTGGTTTCCAAAATACCGTTTTACTCCTTTGTCAAAATATATTTATGAATTTAATTCCGGAATATATATTTATTATCCATATTCCTTGTTTGGTTTGTCAAATTTTTGGTATAAATTATGTATTTGTTTTCTTGAAATTCTGGTAAAATTTTGTGTTATAATTTTTGGTATTTTGGTAAGTTATATTATTTCAAGTCCTAAAATAATATAACTAATACACATAACATACAAGTAATCACACAAATTGTGACATCTAAATATATATTTTCCTAAACACATATTTAGTCACTTTTATTTATCAAAAACCAACCTCCAATATTTGTAATTTTTGTAACAAAAATTATGACAAAAAAAAAAAGCTTAAAATCTACTTATAATCACTTGTTTAAAAATATTTTTCTAAGTGTTTAAATTTTAGGAAAATTTTTGCCATAGTTTCCCCTTAAAAATGGAGGTTTTCATGCTTTCAAAGCATATCATTTTCTTTTAAAATCATCACCAATCAACAATAATTCAATCAACACCTACCATGTGTCAAAATCTTGCAATTTATACTACATCATGAACTTGAAATTTTTGTAAAAAACTTGTAGTAACTTACCATGTTAATTAGTAGACTTAGTTACCCTCTAAAACATGGTTCTTTGTTCATAAATACCATTCTTGAGAAATTTAGTCTTTCACAACTTATAAAATGATTTTCTAAAAATATTTCTTCTTGATTTTTTCTTGTTACAAACATGTTTCTATACTTGATTTAATACTAATAACATGATTAGTTTCTTTAAAAGTCATGGTTATGTAAATCTTGTTTATAAACTTGGTTTCTTGAGAAAATCATCTTTGAAATCATTCTTCTACAAGACTTATATTATGTTTTAATCATCATCATTCATAAAAACAACTTCATCTTTCAAGTTCATGTTTACATAAAGGGATGATCATCTTGATTTTTCATATGATCATCCCCTCACTTGCTAGATCATGTGTTTAATCACAATCTAGCAAGATTTATATGATGTTTAACATAATAACACAAGTAATCAACAATCAAGATTCACACATACACTTAAACAACATAGATTATTATGATAGTTAGCTTTATGTGAAGAGTTATGTTCTTGATTCTTTATGATCTTCTTGTTTAATCATTAACATAATCTTTTAACCATCATAACAAGAAGTAAAAACAAGCACAAAGCTAGGGAAGAGATTCAAGATGAAGAAGATGATAAACTTGGTGGTTAAAAGCTCTTGAGAAAGGTCCTTCAACTTCTAATGGCACCAAGCTCCTTAGTTAAGCTCCTAGCACCTTTGTAACACTTGAGATTGGATGATGGAAGCTTGAAAGTGGTGGTGAGGTGGGTGGTGGTTCACGGCCGTAAGGGGAGGAGAAGGGAGAGAGAGTGATGGTGTGAAGAACTTGTGAAAATGAGGTTATGTTGTTACTTGTGGATAATATAAGCAAACTTCCAACATGTGCTAATCCAATGTGTAATGTGCTCCAAAAGTGAAATACAAGATCAAATAAACAAATGAAACAAATCAAGGGTGGGCCACCCTTGGTGACCGTCGCCCAGGGGGGGTATAGGGTTGAGATGTAATGGATAGTTAACTCATTTAGTTAGAATTCAAGTATAAAGGTTAGTGTTTTAGATGTTATACGTTTATAGGATGTGTTATGATGTTCGGTGACCATAACTAGCTCGGAAATGTTAAAATCGTGCTTCTAGTGAAAATTTGGGGTTTCGGGTAGTGTCCGGTTGTTCGGTTGGTTACCGGCTCGTTAAGGTGCTAAATTACGCAGTTTAGTGTGCTTTATGTTTCCTTTTGTGACAGTTTTGATTCCCGACACCTAGGACGGTATTCTGGACCATTAAACCATAATTCTGCATCATATTATGTTGTTAAAAAGCTGATTTTTGCTGAAAATTGCAGAATTCAGCAGTTTATGAGAGTTTTAGTCACTTTCCGGCACTTAAACTATCTCTAGGGAGGCAGTTTTATGATCCCTACTTTCATACACACTATACTAGTGTAACTCTTGGTTTCTGGCTCATTCTGTGTCTTAACATCTTGTCTGTCTGAGTACTAAACTCCTGTCACTACTTCTAATTTGTCTGATAATTGTGCTAACTTTGTTTCGTGCATCATTTGAATCATAAAGTGTTGCATGCAATAATGATATGAATTCATGCAATATGTGATGCACTTGTATGTATATGACAATAATCAAAAAAGCATTCATGTCATTATTTCAGATCAAGCACAGTCATTAAGCTACAATTAACTGTTTAATTAATGTATTGATACATGGAAATTTGACAGTTGTCACAGCGTGGTAGCCTAATACAAGAAAGTCGCCCATAAAAAAAGAAGATAAATAAAAGTATGTAGATATAGATAAATGTTTTTTGAAGTTTTAGATTTACTAATTAAAAAAGTAATTATCTATAATTAAGTAGAAGAGAAACATCAGAAAACCAAAAAATAGATGCCTCCGGTAATGACACCTGTCTCTTATTAAATAGCTAACACAACAGTGGTCACGATATGTTATTGTGAAAAATGAATTTTGATGTAGTATTTATATATAAAATAACATTTTACTTTGTTTTTTGTTTACTTGTTAGAAGGTTAAAAACCTGTTTCTTACACGTGGTCGGATCAATAAAATATTAAATAGTTATTATAAATAAGCAAAAAAAATAAAAGTAATAGTTTAGAAAATTTTTTTTAATAAATAAGAGATAAGAAATAGACAAAATAAAGATAAAGTCTGTGTACATTAGAAGATAAATATAAGTATATAGATATAGAGGGTAAAGATAGATAAAAAACCCTCAAATTCTTAGAAAACTCTGGAAACCCAAAAGGGAACCCATTTTTACCCAACCTCCCGACATTTTTTTTTTTTGAAAAAAATTACACATGTTATATACATGTTTTAGAGTGTTTTGGGCCAAAAAAAACAAAAAAGCGCCGAAGAGATTTTTTTAAAAAAAATAAACAAAATTCTGTGCCTAACATGTGTTAGCCAAAAATGCTGAAAGTTGCTGAAATTTTTTTTTTTTTTTTAAATTATCCCTTCGGCGCTTTTTTGATTTTTTTGGCCCAAAACTCTTAAAAACATGTATATTACATGTGTTAATTTTTTAAAAAAAAAAAAATGTCGGGAGGTTGGGTTTTCTAGGGTTTTTCATATAGATAGGGTTTCCTATGTAGCCTTGCCCTAGATATAGATACAGATAAATTATAGATGAAGATATTGATTTATTAATTAAAAAAATAATTATCTATATTAAGTAGGTTAGAAAGACGGGAAAGTTAAAAAAATATATTCCAGTGAATAACATGTGTCGCTCATTAGTTTACTTTATTATATAGTATAGAAGTATAGATAGAAGATAGTCTTTTATGTCCATTAAGCTTAAGCCAAATTGTAGGCAGTGTACTTTAACTAAAGAAAATTACGCTAGCTACCCTTTATGTTCTACACAAGAGGTGTCCTTTCGCCCTAGTTTCAATTAAATAAACCTATGTGACAATCACATGAGGGTAAGATAGTCTTTTTACTTATTTACTTAAAAACATTAAAATACAAGTGAAAACATATTAAAAGAAATATTGAATTATTAAAAACCAAGTCTCTTTGCATTATCACAATGTAATTTTATAATGCTTTTATTTGAATTTTAATAGATCTAAAAGCTTAGCAATCTATTTAAACTAGCTAATTAATCATAGTTCCATTATGATTAAAACACAATATACTATTTTATAATATACATTTGTGAAGTGTTTGTTTATTTGTTGATACTCATTTAGTCAATTACATGACAAGTTATGTTCGTTTATAATTTTTTGATGTTTATTATTCTAAGGTTTTTAAATTTTTTATATTACAACTTGACTTCCCTTAAAAGAAATATTATCCTCGAAATTAATGTTATACCACAAGTTACAAATAACCTTGCTAACGCTTTGTACAAGACATTATAGCAAGCTATTGGTCTAAACTCATTAAAACAATAGGGACATTTTGATTTAGGAATGAACAACTCTACTGATTTTAGTTGATTAAATCAATTGATTCATCTTTGATGTAAAGGCCCATTTTAAAATATATTCTAGAAATAATTACAAAAGACCGATAAGGACACAACGGATTGAATGTAGCTTGCAACTACAAATGATTGAATAGCATGCATCTTTGATGTAAAGGCCCGTATTAATTACAACTTAAACTTGTCTAAGATATTTAGCAAGGGATTTGGTCGAATATTTCAACAAGTACAAACCCCCCCCCCCCCTAAAAAAATTTAGGAATGGGTTGTTTTATAATGAATTGGCCAATATATATATATATATATATATATATATATATATATATATATATATATATATATAGTGTGTGGTTTATTGGGGAACACTAAAAAAGTGGGGAACCGGGGAACACTCTTAAAAATTTAACTTAACATGTTAAAAATTAATTTTTTAAACATCTTTTTCGGCGCTTCTTCTTGTATATACTTGTAGAATCATTTTTAATAAAAAAAATCAAAAACGAAAAATATTAAAAAAAACAAATAAAAAAAGGCTAAAAATTTTTTTTTTAGAAAATTTTTTTTTTATCCGACTAGTTTCTCCTCCTTTTTATAAAGAAAAACGCTGAAAAATTAAAAAAAAATATATTTTTAACATGTTAAGTTAATTCTATAAGATATAACTGTTTTTTAAACATTTTTTTATATTTTTAGTTTTTGATTTTTTTTATTAAAAATGTTTCTACTTGTATTTATAAGAAAAAGCGCCGAAAAAAATTTAGAAAATGATTTTTTTTAACATGTTAAGTATAATTTTTAAGAGTGTTCCCCCGTTCCCCACTTTTTTAGTGTTCCCCAATGAACCCTCCCCTATATATATATATATATATATATATATATATATCTCAAAGCAATACCTCTGGACATAAATCACAAAAAAAGATCAAGCAATAGATCTTAAAAGAACCTGGCTTAGAATTTTCTTTTTATCTTGTTGGCATTGATGCTTTGGTTTTGTGTGTCCACTTGAATGTTCATGGAAGCAAATTGTGAGGCAAAAGAAATGGTTAGAACAAATAATTGTGACTAAACTAGTTTCAAATGACTTATTATAGTGAAAGTAAAAGAATAAATATGGTTCCTACACTACACAAAATCAGCGTATTAACAGAAACACAATAGCGGCGATAGGTGACACAGTCACCGCTATTGTTCTATGTCCACAAAATTTACGTCACCGCTAAAGACCCCGATTTGTGTGCTATCCTAAGCAATGCTCCTGGCCGTTGATTAAAAGACGATCTGAGGGTCATCTTCTCCTTACACAAACACACATCTTCTTATCATCCTCAAACACAACACCGTCTCTTCAAACACCACAATGGTCGATTATCCCTTTCTCCACCATCACCCATTCACACCCTACAACCACCATATCCACGGTTAAACATCATGTAAACACCACTCCAACGTCAACTACCACCTCCACTATACCATTCACCATTGCCTTACCACTGTAACTTCCGCCTCCATTCTCCACCACCAATTAACACCATACCGGTGAAAGCTATGGTCGTCGTGTTTTCAAGCTCTAGCTCCGGTCCTCGGTGTTTTTTGTAGGCATTTTGTAGAAATCATCAACATGTTATAAAATTTGTAGAAATCATGTAATGTACAAACGATTTTAATAATAAATTAACATGGTTTGTTTAATTTTTCAGTTTAGTTTAGTTTGGTGAATAACAAAATCTCCAAGTTAATTGTGTTTTGTTGGTGAGAAATATGGAAATCGCCTCAGGAGATGTCTCCGGCATAGGCAATAGTGGCGACAAATGTGGTCGTTATTGATCATTTACGACGGGGAATCAGCGGCGATGTAATTAGCAGCGAGATAGAAGGTCTTTAGCAGCGACAATTGTCGCGGCTATTGCGAGTAATCTTTGTAGTGGTATTTAAAACCTAGATGACAAATCTTAAAAACTTTAATAAACCCACCCTTAAACGTAGTTCAATAAAATAAAAGGATTACTCTTCATGTCAATAAGGTAGCACGTGGATACAAAAATATATGATTTAAGAAAACCTCAATAAACATTAAGATCGACTACGTTACACCACATGGGGCGTATTGCTATTTTGCTTTATTCTTCTTTAACATGTTCAAACACCCAATCATTTGTATCTCAACTCCAACATCTCAATGTAACCTTCAAACACTACCCGTCACATAAACGTCACATAAACGTACCAAAGTGAAATGTCACTAGAGTTATAATTTGCATGTAATATGGAACATCACTCCCTCTTTAGATCTAACACAAATGACATCGTAGTTTAATATTCCAAGAACAATTTGTGTATCTATTATAACTTACATATTTTCCCACATGGCTTTCGGATGCTATAAAATAAACTCGTTGTGGAAACTTCCATTCTAGATTAGTTTCTAATATATTTTTCTTACGTTGCACATTTCTTTTATTTCTAAGGGCCTTCTTCTTGAATATTAATTGCTTAATTTCCAAGTTGTCTTTGTATTTAATAAAATTGTTTCAACATTTGATGCAAAAAAAAAACTTTTATTCTATTACCATTTAGATATTTTACACGCAATAAATATTACAAATGTGCTTATATTGACAATGCTATTTTTATTTAAGTTAGAGGCTTAATTCGTGCCCTACACCTCAAGGAGATTTTCTTGCAATTGAATTTAAGGTATTCTTCTCTAAACTCAGGATTATAGACATCCCTAGGATGAAAGGACAATGTGGCTTATAGGGAAGTCTGAATTGTTTGTTCTTGGAAGATGTACAAGGTTTATCTCATTAATTTTTACATACCTAGCATGGTAGGTTTTACATATCACATGGTAAATAGCTATTTTCATGGTCTCGTCGATGCCTTTTGCCCATACTACTGTTGTTCAGTATATATTTTTTATTCACCTGCATAAAGACGGTTAGGAGGGAAAAAATATGGCATAAAATTACGACTTTAAGATGTGAACGATTAGATCTGTAGAAATCAACAAATGGGGATAAAGGGAGGGACTGGAATGAAAACTAAATGGGTTAGAATTGTAAAAATTTCTAGGTTAAACCAATTATAAAACCACCCTATTATCCTTGTTATTCGTTTATCATCGGATTTATAATATTCCACATATCAACTGCCGCCGCAAATAAGATGGCCACTGCCTTATCTTCTGGTGTTGACGAAATCAGGCCTCCTGATATCACAAAATCATTGGTGAGTGGTATTTGATTTTGAAATTCTTTTCATCAGTATTCTTCTCACCTTGTTCGGAGTTGTTGTGATGAGAACCTGGTTCAGGTTTTACATCAGTCTTTGGATATTTTTAATGATGTAGAATTGGTATCATCAGGCAGGATACTGTTGAAGAACCATCGTTGGCTGTTTTTAGGATTTCGGAAGTCTCGTTAGGCAGTGCCACCTGGCAGTTGGTTCTGCTCGGTCGAGTGTGGGAGACTTAACTATGTTGTTAAGGTTTTGGTTACCTTTGGAGCACAAGAGGTCCATGGCAAATCTTGTGGACACCATAACGAATCTTGATTTGAAGTTTATTTTTTAGTTTTTGTGTTCATGGCAAGCATGCTTCAGAAGAAAACAAATTAGAGACTTGGGTGGAGTATCTGTCAAGTAGGCACAAGATATCATAAGAAGACTCTTTGTTGCAGTAGCAGTTCAAGCATTATGTAATGGTGCAATTCAAAAAGCAGATGAAGTTTCTGCCACACTTTCTGGTGCAAGCCAGTGTTTTTTAGCTTTAGTTGAATAACAATCACATAAATGAATCTTGAAGACTATTGATAAAAGTTGTAGCTATCTTATTTTTTTAATGATAGAACTATACATGTTTGTAGATTAATGATGAAAAATCATTTTATATCTAATCCTTTTAAACTTGTTATGATAGAGTTTTGAATTTTTATATTGATAATGAAAAGTGCTGATTATCTATTCTATTTTATGATAAATATTCACCTTTTTGTTTAGTTTTGTAATAGCATTTTCAGTTTTTGTTCATATTAAATTTTAAAAAGTCCAAATTTAATTTAACTTTAAATAGTACATTTTAGTTAAAAACAAAATTAAACTTTAAAATAAAAATAGAAATAAAAGAATTAATTTATAGAAAAAGTATATCGTACCTTATGGCTTAACGTACTTCACGTACGACAACGTGCGTGATTAGTTCTATAACATGCGTGATTAATGTTTTCAATATGCGTGATTATTGTGTTTTCAACATGCGTGATTTTGGATTTTTTAAGTTATAACATGCGTGATTTTAAAATGAACATACGTAATTACCTGTCGTACGTGATGTACGTTAAGCCGTAATGTACGTTAACCTTCCTCTTAATTTATAAACCTATAACTGTAGGTCCGGCTAGGGGAGGATCTAGTCGCCTAATCCTTGTGTACAAACACACCCGGTTGTGCGCCGGAGATGCAAACCGAGATAGAACACGACAAGAACACGAGAAGGAGACCGAGACTCAACGATTAACACCAATGTATTAATACTTGAAAAACAGTTACAAATCAATGTTTACAAAATAATCTTTGGAAACTCTCACTAGTTCTCTCGGGTATGTGTTCTTCCTTGTGCGCTCCTTCTCTTCTTTCATTCTTGTGTCCGCCCTTACCGAAAACACCGATTTCGGTATTTATATGTGTTCTTCACATGTGGGATTGGGGGTCGGCCCATGTCAGTTTGTATCAGCCCAAGTGTAATTGTGATTGGTCCAATCAGGTTGGCCCATACACAAGACAAAATCCCACTCATGCAATAACTCTACGTAAATTCCATGGCTGCCATTGATAAATGCATTTGGTCAAAGTTCATGACATCATCATGATGATGTCATGATGATGTGGCAGCGGGAACCGGCTCGCGGCGCTTCGTGCTTCGCGTGTCGAACTCTGGGACGCACGACGGAGGAATGTCGTGACGTCGGGCTTGAGCCGAACCTAATTGGGTCGAACCGAACCGAGTCGAACCGAACCGAGTCGTGTCCACATAATATGTATCAACAAACTCCCCCTTGGACACTACTCGTGAGGTTCAACTTCCATATCTTCTATGTCGGAGGATCTTCAAAGTCTTCACGCGTCGTACGTAGAAAGTGTATCAACAAACTCCCTTTTCATTTAGGTAGTGTGTCAATAAACTCCCCCTTTGATTATGCTTGTGAATCTTTTGACTTCAATTCTTGAGATCCTTGTGGTGTTGGTGATGGTCAGCGGCAACTCGATCATCTTTATCATTTGAGTGCCTTCACGTCGTGTCTTCATTCCAATGCTTGTCATCAACCATGTTCTCCTTGCCTTTAGAATCTGCACATGCAAGAAATCTAAACGCGTAATGAGAACAACTGCTTGGAATATAGTTTAACATAAACAAATAACACACATGTGACCATATTTCAATCAACTACCGTCCGACAGTTTGAAAGTTTAAAAAAATTTATCAATTTTAGTTTTTAACTTTCAAAACTTGCAGATTCTGACCATTTATGAAGATTTAGTCGATTTTGGTTTTCAATCAGGTTTCAGGCAACGAAGACTTGAGATCCAACATCGTACAATTGAAAATAAGATAGAAATAAAATCTTTTTGGCTTTTAGAAAGTTTATATTAAAACACACCTAAAATCTTTTTGGAATTTTTGAATATTTCAAATTTAAAGACTGAAAGCAGTAAATAAATATATACAGAGTTGCAGAAACTAAGAAAAGTAAATATATACAAACATTCTTTTTGCGAGTTTCGAGGGTAAGAGAATCATATCAGTGTATGGTCATGTCAAAACGCTCTTGTTGTTCTTTTAGTTAACATTTAGATAAGCATCCTATAACGATTATCAGTATTGTTATCCACATAAGCTCAACTTATCAGATGTAATCATGGCGGGGGGATACGTTAAGGTATGATTTATACTTACCGACCGGTGTTCATCCACATCACGACACATTCCCGTATCAAGGTATGCACGAGGGTTCATCTTACCGGTGAGTATATCGATTATCATCTGTTTGACCGTATATGAAAATGTGAGTAACTCACTTATTTTGATTGAAAACAAGCCCTATGTGATAGAATCACTTATTGAGAGGAACTTGATTTTCAGATGCATGAGGGCACAGGAGCAAGTCCGTGAACAGGTCAGTACTTTCGTACAGCAGAGAGACGAACTTGACTCCCGGATAAATGTGATATATTATCACTTATTTTGTGGGACATGTGATTGTTGATCACTTATTGAGGTCAAATGCAATATGTACACGTATGTATGGTATCATGGAAGATCTAGACTTGCGTCCCCGTTATTTTTCGGTAAAAGATACAACCATGATACCAAGATGATAAGCAGCATAAAGACCGAATATCTCAGAACCTCGGCAATCTCTCAAACGAAATTTCGGTACTAAGACCATATGCCAATGAATGGTTCCCACCTGGTCTTCAGTCGATTTAAGTTTATATCACCCTGCACACTTTAAAATGATTGTGAGCCTACCGATACATCTTATATAGAGCTGCTTAACATATTTTTCATTTAAGGTTTAAAGAGGTTTAGACAGACCACTGATGTACTATCATTTTCTCTTTTGCTCGCCAGGAAACTCATTTTTTCTTTTCTATTGTTTTTGTGTTTTTGAAATTTTTCGATGTTTTTGGATTTTCAAATTTGGATTTACTCCCCCTCAAATCAACAAACTTACGATAATTTTAAAAAACACAAAGATATTTACAAAAACGATTTTCCGATGCGGTTAACTCATGTTTTACCTCAATGCCGTTTACCAAAATTAAATTATTGTCAGAAATGATTTATCAAATTTTGGAAAAACCAGTTGGCATGTCGGTAATCGGTGCGGACCATGACAACATTGATGAGTTTCATAGTGAAACAATCACGTGTGAGGTGATATTCGAGATCAACGTGTCTGGTCAAAGAGTGCTGTACGAGAGGATAATAATTCATAAAGAAGCTTAAATATCGACAAGTATAGGAGAGATTAGAAGTTCAAAACCGTATCCTGCAACTGCTTCGTGCATTGCCAGGAATCTGAGCGCTCTCCCAAACTGGATATCCACCAGGTGTGGATTTCAAAGTCGATTTTGTAGCTACTGAGAAATCTCTTCACAGCAACAAGATCATAAACCTTTGGGTCCGGCTGGTCTTCCACATTGTACCAGCGAAGGTCTTTGTCTTTCTCTTTGAGAAGTAGTGTGCGGCTGTTCAATCCACGCCAAGGCATCCGCACACCCGGTTGGTTTGTTCAACAAACACATTTTCTTCAATCACACCGAAGAGAAAAGTACCTTACACGTTCATCTTGTGGACTTTGAACTTCTTGTGGAAAAAAAAATCCATGAATCTTCAAAAAGTTTCAGACGTGCTATAGGCGCGTACTTTTCATTGGAATCTTTCATGTTGACCGGATCAAAAACCATAACAACCAAACTTTGGAACATATTTCATCTGGTCGAATTTTTCAACTTCATTCAACCACATTCTTTCACCATCATTCCTTCATCGGAATGTTTGTCTTCTTATCTTTTTCCTTTCTCTCCATCAATGGCAACAATATTCTCCTAAATGTACCAAAATTTCGGAGCCTTATGTCACCGATCTTGTGCATGGACGCTCCACTATCAACAATCCTAAGACTATCAATAGTTCCTCCTGGAACATCCTACATACTCATTCAGAGATTAGTTGGAGAGAGGGACCCAAGCCTTCACAGACTTGGGTCGTCCGTCATCATCGAGAATTGTGACATCCATTTCCCGATGATTCAGAATTGATGTAGCTCCCCCTGAAACAATTTCCAATTTTGGTTTCCAAATCTGTTTTTGTTTTTCATGTTTAACATTTGATTTAACAGACTGCGTTTGGACAACCTCTGGTTTTAAAACCTTTTCAACTTCTTGTCGTTGTTTCTTTTTCTGTTTCATTTCCCGTTGTTTAACAAGACGAGGGTCCTGTTTTGGTGAAACAGATCTTTTATGGTAACTGTTACCATGGGGGGCATCAACCTTTGCCTTTCCTTTCGTGAGATACGGACAATTTCTGACAATGTGCCCGTACTCACCGCATTCAAAACATGATCTCCGCTCAACAAACCTCGGAGTATCATAACTGTAGGAGCTTGATGGTGAACTTCATGATCTTGAGGTACTTGGTCCTACATCACAACTGTTTGTGTGTTGTGTGTAATTGTTTTGACTGTTTCTTTTCAAAATTTTAACTTGTTTAACAAAATCTAAGTTAGATTTGTTTTCGAATGTGTCAATTTTATCCGTTCCCCTTGATTTCACAAAGTTCACCTTCTTGTCCTTTTTCTTGGTCTGTTTCTTTTGACCTTGAGTCGGTAAATTACCTTTTGGTTTGGTGCGATTTTGCTGCTTTTTCACTGTTGGTAATTTCTGATTGCCACATTGTTTTCGAACTTCAGCCTGTTGGTGCATCCGTCTGTCGTCTACGTCTTCGGTCGTGTCTTAGTTCGTTGCGAAGATTGATCAAGCATGATGTCATGATGACATCATCAAAGTGATGTCATCAATGACATCATTACACATAAGACAAAAGTATATATGTGAATTAGATGAGATATCGGTCAACATGCAAACTTTTCTGATTTCGTTTATACGGCTAGTCAAAGGTCTCGCTCATGAGTCAAATTGTAGATTTCGCTTATAAGTCATGTTGAGGTCTCGCTCATACGTACATGTCCGTATGAGCGAAATCAGCAACCATATATATAGGCATAGGAGTGAAATCACATTAATAGTTCAGGGTATTGTCTTCCGGTGAGCCACGAAGTGCTGCCGAAGTGTCGACAGGTTGTAAAGGTCTTCCAGATTAATAAACTCGACAGTTTATAGTGTATACGTGCTGAATTACATTGAAACACTTGTTTCCGCCTCTTGTTTCGATGAAAAACTCTTCTACACGACTCGTTCGGGTCGGAATTCGATCCTACAATTGGTATCAGAGCCAGTGAAGAAGAGTTTTCTACAATTCAGCCGTAAAATCTGTTTCTACACCATTCTTTTTCAAAAATTAAAACTTTTTACGGTCAGAATCGGTTATAATTTTTACAGTGTGTTCGGAATTATCAACTAACAAAGCCTTGAAAGTTTCAAATTAAAATTCGATCAAAAACTTGTATTTTTTGAGGTTCCGCTCGAAAAGTTACGGTTGAAAAGTGATGTCAGCAACATTTCATGTTGATTCCGCTCATGATACATCGTGATTCCGCTCTTGTCTACGCCTGATCTCGCTCCATTGTCATCATATCATTTAGATTCCGCTCATGTGAACATGTTAATTCCGCTCATGTGAACACTTTGATTCCGCTCATAAGTACATTGATTATTTCGCTCATATGTCATCGTGTTTCAGCTCAAATAGTGATTCAATAGATTGTGTGATACGTGTCTCTATCTGATCAAGTGTCATAATTTCATGTGTATTAAAATCGGTTTACATGAGATAATAATAAATTCAGTGTGTCAGTAGGTCACATGTGATTTCATAGTCCAAGAGTTTACATGTGATGATGGATATCTCATATTCTTGATAATCTCAATTTCCAAATAAAGTGTTGACAAAGTGCATATGATTAATAAATGACAGTCGGTTAGTGGGAATTGTAGGTCCAATTAAAACTTGATATAAATTGAAATTGTCTGCCATGATGGATTAAAAAAACTTGATATAAATTGATTTTGTGATATATTAGATTACATGTGCTAGTAGATCGAGTTCTGTGCAAATTTAGTTCAAATTGTTTAAATAGAATCAACAGGTCTCGTGGTTTGAGTCTTGGTTCCTGTCAGTTCTCGCAAAAGACAATTCAGTTCGTTTGTCAGTCAGGTTATTTTGTGTGGTCAAGTTGCGTATTAAAGTCATCGACTCACTTGAAAGTTTCGTACGGGTTGGAGTTCAAAAATCTCAAAGGGTCAGGTCAATTGAATTTAATCCAGGTCATTCAGTCCGCACAGTTGGTCAACATTCAGTCCGCACAGAAAATCATCAGTTCGAGTAACAAATTTTTTTTCGGTTAATTGATAAACGTTTAAACTGATTGTATGTTGTTTGGTGTCGACAAGTAATTGTCAGTTGTTTCTCGAAGTGTTTTGCCGAAGTATATTCAATTTTCAAAGACATGGACGAGGAATTCTACAACGCGTTTGCTACGCCAGTCGCTCCCGTTACTGCTGCAGAGAATTTATACAGTGAAAATGAGACGGGAACTCATCAAAAGCCGCCAAAGCTCATGTACATTGAAGACTTCAAAGGATGGCAAAATCGATTTGAGAACTGGGTGCAAGCTTACAAATTTGATGCATGGTGTTCGTTGGAGAAAGACTATGAGAAACCGAAAAACGAACGTGGGCTTGTAAAGGATTTCAGTGACTTTACGGAAGCTGACAAATTGAAGTATACTAGTGAGAAAATGATGATCAGTATTCTTCAACAGGCAATCAAAGAAGATATATTTGTTTTGCTTCAACACGATAATACAGCTAAGTCAATTTGGGAAGCATTGATTCAGAAATTCAAAGGAAGCGCGGATATGATTAAAAACAGAAAGGCGTTGCTGAAGAAATCATTCGATATGTTTGTAGCTTTTGATTACGAATCAACGAAACAGACAATTGACAGATATTGTCATCTTGTCTTGGAAATGGGGAGATTGGATATAAAGAAGGATGATGAGGAATGGGTGGATAAACTTGCTGAGGCATTACCACAATAGAAATGGGGAACTTATTTGTTGATTATCAAACACATGAGAAAATCTGAGAATATGAGTCTAGCAAAGTTTATTCAAAAGATTGAAGAGCATGAGTTGGATATTCAGAAAACGGCTATCATGACAAATCCAAACGCCAAACAAGATATCAGTTTGTATTACCGAGGGAACAAGTTTGAGGCTACTCCCAGCCCGAGCCCAAAGATCCAAACTGGTTTCAGTGCTGACAGTTCATCTGGAACAAAGGGTAGTAGTGTGACACAATGTGGTGGATCTTCACCTTCATTCTCAAGTTTTGATCCAAACAGCACAACATCAAGTTCTCAACGACAAAACTCAACAAATCTTCAGTGCAATGTTACTTTAAACATTCAAAATGGTCAGAATTTGTCTCCGGAAGTTGCCAAGCAACACATGGCATCACTGGTTACTATGTTAGAATCTTACGAAAGTTTGATCGGTGGGAAGATTGGGAATCCGATGCTTACCAAAGAAGATTACGACCAAATTGATGCTGAAGAACTTGAAGTAATGGATATCAAATGATGCTTAGCAAGTGCTTGGAGGAGAGCTGAGAAGTTTCAAGAGATTACTGGTAGGAATGAATTTCGAGGAATGGCTACCTCTCCATTGGGATTTGATAAATCAAAGGTTACCTGTTTCCGTTGTAAAGGAAAAGGTCATTTTAAACGAGAGTGCAAAAGTAAAGAAACTACCGGGAATCAAGATAGAAACAATTATTATCAGAAATCAATCTTCCATCAGACTACTCAACAACCTCAAATTGTACATGCTCATGCTACTGATGATGGAAAGAAGAAAGCTTTACTTATCCATCAAGATGATGAATTTGTTGCTGAAGGATTTAGTTGGGATAAATACATACCTGGTTCAGCTTGTGTTGCAAGAATACTAGGTGAAGAGGCTAGTGAGAAAGAATCCCGATATTTCCTGATCTTGGAAGCGATGTGGATACCGATGATGAGGAAGAACATCTCAACAGAGCTAGAAAAGGCATTGATCCTACTAGTTTTAATTTGTTTTTTGCAGATAAAATGGAGATGCTGTATCAAAAGAAGATGGCAAGATTGAGGAAAGAGTTGGAAGCAACAAGAATGCTAGCTAATGAAAAAGCAAAGACAGAAGCTGGAAAAGAGAATGTTGAACCAGCAACTGAGAAAGTAGTTGAGAAAGTTGTTGAAGTGGAGAAAGTGGTGGAGAAACTCGTTGAAATTGAAAAAATAGTCGAAGTTGAAAAAATTGTGGAAGTAGAAAAACTTGTTGAAGTTGAAAAAGTTGTTGAAGTAGAGAAAATTGTCGAAGTAGAAAGATATGAAGATTGCTAATTTAGAGAAGATTAAAGAAGATTTATTGTCCGATGTGAAGTATGTAAAGGAGTCGTACGATGTGCTGAACAGGACAGTTGATAGTCTGAAAAAGACGAATACAGAAACCGAAAAAGCAATGGATAAAATGAGTGCAACATTAATGACAAAGCAGAAAGTCATTAATGAGTATATTGAAGATTGTGCTAAACTGAAGAAGGAAGTGGAACTTGAGAAGATTGAGAGTGAAAGAATTAAATGATTACTGTTGAGTTATACTACATGTGATTATCTGATTGATCGTGTTTATCCTACTGTTGCAGGTCTGGAAGCGTTCATGGACAAAAAAACTGAAGATACTGATACTGGTAAGAAACCAAGTGTAAAGTATAACAGATGTCCGCCCCCGATCCATGAAACTTATTCTCCAAGGAATCCTAACGAGGAGCGTCTAAAAAAGGCAGTCAACATCAAGTTAAAGTCTGAAATCATTGATGAATTACCAGAAAATATTGATGTCACATTCACAGCGTCTGACACTGATCATGAGTCCGAGTTATTAAAGAAAGTGGTCGATCAGGTGTTAGATATGGATGAAGAGTCAAAACCGGAGTCTGAGTCTGATAGTCCGAGTTCGTCAGAAAAGAGTCCGAGTTCATCGGTTAACAGGGTCTACAATAGAGAATTTCTATTATCAAAATCTAATTTGAATGACGGGTCAATCAAAGTGGCTTATACTTTGTTTGATTCAGACAAATTATATTCTGATGAGGAATTTCCAATAAGAAGTGTCAAAACTGAAATGATCAGACAGGTTTTCAAATTAACAGAAATTAATATTTCTGAAATAAAAGATTTAAATCTTGCTGAAAAACCTAAAAAATACACTTCAAGAGTTCAACAAAGATTGAACAAGAAAAAGGGTTACGGTCATGGTTCAGGTTTTCAAAAGAAATCAAACCATAATGGTAATCTCAAAAAGAAAGGTCTTGGTTTTAATTCTTTAGAAAATTATAAAAATCAGAAAACTTATAAACCAAAAACAAAATTTGTTTCAGGAGGAAGTTCAGAGGATGAACAGAAGAAACCGTTCTGGAAGCAGTCGAATCAAGAGTTTCTTGCTGAAGTGAAGAAGAATGTGAGAAGGTTTGCTGAAAGAGTTGACAGAAGAATCTGTTTCAAATGCCAAGAAGTTGGTCATATAGCTTGGAATTGCCCCAAGACTAACTATCAAAAACAGGAAGTTTCTTCTAACTTTGTTTTGAGAAAGACTTGTGTTGATAAGAAAGAACAACCTGTAAAAATTGTTAAAAAGTTTGAAAATTCTACTTCTGAGGAAGGAGAAAGTTCAAAACGGTTTTACAAAAGAAGAGGTGATTTGAGTAAACAAAAGTGGGTGGTTAAATCTGAGGGTAATTCTGAAAATGAATCTGATTCCATAAAATCAGAGGAGTCATTGGTTGAGAAAAAGATTGTGAATTCCATTCCAGAGGTGAACGATGAGGATTTTCCTCCATTGTCAAAGGAAAATTTGATGAAGAAAGTGGGAAAGGTAGAGATCTCAAATCAATTCTTCGCTGATAATGGAGAATTTGATGTTGAGAAGGCTTTCAATGGAAATGTTAAACATATTTTTGGAAAGATGGTTGATAGGAAAGTGAAGGATGCTAAAGAATTTTACAAATCAAAATGTTGGTGGGACAGATGTTTGCCACCAAAATCACCCAAGGCTGGTCAGGCTTGGGTGACAGCATTTTCACCATAAAATCCTGACTTGCCGGAGCTCCCAGGTTGGTAAGAGTGGAGCAGGAATCGGCATTTTTCTTAGCATATGATCCTACAAGTGGTACAGTTGGTAAAGTACAGGTGGTATATTTAAATTGTTATATTTTGATTTACAAGTGGTTATGGTTGGTGAATGAACCTGTAAGTGGTTGAAAGAGGTTTTCTTTGACAAGTGGTTAATCAAGGTCATTAAGTTGAACTTGATTGGACCATACTTACAAGTGATATTTTAGAGAACAATGTGATGAACCCCTAACCTACAAATGGTTTCTTAAAATCAACGAAATTATTTTCCGGAAAAACCATTTGATTAAAACAAACTTAAGTGTTTTGAAATCACAATGGGAAAATAGTTTGTTGTAAGGGGGAGTTCTGATTGTTTATGCCAAGAGGATGGCGATTTGAAGTGATTTGATATCAGTTGTCATTTTATTGTATAGTTTGTTTTCAAATTTCCTAAAATGTGTTTGCATTTTAGGGGGAGTAAAAATTTCAGAAAATCCAAAAACATTAGAAAATTTGAAAAAGCCAAAAATATGATAAAATCAAAATTGAGTTTTGTTGTCAAAAAGAGGAAATGATAGTACATCAGTGGACTATCACAACATGCTAAAGAATTGGAAAGTTAAAAAGTGATAAACGGTCTCACTGATGATGTGTCAGTAGGTTTTGCACATTTAGTAGATTGTGACGAGATATAAACATAAATTTCCAACTTGCTTGTTCTGTGGGTTAACACAAACTTGGATATATAGGTAACCCCTGAAATCTTGTTTGAAAGGTCCCTTATTCTGAGATACTAGGTCTTTATGCTCAGTGATATCTGGGGTATTATCCCGGGACTTCTGCTGAAAGAAATTTCTGACCTAGTCCCCGGATAATGCTTTCTGCAAATGCTTGAAACATAGCATCGCCCTCAGCAAGCTGATGAAACAATAAAATTGATAGTCGCTGCTGTTGTAATGCAAAAGATCCTCTAAAGGGGACCCACCAAAAGTCGAAGCCGTCATCTCTCTGCGTATCGAAAGATCGACCTGAGCTCTCACGGCCCTCGCACTATAATTTATTCCCTTACAGATATCATCTGTGGTATACTCACCTGTAAGACTGAATATTGGGATCTGGATACGGGAGTATATTCAAGTAGTGGGACGCACGAATAAGTTCAAGAGATTAAAACATTAACCTCGTATCTCGGATCAATTGAACTTTGTGTGAAAATTTAAGTGGATCAGTATACTGACAATCTAAGTGAATCGTTTAGAACTTAAAATGTTTAAAGCTTAACGGTGTTGGTGATTTGTCTCATAAACTGATATGATCCTCTTACACGAACTCACAAAAATATTGTTTGTATATATTTCTTTACTGCATTTCATTTCTGGTTTTTTCAAAAATCCAAAAAGATTTTCAGTGTGTTTTAGCTTAAATTTTGAAAAATTCAAAAAGATTTTAGACAACTGATGTTGAAAAGCTGATTTTCAAAATTCCGAGTGCTGAACATGACGAACAGGTTTGGGAAAGTTAGTTTGAAATGAAAATGATATATATTCAAGTGGTTCATCAAGATTTGACATGATAAATCTTTCTATTCAGGGTTGTATCTTCAAGAGATTAGCAAAGTTTCTAAATTTGTTATATCTTATCTTTTATGAAACTTACTTTTGGGTAGAGAATATGCAGGTGAATCAGGTTACGATACCTGAACCTGTGAAAGCCAGACTACGATCCCAGTACAAGTTGAGGGGGAGTCTGTTAGTGAAAGAGAGTATGAAGATGCAAGAGCTAGGAGCCATAGATCCTGAAAGAGAATTGAAGATAGGATAAAGCCAGATAGAGATTCTGAAGGAAGACCAAAGACTGATAAAGACAGAAGATTGAAAAGACTCGACACTGAAGACTCCGTCAACATCCGAGGGGGAGTTTGTTGGTATATCCGTCTGTCGTCTACGTCTTCGGTCGTGTCTCAGTTCGTTGCGAAGATTGATCAAGCATGATGTCATGATGACATCATCAAAGTGATGTCATCAATGACATCATTACACATAAGACAAAAGTATATATGTGAATTAGATGAGATATCGGTCAACATGCAAACTTTTCTGATTTCGTTTATACGGCTAGTCAAAGGTCTCGCTCATGAGTCAAATTGTAGATTTCGCTTATAAGTCATGTTGAGGTCTCGCTCATACATACATGTCCGTATGAGCGAAATCAGCAACCATATATATAGGCATAGGAGCGAAATCACATTAATAGTTCAGGGTATTGTCTTCCGGTGAGCCACGAAGTGCTGCCGAAGTGTCGACAGGTTGTAAACGTCTTCCAGATTAATAAACTCGACAGTTTATAGTGTATACGTGCTGAATTACATTGAAACACTTGTTTCCGCCTCTTGTTTCGATGAAAAACTCTTCTACACGACTCGTTCGGGTCGGAATTCGATCCTACAACTGTGTTACCACAACGTGTGATCCTGTCTTTCCCAAAAACTTACTTGTTGAATCCTCAAAAATTTTATTAATTAAAGATTGATTAACATTCTTAATAGGAAAATCTTTGTCAGAATAGATTTTATCATCACCCACAAGAGTGTACAGCAAATTCACACTCTCAGACTCTTGTGAGGAAGTAGACGTGGACTCGATCAGAACAGTCGTAGCAGGTTTTGTGGGAGGATCACATAGAATATGATTCTCGAGAGGTATGTCCTCTTCTTTGATTACCGCATCTGACTGTGCTGAGTCAGTATCATTAGATTCATCATCTGAAGAATCAGTATCCTCAACAATGATTGGAGGATCCTGATTTTGTTCAGCAGTTACAAATGTATCTGCTGACACATCCGAATCTGATGATACTTCCTTCTTGTATCCAAGTCCAGTTGCAAATTCCTCAATGTCCAAAGGAACAGATGGTTCAAAGTGAGTTCTATACTGTTGGACCGGTTTTGACTCCGAAACGATTGCGAAACGAACGTGAAACATGCGGAATCCGTACACGAACGCGACCTAACACACGTGACGTAATATAAACGTGATTCTATTAGAAATCTGAAATCGTACAATCACTTGAATCACTTAGAGACTTTCTCTCTCTAGTTTCTCTCTCTAGAACTAGAGCTCTTCAAATCTCTAAAATGGTAAAAGTCCCTAAACTATGACATAAGGATCTATTTATAGTCCTTGGCTTTTAATGAGATTTCTCATTATTACAATTATGCCACCTTGCCTTTTTGACTAGATATAACACTATAAAGACTCATTTTCTTCTGTTTCTCGCTACGGCTCGGATTGACGAAGGCTATAGACATAAATGCACTAACAGACTCCCCCTTGGATATTGCCGTAGTCAATCTCAATCATTGAGTCAAACTCGTAGCATCTTCTTTTTCTCTTTTAGACTTCTTGAACAGAATCCCGGTGGATCTGTCTTCAGCTTCAGCTTCTCCTTTTTGTAAACTCTTTTCTTCATCAGGCTCCCCCTTTCGTCAAGCTTCTGTGCTTTAGGGATCGACACCTTGCTTTCCGTATACAAGCTCCCCCTTGCTTTGAGCTCGTCTTCAGACTCCCCCTTAGACTCAGCTTCCGGGATCGTAGTCTGGAATCTCATCTGCAATCTCTCAAACATTTATAAGTAATAACATTTCAAATTTCAACTATCCAGGAATTGTAATCTGGCAATTCAATCTTCTCTAAATCACTTCTCATGAATTTGGCAGTTTCATCGAAACGAATCGGAAACTAACTCTATAACAGTATAAGCATCCAAATCCCCCACAGTTAATCATCCAAGTCCAAACTAATGACCTTGGAGATATCACAAACTGTTTTTAATTTTTTATTTTTGTTGGTGCACTTGTGTCTGTACTTTGTCTGTATTTCGTCATGATACCAAACGATGTCTTTGTTAGTCTTGTAAGTTTGACCAAGTCAACCATCCTCCTGGTTTGACTTGACCAAACAGTTAGAACAATGGTTGTAATATGTCTGTGTCGAAGGATGTGTCATCGAAGGATTGTTTAAATCCTTCGATGAGCTCGAAAGATAACCTTCGATGGATGAGCTCGAAGGATATCTCGAAGGATATCATCCTTCGAAGTATATGTGATCCTTCGATGAGCTTCAGATCGATAGATGATCCTTCGATCAGTCTATCTGATCCTTCGACCAGACGAGCTGTGTCGGGTATATATACCCATGTTATGTGTTCACTTCAGTTAGAGTTCGAAAAGAGAGCTTCATTGAGACACATAGAGAACATTCTGTTCAGAACACACACACACACGAGAGTTAGAGAGTTTGCATAATACATTTGTAAACATTGAGCTTGTAACCGAACCTTTCATACGCATTAATACAAGTGGTGTTAATCGGTGAAGACTTGTGTGTTGTGTTTGTGCTTGTTCTATCTCGGTTTGCATGCTAGCTTGGATTCCGCACTCGCTAGTGTGTTAGACATAACAAGGAATAGGTTTAACCTCAACCTCCGAGGGACCTACAAGTGGTATCAGAGCCGTGGCTCTTTTCCTTGTTAAAAACCGAGTTTATACAAGGCTTTGGAGTGTTTTGGACAAAAACTCACTTGGTTTAGTAACCGTTTTCTGTGATTTTCTCGCATTTCTGTTCGTTAAAACGTGTTCTAAACTAACCGGGTGTGTTAAAGGAAGGTTTGGGTAACTTAAAAATCTGTTTTAAGTGGTTTGGTAATTTCCGGCCAAAACTCCGGCTCTCTCCGGTGACCGGTTTCTAGGTTGGTCTTTCGATTTTTAATAATATTTTATTGGTTCAAAATCTCTGTTTTGGCAGAAAATCATGGTCTGACCATACTTTCTGCCGAAAGATTTCACCAACTTGTCACCTTTTCACCAACCTGTCACCTTTGTCAACTGTGTCAGATCAGATCGAAGGATATCCTTCGAAGACGAAAGATCATCTTTCGATCATAGGAGGTTCGATAGATAATCATCCTTCGAACATCCTTCGAAGTCTGTGACTTATCTTTCGATCCAAGGAATCTTTTCGAAGCATACTTCTTTCGGTCTACAGTTCTTTTTCGAAAGATAAGGATCCTTCGTTTGGAGAATCTTTCGAAATCATTGTTCGAAACTCAACAGTGATCTTTCGAACACTGTTGATCCTTCGAACAAGTCTTGATCTTTCGATCCTTAGTCTGTTTATGTTTAACAAGTTTGTGATTCTCAGGTATTATTTTTCTTGATCAAAAATGAATCCAAGATGGGGTAGACTGGTAAATACAGAGATGTATTTTGGTACTCCGTCATCTTCCGCACCGGTATCTTCTCAAGCTAATGCTATATCTACCGGTCAATGGGCATTCGTATCAAATCAAACTCCAAGTGTTCAAAGCATTCTCTTAAGCGAGAGCGAAACCGGAAGTTTGAATAGGCCTCCAAAGTTGATGCACTTATACAAATATCCAGGATGGATTGACAGATTTCATACATACGTCCTTGGTCAAAATACAGAATTGTGGTTGCGGTTCGTCACAGATTTCGATCAAACAATAGAGGTTGCCGCATCATCTGCTGCTACATTTGCAGATCTTACGGAAGATCAGAAGAAGGTCTATGATTTGGAAAAGAAGGCATATGCCATTCTTACTCAGGCGTTAAGTAAAGATATTTATCATCAATTTGTCAGTTACAAGACAACGAAAAGGTTGTGGGACGCATTGAAGACAAGGGGCGTAGGAAATGAAGCGACACGTCAATTGAGAAAAGAACTGCTAAAGAAAGAGTTTGATGGTTTTACTTGTATGGAGAATGAATCTTTAGGAGATTTGACAAGTCGATTTAATCATCTGCTGACTGAATTGTCAAATTTTGAGAATGTTACAACTCCAGCAGAGATTGTGAGAAAGTTTGCAGATGCGTTACCACCTCAATGGAATACTTTCTTGGAAATCATGAAGTACAATGGCACTTTAGCTACAACAAGCTTCAATGACTTTGTTCAAATCCTGGAAAACAAGAATCAGGAAGAAACTCTCAAGGCAAAAAGAGTTCCAGTGCCACAAAATCCTGAAATGTATTATGGAACTTCTAGCACTTCTACAAAACCTTCTTCACATGCTCCAATTCAAACAGCGTTTGTGTCTAGCACTGACATGTATGGCAATACTATCCAAGTTCCGGTCCCTCCAAAAACAGACATGTATGGAAATCCGCTTGAACCAGTCCCTCAATCAGTACCACAACAACAAAGCCAACGACCTCTCAGACCAACTGATATGTTCGGAAATCCATTACCTGTTCGATCTCCTGGAACAACAGACATGTATGGGAATCCACTTCCTCCTCAATCTACCGTACCAACAGACATGTATGGGAATCCACTTCCTCCTCAACAGCAAGCGTGTTATGGAAGCACATCATCTGCTGGTCAACAATCAAAGCCAAATACAGCACGGCTCGACACCTCAAGCTTTTCTAAAGTCAGTGTGGAAGTAGCAAAGGAACACATGGAGCTGCTAAACACTTTGGTGAGCGCATACTGTGGATTAGTGGAAGGTCAGATTGGTAACATTAATCTGACACAAGAAGACTATCAGCAGATCGATAAAGAGGAGATGGAGATGATGGACATCAAGTGGGCCTTTGCCAGTGCTGTTAGGCGAGCAAAGGATTTCATGGAAAGAACCGGCAGAACCAGCTTGGAAAGCAAGAAAGACACCAAGTATGGGTTTGACAAGCAGGCTGTCAAGTGTTTCAATTGTGGTGAACGTGGTCATTTCAAACGTGAATGTACGAGGCCATCTCAACATGGAAACCAAAATCCTTTCAGAGGTCAAGGCAACAGGGCAAATCAGAACCAAGTAAGGAACAATGAGCGCACACTGGTGCCTGTCAACAACCAGAGTCAAGCAGGACCATCTAATGCCAACCAGGCACTTGTGGTTCAAGTAGATGAAGGTTGTGATTGGTCAATCCAGTTGGGAAATGATGCTCCAGATGGAACAGCATGTTTTGCTGAAGTGGTTAAGGATTTAAATCACGCCAGTGGTGGAGAATCTTCCGCCAATGGTGGTGAATCTTCTGAGGATGAAGACTCTTCTGGTTATAGTAGAAGTTCGGATGAAGAATCCTCGAGTTCAGGCGATGATCATTTGGATGACACATCAAGTGCATCAGTTAATGCAGATATTGATGAGCTATTGGAAGAAGTTGCAGCAGGAATTCAAAGAAGATCTATTTTGGTGGATCAAGCTGCTTATTCTTCGTCTTCTCTCCATTCAGCCTTTATGGCTAATGTCGACAGTTCATCAAGTCAGGTATGTGTCGATGAACCCACTTCTGTTAGTTGTGATAACTGTGATAGTTTAACTGTTAAATGTGCTAATTTAGAGGCAAACATGTCTGAGTTGCAAGGCAAACATGATGCTTTACAAGCTAGTTTGTTTGACTTGCAAGACAAACATGTTTCTTTGACTGATAAGTGGTGTGAATTGCAAAGCAAACACGAGGCTTTGCAAGAGAAATATGATGTGACATTCATTCACAATCAGAAATTGACCGTGGATCTTTCCAAGTGCACAGAAGCCAACATGTTTTATGAAAACCATGAAAAGGAGTTTAAGTCGGTAATTGAGAAATTAAAGAAAGATAAAACCGAGTTAACTAAAATGGTTTCCAGAAAACAAACTAACATTAATTTGTATATAACTCGCCTTGAGGTAATGCAAAAGGAAATGGCTTGTGTGAAAACTGAAAGTGAGGCGATCCAACTTAAGCTAGACAGTTATTTGAGCTCTAGCTATGTGTTGGATCACATCATTGACGAACAGAAAGAGAAACGGGATGTCACATGCATTGGATACAAGAAATGTCCACCACCTGTGAGACATAATTATGATGCCATGCCGGATGAGGAAGATAGAGTTTTCTTTGAACCATCTGTTCCTTTAGATGTTGAGGAATTTGCAACAGGTCTCGGATACAAGAAGGAAGTATCATCAGATTCAGATGCATCAGCAGATACTTTTGTAACTGCTGAACAAAATCAGGATCCTCCAGTTGTGATTGAGGATGCTGATTCTTCTGATGATGAATCTGATGATACTGATTCAGCAAAGTCTGATGCGGTAATCAAAGAAGAGGACATACCTCTTGAGAATCATATTCTATGTGATCCTCCCGCAAAGCCCGCTAAGACTGCTGCAACCGAGTCCACGTCTGCAAAAGAGTCGGAGAGTGTGGATTTGCTGTACACTCTTGTTGGTGATGATAAAATTTATTCAGACAAAGATTTTCCTATTAAGAATGTTAATCAATCATTAATCAGCAAAGTCTTTGAAAATTCAACAAGTAAGTTTTTTTGGAAAGACAGGATCACATGTTACAGTGACACAGTGCCCTCCTATTCCAAAGGCCGAAATTCGAAAACAATATGGCAATCAAAAATTACCAACAGTGCAGAAACATCAAAATCATACCAAACCAAAAGGAAAAGCATCGACTCAAAGTCAAAAGAAGCCGAATCAGAAGAAAAACAAAAATGTGAACTTTGTGAAATCCAAGGGAACGGACAAAATTGCAACATTTGAAAATCAATCTAACTTAGATTTTGTCAAGAAAGCAACAGTGATGAAAAGGAATGAACCAAATAGTTCAAAACCTAGTACCTCGGGATCACAAAGTTCATCATCGGCAAGACGATCACATGAGACTTCGGGGTTTGTTGAACGAAGATCATGTTTTGAATGTGGGACAATTGGACATGTAATTCGAAATTGTCCGTATCTTCATAAATTAAAAGCCAAAGAAGATGATCCCCGTGAACACAATCACCCAAAGCGATCTGTTTCTGTAAAACAAGATCCCCGACCTGTAAGAGAAAGGGAAAAGAAACAGAAACACCAACAGGTCAAGGTAATTGAGAAAGCACTTAAAACTGAAGTGGTTCAAAAACAATCTATTCCAGTTAGACCAGAAAGTTCAAAATTTTCAAAAACTTCAAACAATCATGAAGTTAAATTTACAAACAATCAAACTGGTAAAACTCAACAGACATGGAAACCTAAATCGACCACAAATTCAGGGGGACCATCACAATTCTTGAATCATCAAAGAATAGAAGTTATTGTTGTTGATGAAAATGGAAGACCCAAGACCACAATGGCTTGGGTCCCCATCTCCAACTAATTATGTGAGTTCATGTGCAGGGTGTTCCAGGAGGAACTATCAGTAGTCATTGGATTGTTGATAGTGGGGCATCCAGGCACATGACAGGCGACATGAAGCTTCTCTACGACGTCAAATCTATTAGAGGAGGTTATGTTGCTTTTGCTGGAGATAAAGGCGGATATATTACGGGTGAAGGAATGATTTCCAACGGGGTTGTTAGCTTTGATAAGATCAACTTCGTACAACAACTTGATCACAATCTTCTTAGTGTTTCTCAAATTTGTGATAAGCAGTTCTCAGTACACTTTGATGCAAATGGATGTTACGTGCTGAAACCCGGCTTCAAAATTCCGAAAGAATGGATTCTCTTGTCGGCTCCAAGGATAAATGATTTTTATATCCTTGATATGAGCCAAGCTATCACAACGTCTGCACAAGCAACTTGTTTCGTTTCCAAAGCCACAGAAAAAGACTCAATCTCTTGGCACAGGCGAATGGGTCACATTCACTTACGCAAAATGAATCATTTGGTGTCAAATGAATTGGTGAATGGTGTTCCTCTTAAAAACTTCCATCTTCAAGACGTCTGTGTCTCGTGCCAGAAAGGAAAACAAACGAAGAAGCGACACCCTACAAAGAAAATCAACACGGTGGCTGTTCCTCTTGAACGTTTGCACATGGATTTGTTCGGTCCTGTCAAACACAAAAGTATTAGGAATGATCAATATTGCCTCGTGATAACTGATGATTATTCAAGATTTTCTTGGGTGGCGTTCATGGCACACAAGAGCGAAACCTTCGGTATTATCAAAAACTTGATCATTCAGATTGAGAATTTGTATAACTTGAAAGTTAGGCGGATACGTAGCGACAATGGTACTGAATTCAAAAATCATGCCATGGCGGAGTTTTGCACTTTAAAAGGTATTCTTCACGAATTTAGTGCAGCTTATACTCCTCAACAGAATGGCGTCGCTGAACGTAAGAACCGCACTTTGATCGAGACTGCTAGGACAATGTTAGTAGAGTCACAGTTACCGATTCCCTTCTGGACTGAAGCTGTGTCCTCTGCATGTTACACGTTGAACCGAGTCCTTACAGTCAAAAGGCACAACAAGACCTGCTTTGAGCTTATAAACAAACGGAAACCAGATTTGTCATATCTTGAACCGTTTGGAGCTCCGTGCACAATAATCGATTCTAATGGAAAGTTTGGGGCAAGAGCAATTGACGGATACTTTCTTGGGTATTCCACCCCAAACTTAAGAGTCTGGAATCTAGAGACTAAAAGGGTCGAGGAATGGTCTGAAGTCAGAGTACAAAGGCACACTTTGCCAGTTAGAAATCCTGGTCAGCCTTGGATGTTTGAGTACGATGACTTTTTCAATTCGATCAATGTTGAAGCAGTTGAAGAAAATGCTGCTGCAAGGATGTTTTTCGAGAGCGACAATGCAACAGATTCACCGTTGGTTCGTCCCATTATTGTCAATCAAGAACCATCTTCAGTGAATAATAATGCTCTCGACAATGAGGATTTTCACGATGCTACCGAATTGAACGAATCTTTAGAGGATGATGAATTTCTAGATGCAGATCAAGAAGCTCCAACAACAGCAGTACATGGTACTTCAGAGGGTACTCCTCCAGTGGACGTCCCTAGCACAGCTGAAGCTACTGCATCATCCTTTTCGTCAATTCCGGGCATTGAATTAGTTGTTGATCTCAATCTTAACAATCTGGGTACAAACATTCCAGTTCAAGATAATCCAGAAACAAGGATTCACAATACCCGTCCTCAACAAAACATCATCGGAAATGTACAAAGTGGCGTTCAAACAAGAAACATGTTGCGAAACAACAACAATGCAGGCTTGTATTCGGCGATTAGAGAATCTGGTCAACAAAATGATTGGTCTTTCGCGTGTTATGTCTCACAGGAAGAGCCAAGAACTTGGAAAGAAGCTTTGAAAGATCACTCTTGGGTTGAAGCGATGCAGGAAGAACTGCAACAATTCCAGAAGCTTGGTGTCTGGAAACTCGTAGAGAAACCTGCTGGTTACAAGAAGATTGGTACCCGTTGGGTGTTTAAATGCAAAAAGGATGACCGTGGAGTCGTTATTCGAAACAAAGCAAGGCTAGTCATTCAAGGTTTTCGTCAGATAGAAGGGATCGACTACAACGAAGTGTATGCACCTGTTGCACGTCTAGAAGCAATTCGGATCTTTCTGGCTTATGCCTCATTCAAAGGTTTCAAGGTATACCAGATGGACGTGAAAAGTGCATTCTTACATGGTGTGGTGGAAGAAGAGGTGTACGTCGAATAGCCTCCAGGTTTTGAAGATCCTATCCATCCCGATCGGGTTTGGTTGCTCAACAAAGCTCTCTATGGTCTACATCAAGCACCGCGAGCTTGGTACGCAACCTTATCTAATTATTTGCTGGAGAATGGATTTCGCAGAGGTCTTATCGATTGTACTCTTTTCATCAAAAAACAAGATGGAGATCTTCTACTGGTTCAGGTATACGTTGTTGATATTATATTTGGTTCTACTAATGATGTTTTGTGTAGGGATTTCGAGCGTGTAATGCAGGATAAATTCGAGATCAGTGCTATGGGGGAAATGACTTTCTTTTTGGGCCTACAAGTACAACAAACCGAGTCTGGGATATTTATCCATCAGACTAAATATGTTAGTGACATCTTGAGCCGGTTCCAGATGTCTGATGCAAAGCCCATCGGTACCCCATTGCCGCAAAATCACGGAATTACTCCAGACTTGAAGGGTGAAGCTGTTAGCCCCTCATACTACCGCGCGATGATCGGATCTCTTATGTACCTCACAGCATCAAGACCAGATATAATGTACCCAACGTGCCTGCTTGCCAGATATCAAGTCAACCCGAAGGCCTCACATCTTGCAGCTGTAAAAAGGATTTTTCGTTATTTGAAGGGTTACCCTGACACCGGTCTATGGTACCCTAGGGATAATAACTTTGACTTGATCGCATTCAGTGATTCTGATTTTGTCGGATGCAAAATCGACGGCAAATCCACAACGGCTGGATGTCAGTTTTTAGGAAATCGCTTAGTCACATGGCAGTGCAAGAAGCAGACGTTTGTCGCTACATCAACATGCGAAGCTGAATACATTGCTGCCTCAAGTTGTTGCTCCCAAGTCCTATGGATCCAACAACAAATGCGTGACTACGGTTTTGAATTCCTAACTACTCCTATTTACGTTGATAATTCTGCTGCATTACAGATCACTAGAAATCCTGTGCAGCATTCAAAGACTAAGCACATCGAAATTAAGTATCACTTCATACGTGATTGCTTTGAGAAAAGGCTAATCGATGTTGCTTACGTCCACACCGATGACCAACGTGCCGACCTTTTTACCAAAGCATTTGACAAATCAAGATTTGACTATTTATTACTGGTAAACGGCATTAAGGTCAAGCAAGAGTAAAACCAACATCGGAAAATCATTTTTCTAAATATCTTTGTGTTTTAAATTTGTCTTAGTTTATTGATTTTAGGGGGAGTAAATCCAAAATTTGAAAATCCAAAAACATCGAAAAATTTCAAAAACACAAAAACAATAGAAAAACAAAAATGAGTTTCCTGGCGAGCAAAAGAGAAAATGATAGTACATCAGTGGTCTGTCCAAACCTCTTTAAACCTTAAATGAAAAACGATAAGCAGCTCTATATAAGATGTATCGGTAGGCTCACAATCATTTTAAAGTGTGCAGGGTGATATAAACTTAAATCCGACTGAAGACCAGGTGGGAACCATTCATTGGCATATGGTCTTAGTACCGAAATTTCGTTTGAGAGATTGCCGAGGTTCTGAGATATTCGGTCTTTATGCTGCTTATCATCTGGGTATCATGGTTGTATCTTTTACCGAAAAATAACGGGGACGCAAGTCTAGATCTTCCATGATACCATACATACGTGTACATATTGCATTCGACCTCAATAAGTGATCAACAATCACATGTCCCCAAATAAGTGATAATATATCACAAATTCATCCGGGAGTCAAGTTCGTCTCTCTGCTGTACGAAAGTACTGACCTGTTCACGGACTTGCTCCTGTGCCTTCATGCATCGAAAATCAAGTTCCTCCTCAATAAGTGATTCTATCACATAGGGCTTGTTTTCAAATCAAATAAGTGAGAATCTCACATCATATACGGTCAAACAGATGATAATCGGTATACTCACCGGTAAGATGAACCCTCGTGCATACCTTGATACGGGAATGTGTCGTGATGTGGATGAACACCGGTCGGTAAGTATAAATCATACCTTAATCGTATCCCCTCGCCATGATTACATCTGATAAGTTGAGCTTAAGTGGACAACAATACCGATAATTGTTATAGGATGCTTATCTTAATGTGAACAAATTGAACAACAAGAGTGTTTTGGCGTGACCGTACACTGATATGATTCTCTTACCCTCGAAACTCACAAAAAGAATGTCTGTAAATATTTATTTAATGCTTTCAGTTTCTGCATCTTTGTATATATTTATTTACTGCTTTCAGTCTTTACATTTGAAATATTCAAAAAGTCCAAAAAGATTTTAGGTGTGTTTTAATATAAACTTTCTAAAAGCCAAAAAGATTTTATTTCTATCTTATTTTCGATCGTACGATGTTGGATCTTGAGTCTTCGTTACCTGAAACCTGATTGAAAACCGAAACGACTAAATCTTCATAAACGGTCGAAATTTGCAAGTTTTTGAAAGTTAAAGACTAAAGCTGAACAAATTTACTAAACTTTCAAACTGTCGGACGGTGGTTGTTTGAACAATGGTCACATGTGTGTCGTTTGCTTATGATATTCCAGGCAGTTGTTCTCATTACGCGTTTAGATTTCTTGCATGTGCAGATTCTAAAGGCAAGGAGAACATGGTCGATGACAAGCTTCGGAATGAAGACACGACGTGAAGACACTCAAGTGATGAAGATGATCGAGTTGCCGCTGACCATCATCAACACCACAAGGATCTCAATTCATAAAGAACAAGTATTTCACGAGCATAACTCAAGGGGGAGCTTATGTTAAGGGGGAGTTTGTCAACACACTTCCTACATCAAACGGGGAGTTTGTTGGTACACTTTCTGCTTTCAAGACATGAAGACTTTAAAGATCCTCCGACATTGAATACTTGAAAGGACGTCAAGGAGTTGAAGACACAAAGATCGAGACAACGATCGAGACAAAAATCGAGACAAAGCTACAGCCAAGGGGGAGTTTGTTGGTGCACTTGTGTCTGTACTTTGTCTGTATTTCGTCATGATACCAAACGATGTCTTTGTTAGTCTTGTAAGTTTGACCAAGTCAACCATCCTCCTGGTTTGACTTGACCAAACAGTTAGAACAATGGTTGTAATATGTCTGTGTCGAAGGATGTGTCATCGAAGGATTGTTTAAATCCTTCGATGAGCTCGAAAGATAACCTTCGATGGATGAGCTCGAAGGATATCTCGAAGGATATCATCCTTCGAAGTATATGTGATCCTTCGATGAGCTTCAGATCGATAGATGATCCTTCGATCAGTCTATCTGATCCTTCGACCAGACGAGCTGTGTCGGGTATATATACCCATGTTATGTGTTCACTTCAGTTAGAGTTCGAAAAGAGAGCTTCATTGAGACACATAGAGAACATTCTGTTCAGAACACACACACACACGAGAGTTAGAGAGTTTGCAGAATACATTTGTAAACATTGAGCTTGTAACCGAACCTTTCATACGTATTAATACAAGTGGTGTTAATCGGTGAAGACTTGTGTGTTGTGTTTGTGCTTGTTCTATCTCGGTTTGCATGCTAGCTTGGATTCCGCACTCGCTAGTGTGTTAGACATAACAAGGAATAGGTTTAACCTCAACCTCCGAGGGACCTACAATTTTTAATTCAAGTTTCAAATTAATGAACTTGTTTTATTTTCAGAAACACAATCAGCTTACTTAGATTTTGAAACTCAGCACTCAGACATCGGTTGTCGAAAATAAAGCAGAATCAAAAATCTTTTTGTATTTTCTGAAAATATAAAGCAGTAAAGAAATATGTACAAACATATTTACAGACAATATTTTTGTTTGAGTATGCGACAGAGGATCATATCAGTTTTTGACAAGTCACAAGTACCGTTGAGCTTAAATTTCACTTTAAGAATTAAACAATTCACTTAGATTGTCGATATACTTGTCCACTTAAATTTTCATACAAACTTCAACTGATTCAGGATACGAATTAAGTGTTTTAAAAACTTAAACTCATTCATGTGTCCCACCTCTTGAATATACTACCGTATCCAGATCCCAATATTCAGTCTTACAGGTAATTATAACACAAATTATATCTGTAAGGGGTTAATAATTTATGAAGAATCATGAGAGCTCAGGTCAGAAGTACCGTTCAGCAGAGATATCATGACTCAACTTTTGGGTGTGTCCCCTTTAGAGGATCTTTTTTACAACAGCATTGCTAAGCAATTTTATTGTCTTATCATATATGCTGAGGGTGATGCTATGTTTCAAGCATTTGCGGAAAGTATTATTCGAGGACTAGGTCAGAACTTTCATTCAGCAGAAGTCCCGGAATAATACCCCAGATATCACTGAGTATAAAGACCTAGTATATCAGAATACGAAACCTTTCAAACGAAATTTCAGGGGTTACCTATATATCCAAGTAGTGTTCCCCACGAAATAAGTAAGTTTGAATTTAAGTTTATATCCCGAAAAAGTTTACTAAATGTATAAAAATCTACCGACACATCCACGGTGAGATCGTTTAACACATTTAAACTTTCCAATTCTTTAGCGTACTGTGACTGTCTACTGATGTACTATCATTTCCTCTTTTTACGCAAAAACTCAATTTTTAAATTTTATCATGTTTTTGACTTTTTCAAATTTTCAAATGTTTTTGTATTTTCTGACAATATTACTCCCCCTAAAATGCAAAATCATATAAAGAAAATTTGACAACCAATACTGATAGCTTTGTCTCGCCATCCATTTTCTGCTTAAAGTGCTCTGATTTGCAGAAAATATACATACCCCCATGATTTACAACCCACTGATCTTAACAGTTTGAAAACCGTTTTTCAATCTGATGAAAGTAATCATGTTTGTTCAGCCGTGAGGGTTTCGGCATATTCAATCAACACATACTTTTGTATTTTTGAATATTTGACAAAAATTAAAAACAAACATATTTTTGGTTTTTCAAGTTTTCCAATTTTTAGGATTTTTGAAATATTGTTTATTTATTTACAGAAAACATATAAACTTCCTGTTTCAACCAACACAGGATCCAGCAGCCTCCTCTCGATGTGCCAGGCTGCTCCAATCTCCAATTTCACAATCTTTGAATTCCATGAGCACCTGCACAAACAAACTACTCAATTACTTGAACAATTTAGCCCAGGTCTGTTGAACCTTAGGCATTTCAACACAATAATTTTCATTCAATGCTGGAAATTCTGTATCATTTTTCACAAAAACTTTCTCAATTTTAACTTCAATTTTCTCATCGTTTACCAATTCAACATGTTTCTTAACACTCCATGTTTGACCTTTTGGTGTTCCTCGTTTGTAAAAATGTGAATCTTTTTGAACACTTTGATTTTGAACAACAATTTTTGGTTTCCAAAACTCTTGGGGTTTTGTCATATCAACAGTTGTTTTCCAACTTTGAGTTGTTCTGACTCTGGGTGTGTGAGAATTCCAAGTCTGTCTAGAATCAAACCTGTTCGGGTCTGATTTCCAGTTTTGATTCGAAGCAAACTTGTTTGTATTGTACCTCCAAGTTTGTTTTGATTCAAATCTGGTTGACCTTTGTCTCACATTCCCATATTTTTGTTTCTCAGCATCAAACTTCTTTTTGTCAACATCCACAAGTTTTAGATTAGGACACTTGCGTGCAAGATGTCCTTTTTGATCACATTTGAAACATGTTCTCATGGACACATCTTTGACCTGTGGTTGTTGCTTTTTCTTTTTAGCAAAGAACTCATCATTAGACTGTCTCATTTTGAGTTCTTTTTCTTCTTCTAAACTGCCTCCATCAACAAAACTCATTTTTGTTTGAAAATTCGGAGTTTCATTTCTTTTCCAACTTTGTTTCTTCTTATAACCCAACCCAGCCTTCATGTTTTTCTTCTTGTAACCAGGTTGGTTATACGAACCTCTATGACTCTTACCAGCAAACTTTGAAATCTCAGACTTTTCAATCTCAACCATTTTGAAAACTTTATCAACCTTTTCTGAAATCACATTCTGAATCGGGAAAACAACATCTAAGAACAATTTGTCCGATCCAATCATGGTATAAACCAATCCTTTTGAATCATCATTCAAACTTTCCTCAGATTTTGTATTTTTCAGATAACCATCATGAAGATTTCCTTCATCTTCATCCTGTGATTCAGATTTACCTGTAACAACTGACTCTTCTTTCAACACAGTTTCAACGACTTTACCTACCACCTCTGAATCATGAAAATCATCAGATTTGGAATAGTTTATGTCAATGTTGTCTGGCAATTGGTCTACCATGTTGAAAGCTTTTTCGACCTTTTCCTCATCATAAAATGCAAATTTTCCCGGTGGTGGAACTTGATGAAATTCTGAACCAATACCTTTCTTGTTCTGCTCAGACTCACCCTCACCCGGTTTTATATTGAAAATTCTTTCAAGCACATATGACGACACGTGGTAACTTTTTAACTTGTTGTTATCCTGTTCTAAATCAGCAATCTGTCGCTTTAACTTAGCAACATCCTCAATATAGGAATTAACAACATCTTGTTTTATAGAATACATTCGTTTAAGCTCTTTGGTTGTTTCAGACATATAATTCATTCTTGATTGAGCATATTTCATTTCGTCTTTTACTTTATCATATGACTCTTTTGTAATGTGATATGATAATTTCATTGAGTCATATTCCTTTTTCATTTCTTGACAAGCAATTTCCTTTTGTTCACATTCATTTGTCATTTTCAAAACATTTTCTTTCAAACCTTCATTTTCTTTCTCTAATTTGTTACATTTTTCTGAAAGTTTTTCATCATTTTCTTTAAAAACCTTTTCTTTTTCTAACATCTCTTTGCATTTTTCTTTGAAAATGTTTTCAATTTTTGTGAACTCAAGATCTCTTGTTCTAAATTGCTCATCTTTTTCAGTACAAGTTCTGCACGGTTCCATTTATTTCTTGCACTGATCAATTATTTTCAAGTTTTCAGAATCAGAAATTACCTCAGTAATTGGCACTTCGGTGTTTTCAGCAACCTCTGTCTGCTCAGCAACATTCTGCTTTTCTTCAACACCGACTTCATCACCAACATTATCAGCTTCCTCATTCTCATTCTTTTCTTCATTTTCTTCTTTCTTCACCTCTTCTTCAATCTGCTGTTCTTCAGTAACAGCTTTATCAACCTCTTCATTCACAACAACTTCTTCACTTTTGATTTCCTTCACAGCTTCAACTTCAACAGTTTCTGCTTTAACCTCTTCAGCATCTTTCTTCAGATTTTTCACCATTTCTTCAACATTCTTCTTCATCCTCTCCTCATCCCTTTTTCTCAGACACGATAACATAGCATATCTGATCTCCTTTTCATATCTCTTAACATATGTGTCATCTTTCAATACATTTCTATAGTATTCATCTCTCAACGGGACTTTGAGAAGAACATCATCGAAGATTATGTCTTTCTTGGGAACAACCAGTTCTCCTTCTCTGTTGTAATAGCATTCTCTCTTTTTATCCCATCTTTTGCTACCGACAGCCATCTCATACTCCTCCTGCATGTCATCCATTCTGTTATAGACAACGTTTCTTTCTCGATAAGTTTTCTCACTCAAAATCTCTTCTCTTGTTTTCTCTTTAACCTCAGCAACAATATTTTCTTCTTTGTTTTCAGCCATGATGTAAACCTCGATATTCACACCTCGTAAATCACAACACAAGAAACAATCAAATAACAATGATTATTTTCAACAAGAATATCAACCAACTGAAACGGACAAGTATCCGATCAAGTGAGTCAACACAAGTCAACAGTGACAATAATCGCGTGACAACGCTGTCCGTTCGGGTGGGATTGGAGCTGTCTGAACGGATAACTTCTCAATGTATGGTACTAAACGACAAATGTGTTGTCCGTTTTGGGTGACGGCTGAATCTTTGACTTTAATGCAAAATCACATGCAAACTTGAATCAAACCACGTGCAATAACAATCTTCAATTAATGTAGCCGTCAATTAACAAATCAAATTTAATCCTATTTGACCTTCAAAATCAAAGTCACATGGGCCAACACCTGTTCTGTTCACGTGATTCTTGGGCTTGCAATTCTAATTATGATTGGGCCGATAACTAGCAATTTACAACACAAACTATTAGACCGTAAAACACTATGTAAATCACATATAATGTGCCGACAAATCACATGTCAAAACATCAGATAATGTGCCGACAATTCACACGTACCGTAAATGTCAGCTGATTGGGCCAAACAATCCACGAAACCGTCAATTTTATGTTGTAATTTCTAATTGGGCCGATGTTCACTAAGCCGACAACATCAGATATAAACAATTCACTTTTTACTTCACATGGGTCGTCACATTAAATGATTTTGATTGGGGCTTATCAATTAGTGGTTCACAATTCAGTTTATGGTCTTTTAATCAGATGCAACAGTTGACAACCAAGTTCAAGCAGAAACAAAAAGTCACAAGATCGGAATCACTAATTTGTTCACATGAGCGGAACCACTAAATGTTGTCTGTATAAGCGAACCACAAGAGCGAATCAGAATGATCAAATAAGCGGATCTACAATGTTCAAATAAGCGAACCAGGTATTGTCCGAATGAGCGGACCAGATATTGTCCGGATGAGCGGACCAGGTATTGTCAGTTCAAGCGGACCTGATTGTTCGTAAAAGCGAACCTGATTGTTCATAAAAGCGAACCTGCAATTTTGACAGCAAAATTGAACTGAAAATCTTTGATTTCTCCTAAACGGTTAGGAATTTGGATCTGAAACTTGGTAGGGTTATAGATCAGGTGTATACGCACAACATATCAAAAAATCAGCCGATTCGGACCGTAAAATCCCGTTCAATTTGACTAAAAACAGTGAAAAACGTGAAAATATGAAAAATATGAAGAAGTAGATGAAATTCGGATCTGAATCTGATGAAATCACGATCGGAAATGTGTGTTGGATCAGTGCAATCGAGCTCCTGCTCTGATACCACTTGTTGGACCGGTTTTGACTCCGAAACGATTGCGAAACCAACGTGAAACGTGCGGAATCCGTACACGAACGCGACCTAACACACGTGACGTAATATAAACGTGATTCTATTAGAAATCTGAAATCGTACAATCACTTGAATCACTTAGAGACTTTCTCTCTCTAGTTTCTCTCTCTAGAACTAGAGCTCTTCAAATCTCTAAAATGGTAAAAGTCCCTAAACTATGACATAAGGATCTATTTATAGTCCTTGGCTTTTAATGAGATTTCTCATTATTACAATTATGCCACCTTGCCTTTTTGACTAGATATAACACTATAAAGACTCGTTTTCTTCTGTTTCTCGCTACGGCTCGGATTGACGAAGGCTATAGACATAAATGCACTAACATATACTCCTCATCGGGCATGGAATCATAATTGTTTCTCACGGGTGGTGGACATTTCTTATATCCAATGCATGTGACATCCCATTTCTCTTTCTGAACATCAATGATGTGATCCAACACATAGCTAGAGCTCAAATAACTGTCTAACTTAAGCTGGATCGCCTCACTTTCAGTTTTAACACAAGCCATCTCTTTTTGCATTATCTCAAGACGAGTGATATACAAATTTATGTCAGTTTGTTTTCTGGAAACCATTTTTGTCAGCTCGGTTTTATCTTTCTTTAATTTTTCAATCATCAATTTAAATTCCTTTTCATGGTTTTCATAAAACATGTTGGCTTCTGTGCACTTAGAAAGATCCACGGTCAACTTTTGGTTGTGGATGAATGTCACATCATACTTGTCTTGCAAAGCCTCGTGTTTGCTTTGCAACTCACACCAGTTAGCATTCAACGAAACATGTTTGTCTTGCAAGTCAAACAAACTAGCTTCTAAAGCATCATGTTTGCCTTGCAACTCAGACATATTTGCCTCCAAATCAGCACATTTAACACTTAAGCTAGCACAATTATCACAATCAACAACAGTAGGTTCATCGACACATACCTGACTTGACGAGCAGCCAACATTAGCCATAAAGGCTGAATGAAGAGAAGAAGAAGAATAAGCAGCTTGATCCACTAATATAGATCTTCTATGATTTTCTGCTGCAGCTTCTCCCAATAGCCCATCAACATCTGCATCAACTGACACACTTGACGTGTCATCCAAATGATCATCGCCTGAAGTTGAGGATTCTTCATCTGAGCTTCTACTGTAACCAAAACTGTCTTCGTCTTCAGAAGATTCACCACCATTGGCTGAAGATTCTCCACCACTGGCGTGATTTAGATCCTTGACAACCTCAGCAAAACAAGCGGTTACAGTAGATGGCCGATAGACTTGCTGTTGTGGAGCTGGTTGTAGAGGATTTTCATACAAGTCTGTTGTTGGTGCTGGCTTTACTGGAACTTGTATTGGATTGTCATATAAATCTGTGCTTGTGACAAACGCCGTTTTTGGTTCATTTTGAAGTTGGTTAGTAACCGATGCCCACATTTCTGCCGTAATTTTCGGTGCGGAGGATTTGGACGAAGGCCAAATTTCCGTATTAGATGCGGGTGCGGGAGATTCGGCCCATGAAGGTGACAAACTTGTATTTCTGTACTTTCCCTCATCTGGAGACGGAGTACCCCACCAACTTGGATTCATGATGAATATCAAAAACTGAATGTCTGATAAAATCACTTGAAACAAGCAATTAAGATAATTTTGCAAACCCTCAAAAAAACAAATATCACAAGTATCGACGAAACAAATTCTGATCAGGTCCTACGAAACTGAAGCCCAATTTTTTGTTGTGCAAGCCCAATACTTGTGCGACTGATAAATTCTTGTGCGAGCCCCAACTTCTTGTGCGATTAAATATCTTGTGCGACCAGACAAATCTTGTATGATTAAATATCTTGTGCGACTATATATCTTGTGTGACTGAATATGTTGTGCAACTAAGTCACCTTGTGCGAGCAAGAAATCTTGTGCGACTGATACAAATCTTGTGCGACTAATCAGAAGCCCATATAGAATTTAAATGATGGTCCGATGTAATTAGAAGCCCAAATAGAAGCCCAGATCTTGTGCGACTATGTTGGTGCACTTGTGTCTGTACTTTGTCTGTATTTTGTCATGATACCAAACGATGTCTTGTGTTAGTCTGGTTTACGTCTTAGGTTTGTTAATATGTGTGTTCGATGTAAGTTTGACCAAGTCAACCATCCTCCTGGTTTGACTTGACCAAACAGTTAGCATATTGTTTGTAAGATGCTTGTGTCGAAGGATGAGTCATCGAAGGATTGTTTATATCCTTCGATGAGCTCGAAGGATAAACCTTCGATGGATATAGATGGACCTCGAAGGATATCATCCTTCGAGGTATATGTGGATCCTTCGATAGGTTTCAGATCGATAGATGATCTTTCGATCAGGCGATCTGATCCTTCGACCAGACGAGCTGTGATGGGTATATATACTCATGTAATGTGTTCACTTCATTCAAGAGAGAAAAGTGTGAGAAGTGAGTGAACTTGGTCTTGTAGAGAGCATTTTCAGTTGGGTAAAGGGCTGTAACCGTGTCCACTGAAATACAAGAGAAAACTTTGATATCTCGTGTGTCTACCTTTCTCTTTGTCGCTTGTGTTCTCATATAAACTATCGGTTTGCATTCTAGCTTGGATTCCGCACTTGCTAGTGTGTTAAACATAACAAGGATAAGGTTTGACCTCATCCTCCGAGGGACCTACAAGTGGTATCAGAGCCGTGGCTCTTTTCCTTGTTAAAAACCGAGTTTATACAAGACTTTGGAGTGTTTGGACAAAAACTCACATGGTTTAGCACCCGTTTTTAGTGTTTTTCTCGCATTTCTTGACGTAAAAACAAGTTCTAAACTAACCGGGTGTGTTAAAGGACGGGTTGGGTAACTTAAAAACTTGTTTTTAAGAAGTTTGGTAATTTCCGGCCAAATTCCGGCCTACTCTGGCGACCGGTTTTCTGGATTTTTTAAGTAATATTTTACTTGTCAAATCTTGTTTTGGCAGAAAGGTATGGTCTGAGCATACCTTCTGCCGAAAGCTTTCTACCAACCTATCACCTTTTTCACCAACCTGTCACTTTTGTCAACTGTGTCAGTTCAGATCGAAGGATATCCTTCGAAGTCGAAAGATCATCTTTCGATCAAAGGAAGTTCGATAGATAATCATCCTTCGAACATCCTTCGAAGTCTGTGACTTATCCTTCGATCCAAGGAATCTTTTCGAAGAATACATCTTTCGATCTACAGTTCTTGTTCGAAATATAAGGATCTTTCGATTGGAGAATCCTTCGAAATCATTGTTCGAAATTCAACAGTGATCTTTCGAACACTGTTGATCCTTCGAACAAGTATTTATCCTTCGATCCTAGTCTGTTTAAGTTTAACAAGTTTGTGTTTTTTTTTTCTCGTCTTTCGATCAGGGATCCTTCGGCTGGAACTAGTGTAACAATTTTTCTTGATCAAAAATGAATTCGATGTGGGGTATTCCGATAAATACAGAAATGTATTATGGTACTCCGGCTCCGGATTCGGGAAAGTATAGAAATACCAGTTTATCTCCTGCATGGGCCGAATCTCCCGTACCTGTATCTTCGCAAGCTAATGCTATATCTACCGGTCAATGGGCATTCGTATCAAATCAAACTCCAAGTATTCAAAGCATTTTGTTAAGCGAGAGTGAAACGGGAAGTTTGAATAGGCCTCCAAAGTTGATGCACTTAAGTGAATATCCGGGATGGTTTGATAGATTTCATACATACGTCCTTGGTCAAAATACAGAATTGTGGTTGCGTTTCATCACAGATTTTGATGAAACAATAGAGGTTGCCGCTTCATCTGCTGCTACGTTTGCCGATCTTACGGAAGATCAGAAGAAGGTCTATGACTTAGAGAAGAAAGCGTATGCCATTCTTACTCAGGCGTTAAGCAAAGATATTTATCATCAATTTGTCAGTTTCAAGACAACGAAGAAGTTATGGGACGCATTGAAGATAAGGGGCGTAGGAAATGAAGCGACACGTCAATTGAGAAAAGACCTGCTAAAGAAAGAGTTTGATGGTTTTACTTGTATGGAGAATGAATCTTTAGGAGATTTGACAAGTCGATTTAATCATTTGCTGACTGAATTGGCAAATATTGGGGTTGTAACAACTTCAGCAGAGGTAGTGAAAAAGTTTGCAGATGCACTGCCACCTCAATGGAATACTTTCTTGGAAATCATGAAGTACAATGGCACTTTAGCTACAACAAACTTCAATGACTTTGCTCAACTCCTGGAAAACAAGAATCAGGAAGAAACTCTCAAGGCAAAAAGAGTTCCAGTGCCACAAAATCCTGAAATGTATTATGGAACTTCTAGCACTTCTACAAAACCTTCTTCACACGCTCCAATTCAAACAGCGTTTGTGTCTAGCACTAACATGTATGGAAATCCTCCTCCAACAACAGACATGTATGGAAATCCGCTTGAACCAGTCCCTCAACCAGTACCACAACAGCAAAGCCAACGACCTATCAGAGCAACTGATATGTTCGGAAATCCATTACCTGTTCGATCTACCGGACCAACAGATTTATACGGGAATCCACTTCCTCCTCAACCGCAAGCATGTTATGGAAGCACATCATCTGCTGGTCAGCAATCAAAGCCAAATACAGTACGGCTCGACACCTCAAGTTTCTCTAAAGTCAGTGTTGAAGTAGCAAAAGAACATATGGAGCTTCTAAACACTTTGGTGAGCGCATACTGTGGATTAGTGGAAGGTCAGATTGGCAACATTAATCTGACTCAAGAAGACTATCAGCAGATTGATAAAGAGGAGATGGAGATGATGGACATCAAGTGGGCCTTTGCCAGTGCTGTTAGGCGAGCAAAGGATTTCATGGAAAGAACTGGCAGAACCAGCTTGGAAAGCAAGAAAGACACCAAGTATGGGTTTGATAAGCAGGCTGTTAAGTGCTACAATTGTGGTGAACGTGGTCATTTCAAACGTTAATGTACGAGGCCATCTCAACATGGAAACCAAAATCCTTTCAGAGGTCAAGGCAACAGGGCAAATCAGAACCAAGTAAGGAACAATGAGCGCACATTGGTGCCTGTCAACAACCAGAGTCAAGCAGGACCATCTAATGCCAACCAGGCACTTGTGGTTCAAGTAGATGAAGGTTGTGATTGGTCGCTTCAGTTGGGAAATGATGCTCCAGATGGAACAGCTTGTTTTGCTGAAGTTGTCAAGGATCTTAAACACGCCAGTGGTGGAGAATCTTCCACCAATGGTGATGAATCTTCTGAAGATGAAGACAGCTCCGGTTACAGTGGAAGTTCAGATGAAGAGTCCTCGAGTTCAGGGAATGATCAGGAAGATGACACATCAAGTGCGTCAGTTAATGCAGATATTGATGAGCTATTGGAAGAAGCTGCAGCAGGAATTGAAAGAAGATCTATTTTGGTGGATCAAGCTGCTTATTCTTCGTCTTCTCTCCATTCAGCCTTTATGGCTAATGTCGACAGTTCATCAAGTCAGGTATGTGTCGATGAACCCATTGCTGTTAGTTGTGATAACTGTGATAGCTTAAATGTTAAATGTGCTGATTTAGAGGCAAACATGTCTGAGTTGCAAGGCAAACATGATGCTTTACAAGCTAGTTTGTTTGACTTGCAAGACAAACATGTTTCATTGAATGATAAGTGGTGTGAATTGCAAAGCAAACACGAGGCTTTGCAAGAGAAATATGATGTGACATTCATCCACAATCAGAAATTGACCGTGGATCTCTCGAAGTGCACTGAAGCCAACATGTTTTATGAAAACCATGAAAAGGAGTTTAAATCGGTAATTGAGAAATTAAAGAAAGATAAAACCGAGCTAACAAAAATGGTTTCCAGAAAACAAACTGACATTAATTTGTATATAACTCGCCTTGAGGTAATGCAAAAGGAAATGGCTTGTGTGAAAACTGAAAGTGAGGCGATCCAACTTAAGCTAGACAGTTATTTGAGCTCTAGCTATGTGTTGGATCACATCATTGACGTACAGAAAGAGAAACGGGATGTCACATGCATTGGATACAAGAAATGTCCACCACCTGTGAGACACAATTATGATGCCATGCCTGACGAGGAGGATAGAACTTTCTTTGAACCATCTGTTCCTCTAGATGTTAATGAATTTGCAACAGGACTCGGATACAAGAAAGAAGTATCATCAGATTCGGATGTGTCAGCAGATACTTGTGTGTCTTCTGCTGAACATAATCAGGATCCTCCAGTTGTGATTGAGGATGCTGATTCTTCTGATGATGAATCTGATGATACTGATTCAGCAAAGTCTGATGCGGTGATAAAAGAAGAGGACATACCTCTTGAGAATCATATTCTATGTGATCCTCCTGCAAAACCCGCTAAGACTGTTGCAATCGAGTCCTTGTCTGCACAAGAGTCGGAGAGTGTGGATTTGCTGTATACTCTTGTTGGTGATAATAAAATTTATTCTGACAAAGATTTTCCGATTAAGAATGTAAATCAATCCCTAATCAGTAAAGTTTTTGAAAATTCGACAAGTAAATTTCTGGGTAAGAAAGGATCACACGTTGTGGTAACACAGTGCCCTCCTATCCCAAAGGCTGAAGTTAGAAAACAATTTGGCAATCAGAAATTACCAACAGAGAAAAGGCAGCAAAATCATAACAAACAAAAAGGAAAATTGCCGGCTCAAAGTCAAAAGAAGCCAAATCAAAAGAAGAACAAGAATGTGAACTTTGTGAAATCTAAGGGAACGGACAAAATTGAAGCGTTTGAAAACCAATCTAACTTAGATTTTGTCAAGAAAGCAACTGTGATGAAAAGAAATGAACCAAATAGTTCAAAACCTAGTACCTCGGGATCACAAAGTTCATCATCGGCAAGACGATCACATGATACTTCGGGGTTTGTTGAACGAAGATCATGTTTTGAATGTGGTGAAATTGGGCATATCATTCGAAATTGCCCGTATCTTCATAAGTTGAAAGCAAAGGATGATGATCCCCGTGAACACAATCACCAAAAGCGATCTGTTTCTGTAAAACAAGATCCCCAACTTGTAAGAGAAAGGGAAAAGAAACAGAAACGCCAACAAGTCAAGCTGATTGAAAAGACACTTAAAACTGATGTGGTTCAAAAACAATCTGTTTCAATTAAGCCAGAAAACTCAAAATTTTCAAAAACTTCAAACAATCACGAAGTTAAATTGTCAAACAATCAAACTGGTAAAACTCAACAGACATGGAAACCTAAATTGACCACAAGTTCAGAGAGACCATCACAATTTATGAATCATCAAAGAATAGAAGTTATTGTTGTTGATGAAAATGGAAGACCCAAGACCACAATGGCTTGGGTCCCCATCTCCAACTAATCATGTGAGTTCATGTGCAGGGTGTTCCAGGAGGAACTATCAGTAGTCATTGGATTGTTGATAGTGGGGCATCCAGGCACATGACAGGCGACATGAAGCTTCTCTACGACGTCAAATCTATTAGAGGAGGTTATGTTGCTTTTGCTGGAGATAAAGGCGGATATATTACGGGTGAAGGAATGATTTCCAACGGGGTTGTTAGCTTTGATAATATCAACTTCGTACAACAACTTGATCACAATCTTCTTAGTGTTTCTCAAATTTGTGATAAGTAGTTCTCAGTACACTTTGATGCAAATGGATGTTATGTGCTGAAACCCGGCTTCAAAATTCCGAAAGAATGGATTCTCTTGTCGGCTCCAAGGATAAATGATCTGTATGTCCTTGATATGAGCCAAGCTATCACAACGTCTGCACAATCAACTTGTTTCGTTTCCAAAGCCACAGAAAAAGATTCAATCTCTTGGCACAGACGAATGGGTCACATTCACTTACGCAAAATGAATCATTTGGTATCAAATGAATTGGTGAATGGTGTTCCTCTTAAAAACTTTCATCTTCAAGACGTCTGTGTTTCGTGCCAGAAAGGAAAACAAACGAAGAAGCGACACCCTACAAAGAAAATCAACACGGTGGCTGTTCCTCTTGAACGTTTGCACATGGATTTGTTCGGTCCTGTCAAGCACAAAAGTATTAGGAATGATCAATACTGCCTCGTGATAACTGATGATTATTCAAGATTTTCTTGGGTGGCGTTCATGGCACACAAGAGTGAAACCTTCGGTATTATCAAAAACTTGATCATTCAGATTGAGAATCCATATAAGTTGAAGGTTAGGCGGATACGTAGCGACAATGGTACTGAATTCAAAAATCATGCCATGGCGGAGTTTTGCACTTCAAAAGGTATTCTTCACGAATTTAGTGCAGCTTATACTCCTCAACAGAATGGTGTCGCTGAACGTAAGAATCGTACATTGATCGAGACTGCTAGGACAATGTTGGTAGAGTCAGAGTTGCCGATTCCCTTCTGGACTGAAGCTGTGGCCTCTGCATGTTACACGTTGAACCGAGTCCTCACAGTCAAAAGGCACAACAAGACCTGCTTTGAGCTTATTAACAAACGGAAACCAGATTTGTCATATCTTGAGCCGTTTGGAGCTCCGTGTACACTAATCGATCCTAATGGAAAGTTTGGGGCAAGAGCCATTGAAGGATACTTTCTTGGGTATTCCACCCCGAACTTAAGAGTCTGGAATCTAGAGACTAAAAGGGTCGAGGAATGGTCTGAAGTCAGAGTACAAAGGCACACTTTACCAGTCAGAAATCCTGGTCAGCCTTGGATGTTTGAGTACGATGACTTTTTCAATTCGATCAATGTTGAAGCAGTTGAAGAAAACGCTGCGGCAAGGATGTTTTTCGAGAGTGACAACGCAACAGATTCACCGTTGGTTCGTCCCATTATTATCAATCAAGAACCTTCTTCAGTGAACAATAATGCTCTCGATAATGAGGATTTTCACGATGCTACCGAATTGAACGAATCTTCAGAGGATGATGAATTTCTAGATGCAGATCAAGAAGCTCCAACAACAGCAGTTCATGGTACTTCAGAGGGTACTCCTCCAGTGGACGTCCCTAGAACAGCTGAAGCTACTGCATCATCCTCTTCGTCAATTCCGGGCATTGAATTGATTGTTGATCTCAATCTCAACAATCTGGGTACAAACATTCCAGTTCAAGATAATCCAGAAACAAGGATTCACAATACCCATCCTCAACAAAACATCATCGGAAATGTACAAAGTGGCGTTCAAACAAGAAACATGTTGCGAAACAACAACAATGCAGGCTTGTATGCGGCTATTAGAGAATCTGGTCAACAAAATGATTGGTCTTTCGCGTGTTATGTCTCACAGGAAGAGCCAAGAACTTGGAAAGAAGCTTTGAAAGATAACTCATGGGTTGAAGCAAGAACTGCAATAATTCCAGAAGCTTGGTGTCTGGAAACTCGTAGAGAAACCTGCTGGTTACAAGAAGATTGGTACCCGTTGGGTGTTTAAGTGCGAAAAGGATGACCATGGAGTCGTTATTCGAAACAAAGCAAGGCTAGTCGTTCAAGGTTTTCGTCAGATTGAAGGGATCGACTACAACGAAGTGTATGCACCTGTTGCACGTCTAGAAGCAATTCGGATCTTTCTGGCTTATGCCTCATTCAAAGGTTTCAAGGTATAACAGATGGACGTGAAAAGTGCATTCTTACATGGTGTGGTGGAAGAAGAGGTGTACGTCGAACAGCCTCCAGGTTTTGAAGATCCTATCCATCCCGATCGGGTTTGGTTGCTCAACAAAGCCCTATATGGTCTACATCAAGCACCGCGAGCTTGGTATGCAACCTTATCTAATTATTTGCTGGAGAATGGATTTCGCAGAGGTCTTATCGATTGTACTCTTTTCATCAAAGAACAAGATGGAGATCTTCTACTGGTACAGGTATACGTTGATGATATTATATTTGGTTCTACTAATGATGTTTTGTGTAGGAATTTCGAGCGCATTATGCAGGATAAATTCGAGATGAGTGCTATGGGGGAAATGACCTTCTTTTTGGGCCTACAAGTGCAACAAACTGAGTCTGGGATATTCATCCATCAGACTAAATATGTTGGTGACATCTTGAGCCGGTTCCAGATGTCTGATGCAACGCCCATCGGTACCCCATTGCCGCAAAATCACGGAATTACTCCAGACTTGAAGGGTGAAGCTGTTAGCCCCTCATACTACCGCGCGATGATCGGATCTCTTATGTACCTCACAGCATCAAGACCAGATATAATGTACCCAACGTGCCTGCTTGCCAGATATCAAGTCAACCCGAAGTCCTCACATCTTGCAGCTGTAAAAAGGATTTTTCGTTATTTGAAGGGTTACCCTGACACCGGTCTATGGTACCCTAGGGATAATAACTTTGACTTGATCGCATTCAGTGATTCTGATTTTGGCGGATGCAAAATCGACGGCAAATCCACAACGGGTGGATGTCAGTTTTTGGGAAATCGCCTAGTCACATGGCAGTGCAAGAAGCAGACGTGCGTCGCTACATCAACATGCGAAGCTGAATACATTGCTGCCTCAAGTTGTTGCTCCCAAGTCCTATGGATCCAACAACAAATGCGCGACTACGGTTTTGAATTCCTAACTACTCCTATTTACGTTGATAATTCTGCTGCCTTACAGATCACTAGAAATCCTGTGCAGCATTCAAAGACCAAGCACATCGAAATTAAGTATCACTTCATACGTGATTGCTTTGAGAAAAGGCTAATCGATGTTGCTTACGTCCACACCGATGACCAACGTGCCGACCTTTTTACCAAAGCATTTGACAAATCTAGATTTGACTATTTATTACTGGTAAACGGCATTAAGGTCAAGCAAGAGTAAAACCAACATCGGAAAATCATTTTTGTAAATACCTTTGTGTTTTAAATTTGTCTTAGTTTATTGATTTTAGGGGGAGTAAATCCAAAATTTGAAAATCCAAAAACATTGAAAAATTTCAAAAACACAAAAACAATAGAAAAACAAAAATGAGTTTCCTGGCGAGCAAAAGAGAATATGATAGTACATCAGTGGTCTGTCCAAACCTCTTTAAACCTAAAATGAAAAACGATAATGTAGGTCCGGCTAGGGGAGGATCTAGTCGCCTAATCCTTGTGTACAAACCAACCCGGTTGTGCGGAATCCAACCGAGATAGCAAACCGAGATAGAACACGCAAATAATCAACACACAAGACTCAACGATTAACACCACTTGTATTAAACGTATGAAAGGTCCAGTTACAAGCACAAGGTTTACAAATCAGTCCTGTAAACTCTCTCAGTGTGTGTGTGTGTTTCTGCTCTAAGTGTTCTCTCTTGTGTCATCTAACAAAAATGAACACAACACACGGGTATTTATACCCAAAACAGCAGGTCTGGTCGAAGGATCAAACAGTCTGAACGACAGATCATCTTTCGACCAGAAACAGTTCGAAAGATCCAGATGTTCCACGAAAGATGTGATCTTTCGTGGTCCATCCATCGAAGGTTATCTTTCGCGCAGGTCATCGAAGGATATAGGCAATCCTTCGATGACACATCCTTCGACCCACCATCTTACAAACAATGTGTTGACTGTTTGGCCAAGTCAAACCAGGAGGATGGTTGACTTGGTCAAACTTACAAGACTAACAAGACTTCGTTTTGTATAAAGACAAAATACAGACAAAGTACAGACATAAGTGCACCAACAAACTCCCCCTTGGCTGTAGCTTTGTCTGCCTGTAGCTTTGTCTCGATCTTCATTCTTGTAAGTTCTCGTGTCTTCAAGTCTTTGACTTCTATTCAAGTCTTCAATGTCGGAGGATCTTCAAAGTCTTCACGTCTTGAAAGCAGAAAGTGTACCAACAAACTCCCCGTTTCATGTAGGAAGTGTGTTGACAAACTCTCCCTTAACATAAGCTCCCCCTTGAGTTATGCTCGTGAAAGTCTTGATCTTTATGAATTGAGACCCTTGTGGTGTTGATGATGGTCAGTGGCAACTCGATCATCTTCATCATTTGAGTGCCTTCACGTCGTGTCTTCATTCCGAAGCTTGTCATCGACCATGTTCTCCTTGCCTTTAGAATCTGCACATGCATGAAATCTAAACGCGTAATGAGAACAACTGCCTGGAATATAGTAAGCAGACGACACACATGTGACCATTGTTTAAACAACACCGTCCGACAGTTTGAAAGTTTAGAAAATTTGTCAATTTTAGATTTTAACTATCAACACTTGCAAATTTCGACCGTTTATGAAGATTCAGTCGTTTCGGTTTTCAATCAGGTTTCAGGTAACGAAGACTCGAGATCCAACATCGTACGATCGAAAATAAGATAGAAATAAAATCTTTTTGGATTTATGAATATTTCAAATTTAAAGACTGAAAGCAGTAAATAAATATATACAAAGATGCAGAAATTTAAAGCATTAAATAAATATTTACAGACATTCTTTTTGCGAGTTTCGAGGGTAAGAGAATCATATCAGTGTACGGTCATGCCAAAACGCTCTTTTTGTTCAATTAGTTAACATTAAGATAAGCATCCTATAACAATTATCGGTATTGTTGTCCACTTAAGCTCAACTTATCAGATGTAATCATGGCGAGGGGATACGTTAAGGTATGATTTATACTTACCGACCGGTGTTCATCCACATCACGACACATTCCCGTATCAAGGTATGCACGAGGGTTCATCTTACCGGTGAGTATACCGATTATCATCTGTTTGACCGTATATGATGTGAGATTCTCACTTATTTTGTTTGAAAACAAGCCCTATGTGATAAAATCACTTATTGAGGAGGAACTTGATTTTCATATGCATGAGGGCACAGGAGCAAGTCCGTGAACAGGTCAGTACTTTCGTACAGCAGAGAGACGAACTTGACACCCGCAAAGAATTTGTGATATTTATCACTTATTTGTTTGGACATGTGATTGTTGATCACTTATTGAGGTCGTATGCTGTATGTACACGTATGTATAGTATCATGGAAGATCTAGACTTGCGTCCCCGTTATTTTTCGGTAAAAGATACAACCATGATACCCAGATGATAAGCAGCATAAAGACCGAATGTTTCAGAACCTCGGCAATCTCTCAAACGAAATTTCGGTACTAAGACCATATGCCAATGAATGGTTCCCACCTGGTCTTCAGTCGATTTAAGTTTATATCACCCTGCACACTTTAAAATGATTGTGAGCCTACCGATACATCTTATATAGAGCTGCTTATCGCTTTTTCATTTAAGATTTAAAGAGGTTTAGACAGACCACTGATGTACTATCATTTTCTCTTTTGCTCGCCAGGAAACTCATTTTTGTTTTTCTATTGTTTTTGTGTTTTTGAAATTTTTCGATGTTTTTTTTTTTTTTTTTTTTTTTTTTTTCAACTTTTGGATTTACTCCCCCTAAAATCAATAAACTAAGACAAATTTTAAAACACAAAGGTATTTACAAAAATGATTTTCCGATGTGGATTACTCTTGCTTGACCTTAATGCCGTTTACCAGTAATAAATAGTCAAATCTTGATTTGTCAAAAGCTTTGGTAAAAAGGTCGGCACGTTGGTCATCGGTGTGGACGTAAGCAACATCGATTAGCCTTTTCTCAAAGCAATCACGTATGAAGTGATACTTAATGTCGATGTGCTTAGTCTTTGAATGCTGCACAGGATTTTTAGTGATCTGTAATGCAGCAGAATTATCAACGTAAATAGGAGTAGTTAGGAATTCAAAACCGTAATCACGCATTTGTTGTTGGATCCATAGGACTTGGGAGCAACAACTTGAGGCAGCAATGTATTCAGCTTCGCATGTTGATGTAGCGACACACGTCTGCTTCTTGCACTGCCATGTGACTAGGCGATTTCCCAAAAACTGACATCCAGCCGTTGTGGATTTGCCGTCGATTTTGCATCCGCCAAAATCAGAATCACTGAATGCGATCAAGTCAAAGTTATTATCCCTAGGGTACCACAGACCGGTGTCAGGGTAAGCCTTCAAATAACGAAAAATCCTTTTTACAGCTGCAAGATGTGAGGCCTTCGGGTTGACTTGATATCTGGCAAGCAGGCACGTTGGGTACATTATATCTGGTCTTGATGCTGTGAGGTACATAAGAGATCCGATCATCGCGCGGTAGTATGAGGGGCTCGTAGCTTCACCCTTCAAGTCTGGAGTAATTCCGTGATTTTGTGGTAATGAGGTACCGATGGGCGTTGCATCAGACATCTGGAACCGGCTCAAGATGTCACCAACATATTTAGTCTGATGGATGAATATCCCAGACTCTGTTTGTTGTACTTGTAGGCCCAAAAAGAAAGTCATTTCCCCCATAGCACTCATCTCGAATTTATCCTGCATTACACGCTCGAAATCCCTACACAAAACATCATTAGTAGAACCAAAAATAATATCATCAACGTATACCTGTACCAGTAGAAGATCTCCATCTTGTTCTTTGATGAAAAGAGTACAGTCGATAAGACCTCTGCTAAAACCATTCTCCAGCAGATAATTAGATAAGGTTGCGTACCAAGCTCGCGGTGCTTGATGAAGACCATAGAGAGCTTTGTTGAGCAACCAAACCCGATCGGGATGGATAGGATCTTCAAAACCTGGAGGCTGTTCGACGTACACCTCTTCTTCTACCACACCATGTAAGAATGCACTTTTCACGTCCATCTGGTATACCTTGAAACCTTTGAATGAGGCATAAGCCAGAAAGATCCGAATTGCTTCTAGACGTGCAACAGGTGCATACACTTCGTTGTAGTCGATTCCTTCAATCTGACGAAAACCTTGAACGACTAGCCTTGCTTTGTTTCGAATAACAATTCCACGGTCATCCTTCTTGCATTTAAACACCCAACGGGTACCAATCTTCTTGTAACCAGCAGGTTTCTCTACGAGTTTCCAGACACCAAGCTTCTGGAATTGTTGCAGTTCTTCCTGCATTGCTTCAACCCAAGAGCTATCTTTCAAAGCATCTTTCCAAGTTCTTGGCTCTTCCTGTGAGACATAACACGCGAAAGACCAATCATTTTGTTGACCAGATTCTCGGATATCTGCATACAAGCCTGCATTGTTGTTGTTTCGCAACATGTTTCTTGTTTGAACGCCACTTTGAACATTTCCGATGATGTTTTGTTGAGGATGGGTATTGTGAATCCTTGTTTCTGGATTATCTTGAACTGGAATATTTGTACCCAGATTGTTGAGATTGAGATCAACAATCAATTCAAGGCCCGGAATTGACGAAGAGGATGATGCAGAAGTTTCAGCTGTTTTAGGGACATCCACTGGAGGTGTACCTTCAGAAGTACCATGTACTACTGTTGCTGGAGCTTCTTGATCTGCATCTAGAAATTCATCATCCTCTGAAGATTCGTTCAATTCGGTAGCATCGTGAAAATCCTCATTGTCGAGAGCATTATTATTCACTGAAGATGGTTCTTGATTGACAATAATGGGACGAACCAACGGTGAATCTGTTGCGTTGTCACTCTCGAAAAACATCCTTGCCGCAGCAGTTTCTTCAACGGCTTCAACATTGATCGAATTGAAAAAGTCATCGTACTCAAACATCTAAGGCTGACCAGGATTTCTAACTGGCAAAGTGTGCCTTTGTACTCTGACTTCAGACCATTCCTCGACCCTTTTTGTCTCTAGATTCCAGACTCTTAAGTTCGGGGTGGAATACCCAAGAAAGTATCCCTCAATTGCTCTTGCCCCAAACTTTCCATTAGGATCGATAATTGGATAAGGAGCTCCAAACGGTTCAAGATATGACAAATCTGGTTTCCGTTTGTTAATAAGCTCAAAGCAGGTCTTGTTGTGCCTTTTGACTGTAAGGACTCGGTTCAACATATAGCATGCAGAGGCCACAGCTTCAGTCCAAAATGGAATCGGCAATTGTGACTCTACCAACATTGTCCTAGCAGTCTCGATCAATGTGCGGTTCTTACGTTCAGCGACGCCATTCTGTTGAGGAGTATAAGCTGCACTAAATTCGTGAAGAATACCTTTTGAAGTGCAAAACTCCGCCATGGCATGATTTTTGAATTCAGTACCATTGTCGCTACGTATCCGCCTAACCTTCAAGTTGTAAAGATTCTCAATCTGAATGATCAAGTTTTTGATAATACCGAAGGTTTCGCTCTTGTGTGCCATGAACGCCACCCAAGAAAATCTTGAATAATCATCAGTTATCACGAGGCAATATTGATCGTTCCTAATACTTTTGTGCTTGACAGGACCGAACAAATCCATGTGCAAACGTTCAAGAGGAACAGCCACCGTGTTGACTATCTTTGTAGGGTGTCGCTTCTTCGTTTGTTTTCCTTTCTGGCACGAAACACAGACGTCTTGAAGATGAAAGTTTTTAAGAGGAACACCATTCACCAATTCATTTGACACCAAATGATTCATTTTGCGTAAGTGAATGTGACCCATTCGTCTGTGCCAAGAGATTGTGTCTTTTTCTGTGGCTTTGGAAACGAAACAAGTTGCTTGTGCAGACGTTGTGATAGCTTGGCTCATATCAAGGACATACAAATCATTTATCCTTGGAGCCGACAAGAGAATCCATTCTTTTGGAATTTTGAAGCCGGGTTTCAGCACATAACATCCATTAGCATCAAAGTGTACTGAGAACTGCTTATCACAAATTTGAGAAACACTAAGAAGATTGTGATCAAGTTGTTGTACAAAGTTGATCTTATCAAAGCTAACAACCCCGTTGGAAATCATTCCTTCACCAGTTATATATCCGCCCTTATCTCCAGCAAAAGCAACATAACCTCCTCTAATAGATTTGATGTCGTAGAGAAGCTTCATGTCGCCTGTCATGTGCCTGGATGCCCCACTATCAACAATCCAATGACTACTGATAGTTCCTCCTGGAACACCCTGCACATGAACTCACATAATTAGTTGGAGATGGGGACCCAAGCCATTGTGGTCTTGGGTCTTCCATTTTCATCAACAACAATAACCTCTATTCTTTGATGATTTGAAAATTGTGATGGTCCCCCTGATTCAATAACAGATTTTGGTTTCCAGGTCTGTTGAGTTTTACCAGCTTGATTGTTAGAAAATTTAACTTCATGATTGTTCGAAGTTTTTGAAAATTTGGAGTTTTCTGGTTTAACTGAAACAGATTGCTTTTGAACCACATCAGTTTTAATCGCCTTTTCAATTTTCTTGACCTGTTGGCGTTTCTGTTTCTTTTCCCTTTCTCTTATGAGTCGGGGATCTTGTTTTACAGAAACAGATCGCCTTTGGTGATTGCGTTCACGGGGATCATCCTCTTTGGCTTTCAACTTATGAAGATACGGGCAATTTCGAATGATATGCCCGATTGTACCACATTCAAAACATGATCTTCGTTCAACAAACCCCGAAGTATCATGTGATCGTCTTGCCGATGATGAACTTTGTGATCCCGAGGTACTAGGTTTTGAACTACTTGGTTCATTCCTTTTCATCACAGTTGCTTTCTTGACAAAATCTAAGTTAGATTGATTTTCAAATGTTGCAATTTTGTCCGTTCCCTTAGATTTCACAAAGTTCACATTCTTCTTTTTCTTCTGATTCGGCTTCTTTTGACCTTGAGCCGGTGTTTTACCTTTTGGTTTGGCATGATTTTGCTGTTTTTGCACTGTTGGTAATTTCTGATTGCCAAACTGTTTTCTAACTTCAGCCTTAGGGATAGGAGGGCACTGTGTTACTGTAACACGTGATCCTGTCTTTCCCAAAAACTTAGTTGTTGAATTTTCAAAGACTTTACTGATTAATGATTGATTAACATTCTTAATAGGAAAATCTTTGTCAGAATAGATTTTATCATCACCAACTAGAGTGTACAGCAAATCCACACTCTCCGACTCTTGTGCAGACGAGGACTCGATTGCAACAGTCTTAGCGGGTTTTGCAGGAGGATCACACAGAATATGATTCTCAAGAGGTATGTCCTCTTCGTTTATCACCGCATCAGACTTTGCTGAATCGGTATCATCAGACTCATCATCAGAAGAATCAGCATCCTCAATCACAACTGGAGGATCCTGATTCTGTTCAGCAGTTACAAATGTATCCGCTGACACATCTGAATCGGATGATACTGATTTCTTGTATCCGAGCCCTGTTGCAAATTCCTCAACGTCTAAAGGAACAGATGGCTCAAAGTGAGTCCTATACTCTTCATCAGGCAGGGCATCAAAATTGTTTCTCACGGGTGGTGGACATTTCTTATAGCCTATGCATGTGACATCTCGTTTTTCTTTCTGAACGTCAATGATGTGATCCAACACATAGCTAGAGCTCAAATAACTGTCTAACTTAAGTCGGATCGCCTCACTTTCAGTTTTAACACAAGCCATCTCTTTTTGCATTACCTCAAGACGAGTTATATACAGGTTAATGTCAGTTTGTTTTCTGGAAACCATTTTTGTCAACTCTGTTTTATCTTTCTTTAACGTTTCAATCATTGACTTAAATTCCTTTTCATGGTTTTCATAAAACATGTTGGCTTCAGTGCACTTTGAAAGATCAACGGTCAATTTCTGATTGTGAATGAATGTCACATCATATTTCTCTTGCAAAGCCTCGTGTTTGCTTTGCAATTCACACCACTTATCATTCACTAAAACATGTTTGTCTTGCAATTCAAACAAACTAGCTTGTAAAGCCTCGTGTTTGCCTTGCAACTCAGACATGTTTGCCTCTAAATCAGCACATCTAACATTCAAACTATCACAATTATCACAGCTAACAGAAGTGAGTTCATCGACACATACCTGACTTGATGAACTGTCGACATTAGCCATAAAGGCTGAATGGAGAGAAGACGAAGAATAAGCAGCTTGATCCACCAAAATAGATCTTCTTTGAATTCCTGCTGCAGCTTCCTCCAATAGCTCATCAATATTTGCATCGACTGATGCACTTGATGTGTCATCCACATGATCATCGCCTGAAGCGGAGGACTCTTCATCTGAACTTCCACTGTAACCGGCGCTGTCTTCATCTTCAGAAGATTCAACACCATTGGTGGAAGATTCTCCACCACTGGCGTGTTTAAGATCCTTGACAATTTCAGCAAAACACGCTGTTCCATCTGGAGCATCATTATTCAGCTGAATTGACCAATCACAACCTTCATCTACTTGAACCACAAGTGCCTGGTTAGCATTTGATGGTCCTGCTTGACTCTGGTTGTTGACAGGCACCAGTGTTCGCTCGTTGTTCCTCGCTTGGTTCTGATTATCCCTGTTTCCTTGACCTCTGAAGGGATTCTGGTTCCCATGTTGAGATGGCCTTGTACATTCCCTTTTAAAATGACCACGTTCACCACAATTGAAACACTTTACAGCTTGCTTATCAAACCCATACTTGGTGTCTTTCTTGCTTTCCAAGCTGGTTCGGCCCGTTCTCTCCATGAAATCCTTTGCTCGCCTAACAGCACTGGCAAAGGCCCACTTAATATCCATCATCTCCATCTCCTCTTTATCTATCTGCTGATAGTCTTCTGTGTCAGATTAATATTACCAATCTGACCTTCCACTAATCCACAGTATGCGCTCACCAAAGTGTTTAGCAGCTCCATGTGTTCTTTTGCTACTTCCACACTGACTTTAGAAAAGCTTGAGGTGTCGAGCCGTACTGTATTTGGCTTTGATTGCTGACCAGCAGATGATGTGCTTCCATAACACGCTTGCTGTTGAGGAGGAAGTGGATTCCCGAACATATCAGTTGCTCTGATTTGCTGTTGCTGTTGTGGTGCTAGTTGAGGAACTGGATTAATCGGATTTCCAAACATATCTGTTGTTGGAGGAGGAGTGCCATACAAGCTCGTGCTAGACACAAATGCTGTTTGAATTGGAGCGTGTGAAGAAGGTTTTGTAGAAGTGCTAGAAGTTCCATAATAAATTTCAGGATTTTGTGGCACTGCAACTCTTTTTGCCTTGAGAGTTTCTTCCTGATTCTTGTTTTCCAGGAGTTGAGCAAAATCACTGAAGCTTGTTGTATCCAAAGTGCCATTGTACTTCATGATTTCAAAGAAATTACTCCATTGAGGTGGCAGTGCATCTGCAAACTTCTTCACTATCTCTGCTGAAGTTGTTACAACCCCAGTATTTGCCAATTCAGTCAGCAAATGAGTAAAACGACTTGTCAAATCTCCTAGAGATTCATTCTGCATACAAACAAAACCATCAAACTCTTTCTTTAGCAGATCTTTTCTTAATTGACGTGTTGCTTCATTTCCTATGCCCCTTATCTTCAATGCGTCCCACAACTTCTTCGTTGTCTTGAAACTGACAAATTGATGATAAATGTCTTTGCTTAACGCCTGAGTAAGAATGGCATATGCTTTCTTTTCTAAGTCATAGACCTTCTTCTGATCTTCCGTAAGATCAGCAAACGTAGCAGCAGATGAAGCGGCAACCTCTATCGTTTGATCAAAATCTGTGATGAAACGCAACCACAGTTCTGTGTTTTGACCAAGGACATATGTATGAAATCTGTCAAACCATCCCGGATATTCACTTAAATGCATCAACTTTGGAGGCCTATTCAAACTTCCCATTTCACTTTCGCTTAGTAAAATGCTTTGAACACTTGGAGCTTGATTTGATACGAATGCCCATTGACCGGTAGATGTAGCATTAGCTTGCGAACCCGAATCCGGAGCTGGAGTACCAAAATACATCTCTGCATTTACCGGAACACCCCACATCGAATTCATTTTTGATCAAGAAAAATAATACCAGCCGAAGGATCCTGATCGAAAGATGAGAAAAAAAAAACACAAACTTGTTAAACTTAAACAACCTGAGGATCGAAAGATCAACACTTGTTCGAAGGATCAACAGGGTTCGAAAGATCACTGTTGAACTTTCGAACAATGTTTTCGAAAGATTCTCCAACCGAAGGATCCTTATCTTTAGAAAAAGGACTGTAGATCGAAAGATGAACACTGTTGAGTGTCGAACAAAGACTTCGAAAGACTCCCCAATCGAAGGATCCTTGTCTTTCGAAAAAGAGCAGTAGACCGAAAGATGTAAGTTTCGAAATGATTCCTTGGTTCGAAAGATGATGATCTATCGAACCTCCACTGATCGAAAGATGATCTTTCGAGTTCGAAGGATATCTTTCGAACTGCTCTGACACAGTTGACAAAAAGTGACAGGTTGGTGAAAAAGGTGATGGGTTGGTAGAAACTTTCTGCAGAAGATATGGTCAGACCATGCAGGTTGCACGAAAACAGGTAAGGTTCTAATATTTTAATCAGTTTACAACTTCCAACACACAAACACTTCTCAATATTCAAATTTCAAAGATTAAACGTGGTTAATTTAAAGATGAACACTTTGAATATATGATGAAGAAATGAAGAACAGCCCAGAAATATATGAATATTCTGATGAACCAAAGATTTTCCGAGACCCGATTTTGTCCGAAACTTCACTAAAAACCAATTTTTAACATGTGATAAAGAAAAATAACAAGGTTTTTATAAGAACTTCCAGCAAAACAACAAGATTACACCCGATTTTAACAAGTTTTTCAGAAAATATTAACTTTTCAAAACCCGAAAAACAGCAAGAACACCTCGGTTTTAACAAGGAGAAGAGCCAAGGCTCTGATACCACTTGTAGGTCCGGCTAGGGGAGGATCTAGTCGCCTAATCCTTGTGTACAAACCAACCCGGTTGTGCGGAATCCAACCGAGATAGCAAACCGAGATAGAACACGCAAATAATCAACACACAAGACTCAACGATTAACACCACTTGTATTAAACGTATGAAAGGTCCAGTTACAAGCACAAGGTTTACAAATCAGTCCTGTAAACTCTCTCAGTGTGTGTGTGTGTTTCTGCTCTAAGTGTTCTCTCTTGTGTCATCTAACAAAAATGAACACAACACACGGGTATTTATACCCAAAACAGCAGGTCTGGTCGAAGGATCAAACAGTCTGAACGACAGATCATCTTTCGACCAGAAACAGTTCGAAAGATCCAGATGTTCCACGAAAGATGTGATCTTTCGTGGTCCATCCATCGAAGGTTATCTTTCGCGCAGGTCATCGAAGGATATAGGCAATCCTTCGATGACACATCCTTCGACCCACCATCTTACAAACAATGTGTTGACTGTTTGGCCAAGTCAAACCAGGAGGATGGTTGACTTGGTCAAACTTACAAGACTAACAAGACATCGTTTTGTATAAAGACAAAATACAGACAAAGACATAAGTGCACCAACAGATAAGCAGCTCTATATAAGATGTATCGGTAGGCTCACAATCATTTTAAAGTGTGCAGGGTGATATAAACTTAAATCGACTGAAGACCAGGTGGGAACCACTCATTGGCATATGGTCTTAGTACCGAAATTTCGTTTGAGAGATTGCCGAGGTTCTGAGATATTCGGTCTTTATGCTGCTTATCATCTGGGTATCATGGTTGTTTCTTTTACCGAAAAATAACGGGGACGCAAGTCTGGATCTTCCATGATACCATACATACGTGTACATACTGCATTCGACCTCAATAAGTGATCAACAATCACATGTCCACAAAATAAGTGATAATATATCACATTTATCCGGGAGTCAAGTTCGTCTCTCTGCTGTACGAAAGTACTGACCTGTTCACGGACTTGCTCCTGTGCCCTCATGCATCGAAAATCAAGTTCCTCATCAATAAGTGATTCTATCACACAGGGCTTGTTTTCAAATCAAAATAAGTGAGTTTCTCACATCATATACGGTCAAACAGATGATAATCGGTATACTCACCGGTAAGATGAACCCTCGTGCATACCTTGATACGGGAATGTGTCGTGATGTGGATGAACACCGGTCGGTAAGTATAAATCATACCTTAACGTATCCCCTCGCCATGATTACATCTGATAAGTTGAGCTTATGTGGACAACAATACCGATAATTGTTATAGGATGCTTATCTTAATGTTATCTAAAAGAACAACAAGAGCGTTTTGGCATGACCGTACACTGATATGATTCTCTTACCCTCGAAACTCACAAAAAGAATGTCTGTATATATTTATTTAATGCTTTCAGGTTCTGCATCTTTGTATATATTTATTTACTGCTTTCTGTCTTTACATTTGAAATATTCAAAAATTCCAAAAAGATTTTAGGTGTGTTTTAATATAAACTTTATAAAAGCCAAAAAGATTTTATTTCTATTTTATTTTCGATCGTACGATGTTGGATCTTGAGTCCTCGTTACCTGAAACCTGATTGAAAACCGAAACGACTGATTCTTCATAAATGGTCGAAATTTGCAAGTTTTGAAAGTTAAAAACCTAAAATTGATAAATTTGTTAAACTTTCAAACTGTCGGACGGTGTTTGATTGAACAATGGTCACATGTGTGTCGTTTTCTTATGATATTCCAGGCAGTTGTTCTCATTACGCGTTTAGATTTCTTGCATGTGCAGATTCTAAAGGCAAGGAGAACATGGTCGATGACAAGCTTCGGAATTAAGACACGACGTGAAGGCACTCAAGTGATGAAGATGATCGAGTTGCCGCTGACCATCATCAACACCACAAGGATCTCAAGTTGTAAAGATCAAGACTTTCACGAGCATAACTCAAGGGGGAGCTTATGTTAAGGGGGAGTTTGTCAACACACTTCCTACATGAAACGGGGAGTTTGTTGGTACACTTTCTGCTTTCAAGACCACTACAAGAAATTAGGGTGTTTACCCACACATAATTTACCTACACATGTAAATGTGTGGGTATTTACCTACACATGTTTGTATATGTGTAGCTAATGGTTGATAATATGTTTTCATAATGATTAACACTTAATATGTGTTGGTAATGGATTTTAGCCACACTTGTGTTGGTGGGAAAATTTCCCCCCAAAATTGGCAATCAATTAAATATTTAATTACCTACACATGTGGCAAATTTTCTTCATGTGTTGGTAAATTATCTACACATATGTAAAAAACTAATATATGTGTAGGTAAATAACCTATGTTTGCCCACACATAATTTTTTTTTTTTTTAAATGTAGATAAACTAAGTTGATATGGATTTATTCTATTTTTTTTAAATGACGTGGCAAATTAAATGCCTACAATGTACAATGTGTAGATATTAGATATATATAAAATAAGTAAATATATATTTTTTGATGACGTGTTAAAACAAATATCTACACATATTTAGAAATGTACAATATGTGGAGATATTGAATGCATGTAAAATACATACACTAGTACACAAGTAACCATTAGACGGGGTTCAATTTTGTTTTTAGACGCGGTAATGCCCATAACCCCGTCTAAATATACACACACAATCTCATGATATGGATAGAGATAAAAGGCCATGTTTTCTAGTTGGAGTAAGTTTGTAATTAATTAGGATAGTAGCTTAGGTTTATAAATATGCAAGGTTGAGTTTTGAATAAGAAAAAAAGTTTGTTTCCTTTTGGTGCTATAACGTTTATTTTCTTTGATCAAAGGCTGTAAGCAAGAGTATTAATTAGAGTTGTGCGTTCTTGGTTCACTTGTGTAAACGACCTCAGGTTTAACAATCATCTCCATCACACTACTAGAAAAAATACCTTTAATGACACAAGAACAATGACACACACTAAATTTATGACACACAAATGCTTGTGTCATAGAAAAAATGTCATCATTGGTAAAATCTGAATGTTTTATGACACTTATTCTTGTGTGTCATCGTTTAAATGTCATTTTTAAAGAAATAAAACACATTAAAATATGTGTGTCATGGTTTTGTGTCATCTTCTAACTTTTAATAGTTAAACAAAACGTGTGTGTCATCGCTGTGTGTCATCAATATGTGTGTTATTATTTTGTGTCATCGTTTAATTTTTAATTAATTTAATCATCCATCTATCTAAATTTTGGCTCCTTTTAAAAACTTATCAAAAAGTTGAACAATATTTCATTTCCCCAAAATTCCATCTATCTAAATTTTGTATCAATGTTATTTTATGTTTTTTTTACTTTACTGTATGTATTAATGTTTAGCTAAACGGGTTCGCGGGTTCAACCTGAAATTGACCCGAACCTGTTTAGATTAAACCTAAACCCACGAATTTCGTGTTAGGTTAGTGTCGTGTCAGAAATTCACACCCCTAATAAATAGTGAGGTTAATATTTTTGGAGTTGGGTTTTGGCAGCCTTTTGGAGTGAGGTTAAGACTAAATCGATCTTTTGTAATTACATTATATATAAACGTTACGTCATTATGTAGAATACAATATTTTTAATTCTATAATTAAAATTATGTTTTTTCTTTTGTTTTTGAGAAATTGAAATAAATATATATTTTTTTGTTTTTTAATTATATAACTAAAATTTATAAGGATAGATGCTCCATGTTTTGACTTTTGAGTGTACTGAATATAACTAAATCAAGTTTTATATGAAATCTCCTTCAATCCGTGTCCAACCTTTAAAATAGATCATTGGCCGTTCGATCATCACACAATCCGACGGTTGAACTTATAGTAAAGCATAAAGGCTATCAAAACCTTTGGCGGGCTAGACACTTCTTCGTTCCCCCCAAATCACACACCAGTTGCCTCCCCAGATCCAATTTCAGCGTGTAGGCGCAGATCGAAACCAAACCAGAGGTGAACAACAATGGTATCAGGATCGGGAATCTGCGCGAAGGAGGTGGTGGTGGACGCTCGCCACCACATGCTGGGCCGATTATCGTCAATTTTAGCCAAAGAACTACTCAACGGCCAGCGAGTAACCGTCGTCCGCTGCGAAGAGATCTGCCTCTCCGGCGGTATCGTCCGTCAGAAGATGAAGTACCTCCGGTTTCTTCGCAAGCGTATGAACACTAAACCTTCTCATGGTCCCATTCATTTCCGTGCTCCTTCGAAGATCCTCTGGCGTACCATTCGAGGGTAAGCTATTACGCCTTTATGTTAATGTTAGATATATGTATATTATATGTGTGTATACATGTTAATCTGTACGAATGCACACAATTGTTATGAATGCTTGAGTAGATATTGTTTCTCAGTTTGTATCGATAATTTGATACAAGTGTTGTTTCTGTTAAAAATAGATTTAAGGTGTAGATAAAACATTAAAGGATTTTATTAATATTTTTAGGAAGTTAGTGGAAATATGGGTTAATGTAGTTAAATGTAACAAATGAATTAGAAAATTTGTGGTAAATGAGGCTTTTGAAAAGGTGAAATAAGTTACTTTATTGAAAATTGAACTGTATTATGCATCAGACTTAATTTGGCTGTGAGGTTTCTTTGATAAACTTGTTTTGTTTATGGTTGTTCATGAATGAATTACTGGCTAAAGTGCAAGTGATTGTTGTTTTTTGTTGGATAGTTTTGCGGTGTATTGGTAGCGACGAGTGATTGTTATTTGAGTTGTATCATGTGTTGTAGTGTTTTTAGTAGGCATATTAGATATTGAACAATGTAGCATGATATTATGCATCCAACTAAATTTGACAGTGCTGTTTCGCTTGAAAGAGACGTACTTTTGATGGTTGTTTGTGAATGAACTACTGGTCAAATTTACAAGTGATTGTTGTTTATGCTGGTTAGTTTGTGGCATATTAGTGGCAACAAGTGATTGTCATTTTAACTGTATCATTTGTTTTAGTGTTATTTATTGCCTTTTTAGATAGTTATTTATTGAGGCTTACAGCTGGACACAAGTACTGCTTGTTGGGCCGGTTATCTTCCGAGGTTGGATGGAATCACTATGAAACCATCAAGGTAAGGCGTGTGGTCTTTTTCACCACATATGATTTTGGGTTATTGTTTGCCACACATTGTTATCAAAGTAAGGCATGGGCGCTTGATACAACATTGTTTGATAACATTCTCAAAAAACTGAAAGGGTAAGTTCTTTTTTCTATCCCATTATAAGAGTCGCTTATTTCTCATTTTTTTCATGGGTTTTATCAGTAACTTTTGATACAAAAGAAAGAACAGCTTTATCAGCATTATCGCAGACCTGCTATTTCTTATCTTTATCTTGAAGCCCACATCAGAATTAGTTTGAATAATGCTGCATTAAATCTGGCTAACTTTGAGCTCATTATACTTTTGCTGTATATAAGGTTTTTTTTTTTTAATATTTTGCAGAGAAATGTTATATATTATAGAGATTTATCCAATGCTTTGGGTACCATTAGCAGGCAAGAAGGCATATTTGCCCTCTGAAAAGGAAAGGCGTAATGTAGTTTATTCTCTTGGTTGATCACAAACGGAGCTGGTCTAGCCTCGTACCCGATTGACACAGTGCGAAGAAGAATGATGATGACATCTGGGGAAGCCGTCAAAGTACAAGAACACATTTGACGCGTTCAACCAAATCGTGAAAAAGGAGGGTGTCAAATCATTGTTCAAGGGTGGAGGTGCTAACATCCTCAGAGCTGTGGCTGGTGCAGGTGTGCTTGCCGGTTGACAATAGTTAAGATCCAACTCTTGATTCTCTTGTTAAGTTGACAAGCGTTTATGATTTTACTGCCTTGTAGTTTACATTTGTTTCATGTATTAATCGAATTGGCACTTTGTTTCATGTATTAATCAATGGTGACGTTTGTGACATTATGTATGATTTTACTGCCTTTTAGTTTACATTTGTCAACACATATTAAGATCAATACCAACACATCTTCAACATTTATCTACACATAATATTATGTGTGGGTAATGACCTACATCCACAGTCACGAGCCTACACATCATTACACTTAATTTATGTGTAGCTAAAGACAACTACCAACACACTATATGCTTTTTCCCACACATACTTTGTGTTGGTAAAGCACCAAATTTCTTGTAGTGGACGTGAAGACTTTAAAGATCCTCCGGCATTGAAGACTTGAAAGGATGTCAAAGACTTGAAGACACGAAGATCGAGACAAAGCTACAGCCAAGGGGAGTTTGTTGGTGCACTTGTGTTTGTACTTTGTCTGTATTTTGTCATGATACCAAACGATGTCTTGTGTTAGTCTGGTTTACGTCTTAGGTTTGTTAATATGTGTGTTCGATGTAAGTTTGACCAAGTCAACCATCCTCCTGGTTTGACTTGACCAAACAGTTAGCACATTGTTTGTAAGATGCTTGTGTCGAAGGATGAGTCATCGAAGGATTGTTTATATCCTTCGATGAGCTCGAAGGATAAACCTTCGATGGATATAGATGGACCTCGAAGGATATCATCCTTCGAGGTATATGTGGATCCTTCGATAGGTTTCAGATCGATAGATGATCTTTCGATCAGGCGATCTGATCCTTCGACCAGACGAGCTGTGATGGGTATATATACTCATGTAATGTGTTCACTTCATTCAAGAGAGAAAAGTGTGAGAAGTGAGTGAACTTGGTCTTGTAGAGAGCATTTTCAGTTGGGTAAAGGGCTATAACCGTGTCCACTGAAATACAAGAGAAAACTTTGATATCTCGTGTGTCTACCTTTCTCTTTGTTGCTTGTGTTCTCATATAAACTATCGGTTTGCATTCTAGCTTGGATTCCGCACTTGCTAGTGTGTTAAACATAACAAGGATAAGGTTTGACCTCATCCTCCGAGGGACCTACAGACTATCCAGATCTTGTGCGAGTAGATATCTTGTGTGATCCAACTATCTTGTGCGACTATAACATATTGACTTTCTATCCTCCTGACATATCACACCCACTTTCGGCTACACAATTTTCAATTAAACATCATCATGCCCAATTCTACCAACCAGTAAGGTGATGTATTATTTTAATAAAATCACAATTTTCAATACACAAACACCTTTGACAATTACTTGACGAAGATCAAAAGACTGAAAATTTGAAGAACACTTATGAAGATAAGATGAACTCTATGAAGAACAACCCAGAAAATTTGAATTTTCCGGCAAACTTATGAGTTTTCCGGTGAACCGTAAATTGCCGAACACGAATTTTTGCTTGAAACTTCACTCAAAACCTTAACACACCATTCACAAATCAGTTATAAGCAAGGTTTTCTGATGAACTAACAGCAAAACATCAATATTTTTGAAGTAATAAGTCAATTTTCCAGAAAATATAAGCTTCAAAAATCCGAAAAACAACCCGAAAACACCTCGGTTTTAACAAGGAGAAGAGCCTAAGCTCTGATACCACTTGTAGGTCCGGCTAGGGGAGGATCTAGTCGCCTAATCCTTGTGTACAAACACACCCGGTTGTGCAGAATCCAACCGGAGATGCAAACCGAGATAGAACACGACAAGAACACGAGAAGGAGACCGAGACTCAACGATTAACACCAATGTATTAATACTTGAAAAACAGTTACAAATCAATGTTTACAAAATAATCTTTTCAAACTCTCACTAGTTCTCTCGGGTATGTGTTCTTCCTTGTGCGCTCCTTCTCTTCTTTCTTTCTTGTGTCCGCCCTTACTGAAAACACTGATTTCGGTATTTATTTGTGTTCTTCACATGTGGGATTGGGGTTCGGCCCATGTCAGTTTGTATCAGCCCAAGTGTAATTGTGATTGGTCCAATCAGGTTGGCCCATACACAACACAAAATCCCACTCATGCAATAACTCTACGTAAATTCCATGGCTGCCATTGATAAATGCATTTGGTCAAAGTTCATGACATCATCATGACATCATCATGATGATGTGGCAGCGGGAACCGGCTCGCGGCGCTTCGTGCTTCGCGTGTCGAACTCTGGGACGCACGACGGAGGAATGTCGTGACGTCGGGCTTGAGCCGAACCTAATTGGGTCGAACCGAACCGAGTCGAACCGAACCGAGTCGTGTCCACATAATATGTATCAACAATAACAAATAAAAAATTAATATGAAAATAATTATATAAGACTTAAACTTCACCAAGCCAAATCTATACCATATAATAAAAGAAACCAATAAATAGACACATGTCATTCATTGAAGCCATCAATTAAAAGATAATTATAAAATTAAATTTAATATAAATTTAAACAATTCGTATAGAAGATAATCTAATATTTTAAAATATTTATCAGATTTAATAATAATAATAATAATTTCTCTAAATGAGCGGGTAATATTATAAAATAATTTAGTAAAATTAATGATGTTATTTTGGTGATTAAAACGGAGCTATAGACAGAAAAAAGATGGATAAGTTGTTAGGGAAATGTCATTAAGAATATAGAGATTAGAAATAACTTAGGTAAAATTAATTAATGTTAACGAGTCTAAAAAATCCTAGGAGGCAAATCATGTGAAAAATTATTACGTACACCAAGAAAAGTAGTCACCAGATATATTTTTTTTATTAAATTCATTTAACTTGTGTAATAAAAATGGTTTTTTAAAGATATAACATTTTTATTTTTTACCATACAAAATTATATTTATGCAACTCGTGTAATACACGGGGTTTTTAAAAATATAACTTTTTTTTACTATGTAGTATATAAAATTAGATTTATTCAATCCATATAATACATAGAGTTTATAAAGATATAACTTTTTATTGTTCGATATATAAAATTACATGTGCTCAATCCGTATAACACAAGAGATTCTTAAAAATGTAACTTTTTTCATTATTTAATATATAAAATTAAATTTACTCAACCCGTACAATACACGGGGTTTCTAAAAATACAACATTTTTTTATTATTTAATATATAAAATTACATTTATTCAACCTATATAATAAACAAGATTTTTAAATATATATTGTTTTATTATTTGATAAATAAAATTATATTTATTCAACCTGTATAATAAACAAGATTTTTAAAGATATATATATTTTTATATTATTTGTTATATAAAAATACATTTATTCAACCCGTGTAATACACGGGGTTCTAACCTAGTTAATTATATTTGAAATCTTAAATAAATTATAACTGCTTTATCTACCACCATTAATTGCCATAATAATGAACAATCGTGATTAGTTTATAATAAACTTTCAGAATACATTTAAGATTTATTTGAAATCTTAAATTAATTATTACTGCTTTATCTACCACCATTAATTGCCATAAGTAATGAACAATTTGTAGGACCGAGTTTCGTGACCGAAACCGTGATTCGTGTGAGATCGGTTCAAGACGGGAGAGATTAGAGATGATAAACAAACAACTTTGTATTAATCCGGTAGTAAAACATTACAAATCGGCCCGATTACATGATAACCGAACTAATACCAAAGAAGTATACATCCGGGGAGAGACCAAGTGGTGATCTCTCCCGGTGAGGACTCAAACCTCCTAAAAACTCCAAGTGTTGCAAATGGCAAGGGTTTTCTATTTATAGTCACACCCCTTGTCTTGCAAACACACACGGTCAACCGAATAACCCTCTCGTTTGACCACTTCAAACGAGCGGGTCTATACACGTTTGTTAGACCGTTTCACTAACTATTACAAATTCAGCGTAAAATAAAACTAATCTATTCGACAAGCATCGGACACAAAATCTGCATCAACAAATTCCCCCTTGTCCGTTGCTGTCGAATGCCGAAAATGCAACTGCAATCAATCTTCAGTCAAGTATTCATCTTCTCTGTATTAACAAATTCCCCCTTGACCGATGATCCAGGTAAGTAGTATCTTGACGCTTCTTGTATAATATTTCCCCCTTAAAGTACGCGTATCCGTGTTGGGTGTTGTGCAATTTCCTCAATTGACCGATCTTCCGCTGATCTTCCAATACTCCAACAGGCATTTGATAAGGGTTCCAATCTTTAAGAACTGCATCAAGTCTTGATCTTGTCATAAGAACTCTATTTCATACAAGCATACTACATTGATGGAGATTTCTGGTGAACTGTCTTCTGTAAACCGTCTTTGTGGAATCGACCAAGTAATGCACTTTAATCTTCAGCATCAACACTAAGGAAAGTCAGCTAGACCAAGTGTATCCCTTGCAAGCTCAACCAGCATGCTTAGTTGAACTACATCCAGATCTCATTGTCTCGCCTTTGTGAAGTTGACCACGTAATGCACTACGGATCTTCAGCATCAGTACTCAGGAAGTCAGCTAGACCAAGTACATCGTTTGCAAACTCAACGAATTGAGTTACCCCCAGATCCCTGTAAAATCCCAAAGAAACGTCAAACCCAAAACCGAATCCTGCAGGTCTTCAGTCTTGAACTATCAGCTTTCATAAAGATTCCCCAGGTCTTCAGTGAACAGCGCTTTTGTAACTACTGTAGACTTTAGAAACCTGTATTTTTCCGTGCAAAACCCTTCACGCTGGCTGGAGAATTAATTAAAATCCTCAAATATGTGTATGTGCAAAACATTCCACGCCGAACCGTTTGTATCACCAGAAAATCACAAACTCTACCACCTGTGATTGCGTTTAGAAATTTACCGAAGAAATTCAACATTTGAAAATTTTTATCCCCCCATTTCTTTGGTAAAATCTCTAAACCTTAACAGATTCTCTCCACTTCAAAGAAACTGTCGTCAAATGTTCACCAATTCCCTCCACTGAGCGGAACTGTCGTCAATCTTCATTGAATGTTCTTGGTTCCGAAAAATCACGAAAACGACTTTCTTCTTTGCATATTCTAGTTGAATAAGAACGTCCCCTAGTACCCCGTAGGATCCGACTTGTATCCCTCCAAAGACTTTGTGAACTCGTTAGGACCGGTATTGACATTCTAGGTTCATTCATTCGTTACCAAATGCGAGAATATGACAATAAACAAAAAAAGATTTCTTCGTTGCATATTCTAGTTGATAAAGAAATTTCGCCTAGTACCCCGTAGGATCCGACTTGTATCCCTCCAAAGACTTTGTGAACTCGTTAGGACCGGTATTGACGTTCCAGGTTCATACGCTCGTTTTCAAATGCGAGAATATGACAATAAACAAAATGCTTTCGAACATTTACGAATAACCGATAACAATCATAAACATTGACGTGCGGAAGTGAACATACCGTTTTGTGTTTGGCCCATAGTAGTCAAGTCACCATAATTTGACGTTTGCATCGGTAACCAAGACTACCCCACATTTTTCAAAAATCAAGTTTTCATCATCTCTTGTTTTCATCATGTCGTATCATCCCGCGCGCTCCCAAACTCGTACCCAATACATAAAATTCTTGGCCCACTAAAATAGTCTTGTACTCTTGGAAAATAAATCCAAGCTACTTTGAATTTGGCCCCAAAAAAAATTGTCATCATGCAATTTATCCACTAAAAATCACGGCCCATAAATCCAAAGGTTAACAAATATGAGAATGGCCCAAACAAAACTTGTCAACACATAAGACCCAATAGTCAACATCCCTAAAGTTCTTTATCATCCACTACACCATCATCTGTCTTCAGCCGACATCACTTATTATATTTCTTTAAATGCCCTTTTTTTTTTTTTTTAATTTCTGCGATACCAACATCCACACCCCCATCTTCAATACACCACCTCCAAAAGTCAAACAGTCAACAAGGATTTCACACTTAGAAAGATTTCAGTTTCTTGAAAAATTTCTAAGTGTCGTTTCCTCGAAGGATTCCATCGAAGGATTGACACTTGACTCGAGAGATGTTATTTTCCTCGAAAGATGAAGGGCCTTATCGAAGGATCAACTTACGAAAGATCATAAATTTTGAAAGATATTTTGATCAATCGAAAGATCTGATCAACCGAAGGATGATCCTTCGAAAACTGTTTCGCCAGGAGTGGGTATGAAACATCCATCGAAGGATATATCTTTCGAAGTTGTTGAGGGTCTGAATCCTTCGACCCAAAGTCTCATCTTTCGAGCACCTTTTTCATCTTTCGGGGTATGAAGAAACCCTAGTTTCTTTAAGCAGCCGCCAAGAACATCAAGAACACAGCGACTGTTCTTATGCAGATTTTGCAGATTTGACGAAAACATTGTATTTTTGATTTTTTGATGATGATAACTTGATTATATAGGTGAAAAACATAAAACCGAACACTCGTTTCAGCACAGATCTGAATATTCGGGTCCAAATCTGAGTTTTTCTCATTTTCACCCAACTTTTCTTCTTGAACAAAAATCACTAAAATCACAGATCTAGAGCACATGTGACTTAGTAAACGGTTAGATTTACTAAATCGGGCACCATGGCTCTGATACCAATTGTAGGACCGAGTTTCGTGACCGAAACCGTGATTCGTGTGAGATCGGTTCAAGACGGGAGAGATTAGAGATGATAAACAAACAACTTTGTATTAATCCGGTAGTAAAACATTACAAATCGGCCCGATTACATGATAACCGAACTAATACCAAAGAAGTATACATCCGGGGAAAGACCAAGTGGTGATCTCTCCCGGTGAGGACTCAAACCTCCTAAAAACTCCAAGTGTTGCAAATGGCAAGGGTTTTCTATTTATAGTCACACCCCTTGTCTTGCAAACACACACGGTCAACCGAATAACCCTCTCGTTTGACCACTTTAAACGAGCGGGTCTATACACGTTTGTTAGACCGTTTCACTAACTATTACAAATTCAGCGTAAAATAAAACTAATCTATTCGACAAGCATCGGACACAAAATCTGCATCAACACAATTAATCGTCAATAGTTTATAATACACTTTCAGAATACATTTAAGATTTAACTTGTCACAACCCTGTTTTCGGTGGGTGAGTCTTATATGCGGTACACATATTTTATTATATGGCGAATAATGATTAGGTAAGTGTTAAACAATTAATATGTCTAGTGAAACCATGACAAACTATATGGAAAGTGAATAGAGTAAACAAATTGCATTGGCTCTTTAGAAGTGACGAAACACCAACCTGGCTCATGTACATGTGTTTGTTAACCTATATTAGGACAATTGGGTGAAAAGAAAAGGACGATATTAAATATAATATTGTAGGCATGAAGAAACTGGATTTATATAATTAAACTAAAACCAATTGTTAGAGGAAAGAGAATTATATCATATATGTACTATGTATTGCATCATATTACATTAGTAATTACATTGTATCATATTACATTGTATATTGTATCACTATATATATAATTAAAAATTAATTACACATCCTTATCTAACAAAGGATTTCAGATATTGTCGCGTGTCAGCATCAAATCTTGTCTTCCGGTTTCAATTTTATGAGCAAATTGTATTTTATGTCCATTAAGTTTAATCCAAATTGCAAGCGACGATGCCTTTGGATGTCCTTTATATTTTATGTTCTATACAAGAGGTGTCCTTTCGCCCTAATTTCAATGAAACCAACCTATGTGCCACTCACACACGAGGGTAAAGTATTGAATTATTAAAAACATATTAAAAGAAATACTGAATTATTAAAAACCCACTCTCTCTGCATTATCAGATGTAATTTTACTATGTTTTTATGTGAATTTTAATAAACCTAAAAGTTTAGTAATCTATTTAAACTAGCTAATCATATTTCCATTATTATTAAAACACAATATACCTTTTTTATAATATACATTTATGAAGTGTTTGTTTATTTGTTCATATTCATTTAACCAATTAATGCCCTGGTTGCAGTGTGTACATATAATGTGTATATTTGTGGGCGTTCGAGTGGCAAAAGTGAAATAGTACAAATTTTAAAATTAATTTTACTAATTTGGTGAAAAAAACGTTAAAAGTGACGGATGGTTAATCATACATCATGTATTATGTGGTGGCGTTGATAGTTAGAAAGACCTGGGGGTACATGCACTAATCGGTCTATGTCACGTTGGTTTGTGTGTTATGTGTCTTAGGTCCAAGGATTAATACAAAACTACAATCGAGTCGGGTTCTCACGTCTCACTGGAAGCAACATCTTTATTCCTATGGGGTAGAGGTAAGGTTCTCTACATCTACCATTGTCAGACCCTGCCTTATCTTTTATATTTGTGCGATTTACTGAGTATGATAATGATGAATTCATTTAATCAAATACATGACATATTAAATTCATTTATAGTTACATGATGTTTATTATTTTAGGGTTTTTAAATTTCGTATATTAAAACTTGACTTCCCTTAAAGAAACATTGTCCTCGAAATTAATGTTATATGTTAGGATCTGAGGCTCTTGTGATAGTGTTTGTTTGTTTAAAATGAACGATCAATGAATATGAAAACATGTTAGGTGCAGCGGAAGTGAAAACAAACTCTGTAAACACAATCAAAGGAGAAAATAGTTTGATAAACAATTGCTTCTCATAGAGTCAAATGATTTACAAATCAAAGCAAAAGATTACAGATATGCTTACAAACTATACTCCCCCTCAGCCTGATGCCCCAAGGTTGGTTGCACACAAGATGAAAGGATTAGACATGAGGAGAAGAACCCACTCAGTCAATCAAATGTAACAGTACAGGGTACTGTTACATTTATAGGCAAACCAAACCACTGAGGTATCTCAGCTGACGTCACCATGAAAGCGACGTCTAACAGCCTAACAACCTGTATCTACTGTCCTTACACAAACTACTGATGTCTAACAACTGATTGTAAATAAAATACTAAACATGAGGAAACAACTGCTTCACGTTCCACTGTTGTAGCCTAAGCACTGATGCTTAATACCAACATCAGTGCTTTCTTCAAAGGTGACCAGTCCTTGAATGAGCAGTGTTTGTATCTTCAGCAGCACTTAAGAGACAGCAGTAGATAGAGCGACAGAGTTTGTCTTCAGCAGTCTTTAGGATTACATCAGCGTTTGGATCATCAGTTGTTCTTTTGAGCAGTACTAAAGGTTCATCAGCTGATAGATATCCACTGTCAAGGGGAAAGCAAGTGTAAACTACTGCTTATTGTGAATCCTCTGTTGTGACCTGGTTTTGGCTTTACATTATCTGTTCCTCTGGTAGGGTTCAATCCCAACATTATACCACTAGTTACAAATACTCCTGCTAATGCTTTGTAGAAGACATTACAACAAGCTACTGGTCTAAACTCATTAACACAATCTGGACATTTTGATTTAGGAATGAAATGGCCTACTGAATCGGATTTGAACTTGAGACCTGTGGCCCCTGAATCGTCATCCATAAAAAAAAAACATATATATATTTGTGGGATGTTTTATTCACCTACATAAAGACAATTAGGTGAAAAAAATAGGACATGCAAGATTAGATTTGTAAAATAAACAAAATGGGAGTAAAGAGAGGGGTAGAATGAAAAAGCATTGGGTTAGAATTGTAAATCTTTCTAGGTTAAAAAGATTATAAAGCCATACTCCTTGTTCTTCGTTTGTCAGATTTAATATATTCCACATATCAACCCGCCGCAGCCGTCAAACTATACTAGATGGCCACTGCTCTAGCGTCTGGGATTGATGAATTCTGGCCTCCTGATATGTCAAAATCATCGGTGAGTGGTATTTAATTTTTAAATTCTTATCATCTCTATTCTTCTTAACTTGTTCGGAGCAAGCCTTGTTGTGATGAGAAACTGTTTCTGGTTTTTATTTCAGTCTTTTTTTTTTCATGACGTAGAATCGGTATTATCATGCAGGCTGTTGAAGAACAATCGTTGACTGTTCAAAGGATTTCGGAAGACAATCTCGTTTCAGGTAACTGTTAATCGATTAAATGCTGAATTCATTTAACAAAACCTCCTAGATCTATCGCAATTTAAGGGAGTTTTTATATAAATTTTGAGCCGATTTGTGGATCTACAATTTACTATATATTTTTTCATATCACTCACTGTGTAAGATGAATTTTTACGAAGATAAAAATTTTGATTTTGATCTAATTAATCAGGTAGTATATGATATAATTTGGTATTTTATGAGGTTCAACGTTCGTATTGGGCTTATTGTTTTATGATATCTGAAGGTACTCCAAGTGCCCTACAACCCTGATGCTTATATGGCGAAGGGTGTTGTGGGGGCTAGCTACAGTGGGTCTTCTACAATTGTGCAGTTCTGGGATGAGTCACGGCCTTAGATGGATAGTATACAAAACCCTAGAAAGCATAAGAGCGCCGACTGACGTCTCCAACGATACGGTCTTCTTCAGCAGCTGCCCACGATTAATCATTCCTTTTCTCTTCGTTTCATTGGAAAGAGTTGTTGCTTGATTCCATCGGTGTGCTCATAGCTCGTATTTTTTTGAAACTCTGTAAGTATATTCATTTCTGTAATATTTTCAAACATGATTTGAGATCCGCTTTCTTGCATCTTTGTATACAATTTTTTTTAACAATGTAATTTTGACAAAGTTCTTAAGTTCATATATTGCTAAATTAATTTGTGGATCTGTATGAATAAGAATATTTGTTGCTGCATTTGGATTGTCGTGTTGTCTGTTATACTCTCTAGGCTCTAGATTCTGATATCTGATGAGCACAGGGATGAAATCCTGTCTTCAATTGCATTCGAGTCAAGATTTTTATTCCCCTTTTCGTTGTTTAATTAAATTTAGATCTACTTTACTTTCATGCCTAACTTTTATACAGAGTTAGTTCCATCTTATAATTCATAGGTAGGGTTAATTTTATTAATATCTCAACTCTTGTGTATTTTTCTTGATAAAGCAATCAACTTCATCCAACCCGAAACCGGACAAAGCATCAAGACCGATGGATAAGAAATTTGTGAAGAATCAGGATTCCAAGAAAGTACCTGTGGGTCCTAAAGGCCAGCCATCAAAAAGGAATAACAGACTCTGTACTTAAAGCCCGAGACTCTGGGAAACTGCCACAACACTTCGTAAGCTGACGAGTCACCATCTACGTCTAATGGGCTGGACACGAATATCGTCATAGTTCTTGATGTAGATGACGAAGCTGCTCCAAATGATATCCCTAGGGATGAAGCAGATCACCGTGGTGGTGGATCAGAAAACACGGCCCAACATGGGCCCAATGTGGAAGTGGCAGCTGTTAACTCTCAGGCCAGGGCTAGCTACAGTGGGTCTTCTACAAGTGTGCAGTTCTAGGATGAGTCGCGGGTTGATTGAGGTAAAATAACAGATGAGTGGGCTTCTGAGAGGGTTTGGTTGATTGGGGTATAAACACTTGGTTGTTTTGTTGTTCATCAGAATCAGATGCGAGAGATATTAGCAACAAAACAAGCCACAGGGGAAGCATCTCATGATTGGGAATCTGGAATTCAGCGTTAATCCACGCCCAGGGACCAATTAAGAAAAACAGGGTCCTCGGTCTTCCACGAATCCCAGCAAATTCAGTTTTCCGGGCCCTCAAAGATAGGAAGCAACGCCAGAGCCAGATGAACCATAGGTCTTAGCCCAGCAACTGCAGAAGTTGGTGGTGGCTGGAGTTGGAGTTGGCGGTTGGTGGTGGTGTTTGATGAAGAAGAAGGTGGGCCCCTTTTAATAATAACATGGGCGTTATGGATATTTCACAGTAGTTGGTTCTATGGTGAAAAAGTGGTTTTTTTGAATCACAATGGTTACGACGTATTTTCTAAGCTTTAGTTGAATAACAAGTACATAATGAATCTTGAAGATTATTAATGAGTTGTGGTTATCTTTTCTTTTTTTTGATAAATTTCTAAATCTTGGTGCTTTAATGATGAAAAATGTATTGATAATGAAAAGTGTTGATTATCTATTTTCTTTTATGATAGTTTTTTACCTTTTGGTTTACTTTTGTAATGGCATTTTTAGTTTTGTTCATATTATATTTGATAATCATGTTTAAATTTAATTCATCATATTTGAATGTTCGCTAGAAGGTTCGTGGCCCAGATGTATGGTTCGTCGGACTTGTGGATAAGGTTGGTTATAAAAGGTAGCCTGACAAACAGATAAGGTTAGAGAACACAGAGAGAATACACTGTAAAACACACACACACACTGAGAGTTTATAAGGAGATCTTGTAAATATTGCTTCGTAACCGTCGTACGTATTAATACATTTGAGTGTTCAACGTTGAATCTTTGTGTTGTGTTTATCTCTCGCTCGGTTTGTATCGTAACGTGGATTCCGCACTCGTTACGGTATCCAAAACAAGATCTTGTAGTTGTCCGGCGATCCGAAAAACAGACCTACACATATTTCTTCTTCTCGTCTGCCGTAAGATCTGCAAATGTCGCGGCAGTTGAAGCGGCAACATCTGCCGTAAGATCTGCAAATGTCGCGGCAGTTGAAGCGGCAACATCAAGAGCTTGATCGAAATCTGTAGTAAACATAACCACAATTCCGTGTTTTGCCCAAGAATATACTAAGGAATCTGTCTTCCCATCCAGGATATTCATTCATGTGCATTAGCTTCGGTGGACGATTAATGCTTCCGGTTTCACTTTCGCTTAAAAGTATACTTTGAATATTTTGATTTTGATTGGAAACGAATGCCCATTGACTTGTTGAAATTTGATTCACTTGAGATGGAACTGACGAAGATGCGGGTGTGGGAGATTCGGCCCATGATGGCGATAAACCCTTGCTCGAATACTTTCTCTCCGTATTGGACGGAATACCCCACCAATCTGAACTCATTTTGGATGTATGACAATGAATACCTGCTTAAATCACTTAAAACAAACCGTTAAGACAATTTTTGAAAGCTTCTGTTAACAATTTAAAGAGACACCCTACGAAGACTATGATTCTTCGTCGAAAACCAACTGGACGAAGATTGATTCTTCGTTGAAGACCATGATTGACGAAGATTAGGAAGGTTCGTCCAAGATACTCACGACGAAGGATGGTAGATTCATCTGAAACAGCTTTGACGAAGACTGAAGTTAAGATATTTTTCAAAATAAAACAAATCTCATCTCTTTCTGACACATATATGGTTGGTAAACCAATTGTATGGCCAACTTGTCAAATACACCGACTTTTCAGACAATAACCATCACACGCTTACCAACTTGTCAATTTAAACTAATATTTAATGATTTTCAGTAAACAACTTTTACACACCAAAGAACATACTTTAGTTCACCAACCTTTTGAAAAAGAAAAATCTATTTTAATAATTTTCAAATGAAACCAAAACCCAGAAACTATGAAGATGACGATGAACTCTATGAATTTTCCGACCAAACGTTCACCGGAGAAATTTTTCCAAACAAATTTTGCTTGAAACTTCACTAAAAACCAAACCTTATCACATATGCATGAGATCTAACAATGATTTTTATTTGAACTAACAACAAAATGGTATGATTTTCAAAGATTTAACCATAGAACTTTCAAGACTCAAGCTTAGAAAAATCGACACACTCTCGGTTTTAACAAGGATGAGAGCCGATACCACTTGTAGGTCCACTAGCGGAGGATCTAGTAGCCTAATCCTTGTGATATGAACAAACCCGGATGTGCGGAATCCAACCGGATAAGCAAACCGAGCAAAGAACATGAGAACGACACAAGCAAGATATAACGTTTAACACCTTAAGTGTATTAAAACCAGAAAGTTCGGTTACAAGAGTATGAAACAGAAAACGCTCACAGACAAACTCACTGGTTTTCTCTCTGTGTTCTCTCGTGTCTCACACCTGTGTCTTTAGTTGTCTGTCTGCTATTTATATAACAAAGCCAGTCGACGAAGCTTACATCTGGGCGACGAACCTTCAGGAAGTCTACGAAGATTCAATCTTCGTGGCTTGTAATATTCGTCCACAACAATCTTCGTCGCAACCAATCTGGACGAACATTGGAGACTTCGTCACATGTAGTCTTCGTGGATCAGAAAGGAGTCTTCGTCTCATGTTCAGGGTTCGTCCATAGGAGAGTTCATCACACATAGACTTCGCCGGCAAGGAGACTTCATAGGATGTGGACTCCATTCAGTCTGATCATAAATAATAGCAGCAATAAACAACACATATGTAGATCAACAATTGTCACCGAGACTTGATGGAGTATATCAAGTCTTGGTCTTCAACTGGCAGCGATGTCGAACCGAATGGGCCGCGTCCACATAATATGTATCAACAAACTCCCCCTTGGACGCTGCTCGTGATGGTTCGTTCTTCACATTGTCGTCGGATCTTCAAAGTCTTCACGTGTGGTAAGTAGAAAATGTATCAACAAACTCCCCCTTTTATTTAGGAAGCGTGTTAACAACCCCCCCCCCCTTAAAATAAACTCTCCCTTGAGTTATGCTTGTGAATCTTTTGATCTTCAATTCTTTTGATCCTTGTGGTGTTGATGCTAGGTCAGCGGCAACTCGATCATCTTTATCTTTTGAGTGCCTCCACGTCGTGTCTTCATTCTGACGCTTATCATCGAACACGTTCTCTTTGCCTTTAGCTGATTTGGATGAGATCTAACAATGGTTTTTATATGAACCAACAACAAAATGGTATGATTTTCAAAGATTTAACCATAGAACTTTCAAGACTCAAGCTTAGAAAAATCGACACACGGCTCGGTTTTAACAAGGATAAGAGGTCCACTAGCGGAGAATCTAGTAGCCTAATCCTTGTGATACGAACAAACCCGGTTGTGCAGAATCCAACTCGATAAGCAAACCGAGCAAAGAACACGAGAACGACACAAGCAAGATATAATGTTTAACACCTTAACTATATTAAAACCAGAAAGTTAGGTTACAAGAGTATGAAACAGAAAACGCTCACACACAAACTCACTGGTTTTCTCTCTGTGTTCTCTCGTGTCTCACACTTGTGTCTTCAGTTGTCTGTCTGCTATTTATATAACAAAGCCAGTCGACGAAGCTTACATCTGGGCGACGAACCTTCAGGAAGTCCACGAAGATTCAATCTTCGTGCCTTGTAATCTTCGTCCACAACATTCTTCGTCGCAACCAATCTGGACGAACATTGGAGACTTCGTCACATGTAGTCTTCGTGGATCAGCAAGGAGTCTTCGTCTCATGCTCAGGGTTCGTCCATAGGAGAGTTCATCACACATAGACTTCGCCGGCAAGGAGACTTCGTAGGATGTGGACTCCATTCAGTCTGATCATAAATAATAGCAGCAACAGACAACACATATGTAGATCAACAATTATCACCGAGACTCTGATGGAGGATATCAAGTCTTGGTCTTCAACTGGTAGCGATGTCGAACCGAATGGGCCGCATCCACATAATATGTAACAACAGTAGCCTCAGAAGTACCATGCACAACTGTTGCAGGAGCTTCTTGGTCAGCATCGAGAAATTCATCATTCTCTAAAGATTCATTCAGTTCAGCAGCATGGTGAAAATCCTCATTCTCGAGAGCATTATTGTTAACTGATGATGATTCTTGATTGTTGACAACAATGGGATGAACCAATTGTTGGTACACTTTATGTGGACGCGAATCGACTAGGTTCGATTCGGTTCGACTCGGTTAGGTTTGGTTTGAGCCCGACGTAGCGACATTCCTCTGTCGTACGCCCCCAGAGTTCGACACGCGAAGCACGGAGAGCCGAGAACGTTTCCCGCTGACACATCATCATGACATTATCATGATGATGTCCTGATAATGTCACAAGTTTGACTAATCTTACAATTCTAAATATTTGTGATTTCATGTACGTAAAGCATTGTTTGGGCCAATCAACTAGTTTGTATTCGCAGAAACTCACTTGGGCTTGCATTTGGGCCGAAACAGTTAGATTCAAGATGCATGTCGACGAAACATCAAGGGTTTCGTCGACTTTGAGGTTTCGCCGGGTCCAAGCATTTCGTCGACTGGTCCCCTATATAAACTGCAACTGGACAGAACACTGAGAGAGAGAGAGAGAGAACCGAGAGTTTAGTTGTATTTCTTGTTTTATCTTTCTGTAACGAAACTCTATCGGTATCAATATACAATCGTTAAACGGTATATCTTTGTGATGTGTTTATCTCTCGCTCGGTTTGTATCGTAACGTGGATTCCGCACTCGTTACGGTATTCGAAACAAGATCTCGTAGTTGTCCGACGATCCGCAAACGGACCTACACCAACGGTGAATCTGTTGCGTTGTCACTCTCGAAAAACATCTGTGCCGCAACATCTACTACTCTTACTTCAATATTGATCGAAATGAAAAAGTCATCGTACTCAAACATCCATGGTTGACCCGGACATCTGACTCGCAATGTGTGCCTCTGTACTCTAACTTCAGACCATTCCTCGATCCTTTTCGTTTCGACACTCCACACTCTTAAATTTGAGGTGGCATACCCAAGAAAGTATTCCTCAATAGCTTTTGCCCCAAACTTTCCATCCGGATCGATCATAGTGCAAGGAGCCCCAAATGGTTCAAGAAATTGCAAGTCTGGTTTTCGTTTGTGTAGTAGCTCAAAGCAGGTCTTGTTGTGTCTTTTTACTGTAAAGACTCGGTTCACCGTGTAACATGCAGAGGCCACAACTTCACTCCAGAAGGGAATAAGCAACTGTGACTCTATCAACATAGTCCTTGCAGTTTCGATCAATGTTCAATTCTTACGATCAGCGACGCCATTTTGTTGAGGAGTGTATCTAGCACTGAATTCATGAATAATGCCTTTGTATCTACAGAACTCCTACATAGCATGATTTTTAAATTCAGTTCCATTGTCGCAGCGTATGCGTCTTACTTTCAAAGTATACAAATTCTCAATCGTTGTGATCAAGTTTTTGACAATTTCGAAAGTTTCACTCTTGTGTGCTATAAACGCCACCCAAGAAAATCTTGAATAAATGCATCAACACTAACCAAAAGAATTAAAAGACAAGAAGATGCTATTCCTTATTTACCAAACGGTGACATAATATTTGAAAGGAAATCCATGGCAAAATCTTTAAAGGAAGCATGGGATTCATTGCTAAAAACTTATAAAGGAGATGACAAAGTCAAGAGCGTAAGGTTACAAACTTTAAGATGTGAGTTCGACAACCTTCCATTGAAATAAACAGAATCAATTGAAGATTTTTATAAATATCCAAAATACGGTCATCTTAGCAAGACATGTGACGTGAAGCCAGAAGATTATTTGCAAAAGGAAGCTAACAAGAAGAAGATATGAAGTCTAGATTAGGGGGAAATGATAAAATATATCTATTATAATCTACACTTAATATAACTTACTATTATTATTTAGGTTAGGGATTACTATTAGATACTTATTATAGGTAGTATACGGTAGTTATAAACGGTTAAAGGATCAACCAGTTCTCAAAAGGTTCTCCAAAAGACACAATGGTTGGGGGCACCATTTCAAGCATGTTATATATCAATATTTGTAATTCAAATGTGCGTGTGGGTTATACGTAATCATACACCACCATCAATAAGATTTGTTTTTTCATGTCCATTAGTATGTTCCTATTTATTCATCCAATTATACCAAATTACTTTTGTACAAATCTCTCAAATAAGATTATACAATTCCTTTGATTTCCAACAACTACTAACCACACGTCTTGAAATATCGAACTTCACTCCCTCTTTAGATCTAATAGAAATGAGATTGTTGTTTAATATGCCTTGCACAATTTGTGTATCTACAATAACTTACATATTTTCCCACATGGCTTTCCAATTCTAAAAACTGAATCCATTGTGGAAGCTTCTATTCTAAACTAATTTCTGATATTTCTTCTTGCTAAAACTTTGATAAGTTAGAGGCTCATTCATGAACTACACCTCAAAGGATAATTTCTTGCAATTGAATTATCATTAATAAAAGGTAATCTTCTCTAAACTCCATAATCATATGAGATTGTATTATTGACATCTCCGGTATGAAAGGACGATATGGCTTATAAGGATGTTAGAATTGCTTGTTCAACGAAGATCTACAAGGTTTATCTCATTTATTTTTACATACCTAGCATAGTAGCTAGGTTTTACATATCACTTGGTAAATAGCTATTTCATGTTCGATATTATATGGCGATGGCATGCTAGCTTACAATAACATCCGTTGGGTTTTTTTGTCTTTGTGTTTTTATGGTGATGGCATCCTGGCTTACAACATAGAGTCGTCATTCATTCTTCACTGCTAGCTATTCAAAGAACGCTCATAGACATAATTTTATATAATTTTAGTTAACATTATATTGCTATCGTTGCTGAAATAGTTATCCCTTAGGAATGGGTAACTTATTTGTGAAATAATTAAAACCTTAATTTGCCAAAAGTATTGAAACCTTGTTTTGTGTTTATTGAGTCGTGTCTAAATTCATGTGGTGCTTATATACCCACTAACAACCAAAAAAAGTCTGGCTACCGGTACCCAATGACAAAAGATGACTCATAAACCCGCAATGGTAGACAACACTGCCAAGCCCACCATCTGCGGTTTCAAGGAAAATCAGATGCCCAAAGGGCCCACTTAATGGGATTCTAACTTCATACCCGTGATCTTCAACCCCGAATCGTCATCCATATAAAAAACATATATATTTGTGGGATGTTTTATTCACCTACATGGCTACATAAACGCAATTATGTGAAGAAAAAAAAATAGGACATGGACCATTAGATTTGTGAAAATAAACAAATGGGGATAAAGGGAGGGACAAGAATGAAAACTAATTAAATGGGCTGGAATTGTAAATATTTCTAGGTGAAAAAGATTATAAAACCCTACCCCTTGTTCTTCGTTTGTCAAATTTATAATTCCACAGATCGCCGCAGCCGTCAGACTATACCAGATGGCTACTGCTTTAGCGTCTGAGATTGATGAAATTTGGCCTCCCGATATGGCAAAATCATCGGTGAGTGGTATTTATATTTTAAATTCTTGTTATGATCAGAAACCGGTTCTAGTTTTATATCAGCCTTTTGTTTTTTTTTTCATGACGTAGAATCTGTACTAATGCAGGCTGTTGAAGAACGATCGTTGACTGCTCATCGGATTTCAGAAGACAATCTCGTTTCAGGTTACTGTTAATCGATTAAATGCTGTATTCATTTTAACAAAACCTTCTAGATCTATTGCAATTTAAGGACGTTTTTGTTTAAATTTTGAGCCGATTTGTGGATCTATAATTTACATTATATTTTTGGGGGATTGTTGCTGTTTTTTCATATCACTCACTTTGTAAGATGAATCTTGTCAAGATAAAAATTTTGATTTTGATTTTGATTTTGATTTTGATTTAATGAATTAGCTTGAAAATGATATAATTTGGTATTATATGAGGTTGAATGTATATATTGGGCTTATTGTTTTATGATATCTGAAGGTACTCCAAGTGTGATATGCCATACAACCCTGATGCTTATATGGTGAAATGCGATGTGGTGTCAGTTCTGGGACGAGTCACGGGTTGTTTTTTTGTTCATCAGAATCAGATGCGAGAGTTATTAGCAACAAAACAAGCCACGGGGGAAGCATCTCATGGTTGGAAATCTGGAATTCAGCATTAATCGAAGCCCAGGGACCAATTAAGAAAAACAGGGTCCTCGGTCTTCCTCGAATCCCAGCAAATTGAGTTATCCGGGCCTTCAAAGATAGGAAGCAGCGCCAGAGCCAGAGGAACCGTAGGTCTCAGCCCAGCAGCAGCAGAAGTTGGTAGTGGCCTGAGTTGGGGTGGTCGGCGGTTGGTCTGGTTATTTCACAGAAGGTCTGTTCTATGGCGAAGAAGTGGTTTTTAGCAACCATTTTGATTTGCAAAGCGCAGAGATCATCCAAGGAAAGTGTGGTTCAAACTTTACACAAATGAATCACAATGGTTACAATGTCGTATTTTCTAAGCTTTAGTAGGTAATCACATATTAGAACATTGTAAAAGTGTCCTAATATGTTCTTTTTAGGACGCTATTTAAGTTGTCTATAGACATATTATGCGACCATAAAATTGGTTTCATAATCTTATTTGGTATATTAGGACCCTTTTCTTGGTAATAAAGTAGCTAAAATGTTACATCATAAGGGTCCTATCAATTAATTTCTAAGGACGCTTGTAAGTGTATCAAAAGATTAAAAGTATGTAAGCACATGTTAGAACATCGTAAAAGTGTCCAAATATGTTTTTATTATGACACTATTTTGGTTGTTCAAAGACATATTACGCGACCATAAAATTAGTTTCATAATCTTATTTGAGATGTTAGGACGTTTTTTTAGTTCTGGGACTTATTACGACCCCTTTACATGAAACGCTTTTACCGTTTGTCCTATTAAATGAAAGGTACTATAAAATAGCATTTTAGGACGCTTTTACGCGTACTAAAAACCCAGTTTTCTTGTAGTGAATCTTGAAGATTATTAATGAGTTGTGGTGTTATCTTTACTTTTTTAATGATAAATTTCTTAATCTTCGTGGTTTAATGATGAAAAATGTATTGATAATGAAAAGTGTTGATTATCTGTTTTCTTTTATGATAGTTTTTTTACCTTTTGGTTTACTTTTGTTATGGCATTTTTAGTATTGGTCATATTATATTATATTTGATGATCACGTTTAAATTTAATTTTACTTTAAAACAAAATATATTTGCAATCTAATATTAATTATAGAGATTATTACATACTAATAGGAAAGCCCGCGCGTTGCTGCGGTTGCGCCTGAACTAAACAGATTTCCACCCGCCGAAGTGAAGAAAAAGTGACAAACAAAAAGTGAACCAAATCTCGATGTTAAATATTCAATTTGAATATCAAACAACAGCCAAGTTACACAATTAATATGTCTAGTGAGACCATTACAAACCATATGGAAAATGGAGAGGGAGTAAACACATTACATAGGCTTTGTAGAAATGACGTGACCCCAACCTAACTCTTGTACATGTGTTTGTTAACCTATATAAGAAAAACCGGATAAAAAAGGATGATATTAAATATACTATTGTTATTAAATATACTATTGTAGACATGAACAACTAGATTTATTAGAGAATTATATCATATGTATTCAATCATATTACATTACTAATCACCTTGTATCATATTACATTATATTAAATTGTATATTGTACCACTATATAAATTATAAAAAACTAATTCATATCCTTATCTAATAATGGATTTCAACTAATGTCACGTGTCAGCATCAAATCTCTTCTTCGGTTTTTTATTTTATAAGTAAATTAGTAAGAACCTCTACAGGCTGATTAAATATATTTTTATATACTAAGTAATAAAAAAGTCACTTCTTTAAAAACCCGTGTATTGTACGAGTTGAATAAACAAGTGTATTACACGCCTTGAATAATTATAATATAATTAGTTAACACACACAGTGGTCAAATTATTAGGAAAAATGAATTTTAATGTACTATTTAAATAAAATGACATTTTACTTTGTTTTTTAATATATTTATAAAAAGATTAGAAACATGTACGCCACATGTGGTTAGATCAATAAAATATTAATAGTTATTATTAATAAGCAAAAATTAAAAGAAATAATTAAGAAAAAATATTAAATAAATAAGACATAAGAATAAGATACAATAAGGATAAAGATAAAGATTATATATATTAGAAGATAAATTTAGAATCCACTACTTGTGGCCTAGTGGTAGAGAGGCTTGGATTCTCCAATGGAGATCCAAGTTCAATCGCCACTTATGTCACGTTGGTGGATTAGGCAATGATGGGTAGAGCCTAGCCTCCCTACAGAGGTGCTATATCTATCCTATTTATCCTGAGCCCACCCGGGTCTTTGTCCTACGGTGTGTTACGCCAGAGAGTACTGTTCTTGTGGTGGCACAACGACCGTCAAGTGGAAGCAAACGGTATGGTTTCCGGAGGAACCCCAAGCCAACCTCTTAAGCCAGCCTGGGCCCGATTAAGACAATATAGTCGGGCCGAAGTGGGGCATTCGGGCTCTCCAATTTACGGAGCGTGGTAGCCTAATCGAAGAAAGTCGTCATTAAAAAAAGAAGATAAATATAAGTATATGGATATATATAAATGTTTTATGAAGTTAATTATATTAATTAAAAAAGTAATTATCTATAATTAAGTAGGAGAGAAGCATCAGAAAACTAAAAAATAGATGTCTCTGTTATTGAATAGCTAACACAACTGTGGTGACCAAATGTTATTGTGAAAAATGAATTTTGATGTAGTATTTATATATAAAATAACATTTTACTTTGTTTTTTATTTACTTATTGGAAGGCTAGAAACATGTGTATACACGTGGTTGGATCAATAAAATATTAAATAGTTATTATAAATAAGTGAAAAAAATAAAAGAAATAGTTAAGAAAAAATATTTAATAAATAAGAGATAAGAATAAGTCAAAATAAAGATAAAGTCTATGTACATTAGAAGATAAATTTAAGTATATAGATATAGATATAGATATAGATATAGATATAGATAAATGATTTATGAAGATTTTGATTTATTAATTAAAAAAAATAATTATCTATATTAAGTAGGTTAGAAAGGCGAGAAAACTAAAAAAATAGATGATAGTATTTTATGTCCATTAAGTTTAAGCCAAATTGTCGGCAGGGTATTTTAATTAAAGAAAACTACACTAGATGCCCTTTATGTTTTATGTTCTACACAAGAGGTGTCCTTTCGCCTTAATTTCAACTAAACAAACCTATGTGACAATCACATCAGGGTAAAATAGTCTTTTTACTTATTTACTTAAAAACATTAAAATACAAATGAAAAACATATTAAAAAATATTGAATTATTAAAAACCCAGTCTCTTTACACTACCACAAAATAATTTTATAATGCTTTTATTTGAATTTTAATAAACCTAAAAGCTTAGTAATCTATTTAAACTAGCTAATTAATCATATTTCCAATATGATTAAAACACAATATACTATTTTATAATATACATTTGTGAAGTGCTTGTTTATTTATTGATACTCATTTAGTGAATTACATGACATGTTGTGTTCGTTTATAATTAGTTGATGTTTATTATTCTAGGGTTTTTAAATTTTTTAAATTACAACTCGACTTCCCTTAAAAGAAATATTGTCCTCAAAATTAATGTTATACCACAAGTTACAAATAACCTTGCTAATGCTTTGTACAAGACACTCTAGCAAGCTATTGGTCTAAATTCATTAAAACAATAGGGACATTTTGATTTAGGAATGAACAACTCTACTGATTTTGAAGTTCCACATGGAAATTGATTGTCAGGTTAGAGAAAAAACAACTATTACTTCATAGAAGCAGCAGATTTACATCTCCAGTTGAATTCACAAAACATGTAATGAATTCACAAAACATGTAATGAGCAAAGTTGAATTTTAGTTGGTTAAATCAATTGATTCATCTTTTATGTAAATGCCCGCTTTAAAATATATTCTAGAAATAATTACGAAAGACTGATAAGAACACAAAGGATTGAATGTAGCATGCAACTACAAAGGATTGAATAGCATGCATCTTTGATGTAAAGGCCCATATTAATTACAACTTAAACTTGTCTAAGATATTTAGCAAGGGATTTGATCAAATATTTCAACAAGTATGAAAACCCCCCAAATTTAGGGATAGGTTGTGTTATATTGAATTGGCTAAGATATATAAATCAAAGCAATACCTCTGGACATAAATCACAAAAAAGATCAAGCAACAGATCATAAAAGAACCTAGCTTACAATTTGCTTTTCATCTTGTTAGCATTGATGCTTTGGTTTTGTGTGTCCACTTGAATGTTCATGGAAGAAAAGGCAAAAAAATGGTTAGAACAAATAAATGTGACTAAACTAGTTTCAAATGATTTTTTATAGCGAAAGTAAAAGAACAAATATATTGTTTGTACATTATATGAAATTAGCGTATTAACGGAAACACAATAGCGGCGATAGGTGACACAGTCGCCGCTATTGTTCTATGTCCATGAAATTTACGTCACGGCTAAAGACCCTGATTTGTGTGCTATCCTAAGTAATGCTCCTGGCCATTGATTAAAAGACGATCTGAGGGTCATCTTCTCCTTAAAGAAACACACATTTTCTTATCATCCTCAAACACAACCCCATCTCCTCAAACACCACAATGGTCGACTGTCCCTTTCTCCACCATCACCCATTCACACCCTACAACCACCACATCAACGGTTAAACATCATGTAAACACCACTCCAACGTCAACTACCACCTCCACTATACTATTCACCATTGCCTTACCACTGTAACTTCAGCCTCCATTCTCCACCACCAATTAACACCGTACCAGTGAAAGCTATGGTCGTCGTGTTTTCAAGCTCCAGCTCCGATCGTCGGTGTTTTTTGTAGGCATTCTGTAGAAATCATGGACATCTTATAAAATTTGTAGAAATCACGTAATGTACAAAGGATTTTAATAATTAATTAATGTGGTTTGTTTAATTTTTTAGTTTAGTTTGGTGAATAACAAAATCTCCATGTTAATTGTGTTTTGATGGTGAGCAATATGGAAATCGTCTCTGGAAAAGTCTCCGGCATAGGCAATAGTGGCGAAAAATGTGGTCGTTATTGATCATTTATGACGGAGAATTAGCGGCGATGTAATTAGCAGCGAGATAGAAGGTCTTTAACAGCGACAATTGTCGCGGCTGTTGCGAGTCATCTTTGTAGTGGTATTTAAAACTTAGATGACAAATATCTTGAAAACTTTAATAAAACCACCCTTAAACTTAGTTCAGTAAAATAAAAGGATTACTCTTCATGTCAATAAGGTAGCACGTGGATACAAAAATATATGATTTAATAAAACCTCAATAAACACTGAGATCGACTACGTCACACCACATGGTGTGTATTGCTATTTTGCTTGATTCTTCTTCAATATGTTCAAACACCCAATCATTTGTATCACAACTCCAACATCTCAATGTAACCTTCAAACACTACCCGTCACATAAATGTACCAAAGTGAAATGTCACTAGAGTTATAATTTGCATGCAGTATGGAACATCACTCCCTCTTTAGATCTAACACCAATGATATGGTAGTTTAATATTCCAAGAACAATTTGTGTATCTATTCTAACTTACATATTTTCCCACATGGCTTTCGGATTCTATAAAATAAACTCATTGTGGAAACTTCCATTCTAGATTAGTTTCTAATATATTTTTCTTACGTTGCACATTTCTTTTACTTCTAAGGGCCTTCCTCTTGAATATTAATTGCTTAATTTCCAAGTTGTCTTTGTATTTAATAAAATTGTTTCAACATTTGATGCAAAAAAAGCTTTTATTCTATTACCATTTAGATATTTTACACGCAATAAATATTACAGTTGTGCTTATATTGACAATGCTTTTTTTATTTAAGTTAGAGGCTCAATTCGCGCACTACACCCCAACGAGAATTTCTTGCAATTGAATTAAGGTATTGTTCTCTAAACTCAGGATTATAGACATCTCTAGGATGAAAGGACAATGTGGCTTATAGGGAAGTCGGAATTGTTTGTTCTTCGAAGATCTACAAAGTTTATCTCAATAGTTTTTACATACCTAGCATGGTAGGTTTTACATATCACATGGTAAATAGCTATTTTCATGATCTCGTGGATGCCTTTTGCCCGAAATCCTGTTATTCAAGAGGAACAATGGATAGTCGTAGGATTGTTGATAGTGGAGCGTCCATGCACAAGATTGGAGACATAAGGCTCCTGTATGATGTGAAAAGCATGAGGGGAGGTTATTGTTGCCTTTGATGGAGAAAAAAGAAAAGAAGACAAAAATGTATGATGAATGAAGAAAGTTTGATGAAAGAAATTGAAAAATTCGACAAAATGAAAAACGTGCCAAAGTTTGATTGTTGAAGGCTTTGATCGGGTCAAGAGGATAGATTCAAATGAAGTGTTCGCGCCTGACGCATGGTTGAGATCTTTCAAAGATTCAAGGGTTATGCTTTTCACAAGAAGGTTCAACCTTATTAGATGAACATGCAGTGTGCATTTCCTGACGGTGTGATTGAAGAAAATGTGTTTGTTGATCAAACCAACTGGGTGTGCGATACCTTGGAGTGGATTGAACAACCGCACACTACTTCTAAAGGAGAAAGACCAAGACCTTTGCTGGTGCAAAATCATGTGGAAGACATCATGTATGGACCGACCAATGATGATGTGTACAAGCTTTCCCACATGCTCCATTTGCCATTTACCAGCCGGACCCAAAGGTTTATCATCTTGTTATTGTGAAGAGATTTTTGAGTTAGTTAAGGCAGCTACAAAATCGACTTTGAAATCCACACCAGGTGGATATCCAGTTTGGGAGAGCAATCAGATTACTGCCAATGCACGAAGTAGTTGCATGATTATGGTTTTGAATTTCTATTCTCTCATATCCTTGTCGATATTTAAGCTGCTTTATGATTTACTAACATCTCCTACAACACTCTTTGGCCAGACATGTTAATTTCCAATATCACCTCACACGTGATTGTTTCAATACGCAACTCGTCAATGTTGTTTTGGTCGACACCGATTACCGACGTGCCGACTCACTTTTCCAAAATTTGATAAATCATTTCTCATTAAAATTAGTTTTGGTAAAAGGTATCGAGGTAAAACATGAGTTAATCCACATCGAGAAATCGTTTTTGTGAATATTTTTCTTCAAGAAAATCCAAAAAGATGTTTTCATGGTTTAAATTTACTTTTTGAATTTTAGGGGAAGTAATTTCCAAATCAGAAAAATACAAAAACAATAGAAAAACAAAAATGAATTTCCTGGCGAGAAAAAGAAAAAATGATAGTACATCAGTGGTCTGTCAAAACCTCTTTGAACTTAAAATGAAAAACCATAAGTAGCTCTATATAAGATGTATCGGTAGGCTTACAATCAGATTAAAATGTGCAGGTTGATATAAACATAACGAACTGCAAGCCAGGTGGGAACCATTCATTGGCATATGGTCTTGGTACCGAAATTTCGTTTGATAGTTTGCCGAGGTTCTGATATATGCGGTCTTTATGCTGCTTTATCATCTGGGCATCATGGTTGAATCTTTTACCGAAAAATAATGGGGACGCAAGTCAAGATCTTCCATGATACCATACATACGTGTAAATATTGCATACGACCATCAATAAGTGATAAAGATATCACATCCACCCAATGAATAAGTGATTCTAAATCGCATTTATCATCCGAGAGTCAAGTTCGTCTCTTTGTCGGTACGATGGTACTAACCTGTTCACGGACTTGCTCTGGTGCCCTGCATGCATCGAATATCAAGTTCCTCATTAATAAGTGATGTTATCACATAGGGCTTGTATTCATCCTAAAATAAGTGAGTATCTCACATCATATACGTTTAAAACAGATGATAAACGGTATACTCACCCGTAAGATGAATTCTCGTGCATGTCTTGATACAGGAATGTGTCGTGAGTGGATGAACACTGGCGAGTAGTATAAATCATACCTTAATCGTATCCCTAACCATGAGTACATCAGATAAGTTGAGCTTATGTGGACAACAATACCGATAATCGTTATAGGATGGTTATCTAAATATTAACTAATTGCACAACAAAAGTGTTTTGGCATGACCGTACACTGATATGATTCTCTTACCCTCGAAACTCGCAAAAAGATTGTCTGTAAATATTTATTTACTGCTTTCCGTCTTTACATTTGAAATATTCAAAAACAAAACAAAAAAAACCAAAAAGATTTTAGGTGTGTTTTAATATAAATTTTAGAAAAGCCAAAAAGATTTTGCTTCTATTTTATTTTTTATTGCCTGATGTTGGAACTCGAGTCTGTCCTAACTAAAATCCTGATTGTAAGCCAGAAAACAATTGCATCTTTATAAATGGTCGAAGTTAACAAGTTTTGAAAGTTAAAACTAAAATTGATCAAATTTTTAAACTTTCAAACGGTTGTCGGTCGGTGTTTGATTGAGAGTTAGTCTCATGTGTGTCATGTGCTGTTTGACTATATTCCAAGCAGTTGTTCTAATTACGCATTTAGCTCTGTTGTGTGTGCAGATTTGGCATCCAAACTAGCTAAAGGCAAAGAGAATGTGTTAGATGACAAGCTGTGGAATAAAGACACGCCATTGATGCAATCGGAGGATCAAGATGATCGAGTTGCAGCTGACCATTCATCAACACCAAAAGGATCTGAAGTATTGCAGATCAAAAGATTCACGAGCATCATTCAATGGGGAGTTTGTTGATACACTCCCTATTTGTGAAATGTGAAGACTTTGAAGATCCTACAACATGAAGAGTGAACCTTCACCAGCAACATCCAAGGGGGAGTTTGTTGATACAGTTTTGTGTAGATGTGGCTCGGTTCGTTTAGGCTCAAGACCAATGTCACGACATTCCTCCGTCGTGGGCCCTAGAGATTGACACACGAAGCACGAAGAGTCGCGAACCGTCATCACCAAGACATCACCATGATGATGTCATGTGAATTACTTATCCATGCATGCTTGTTGATGCATATTGTGGATACGGCTCGTTCCGGTTCGGCTACGATACGAAGTGAAGTCCGAAGCACTATATCCTCCATATTGTCTCGGAATAAACTTGACTCCGTACATGATGAAAAACAGTTACGAAGTGCAAACTATTTAATGATAGCAATCTGTTGGCGGCTGCATGTCGTACAAACAGGAGACCCAATGCCCTTAGGTTGTATTCTTTTTTATTTGTTATCAATAAAATTTACATTCAATTCAGTCATCGCTTAATCTAGCGTGTCGTACCGTTTTCACTAATTTAAGTTAACCGGTCCAAGTCTATGACTTGAATAAGACCCGTTAACATTCTAATTGCTTATTATACTATTCATTGCAAACTAAGGCATTCCAGTAGATTGCAACCAAGCTTAGTTAATTGATAAACGGTTGTGATTATTATTTATATATTTCATTGTGAGATTATTAATCCAGGTAAATACTCTTAACCTATTTTCCTTATACGGGCTTGGGATACGGTATATTATTACCGCATGGCCGGGTATGGGATTGATGACCTATGTGTCTGGAATACAAATAACCCTTTTTAATTCGTTTTGCTTGAACTAAGTCATTGGGGGTAGGGATGAGCTCGGAACCGTCCGGTACCGAAAATCCCTAAAAGTGGGTACCGGTACCGAATATACCCGGTTCGGTTCGGGTCGGTACCGATACCGGTTCGGTACCAGTATTTGAGGGTAAAAATCGATAAATACTGTAGATCCCGTTTTTCCGGTGAGGATCGATAACGAGAACCTATCCTTGTTTATAACAAACACGTAACGGGTGCGGAATCCCCGTGACGGTGCAAATCAAACACAGTTAATAAAACAGTAAAACACACGAGGTATAATCAATGAAACGCAATCTATTGATCAAATGGGATGAGAACCAAGAACAAACTGATACAAACACAGTTTTGACAGAGTTTCTTTAAGGGTATTTTCTCATCTAGTCTCAAAGTGAAACCAGACAGTGTTTATATAGTCCCTGGGCCTTAGTCTCGACAAAACACAAGGTGGGTCGACGAAACAAGCATTGGGCTAGTCATTGGGCCTGAAGCAGCCCATCAGAAGACGAAACAAGAGTTGTTTCATCGTGATGTCGACGAAACGGATTCTTTGAAGGTTGTTCTGTTTCGTCGTGAGGTGTTCGACGAAACAAGTCTGTTTCGTCGAAGGCTGCAAAAGGTCTGTTGTTTGCTGCAAACAGACAACAAACACAACAACATATAAAGATTATCATAATGACCATTATACCCTTTCATGCAACATGCATTGTACGTATAACATTACATACCAAATAGAGACAAAATAAGTCAGAGACAAGCGGATAGGAGGATATCCGACTTGGTCGACCGCAAATACATACTCGATAAACGTTTAAAGACCATACAAAATACAACGATAAGTAAGACTAGTTACAGACACAAAAAGGTGCACCAACAAACTCCCCCTTGTCTGTTACTCGTCTTCGGTCTTCCAATCTTCAATCAATGCTGTTCGGACCAAGAACTACCTGTGTGAATTCCTCGGTAAAAGCATAAACATGCGACGCGCTGGAATCGCAGAGCTTGATGTGCATCCTGATCTTCATAGAAAATGTCGTGACGATATAATCTGTTGATGTCAGCCTCGGACATGTTGACGATCCACATCGGATCCAACATCCAGTAATTTGCACGATCACCTCTAAACACAATCACGGCTTCATGAGTGTCGGAGTCGTAGCACCATAATGCCATATCTTCAAGAAAATCCTGCTGCATCGGCATTAATGGGATTTTATCTACGACTCTTGGTGGCTGATAAACAAGCTTGTATCTCCCAGTGTTGGTTGCCGGATTGAGAGTAAACTTGATCTGTTGATAGATGGGGAACTGTGGCTTGTATGAATCATCATTCCAGCCTGACTTCTTGTTCATCTTTATAAGTCGCTCGAATAAAGTTGCGCCGTCAAATTTTGAGCGATTTATAAGATCTATCTTCGTCAATGCTGCCACATCATAAAAAGGCAAAGATAATATGCTCAGCAATGACCGGAAGTATTGAATTCCAAATTCCCTTTTTATGGCAACACAGTGAATTTCATGTACAAACATCCAACAGAGAATTCTGCCACTCGGTTTTGCCTTCTCAAACTGTAAGTAGTCGACTTGAGCGACTTCTGGCACAGGTTTGGTAGCCTTGGATAGAAACTGTTTTCGCCATTCAGAGAATGCACCTGTTGCATTTTCGGAAGAATCACGGTTCTTTAAAAGCTCGTCTATGATGTCCACATTCTCTTGTAACCAATCTTCATCGAACGGCGCGAATTCAGTCCCATCTTGTCGAACATATGAAGACTTTTTCTCGTTTCCTTCAAACACGATTTCTTCGATATCTTCAACATTTGTTGTTTCAGGCTTAGTTGGCATTTTATCTATCTCAGCATCATCTATCTCTCTCATAGCATGTAGAGCAAGTAATTGCTCATGAGAAAGATCCTCTATAATCTCTCCTTCTTCAAGTAATTCCCCCGTGACTGGATGAATAACCTGTAAAGCAATATCAGCAGTGCTTGGAACAGACGATGTACCTTCGATCTGTTGAACTGTTCCAGAAGAGGTTCCCTGAGTAGATTCGACCACTGGCTGTTGAACTACAACGATTGCAGAAGATGTAGCGGCTGGCGGCTGCTGTGATGTACCAGAAATGTCAGGATTCCCTTGATCTTCGGGATCATCGTCCCTTTTCTTCAGTACTTCATTGATGTGCACAAAGTGGTTTACTAAACTAACTAAATTTACCCTAATTCTAGACTCTCTAAGCTTTAAATTTATAAAACTAAGACTCTCTAAACCCTAAAACACACAACCGGCAAGTGTACCGATCGAATGTAGTATAGCCTAAGGAAGTCCGAGTATCGAACCCAAGAGACTCTACTGATTACGCTAATGACTCTATCTAGACTCAGACTGACACGACTTAACTAAATGTTTGTTGATTGGGGGGGGGGGGTTTCTAAAAATCCTAAGAATGCAAATAACAAATACTAACTATACTAGACGAATTAGACACGAACTCACACGAAGACTTTGACCAGTGGTGATGAAGACTACCTAGGTTAAACGCAAGCTAAACTCAGAATGGATCTCTATTCGATAATTTTGTGGTGTGGAACCGGGATCTTAAGATGCTAAACCTATTAAGACACCACTAAGCCCCTCAAACACTCTCAAGGCGATTCTTGTGGCACTACCTAGGCTGTTACGCTTACCGGTTTTCTAGATTTCTTTTCCGTCCTCTAGTTTCTTGAAAGTGCTTATATAAGACGCTCTACTTTGCCGCGCGAACGTCTCAAGCGACTATGGGTTCTAATCTTAGCTTAATAGACTATGGAATGTTAAGGACTTATAACCAAACCTAGACCTATTAATACCCTTGAGCCTTTCCGCGACGAGTTTAGCAGCACATTTGATTTTATAATATTACCGAGTATTACTTCTAAGGTTACTTATGCAATTTTCACCCTAAAGGATTAATGCCCTATTACGTGATATAGACAGTCACCTAAATCAAGAACCCTAGCTCGACCCTATTCCGTGATAAAGACCGTCACCAAGAATCGAACGAAGCAATAAACAATAATAAAAAAATTGTCAAACACACATATGCACCAAGTTAAATTCCCAAAGCTTTTACAATACAAGAATATCCACAACCACGCTAAAAATCAAATAAGGAAACAAACTTTATTAAGCTATTGTCATAACCTAGGTAGTTAAAGGTTTTTAGCCAATAATCATGTCCAAAAACATAGCATAAAACATTGTCAAAACAGAATTCATCATCAAACAAAGTAAAACGAACGAAAACGAGAGAACAAAGATGATTAAACCCGTAATCTCTACTCCCGAACGCTCCAAAGTGTCACCCGATGATTCTTAGCCTTCCCGAATGATTCAACAGTCCTTAATCAGCCTCCTTGGTGCCAAAGAACTCCCAAAATTCGTAATAATTCGTGTGTTGTTGTTTGTCTGATCGTGCGTCCCCTGTTGTGCGGCTCCTCCTTTACGTCCAAGAAAGATTAAAATGTATAAATGCTAGATTCCTTTTTGTCCAAGTTACGTCACCCCAAAGAATAGATGGACGGCTGATGTGCAGCCCTTCGATCTCTCTCGAATGTATCCCTCAATCTCTTATAATATGCAACTGATGTTCGGCGATGATAATGATATTCCCAAAAGTCCACGGCCCACCTTTTGTATTAGGGCCCAACTGTTGCTTTTCAAAACAATGATATACTATGGCTCTCCTCAAAAAGAATCAATAGTTGTTGCTATAGCTGTTGTTTTCGAAAACAATTGCCATCCTACAATCCCTACGTCCACTTTCTTTTATAATTCATCCACTAACACATATTATATGTGGTAACTTTTTCTATTTTAATATAGAGATGAGTGTTCTCGACCCAATCGCGGGGAATGATTGAAATTTTTATTTCTGTCCCTGGCGGTTTACTCTACTCAACTAGCTGGTATTTCTTTATTACTCGTTTTTGCTCCATTTGTACCAGGACCTGCCAAAACACAATATAATATAATAAAATACTAAACTAACTAAAAAGAATAAATAACTATACAATAATTATACAATTTACACGGGACAAATATGTGTATTTTACCCCACATCAAATATCCCCACACTTAACCTTTTTTCGTCCCCGAAAAAGAATTATGCAAACGGAATCATAGTCGGAATAGTCATTCGGGACAAAAGCTTAATTTACTTTATTAAAACCGACACTCGTGTTAGCCGCGATTGCAAGTATATTGATCCTCTTAAACCCAACCCGGTTCCAAGCCCTTATCATGCAATTTAGGTTCAAGTGCGGTCAATCTACCTAGGGTCTCACGCTAAGAATTGCAAGTCCACCTAATCCCCCCTCAAGCTTATAGGACAAAAGGAACAACCACTGGGTTATTTCCTAACCGTTTTATACCAAGATCCAAAGAGTTTAGAATCAAATCTTTTTTTTTTTTTCATACGAGCTTAGACTTTGCTTTTTGCTCTTTTTTTTTTCTTTTCTTTTTTTTTTCTCGTGAGACTAGACGATGCTTTCCCTAACCAAGCGGTAATCCGACTGTAGAGTCGCTATCCCCAATCACAGACTACATAGGTTTCGGTACTTTTATTCGGCAAGTCGATTTCAAACATCACAGAGGCATTCCGGCTGTAGAGTCGCTATCCCCAACTCGGATTACATAGACCTGTGATACTTTCATTTAGTTTCTAGCTCACTTTTTATTCTAGTTTTTTTCAACGAGATAATGACCAAAAACTCTAACGATCTTAGCTTATAACGGCATCCCTTATACTATTTTTGGCGGTTTCAATTTCCCCACTTTCCCTAGATGAGAACCCACTAGTAGACCGACAATTAGGTATATTTAAGATCAAAGGAACCTAGAATCGAACCGAGCCTACCCGCATATCCCAAACTATGACACAAGCACGATTATTTTAATCTCATATTATCATTATTTGAACCCAAACAAAAACCCAACTTTTCTATCATTTTCCGTTTTCATTTTGCAAACTTCTTATTTCAAAAGACATTTTCTATTTTTTCAAATTTTTTTTTTTAAATTTTATGACTCAAGATTTTCAATTTTTTTTTTTGAATTTTTTTCAAATTTTATGACTCAAGACTCTAAACTAGACACTAAACCATAGTTTCCCATCCCCACACTTAAACTCTACATTGCCCTCAATGTAGGATGGAAACCGACTCAAAAACTAAAATAAATAAGAAATAAAAGACCAAGGGCAAATCGGAAAGGACTTAGCTGGTAATATGACTCATAGGCTCCAAAACTCTCGTCCAATCCAGCTCGATCGTATAGCATTTCATTCGCGATCGGCTTGACACTGACTAGTATGGTTGATAGATGCCTGAAATCTGATCAACGGCTCCAAATTCACCCGAATGGAGATTGAGTACGGGTGGTATATATTCGAACCTGCATCAACAAAAACAAGAAAAATAACAAAGCAATACCGACTCGAAACACAAAATGACTCAAAAACTACTAACTTAGACGCATGGTACAAAATAAAAGACTCAAAGTACACCACCGAATTACCATCTTACCCCCTCCCTGCACTTTGCTCGCCCTCGAACAACCCTAGTGCCAAACCAAACCAAGTGTGGATGCAACGGATAACGGGTCGAATGTTTAGTGAAAAATCACAATTTAATTCCTTAAAAATATACAACCTGTTTCCCCACACTTAAGATGGAAATAAACCCGGTAACAAACGACTCAAATACAACAACAACAAATACAGGAAACATACCTGAACGTCGACCCGAACCAACCCGAAAGATGATGGTAAAATATGGATAAAAATGGGTCGAATATGGATGATGGATCGAAACAGCTGAAACCATTGGGCTTGACCAGCCCGTTTGCAACCTTAGTGGGCTCGCGGCCCGCTTGAAATATGTGATGAGTCGAGGCGGGCCTCCTCAACTTAAACAACCGGTCCCCCTTCTTTCAGTCCGCGCGGCCCGCGTGAAATATGGGTTTAGTGTATGCGGGCCGCCTGGACAGCAGATATCAGCAACAGCATTACAGCAAACGCAGAACTATGCAGAATTTTTTTTCTGTATTCCCAGATTACCCCTGCATGTATTTCGTCGGTTTTTTTAACATTCAGTAACCTGGTAAACTGCTCGGGTGTCGTTCTCGGCCATGTAGAGGTGATGCAACCTGCAAAACATACTCACGACACACAAAAGACGCAAAAATACGAAAAAGACGCACAAGACGCTAAAACACACAAACACTAAGCTAAAGACACGACGCAGACAAAGACTCAATGTACAAACTCTACAAGTGGGTCACAACTATTCACGCACTCACGGAGGGTCATATACGCGGGGCTCACCTTTTAACATCGCCCGCACCTTACGGGCTGTAGCACTATCATTCCTAACATCGCCCGCATCTCTCCTAACTCTCTCATACTCTCTCGACTCTCCATCGGGCGGTTTGAATCTAGACGTTTCATATCGAAACCTATCCCCACACTGAGCCTTGCTCAGTTTCTCTATCTTAGATTCTAAACTCGTCACTCTTTCTTCCAACTCTTCGACTCTTCCATCCGGCGGATCCCCACACTTGGGTTTTAACATCTCCTCTAAAGTCGGCTCACTCAACATCTCTTTCTCGTCTCTCTCACCTCTCTCACTCTCCTCTACCAATGCAATCGCCTCAACTCTCGCACTCGCCCCTCTCGCATTATTCACCTCAAACACTACCGACTCGTCGCCCGCTCTAAGTGTAATTGTGCCTAAGAAGACATCTATCAACGCTTTAGCCGTGTTCAAGAACGGGCGCCCTAAAATCAGCGGAACTCTTTCATCGGCCTCCATATCTAACACTACAAAATCAGCCGGAAAAACAAACCTATCAACTTTTACCAACAAATTCTCTACTATCCTCCTAGGATACTTAACCGACTTATCTGCTAACGAGAGGGTCATACGAGTCGATTTCAAATCACCAAGGCCTAGTTTTTCGTAAAATGAATATGGCATCAAATTAATACTAGCACCAAGGTCAGCTAACGCGTGGTTTTTAACATCACCACCAAACAAGCAAGGAATCGTGAAAATGCCAGGATCGGTAAGTTTCTCAGGAAGTTTATTTAGAATCACTGCCGAACACTCTCCACTCACTGACTTACTTGAACACTCTCCTACCCCATCCTTACGCTTGAGAAAATCCTTAAGGAATTTGACGTATTTAGGCATGGATCTCAAGGCCTCTATAAACAGAAGATTCACCTTCAGCTGGGTGAACATGTCAAGGAATTTGTCATACTCCCTAGCATATATCTGCTGCCTAGCTCGAGCGGGAAACGGAAGACGAGAAATATCAATCACTCGCGGTGGTGGCCGAACCTTCTTCGGCTGCTTCTCCTCTTTCTTCTCTACTGGCAACTCCTCGGCATGTGCGGTACTTGCTGGGTCTAGCCTAATGTGCACCTTGCCTGGAGCCTCCATCTCAATCACCTCATCTACCTCATCATCACTCCCTATCTCAACATTCTCTCTCACGACCTCTCCTAGACTCAACCCACTGCGAGTAGTAATTGCTTTAACAGAATGGTGGACTGGGTGAGTAGTACCTGAATACTGACCAGAAGGAGACTCTTTCAACTGCCTAGCTATATCCCCTACTGTTCTCTGAAGATCTAGAAGAGTGGACTCTTGATTTTTAAGCTGAAGTTCATGATTTTTGTTGATCTGCTCTTGATTCTTAGCTACAGTCTGATTATGCGTCATCATCTGAGCAAACATCTCCTCTAACCTACTCAAACTACCCTGTAAAGCCTTATCACTACCTTGACTCTCCTGATTCGACCCTCCACTCGCAAACTGACCACTCGAACCTGAACCACTATACTGTCCACTCTGACCCGAACCACTACTCGTGTAAAGACCCGACCCCCTACTTTGATACTGACCAGATGAGAAACCAGGGGGATTGCCAGAAGGGCGAAAACTACTACCACTACCCTGCTAGTTGGAGTTATAATTATTATTATTATTATTACCAAATAGACCCCTAGACTGACCGGCTATGTACTCTACCTGCTCTAACGTAAGTGTGTGACAATCGAGTGTATCGTGACCTCCCCTACAAACCTCACACCTATCAACTTTCTTCTTAATCTCATCCAACTCTCTCCTCATCTCTTGCCTCAAATCCTGCTTCACACTCTCAACTATAGCAGCTACCGATGGATCCAAGCTAACTTGGTTTACCCCTCGACCGGCCGAGGTGGTAGTAACAGGAATGGAAGTCCTGCCGATAGTGCTGTAATCCATATCAGAATGTGCAAAGCTCTCAAACAAATCATTACACTCAGTAACTGTCTTCTTTCCCATAAGCTGACCTCCTGCTGAAGTATCGAAACGAGCTCTAATCTCAGGAGTAAGACCATTGTAGAATTTCTCAACTAACGCCCAATCCGACAAACCATGCTGCGAACAACGAGAAAGAAGCGTCTGAAAACGCTCCCAAGCTAAGTGGTATGGCTCATCAGGCTCCATACGGAAAGAGTGTATCTGATCACGAAGGCGAGACGCCTTGGCTGGCGGGAAGTATTTTGCTATGAAAGCATCGCGAAGACCAGCCCAAGTAGTGAAAGTGCCTGCGGGATGAGAATCAAACCAGACGGCTGCGCGTCCAGCGAGTGAAAACGGGAATACCTGAAGGTACCTAGCATCTAGATTGACACCCTCGATGGAGTAGGTGCCACAGAGACGAGTGATGCGATTTATGTGGGCGGGAGCATCCTCGTCATCACGACCATGGAACTGGCAAGAATTGGTGATGGCGGTCATGATGTAAGAAGGGATCTGCCAGGACCTATCATTCGCTATATTAGGAAGAGTGATGGGTGAAGTCGCACCGGTGAAACCGGTGGTAGCCTGCTGGTAAACTGTGCGGTTCGCCATGACGGGTGGAGGACTAGGCGAACGAGAACGGGAGGGTGGTGGGGAAACGCGTGGTGATGGCTTGGGTGTGAAATCGAAGGCGGGGGTGGAATGTGGAACTGAAGAAGACGAAGAAGACGACTCAGAAGACTTGACTGTAAACAAAGGTGGCGGCGGTCCCTGCGAGCGCGTATGGGGCATCCACCAACTACGAACAACGAAAAGACTCTCACAACGACTCACTAACCTAGAAAAGACACTAAAGCAAATATTTTTTTGATTTTTAAAATTTTTAGACTCCTACGACTCAACGAACACAAATAGCACGTAATATGTCAAACAAGTCCAAACAAAGCAATCAACGCAATTACCTAAGAATCCCCGGCAACGGCGCCAAAAACTTGATGTGCACAAAGTGGTTTACTAAACTAACTAAATTTACCCTAATTCTAGACTCTCTAAGCTTTAAATTTTTAAAACTAAGACTCTCTAAACCCTAAAACACACAACCGGCAAGTGTACCGATCGAATGTAGTATAGCCTAAGGAAGTCCGAGTATCGAACCCAAGAGACTCTACTGATTACGCTAATCACTCTATCTAGACTCAGACTGACACGACTTAACTAAATGTTTGTTGATTGGGGGGGGCTTCTAAAAATCCTAAGAATGCAAATAACAAATACTAACTATACTAGACGAATTAGACACGAACTCACACGAAGACTTTGACCAGTGGTGATGAAGACTACCTAGGTTAAACGCAAGCTAAACTCAGAACGGATCTCTATTCGATAATTTTGTGGTGTGGAACCGGGATCTTAAGATGCTAAACCTATTAAGACACCACTAAGCCCCTCAAACACTCTCAAGGCGATTCTTGTGGCACTACCTAGGCTGTTACGCTTACCGGTTTTCTAGATTTCTTTTCCGTCCTCTAGTTTCTTGAAAGTGCTTATATAAAACGCTCTACTTTGCCGCGCGAACGTCTAAAGCGACTACGGGTTCTAATCTTAGCTTAATAGACTATGGAATGTTAAGGACTTATAACCAAACCTAGACCTATTAATACCCTCGAGCCTTTCCGCGACGAGTTTAGCAGCACATTTGATTTTATAATATTACCGAGTATTACTTCTAAGGTTACTTATGCAATTTTCACCCTAAAGGATTAATGACCTATTACGTGATATAGACAGTCACCTAAATCAAGAACCCTAGCTCGACCCTATTCCGTGATAAAGACCGTCACCAAGAATCGAACGAAGCAATAAACAATAATAAAATAATCGTCAAACACACATATGCACCAAGTTAAATTCCCAAAGCTTTTACAATACAAGAATATCCACAACCACGCTAAAAATCAAATAAAGAAACAAACTTTATTAAGCTGTTGTCATAACCTAGGTAGTTAAAGGTTTTTAGCCAATAATCATGTCTAAAAACATAGCATAAAACATTGTCAAAACAGAATTCATCATCAAACAAAGTAAAACGAACGAAAACGAGAGAACAAAGATGATTAAACCCGTAATCTCTACTCCCGAACGCTCCAAAGTGTCACCCGATGATTCTTAGCCTTCCCGAATGATTCAACAGTCCTTAATCAGCCTCCTTGGTGCCAAAGAACTCCCAAAATTCGTAATAATTCGTGTGTTGTTGTTTGTCTGATCGTGCATCCCCTGTTGTGCGGCTCCTCCTTTACGTCCAAGAATGATTAAAATATATAAATGCTAGATTCCTTTTTGTCCAAGTTATGTCACCCCAAAGAATAGATGGACGGCTGATGTGCAGCCCTTCGATCTCTCTCGAATGGATCCCTCAATCTCTTAGAATATGCAACTGATGTTCGGCGATGATAATGATATTCCCAAAAGTCCAAGGCCCACCTTTTGTATTAGGGCCCAACTGTTGCTTTTCAAAACAATGATATACTATGGCTCTCCTCAAAAAGAATCAATAGTTGTTGCTGTAGCTGTTGTTTTCGAAAACAATTGCCATCCTACAATCCCTACGTCCACTTTCTTTTATAATTCATCCACTAACACATATTATATGTGGTAACTTTTTTCTATTTTAATATAGAGATGAGTGGTCTCGACCCAATCGCGGGGAATGATTGAAATTTTTATTTCTGTCCCTGGCGGTTTAGTCTACTCAACTAGCTGGATATTTCATTATTACTCGTTTTTGCTCCATTTGCACCAGGACCTGCCAAAACACAATATAATATAATAAAATACTAAACTAACTAAAAAGAATAAATAACTATACAATAATTATACAATTTACACGGGACAAATATATGTATTTTACCCCACATCATTCATCTTGCTTACAATGATAATCCCATAGAGTGGCAACCCGCGTTTGAAGTATAGTGCTACTTCTCTCTCTTTCTTCGTCAGCAGCCTTCAAACGAGCATTCTCAGCTTTAAGTGAATCAATCTCAGCTTGTTGTCGCTCTATCACCATTTGTTGTTGACCAACAGTGGACTTCAAATTGTTTATTTCCACCAATTGACTGATCTGATCATTCTTCGTGATTTTAATGAAATCAGTTTGCCTCTGAATTCGATCAGCAGCCACTTCGTATTGAGAGAATAGGAAGTTGTTTTTCTCGTCTTGAGACATCTCTGAGAAGATCCTCTGACGTTCAGAACTAGGCTGCGAAGTAGTTGCTCTAATTGCAGCAGCTATAGATCTTTGAGGAACGGCCTGAGGGGTAACCATTGGAGTTTCAACAGCAGAAGATACCACAGGAGTTTCTTGAACTGGCACTTGAACAGGCTCTTGAGGAACAGATTGCCGTGCAGAAGTAGCTAAGTATCTTCTTGCATTCTTCTTTTGATGTCCAGCGGCTTTCTCAGCTTTCCTTTTCTTTAACCATTCAGATTCAGTCTCTTCTGGAACATATTCAGGATCATCTTCCTGTCAAATTCTCCGGTACCTTTTGACACCACGTTCATCAACATACGCTTCGTATCCAGGCTCGATTAGAAAATCATCAGAATCAGAATTAGACTCGTCATCGCCACCTGCTGATGTACCACCAGCTGTACCTGCACTAGATACACCAACACTAGATGCACCAACGGCACCTGTATCACCACCATCGTCACCATCACCACCACTATCATCACTATCACTCCCGGACTCATCAGAATCAACCGGATCTGGGCCAAACTTTTCAACCATTCTTCTCTTCAACTCCGGCTCTTCATTGTCAGATTGGCTGTCATCATGACGCCATTTATCGTTAGCTGGAGCAATATAATCAGGATTTCCTAGCGCACCAATCAACTTCCTTGGAGGCACGCTTTCTTTGTATCTTTTGGCTGCAAGGTTCTTGATTATCCTTAATGAATTGAAGTTCATTACTTCTATCTTCAGAAGGTCATTGTCGGTTTTAGGAAGACCAGGATGTTGAACATTCATAATCATTTGAAGAAACCGCGGATACATCCAGAACTTGTTCCCGGTTATTCTACTTCCAGTCCTCGTCATATTCTCTTTCATATTGGCGAAGATGTACTTTGAGATGCTAAACGGTTTGTTTAGCACCAAAGCCACCATAAAACCAACTAGATCATTTCCAGCCATATCATATCCAGCACGTCTATTGCTAAGACACTGAATGAGAATGTGCAATAAGAATTTGTACCGTAATGGCAGATCACCTTTGTTGATTTGAGTGCTGAATATGTCTCCTCTACATTTCATCCGTAACAGGCAGCCTCTTGTACACATGATAGGAATAGAATATGGAGCATCCGGATGATCTTGTAGTTGTAGGACCTCGTTCAAGGTATCCGGAGAAACTATGATATCCAAATCATTCACACGACCCTTGATAACTTCCTTTCCATCCAATTGGATAACGCTTGATGAATCCCAGAAAGCTTTCACAAGAGATTTGTAAACTGGTGTCGAAAAAGTAACCGCATGATTGATCCGTGACTCCCTGATCCATTTCGTGATATCTTTCAGTTCCACGAGCTTTTCGTCAGGATCCAGATAGGCGATTTGATTATGACGCTTCTCGGACATAATCTCCTCTTCAGATTTATTTTCCTTCTTTGTCGGTTTCTTACGTTCTCCTTTCGGTGCCATCTGTACATGCAAATGTCCACAATAAGTCACAATGCCACAATAAGTGTATCAAACTTATATGTAAACAGTTTGAACATCAAATGAACTTGAATCATAGAAATACAAACATTTTGTGAACAAACAGTAAACTCAAAAATTTGCTAAGGCATAGACGACGAAACAGAAGGTCTTTGACGAAACAGAACGATGTACGACGAAACGGAGTTGACCATTGACCAGTTTGTTTCGTCGACATCACCTCGACGAAACGGATCCGTTTCGTCGTTGGTTTGATTCGTCGTTTGTTTCGTCGTAAAGGGTGTAAGTTTGATTCGTCATGTCTGTTTCGTCGTTTCTTTGATTCGTCGAAAAGAGGGTTTGTGAACAGTTAGGGTTTATGCGTTTCATCGATTTGGGGGTTTTTCTGTTTCCCCGTCTCATGTTTAATCAATGATCAAAACACATACAACCATCTGTTTGATACTTATATTACACAAAACAAACAGACAACAATCCTAGATTCACAAGCAAATATCAGTTTTATCTGAAACCACCCAAAACAAGTTAAACAACCAACCAACCCACATTCCCTGTTTTTTGTTACATAAACCCAAACCCAAATCAACGCACAAATGCACACATAATCCCTAAATCTCTCAGATTTTATAATCAACCAAAATGGATACAAGATAAAATCATGAAAACATAAGGAAAATACGAGTCTCCGAGGGTTTTGGACAAAAACATTCGGTACAAAGTGTTCAAAACAAGAACAGAATCATGTTTATACCTTTGATTTTTGTTAAAGTTGCAAAGAAAAATAAGGGTTTAGAGAGATATGGGGTCGGAAACATAGAGGGTATGGGGTTTGAGTGAAGAAGAAGCCAAACAGTTTGATTTTGGAAAAGTGATCTCTGGGACCTTTATATACACCGCCTTACTTCGACGAAACGGACAATTCGACGAAATGGAATTGGGCTCGACGAAACGGAACATGTTGGGCTGGACTTGGGCCTTAAAAGTTAGCCCACGACGAAACAGAACTGGGCTGTTGCGTTTCGTCGTAGCTTCGACGAAACGAACTTGTTTCGTCGTCTACTAAAACTGATTTGACCAAGGTTGACCATGGTTGACATCTTTGACTTTGACCAGTGTGTTTCGTCGATAATATCTTGTTTCGTCGATCATACTTTGTTTCGTGGACTTCAAATTTCAAAAACACTAAGGCATGGAAATTTTCACACTGAACATATTTTGTTTTAATTTTAACATATTTCCATTTTGATTGGGTTTTCAAATGCAAGGACATGTTATGAAGTAGGTTTCAGGCTTCCGGTAGAAAACTTCGAGATACCAACCATCGGCTAATCAAAACAAGTAACTTACACTACAACTCAAATGAAAAGACGTTAAACTAACGAAGGACAATAAACTAAAGAATTTGTACAGTGAACAATCTTTTTGCGAGTTTCAAGGTAAGAGAATCATTACCAGCTTACGGTCTTTGTCAAAACGGTTTCTGATTTCTGTTTAAAGCATTAGATAAGTATTCTACCACAATTATCGGTATTGTTGTCCACCTAAGCTCAACTTATCAGATGTAATCATAATTAGGAGATATGATTAAGGTAAGAGTTATACTTACTTGTCGGTGTACATCCACTCACGACATATTCCCGTATCAAGGTATGCACGAGAGTTTATCTTACCGGTGAGTATACTGCTTATCATCCGTTTGACCGTATAAAAATGTGAGAAACTCACTTATTTGATTTGAAAACAAGCCCTATGTAATAGAATCACTTATTGATGAGGAAGTTGATTTTCGAATGGATGAGGGCACAAGAGCAAGTCCGTGAACAGGTCAGTACTTTCGTACAGCAGAGGGACGAACTTGACTCCCGCAAAGAATCTGTGATATATTATCACTTATTTTGTTTGGACATGTGATTGTTGATCACTTATTGAGGTCGAATGCAATATGTACACGTATGTATAGTATCATGGAAGATCTAGACTTCGTCTCCGTTATTTTTACGGTTTGATACAACCATGATACCCAGATGATAAGACAGCACAAAGACCGAATATCTCAGAACCTCGGCAATCAATCAAACGAAATTTCGGTACTAAGACCATATGCCAATGAATGGTTCCCACCTGACTTGAAGTCTGTTAGGTTTATATCATCCTACACATTTTAGTCTGATTGTGAGCCTACCGATACACCGTTAGTAAAGCTACTTATCATTTTTCAATTTTTCTTTTTCTTTTGACCATATTAACAGACCACACCAGTGTATATCATCACTTTCCCTTCTTTTCTCCAAGAAACTCATTTTTGATTTTTTAAAATAAAGACAGAAAGTAAACGACATATTTTTGGATTTTTGAATTTTCCACATGTTTTTGTATTTTCTGAAATTTCTCCCCCTAAAATGCGAAAAGATAAGTAAAAAGAAAATCTTTTTGGATTTTTTTTACGCTTACGAAAATATTTACAAAAACGATCAGCCGACAGAGGTGTACTCTTGTTTCACCTTAATACCATTGACCAATAAAAGATAGTCAAAAGGAGATTTGTCAAAAGCTTTTGTAAACAGGTCAGCACGCTGTTCATCAGTGTGGATTTTAACAACATCGATTAATCTTTTGTCAAAACAATCACGTATGAAGTGATATTTAATATCGATGTGCTTGGTCTTGGAGTGTTGAACAGGATTTCTAGTGATAGATAAAGCAGCATTATTATCAATAAAGATAGATGTAGATAGGAATTCAAAACCGTAGTCGCGCATTTGTTGCTGATCCACAGAACTTGAGAACAACAACTTGAGGCAGCAATGTATTCAGCTTCACAAGTTGATGTAGCAACACAAGTTTGCTTCTTGCATTGCCAAGTGACTAAGCGACTTCCTAGGAATTGACATCCAGCCGTTGTGGATTTCCCATCTATTTTGCAACCGCCAAAATCTGAATCACTAAAAGCAACCAAGTCAAAACTATCATCCTTAGGGTACCAGAGACTGGTGTCCGGGCAACCCTTCAGATAGCGAAAAATCCTTTTGACAGCTGACAGATGAGAGGCCTTCGGGTTTGCTTGATATCTTGCAAGCAGGCACGTTGGATACATGATGTCAGGCCTCGAAGCGGTGAGATACATGAGAGATCCGATCATGGCGCGATAGTATGAGGAGTTGATGCTTTCACCCTTCAAATCCGGAGTAATCCCGTGATTCTGCGGAAGTGGGGTACCAATGGGCGATGCATCTGACATTTGGAATCGGCTCAAAATGTCACCAACATATTTAGTCTGATGGATGAATATCCCAGACTCTGTTTGTTGAACTTGAAGTCCCAAAAAGAAATTCATCTCCCCCATAGCGCTCATTTCAAACTTTTCCTGCATAACACGTTCGAATTGCCTGCACAAAGAATCATTAGTAGAACCAAATATTATATCATCAACGTATACCTGCACCAGCAGAAGATCTCCATCTAGTTCTTTGATAAAGAGAGTGCAATCAATAAGATGTCGTCGAAATCCATTCTCCAGAAGATAGTTGGATAAGGTTGCGTACCAAGCCTTAGGTGCTTGATGTAAACCATAAAGAGCTTTGTTAAGCAACCAAACCCGATCGGGATGGATAGGATCTTCAAACTGGAGGTTGTTCGACATACACCTCTTCTTCAACAAAACCATGTAGGAATGCGCTTTTGACATCCATCTGATAGACTTTGAATCCTTTAAAAGAAGCATAAGCTAGAAAGATCCGAATAGCCTCCAGATATGCAACTGGTGCATAAACCTCGTTGTAATCAATGCCTTCAATTTGACGAAAGCCCTGAACAACCAATCTCGCCTTGTTTCGAATGACCACTCCACGATCATCCTTTTTGCACTTGTAAACCCAACGGGTGCCAATTTTCTTATAGTTGCCGGGTTTTTCAACAAGTCTCCAAACACCCAGCTTCTGGAACTGTTGTAGTTCCTCTTGCATTGCTTCAACCCAAGAATTATCCTTTAAGGCTTCTTTCCAAGATTTCGGTTCTTCTTGTGAAACATAACAAGCGAAGGACCAATCATTTTGGAAACCAGATTCTCTAATGGCTGATTACAAACCAGCACTCTGGTTGTTTCTCAGCTGATTACGCGTCTGCAGTCCTTGTTGGACATCTCCTATAATGTTCTGCTGTGGATGGGTATCGTGTATCCTCATTTCAGGATTTTCAGGAACACGAGCATTAACACCCAAATTGTTAATATTAAGATCAACAACCAACTCCACACCTGGAATATGCGTAGAAGTGGATGCTTTTCCTTCAGCAGTATCAACATTCTGCACATGGGGAGTTTCTAAAGAAGTACCTTGAATAGGAGCAACTGGAGCTGAAATGCCTTCAGTCGCATCCAGATATTCCTCATCTTCCGATGATTCATTGTACTCAGTAGAATCTTCAAATCCCTCATTTTGAACTGTGTTGTTAACCGAATTAGAACCTTGTGGGTTAACAATAACAGGTCTAACCAATGGTGAGTCAACAGCGTTGTCACTATCAAATAACATTCTAGCAGCTGCAGAATCTTCATTAAAGGTTGGCAGATCAAAGGAGTTGAATAGCCCATCGTAGTCGAACATCCAAGGATCACCCGGAGCCCTAACAGGACTTGTATACCTTTGAACCCTTACTTCACTCCATAGCTCAATCTTTTTGGTAGCCAGATTCCATACGCGAAAATTCGGAGTAGCATATCCAAGGAAGAAACCCTCAATAGCTTTCGCACCAAACTTTCCATCCGGCTCAATCATAGTGCACGGACCGCCAAAAGGTTCTAGAAATGAAAGATCCGGTTTCCTTTTCTGTAGAAGTTCGAAACAAGTCTTGCCATTTGTCTTAATTGTAAGAACTCGGTTTAATGTGTAACAAGCAGTCAACACAGCCTCCACCCAGAACTGAACAGGAAGCTCCGACTCTACCAACATCGTTCTTGCAGTTTCGATTATCGTCCGATTCTTCCTCTCCGCGACACCGTTTTGTTGTGGAGTGTATCGAGAACTGTATTCATGAAGAATGCCCTTAGAAGTACAGAACTCATCCATCACACGGTTCTTGAACTCAGTTCCATTCTCGCTTCTGATCCTCTTAACTTTCAACGTGTAGAGATTTTCCAACATTGTAAGAAGATCTTTGAGGATGCCAGGAGTATCACTCTTGTGTGCCATAAAAGCTACCCAAGAAAATCTAGAGTAATAATCAGTAACTACTAAACAATAAGCATCTCCGAATTTTGTCTTGTGTCTCATAGGTCCAAAGAGGTCCATATGAAGACGTTCGAGAGGCATGCTAACGGTGTTGATTTTCTTCAGAGGGTGAGACTTCTTCGTTTGTTTCCCTTTCTGGCACGAAACAGAGATATCTTGTAGATGAAAACTTCTCACGGGCACGCCATTCACAAGATTATTTTTCACCAAATGGTTCATTTTTCTTAAGTGAATGTGTCCCATTCTTCTGTGCCAAGATATAGACTCCTTCTCCGTGGCTTTTGAGACAAAAAATGTAACTTGTGCAGAAGTAGTAATCGCTTGGCTCATATCAAGAATATAAAGATCATTAACTCTTGGAGCCGATAAGAGAATCCATTCTTCTGGAATCTTGAAGCCAGGTTTCAGCACATAACAACCGGCATCATCAAAATGCACGGTGAACTCCTTATCGCAGATTTGCGAAACACTGAGAAGATTGTGATCAATTTGACGAACATAATTGATCTTATCGAAACATACAACACCATTGGAGATCATCCCCTCTCCAGTGATGTACCCGCCTTTGTCTCCAGCGAAAGCGACATAGCCTCCTGTAGGACCGGTTTTGACACCGAAACGATTGCGAAACGAACGTGAAACGTGCGGAAACCGTACACGAACGTGACCTAATACACACGACGTAATATAAACGTGATTCTATAGACACATGTGAAATTGTACACCACCTGAATCACTTTCTCTCTCTAGATTCTCTCTCTAGATCTAGATCTTTCTAAAACACAAATGAGCCAAAAGTTCTAATTCTTAACTCTAATGCTCTATTTATAGGCACAAGGAATATAAGGATTTCTCCTTATTTACAAGTTTGCCACCTTGCCCTTTTAACTAGATATTACAATAAAAGCTTTGACTTCTTCGGTTTCTGCTACGTACTAGATTGACGGAGGCGATAGACACTTAATGCACTAACAGACTCCCGCTTGGATATTGCCATAGTCAATCTCGTAGCGTCTTGTTTTTCTCTTTCTCCAAATCTTCTTGAAAATGTGATATTAGCAGCAACCACAGACTCCCTCTTTCTCGAACAGAATCCCCGTGGATCTGTCTTCAAGTTTCCGTTGCTCTCTTCTTTCCTTCAGACTCTTTTTCTTTAGGCTCCCCCTTTCTTCAAGCTCCCATGCTTTTAGGGATCGACACCTTTCTTTCCAGCTACAAGCTCCTTCTAACTTTCAGCTTGTCTTTAGACTCCCCCTTAGACTCTGCTCTCGGGATCGTAGTCTGGACTTTTTCTGCAATTACTCATACAACTATAAGTAACAATTTTTTTAATCTTTCAGATATTGACAATTCAATCTCCTCAAAACCACTTCTCATGAATTTGGCAGTTTCATCGAATCGTATCGGAAACTAGCTCTATAACAATATAAGCATCCAAATCCCCCATAGTTAATCATCCAAGTCCAACTAAATGACCTTGGAGATATCACAAACTGTTTTTGAATTTTTATTTTAAAACTTCAAGTTTCAAATTAATGAACTTGTTTTATTTTTCAGAAACACAATCAGCTTACTTAGATTTTGAAACTCGGCACTCAGACATCGGTTGTCGAAAATAAAGCAGAATCAAAAATCTTTTTGTATTTTCTGAAAATATAAAGCAGTAAAGAAATATGTACAAACATATTTACAGACAATATTTTTGTTTGAGTATGCGGCAGAGGATCATATCAGTTTTTGACAAGTCACAAGTACCGTTGAGCTTAGTTACACAGTAAGAATTAAACAATTCACTTAGATTGTCGATATACTGATCCACTTAAATTTTCATACAAATTTCAACTGATTCAGGATATGAATTAGGTGTTTTAAGAACTTAAACTCATTCATGTGTCCCACCTCTTGAATATACTCCCGTATCCAGATCCCAATATTTAGTCTTACAGGTAATTATAACACAAATGATATCTGTAAGGGGTTAATAAATTATGAAGAATCATGAGAGCTCAGGTCAGAACTACCGTTCAGCAGAGAGATCATGATTCAACTTTTGGGTGTGTCCCCTTTAGAGGATCTTTTTTACAACAGCATTGCTAAGCAATTTTATTGTCTTATCATATATGCTGAGGGTGATGCTGTGTTTCAAGCATTTGCAGAAAGTATTATTCGAGGACTAGGTCAGAACTACCGTTCAGCAGAAGTCCCAGAATAATACCCCAGATATCACTGAGTATAAAGACCTAGTATATCAGAAAAAGGAACCTTTCAAACGAGATTTCAGTGGTAACCTATATATCCAAGTAGTGTTCCCCACGAAATAAGCAAGTGTGAAATTTAGGTTTATATCCCGAAAAAGTTTACTAAGTGTATAAAAATCTACCAACACATCCACGGTGAGATCGTTTAACACATTTAAACTTTCCATTTCTTTAGCGTACTGTAACTGTCTACTGATGTACTATCATTTCCTCTTTTTACGCAAAAACTCAATTTTTGAATTTTATCATGTTTTTGCCTTTTTCAAAATTTTCAAATGTTTTTGTATTTTCCAACAAAATATCTCCCCCTAAAATGCAAAACCATTTAAAGAAAATTTGACAACCAACATTGATAACTTTGTCTCGCCATCCATTTTCTGCTTCACATGCTCTGATTTGCAGAAAATATAACGTACCCCCATGATTTACAACCCATTGATCTTAACAGTTTGAAAACCGTTTTTCAATCTGATGAAAGTAATCATGTTTGTTCAGCCGTGAGGGTTTCGCCATATTCAATCAACATATATTCAAACAAAATTAAAAACAAACAAATTTTTGATTTTTAATTTTCAAGTTTTTAGGATTTTGAAAATATTGTTTATTTATGTACAAACATCACTCAAACTAAACTCCCTGTTCAACCAAACCAGGGTCCTGCAACCTCTTCCTGTGCCAGGCTGCTCCAACTTCCCTTTTCACAATCTTCAGCTTCGTTGAGCACCTGCACATTTCAAACTTTATCAATCATTTGAACAATTTAGCCCAGGTCTGTTGGACCTTAGGCATTTCAATACAATAATGTTCATTTAATTTCGGAAACTCTTTGTCACTTAAAACGTTTTCAAGTTTGACTTCAACTTTCTCATCTTTTACCGACTTCACTTGTTTCTTAATACTCCACATTTGACCTTCCGGAGTACCTCTTTTGTAAAAATTTGTCTCTTTTTGAACCTTTTGATTTTGAACAACATTTTTAGGTTTGCAAAACTCTTGAGGTTTTGTTATATCAACAGATGTTCTCCAACTCTGTGTTGTTCTGAATCTGGGTGTGTGAAAATTCCAGGTCTGTCTTGAATCGAACCTGTTCGAGTTTGATTTCCAATTTTGATTTTAAGCAAACTTGTTTGTATTGTACCTCCAAGTTTGTTTCGAATCAAATCTGGTTGACCTTGGTTTCACATCCTCAGATTTCTGTTTTTCAACATCAACAGGCTTTGGATTTGGATTTGGTCACTTTCGTGCAACATGTCCAATTTGATCACATTTAAAACACACTTTCTTTGAAACATCCTTGGCCTGTTGTTGTTTCTTTTTCATAGCATCAAACTCCTCATTAGACTGTTGTCCAATTTTGAGTTTTTCCTCTTCTTTCAAGCTTTTCCCTTGAACAAAATTCATTTTTTGTTGCAAATTTGGTTTTTTACTTTGATTCCAATTCCGTTTCTTTTTATAACCCAAACCAGCCTTCATGTTTTTCTTCTTAAAACCAGGTTTGTTATAAAAAGATTTATGACCTTTACCAGCAAACTTTGGAATCTCAAACTTCTCAATCTCAACCATTTTGAAAACTTTATCGACCTTCTCTGAAATCACATTCTGAATCGGGAATACAACATCTAAGAATAATTTGTCCGATCCAATCATGGTATAAACCAATCCTTTTGAATCATCATTCAAATTTTTCTCGGATTTTGTGTTTTTCAGATAACCATCATAAAGATTTCCTTCATCTTCATCCTGTGATTCAGACTTACCTTTTGTAGACTCATCTTTCAAAACGCTTTCAACAACTTTACTTACCACCTCTGAATCATTAGCATCATCAGATTTGGAGTAAGTCACATCGATACTATCAGGTAACTGGTCAGCTATGTTCAAACCCTTTGCCACCTTTTCCTCATCATAAAAAGTATAATTGTTTCTCAATGGTGGTGGCACCTGATGAAATTCTGAACCAATACCCTTTTTGCAATTTTCAGTATCTTTGTCATCTGGTGTGATGTTGAAAATGCCTTCGAGAATGTACGAAGAGTTATGATAACTTTGAAGTTTGGTAACAACCTTTTCTTTTTCAGCCAAGACTTGTTTAAGATTTGCAATTTCATCAACACATTTGTTTAATTCAATTTGCTTTTCTTTAAACTTTCTTTCATACATTTCTTTAGTGACTAAAGTTTCAGACAATCTTTGATCAAAACTTTTGACTTGGCTTTTCAAAGTATCATAAGCTTCTTGTACTCTCTGACTCGACCACTTTAAAGAATCATACTATTTTTGTAAATCTTGAAATTTAGATTCTTTTTCAACACAATCAACACATTTTGTAGAACACAGTTGTCTATAAACATCATTATCCTTTTCAAGACCTTGACATTTCTGTGTCAATTTTTCAACATTTAGTTTCAAAATTTCTTCTTTTTCAATCATTTCTTTACATTTTATTTTGAAAACATTTTCAAGTTTGCTTGTTTCAATATCTTTTGTTTTGATTGTTTCATCTTTTTCAATACAGGCTTTGCACATTTCTATGCAATTCCTGCATTTGTTTTCTTTTTCATCAACCAATTCAACATTCGATAGATTAGAAGATTTTCTAACCTCAGTAACATTCAGCACCGGTTCTTCTGACTCAACTTTCTGATCTTCCTTCTTTTCTTCTTTCTGAGCTTCTGCATTCTTCTGTTCTTCTTCAGCTTTCTGTTCCTCTTCAGCTTTCTGTTCCTCTTCAGCAGCAATTTTCACAACATTCTTTACTTCTTCAATCATCTTCTTCAATTCTTCTTCTTTTCTCTTCTTCATTTCTACCACCTTCGGTAGACTTGCTTCACAAACTTCTCTAATCTTCTTCTCCAAATCAGGCAGATATGCTTTATCAGATAACCTTCGTGTGTTGAAAGTAGCCTGCCTTGGAACCAAATTTGTTACAGCTTCAAAATCCACTTTTGATGGGTCAACAACTGGATTACCCCGTGGATCCATGTAAAATTCCAACTCTTCATTCCATCTTTTTGCTCTCTGGGCTTCTTTGAATGGTTGGTTTAGTTTTCCAATTTCCCATCTTGCATAATCTGCTTTCCAATATCTATCAGGATCAGCAACTTCTTTACTGCTGCTCGACATCTTCAAACACCTGAATCAAACAAACAAACTATCAGTTTAAAAATATCAACCAACTGAATCCAACTGATACTCAGTTGATGTGAAATAATCTTGATGCGAAAAATCCTCTTATCAAGCGAAAACTTGATTTCAAGCGAAAACAATTTTACAAACAGAATAACAGCTTTCAAGCGAACTTCCAAAATAACACTTCAAGTGAAAGCACTTTGAATCGAAGTAGCTTCAAGCGAAAGCCTGTCCTTCAAGCATAAAGTCAAATTGATGCGAAACCCATAAAGTTTCTCAAGCGAAACCTAGATCAAACATCATGTTCAAGCAAAACCAGCAGATATTCAAGCGAAATCTGATTTTATGTACTATTTCAAGCGACACCAGCAGATATTCAAGCGAAATCTTCAGAATATTCAAGTGAAATCACGACTGTTATCTTTCAAGCGGAATCAATGATGATTTTCAAGCGAAATCTCTGAGTTCCAAGTGATTTTCAAGCGGAAACTGATTATATGTGCCTTTTCAAGCGAAACTAAACAGATATCTTAAGCGAAATCTCACATATAAGGATTTCGCTTGAATTTTTCAAGCGAAATACGACTGAATCAAGCGAAATCTTGCTGTTTCCAACGAAATCGGACACAAAAAATCGAAATTCTCCTAAACGACTAGGAGTTTGAATCTGAAACTTGGTAGGATTGTAGATCAACTGTTTTCGCACAATATACTAAAAAATCAGCCGATTCGGACAGTAAAATCCTGTTCAATTTGTCGAAAAACCGTAGAAAACGTGAAAAATAAGTAGAATATGAAGAAATCGATGATATTCAGATCTGAAATTGATGTAATCCTGTCGTGTGATAGATCAGTGCAATCGAGCTCCTGCCCTGATACCACTTGTAGGACCGGTTTTGACTCCGAAACGATTGCGAAACGAACGTGAAACGTGCGGAAACCGTACACGAACGTGACCTAATACACACGACGTAATATAAACGTCATTCTATAGACAAATGTGAAATTGTACACCACCTGAATCACTTTCTCTCTCTATATTCTCTCTCTAGATCTAGATCTTTCTAAAACACAAATGAGCCAAAAGTTCTAATTCTTAACTCTAATGCTCTATTTATAGGCACAAGGAATATAAGGATTTCTCCTTATTTACAAGTTTGCCACCTTGCCCTTTTTACTAGATATTACAATAAAAGCTTAGACTTTCTTCGGTTTCTGCTATGTACTAGATTGACGGAGGCGATAGACACTTAATGCACTAACACCTCCTCTAATATTTCTCACATCATATAGAAGCCGTAATTCGCCTGTCATGTGCCTAGATGCTCCAGTATCAACAATCCAATGACTATTAATAGTTCCTCCTGTAACACCCTGCACATATCATCAATGATCAGTTGAGGATGGGGACCCAAGCCTTAGTGGTCTTGGGTCGTCCCTGAGCATCACGAAAGATGATCTCGATTTCTTGATGATTTTGTAAGACAACACCTCCCCCCTGAATTTTCATCTGTCTTAGGTCTCCAAGTTTGATTTGTTTTACCAGATGTAATTTTATGAAAAGATTCTGAAACTTCTGGTTTTAAAAAATGTGAAGAACTTGGTTCCTTGTTGACTGTTTTGACTTCAGATTTTAAAGCCTTTTCAACAGCTTTGACGTTTTGACATCGTTGCTTCGTTTCTTGTTCATTAACAGTTCGTTTATCATGTTTTGGTGAAACGGGACGACGTTGAAGGTGAATCTTTTCAGGTGGTGCTTTCTCAACATATTTATCCTTGGGAGTGTTTGGATGTTAGTGCAGTTGTCTGTCGACTTCATCTTCGTTCGAGTCTTAGATTAGTAATGAAAGATCAAGTCACGCATTTCGAGTTAAACAGGAAACAAAGGTGAACAAGCCAGTTCAAACGAAGTGGACAGCTCAAACGAAGTGGACTGTTCAAACGAAGTGGACAATTCAAACAAAGTGGACTGTTCAAACGAACTGGAAATGCCTGTTCAAACGAAGTGGAAATAGTATAAATATGTGACTTGAGTTTTTCATTTGTAACTTTTGGATTCCGGTAGCGAAACTCTGCCGAAGTGTCTCCAAGTCTGTAATCGCATTATAATCAATATAAGAGACAGTTTTTAGTGAATATCAAGCTGAAACAAACTCTGATTCATTGAATTCTGCCTTTGAATCAGTTTAGATCTCTTCTGAAGACTCGTTCAGATCGATTCTCGATTCTACAAGTGGTATCAGAGCTCAGGAGGAAGAGCTCTTGATATTTCAGCTCGATTTCATTAAAATTCTGACTTCTACACCTTTCTGTCACATTTTTCAAAAATTTAACATGATTTTTTGGTTAAAATGGATTGAATTTGAAGTATTTTGTGCGAAACAGTGTTTTAGACAATCTGTGAAAGTTTCAGACTTTAAAACAAATTAAAACTTGATCAATTGTATAAAAATCAATCAGTTCGTTTGAAGGTTGTTACGTTTTACATGAACCAGAACTTTGAACTCAGATCTACGACGATTTAGTGAACGAAATTGAACAATTTTCACTTCATTGTGATCGGAATTCATTGTAGAACAATCTTTGAACATATCAGAACCTAATTCAACCAAAAACGTGATCAATTTTGACAAAATTACATCAGATCGTTTGAACAATGTATCAGTTCGTATGAGATCTTGTTCAGTTCGTATGAAGTGGTTCAGTTCGCATGAAATTGACATTCAGTTTGTATGAAGTGCACCAGTTCGTTTGAATATTGATCCAGTTCGTATGAAGTGATTCATCAGTTCGTTTGAAAAGTCATACGAAGTGAGACCAGTTCGTTTGAAGTAGACAGTTCGTTTGAATGTGTTCAAAGAGTTTAGTTCGTTTAGAGGATCAGTTCGTTTGAAAAGTCAGTTCGTTTGGATAGTTTAGTTCGTTTGAATCCTAGTTCGTGTAAACATCAGGTCGTTTGAACCCCAACTCGTGTGAACTAGTTCGTTTGAACCATTAGTTCGTGTGAGAGATCAGTTCAGTTCGTTTGGAATTACCCACAGTTCACACGAAGTGAACTTCCAGTTCGTCTGAACCTCAGTTCGTGTGAAGATCTCAGTTCGTTTGAAGGGTTCTAGTTTGGTTGAGAAGTAAGATCGTTTGACAAGAGGTCGTTTATGTTTTGAACTCAGTTCGTTTGAAAGAGGATATAACTTGAACTTGATATTTCGTTTAAAGTGACTGTCTTGATAAACGTGTTTACGAATCATGGATATAAATTTCTTTAAAATGACAAAAGAAACACTTGATAGAATAAATGTATTAACGAAAGAATTTGATTCATTTTCAGGTTGTCCAGGAGAAAGTACAAAAGGTATCATTGAGAGGTATAGCCATCTTGTTCGCTCGATGTCTGAGAAGGGTATTAAGAAAAGTTCAGATGAATGGGTTGATAAATTAGCAAATGCCTTACCTCAACAAGAGTGGGGTACATATCTTTTGGATTTAAAAAGAACCGGAGAATACTCTGATTTGGCAATTGGTCAATTCATTAAGAAACTTGAAGAACAGATGGAGAGAAATGCTGAGAAGAAGAAAAGTCAAAGTGGAAAATCAATATTAAAGAAGAGCAAGAGTAAAGGTGTCTAAGTGGGAGAGGAACAAACTGAAGAGATTTCAGTTATGAAGAATGAAAAGAAATCTGCTGATAAACAGATTCTTGTTTTGCAGAAAAATTGTGAGAGGTTGAAATCTGAAAATGACAAACTGTTAAATGATTTGAACAGTTTGACATTAGAAAACAAGGTTTTGAAAGAGAAAGAACAAGATTTTGAAAGCAAAAAGAAATCTTCAGAAGATGAAGATTTCTGGATAAAATTGGAGAACAAAAATTTGAAAGCAAATGAAACAAAATTTCAAGAACAGTTAAAAGTTTTGGAAAATGAAAAATCTGTTCTTGAAAACATTAAAATTGAAAACGAAAAAACAATCAAGTCTCATCTTGAACGAATATCTCAGCTTGAAAATGAAGCTGAGAATTCAAGGAACAAAATTGATGAGCTTGAAAAGAAATTGAAAGGTTTTGTGACTTCATTTGTGTTCCCCTGTCCAAAACTGATCAATTCCGTTCCAATAAGTGACTATGTCACAAACTTTGACAAAGTCAAAGTTGAAGATTGTGATGAGAAAACTGATGATGAAAATGAGGATTTTTATTCAGCAGACGAATCTGAGTCAGAGTCTGATGCTGAAAATGAGAAAAAGAAAATATTTTTGAAATTAAAAGAAAAATTTCAAGAAACTGTTCTGCAATCGACTAAAAAGTGTGAATGCTCTGCGCAAAAACCTTAGAAGAAGAAAGTGGAACAGAAACAAAAAGTAAAAAATTCAGAAAATGTTTATAACAATAATAAAAGCTCATCAGTTCAATCATCCAATCATTATAAAAAATCACAAAAATTAGAAAATCAAAACTCAAAAATTGTTGGTAATAAGTGGTGCAGGTCGGACCACAATGCTTCAAAGCCAAATCCAGCTTACAAGAGGAGAGATGGATATCACCAAGACAAACAGTGCTACGATCTGAATGTTTGGACTAAAAATGTTGATTGGTACGATAACAGAGTGTGTTACAGATGCGGCTATCAAGGACACATTGCTGTTAACTGCCAGAGTTGGAGGGTTGAGTCAAGAAGATGCTTTAACTGCAACATCATTGGCCATATTGCTAGACATTGTCCAAGGAGATCAAATGAAAGATTGAGGGCTAATTCTCAGAAGTTGGCAAAGAAATCAGTCAATGTCAAGCCCAAAGAACAGAAGGTTAAAGAACCTAAAGTTCAAGAACAGATAATTCATGAAAAGAAAGTTAAACTTTCACAGGGGCAGAAAGACAGACTGAGGAAGAAGAGAAAGAAGGCGAGAGAGTATCTCGAGAAGATTTTGTCCTCGGGTTCACCGGATAGATTGAATAAGAGTTCTGATGAATCAACTCCCTCGATTGCAAAGTCAAGCAAGACGAATTCATCAAATACAAATTTGAGGACGAAAGAGGGAAAGAAAAAGAAGAAAGTTTGTGGTGATGAATCTGTTTCTTCGGAAACAAAGGAGCCACATGTCGGCGATGAATCTGACGTGTCAAAGTCAGACAAGCCACCTTCAGGCGATGAATCTGGCTCATCAAAGTCAGACAAGCCATGATCAGGCAATGAATCTGGTGTGGTAAAGCTAGAAGAGCCGTGTGTTGAGGTAAAAGTTGAGAATTCTGGTCTAACAATGGATGATGCAAATTTTCCACCATTGTTGAACAAGAATTCGAAATCACCCAAGGACCGTCAGGCTTGGGTGAATCTCTTTAAATGAAAAACCTGACTTGCCGGAGATCCCAAGTTGGTAATCGTGGATCATGAATCGGCATCATTCTTTATCATGTTAAAAGTGTTTTTGAAAAGTAGGACTTGCCGGAGTTCCCAGGTTGGTAAGCGTGGAACATGAATCGGCACATTTCTTGAGAAATTCACGTTTGTGATATTTCGTTTTACAAGTGGTAAATCAGGGACATTAAGTTGTACTTGATTTTCTACAAGTGATGTTTGTGGATTGATCTTAAAAATGTTAGTTTTTACAAGTGATTAAAGAAAACAAAGTGATGAAAGATCCCCTTAATTGAGAAATGACTCACAAAACTTATTTTCCGGAAAAACCATTTTGATTAAAACAAACTTAAGTGTTTTGAAATCACTATGGGAAAATGTTTTGTTGTGAGGGGGAGTTCTGATTGTTCATGCCAAGTGAATGGAGAATTGAAGTGATTCTCATCATGTTGTCACATTTCTTGTACAGTTGGTTTTCAAATTTTCCCAGAAAATCAAAATTGAGACATATTTTGATTTTAGGGGGAGTAAAATTTAAAAAAAAATTAGAAAATTTGAAAATGTCAATAACATTGAAAATTTAAAAAAATGAGTTTTGTTGTGAAAAAGAGGAAATGATAGTAGATCAGTTGGACTGTCACAGCATGCTAAAGAAATGTAAAGTCAAAATGTGATAAGCGATCTCACTAAGGATGTGACGATAGGCTCAGCTAGACTAGTAGATTTGCGATAACGATACAAACTTAAATGAAAAAGCCTAGTTCTAGTGGGAAACACGGTTGAAAGCATAGTACTTAATTTTGTCCTTCTTGATTGTGTGCCTACTCAGTAATCGCTGAATGCAAAGAGCATGAAAACTGGTTAAGTTTGTGAACTTTCACAACTTTGCTAAAAAGTCGCTGTGATTGTGCATTTCATTTTGCAAAGATTTAAACTTGTTTGATTTCTTTATTTTGTTTAAGCATCGGACATCCTCTGCGTATACGTGAGTATCGACCTGGATGTTGTTGCCTAAACGTTCTGCTTTATTTTCTTTGGTGTTTCGTTTAAGCTTTGGACCTCCTCTGCGTATACGGGAGTATCGACCTGGTGGTTAAAGCCTAAACAACTTCAACTTGTTTTATTTTTCTTATTTTGTTTAAACATTGGACTTTCTCTGCGTATATGGAAGTATCGACCTGATTGTTAATGTTTAAACATTCTGCTTTGTTTTTGCACAATTCACAGTCGATAAAAGTTTAAAGGCATTGCTTGAGTTAGTGTATTGCATGATGAGGGGATATGCTGAGATCGTGGGGTCCATAAGAACTTAGTGCTATCTTAATATACCTTAAAGTATCGGTAAGCAGATTGAAAGTTTTTAGATTGAGTTTAAGTGGACAACAATATCGTCAATCAATGTGAATCGTTTAGAGCATAAAATGAAATCAAGCTTAACGGTGTTAGTGATTTGTCTCATAAACTGATATGATCCTCTTACACAATCTCACAAAAATATTGTCTATAAATATTTCTTTACTGCATTTCTTAATATCTCAAAATCCAAAAAGATTTTCAGTGTGTTTTAGCATAAATTTTGAAAAATCCAAAAATATTTTTGACAACTGATGTTGATAAGCTGATTTTCGAAATTTCAAGTGCTAAACATGATGGACAGGGTTGGGTTTGAGTGCTGAATTGAAAAATTTTGAATTAAGAAAAAAGTTGAGATTAGTTAATCAGGGTCATTAATTTGAACTTGGTGTAATTATTTCTAGTAAGTTTTTCTTATTGATTTAAGTAAAAACTTATGTTTTGGTGAGAAGTGTGCAGGAGATGTGCTGAAAAAGAGTTAAAGCCAGGATTTGATCTCAAGGTGATAGCTAATTCCAGATGGCGATCCCATCATGATGAGAGGGGGATTCTGACGAGGTTAGAGCCAAAGAGAATATTTTGGTACATGCTAAGGAAAAAAGAAGATCGATCAAGATTGAAGAGTCGTCATGTTGAAGACTCTCACTGAAGATTCCGTCAACATTCAAGGGGGAGTCTGTTAGTGCAGTTGTCTGTCGACTTCATCTTCGTTCGAGTCTTAGATTAGTAATGAAAGATCAAGTCACGCATTTCGAGTTAAACAGGAAACAAAGGTGAACAAGCCAGTTCAAACGAAGTGGACAGCTCAAACGAAGTGGACTGTTCAAACGAAGTGGACAATTCAAACAAAGTGGACTGTTCAAACGAACTGGAAATGCCTGTTCAAACGAAGTGGAAATAGTATAAATATGTGACTTGAGTTTTTCATTTGTAACTTTTGGATTCCGGTAGCGAAACTCTGCCGAAGTGTCTCCAAGTCTGTAATCGCGTTATAATCAATATAAGCGACAGTTTTTAGTGAATATCAAGCTGAAACAAACTCTGATTCATTGAATTCCGCCTTTGAATCAGTTTAGAGCTCTTCTGAAGACTCGTTCAGATCGATTCTCGATCCTACATTGGACAATTTTTAATGATGTGTCCAAACTCCCCACATTTAAAACATGTTCTCCTTTCCACAAACTTAGGAGAATCCGATCGACAAACAGATGTCGAATCCGTAGAACCCGAGGTACTCACTTTTTCATCACACCCGTCTGTATGTTGAGTGTAATTGTTTTGGCTATTACGCTTTAAAATCGTGACTTGTTGTACAAAATCAGTGTTTGACTTGTTTTCAAAAGTCTCAATTTTATCCGTACCTTTCGATTCTACAAATCTGACATTACTGTTTTTCTTCTGACAACGAGCTTCTTTTGTTTCAAATTTAGATTTAGAAATATTAGGCTTTTGAGCTCGTTTTTCTGGTTGTTTACCCTTAGCAGCAATAGGTTGTTGCTTTGTTGGTGATTTTTGATTTCCAAATTGTTTCTTGATTTCAGCTTTTGGAATTGGGTCACATTGAGTTACAGTGACTCCTGGAATTGTCTTTCCCAAAAACTTGTTTGTATTATTTTCAAAAACATGATCAATCGAAGATGGATTGACATTTATAATTGGAAAATTGTGATTTGAATAGATTTTAGAATCACCAACAAAAGTCTACAACACCTTATTACTTTTAACGGCAGACACATAATTCTTTTCATTCTTGATAGGATCTATCACTTGTTTGACAGCTTGTTGCACAACAGGAATAGGAGGATCACAAAGAATATGATTCTCAATTGGAATTTCTATTCCCTTTTTCTTATTAAGTGATTCATCCTGGTCATTCATATCTGATTCTGATTCATCATCATACGAATCATAGTCCTCAATGATTGGAGGGCTTAGTTTCGTAGATGTTGAAGTTTCCTTTTGATCAGATGATGTACTTGAAGAAATGTCCAATTTGAACCCTATGCCAATAGTAACTTCCCCATAATCCAGAGGTACACTGGATTCAAATCGAGGCATATCCTCTTCATCAGGCGTTCTGGTATAATTTTGTCTCAAAGGGGGCGCACACTTCTTATACCCAATACCTTTCTTGTTTCCCTTCAGTTGCTGAACGTCAATAATGTGATCAAGCACAAATTGGGAGTTAGAATAACTCTCCAACTTTTGCTTGATTGCATCATGCTCGCATTTGGCAATGGCTAATTCCTTTTTGGTTTCCTCAACAATGTTAATGTAATCATTTATACTAACTTGTTTATGATAAACAGTTTTTGTCACTTTAGAAACACTTTTCTTTAGAGTTTCAATTACAGATTTAAAATCCTTTTCGTTTCTGACCAGAGCCATATTCGCTTCTTTGCACTTGGACATTTCAACAACCAAACTTTGATTATGACTATGAAGCTTTCAGATTCAAGCTTCAAATCAGCACAATCATTACAAACACTAGGAGCAGGAGTTTCAGAATTTACCTGACTCGTAGAGGCTGAGACATTTGCCATAAAGGCAGTTTGAAAAGAAAAAGATCCATCTTCAGAGAAGAACTTCTCCATTTCTTGAGATGCTACAGCAGCCTTCTTAATCAGAATTGATTTCTGACATTTCAACTCCTCCGCTTCATTCAACAAGTCATTAAGATCAGAACTTGCTTCTTCCCTCACATCAGATTCAGAATGATAATAGCCCGAAGTAGAACTTTCTTCATCAGAACTCCCGGTATAACCCGAACTGTCGTCACTTTCAGAAAATTCTTCCTTATGAACGTGCTTGATGTGATTGATGATCTATGCATAACACGCTATTCCTCCTTTATCTTGATCACCTTCCCCAAGTTGTAAAGACCAATTAAACCCTTCATCAGCTTGAACGGTCAATGCTCGATTTGTGTTGGATGGTCCAGACTGGTTCTGGTTCGGATTGTTGTTCGTCGCTACCATCCTTCTTTCATGATTATCTTGATTGTCATTGACATTTGAAGTACTCGTCTGATTTCTGAATGGGTTTTGATTGCCTTGTTTACTTGGTCTCATGCACTCACGTTTGAAGTGCCCCTTTTCGCCACAATTGAAGCATGTAACTGCTTCTTTATCAAATCCGTACTTTGTATCCTGCTTACTTTCCAAAGAACTTCTCCCTGTTCGAACCATAAAATCCTTCGCCCTTCTAACAGCACTTGCGAACGCCCACTTTATATCCATCAACTCCATTTCATCACGGTTGATTTGTAGATAATCTTCGTTGGTCAAACTGATGTTTCCAATTTGACCTGCGACCAAACCGCAGTAAGCACTGACCATTGTATTAACGAGTTCCATATGTTCCTTTACTACTTCAATGCTAACATTTGAGAGGTTTGATGTATCAACTTTGACTGTGTTAGTGTTTAGGGGTGGAGGATTGTTGGTATAATGAGCTTGCTGTTGTTGTGGTTGGGCTTGTTGTGTTGGGATAGGAACATAAGCATTCGGATCAAACTGAGGTTGAGTAGTGGCAACTGGAGGTGTAAAAGGAAGAAAAGGACTTCCAAATTGAGGTCTAGAATAAGCCTGAGCTTGAGCACTCAAATGCGCTGGCGGAAGATAGGCACTCGGATCGAAGACCGGAGGTGGAGCTGATTGTGGAAACGGAAAAGAATTTGTATTTGATACAAACACCGTTTGTAACTTTGGTTGCTGAGCTGAACTGGAACTAAATAACGGGTTAAAACCTCCTCCAAGATACATTTCGGTATTTTGAGGAGCAGGAATTCATTTAGCTTTCCGAATTTCTTCATCATTCTTGTGTTCCAGCTTTTGTATGAATTCATAGATATTGACATTTTCAGCATCTAGAACACCGGTATGCTTTAAAAGCTCAATGTATGGGCTCCACTTTGGTGGTAGAGAATCAACAAACCGTGCAACGACTTCCTGTTGAGTTGAATTAACACCATAAGCAAACATTTCACTAATCAAATGATAAAAACGTGTAGTAATATCATTTAGAGTTTCATTTTCCAAGAACTGAAATGATTCAAACTCTTTCTTCAATAGATCATGACGTGTCTTTCTAGTAGCTGCACTTCCTTCTCCTCTTGCTACCAAAGCATCCCATAATGATTTCGTGTCCGTACAATAAGAGAATTGATGATAGATTTCTTTGTGAAGCGCTTGTGTAAGAATAGCAAATGACTTTTTCTCTAAGTCATAGGCTTTCTTGTCATCTTCATGCATATTAGTAAAACCCGCTGCCGTTGATACTGCTACATCGAGGGCATTGTTGCGTGGAGTAATGAAACACCTCCATAGATCGGTGCTTTGCCCTTGAACGTATGTATGGAAACGACCTTTCCATGATGGAAAATCGTTCATATGATTCAACTTTGGTGGGCGATTGTTGCTGCCCGTTTCGCTCTCGCCGAGCAAAAGATTTTGAATATTTTGATTTTGATTAGATACAAGTGCCCATTGTCCTGCACTTATGGAAGGTTGACCAAAAACATTTTTGACCCAAGCTGCTACAGAGGCTGATCTTGATCTGGTCGCGAGTCCATACTCCAATCCCACGGACTTGTGCAGCTCATATTTGATGTATGAAGTGGAATACCTGATCAAATTCTTGAAAACACACAGTTAGAACACTTTTACAAGTCCTCTGTATAAAATTGACAACAGATGACGAAACACTTTCCACGAAACGGATCGGTTTGGTCGAAATGTGTTATGACGAAACGTAAACTTGTTTCGTCGTAATGTATGACGAAACGCAAATTTTCGTCGAATATCTTATGACGAAACGCAAGTCTGATTCATCGAACAACCTTATGACGAAACGGAAATCTTGTTCCGTCGCTTGTTCGTTTCGTTGAGGATAATGTTCAGACAAGTGGGTCAAGTGGGTGAGAGTTGGTAACCTTTTTCAACTATTGGTAACCTTTTTCAACTTAAATGATAACACTTACTGACACAGTGTACCAATTTTCAACGAAACGTCATACCTGTTTAATCTAACAGTATGGCAAGAATATAAAATTGATTTTAAACCTTTTTCTATTTCTTTTAATTTCAAATTCAAGAGAGAGGCTCAAGAACAGTTTGAAGAAACTTTGAAGATATGAAGAACAAAAACCCAGATACTTGAGTTTTCCGGTAAGATAACAACTTTCCGAAACACGAATTTTGACAAGACTTTCACTAAAAACCCCATTTATCACTTGAACAATCAATCTAACAAGGTTTTTAACAAAACTCTTTAACAACCAACAAAATTCAAGCAGATTTTCAACACATTTCCAGAAAAAACATCAGTTTTTCAAGAACAAGATTTCAAGAAAATGATGAATAACAGTTTCCAATACTTGATAAAAAAACCAACTATGTTTGATTTTAAACAAGGATAAGAGCCAAGGCTCTGATACCACTTGTAGGTCCCGTTTTTCCGGTGAGGATCGATAACGAGAACCAATCCTTGTTTATAACAAACACGGTAACGGGTGCGGAATCCCCGTGACGGTGCAAATCAAACACAGTTAATAAAACAGTAAAACACATGAGGTATAATCAATGAAACGCAATCTATTGATCAAATGGGATGAGGACCAAGAACAAACAGATACAAATACAGTTTTGACAGAGTTTCTTTAAGGGTATTTTCTCATCTAGTCTCAAACTGAAACCAGACAGTGTTTATATAGTCCCTGGGCCTTAGTCTCGACGAAACACAAGGTGGGTCGACGAAACAAGCATTGGGCCAGTCATTGGGCCTGAAGCAGCCCATCAGACGACGAAACAAGAGTTGTTTCGTCGTGATGTCGACGAAATGGATTCTTTGAAGGTTGTTCTGTTTCGTCATGAGGTGTTCGACGAAACAAGTCTGTTTCGTCGAAGGCTGCAAAAGGTCTGTTGTTTGCTGCAAACAGACAGCAAACACAACAACGTATAAACATTACATACCAAATAGACACATTATACCCTTTCATGCAACATGCATTGTACCATTTCATAATGACCATTATACCCTTTCATGCAACATGCATTGTACGTATAACATTACATACCAAATAGAGACAAAATAAGTCAGACACAAGCAGATAGGAGGATATCCGACTTGGTCGACGCAAATACATACTCGATAAACGTTTAAAGACCGTACAAAATACAACCATAAGTAAGACTAGTTACAGACACAAAAAGGTGCACCAACAAATACCGGTACTGAACCGGTACCGTACCGTACCGGTACCGAAAATGTCAAAAGTGGGTACCGAATCGGTATCGAAAAAGCACCAGGTTGGGTAAATTCGGTACCGGTACCGGGTCTGATTTGCTCATCCCTAATTGGGGGTTAAGACGACCGTGTTCTGTATATCATCGGCTCATCTAATTGCAAGTGGCCACGACCTAAGCACATGGTGTAGGAATACACCTGACAGATGCTAATGCTATTTTAAAATGATTTTTATAACCAAATACGAGTTTGCCCAATTAGTGTATTCCCAATAAGGGAATTAAAGTTGTGAGTTGGTTAATCATGTCCCGGCATAGTTTCCAGGCCCCGTATGAATTGTCATGCTTGTAAAACTGATAACATGGGAAATAGTTTATCCAGAGTTATTTATGAAAATATATGTACCATTGTGTGCATGAAAATGATTTCGAACATTTTCAAAATATGTCAGTTATTTGTATTTACCAGTGTGACGTATCTTCAAAAGACTAGGTGATAGGTTGCAAGGTTACGAAATAGGCTAGAATGTGCTCGGTAATGGTTAAGAGGAATTTGCAACTCTTTGCATATGAAACCTAGTAGTCTATTATTTCATTTTGTAAATTTTCGATCCGCCTGTGGATCTTTTGATACATGCGTCTGTATTATATCTTGAACATTTGTACATTATTATTTGTTATAGTATTTTAAATCTGTAAAAGCACCAGATCGATGACGAACATCAAACATTGCACTTGATTCAAGACATGAAGAACAATCATATGAACAAGATAGAAATATGTAGAAGATGAATCTCTTTATTGATGAATCAGTCATCACAGATTACACAAACCAAAGGAGTATACATCATCTACAAGCTGGTTTAGATCACAAAGATCTAAACCTAGCTTTCTCTAAATTCACACAGTGATGGAGAATGGATCTTGTGAGAGGTGCACAAAGCTCTCAAGAGTTGCACAAAGCTTTTTCTAGTGTTTTTGTTGTCGTTGTGTCTATATTGTGTCTGTTGCCCTAATCCTATACAACACATATATATAGACTAGGGACCAAAACTCAGACAAAAGTGTAGCCTAAAACTTGGACAACTTGTCCAAGGATAAACCTTGGACTAAGTTTCAATACATGTACAATAAAGACCCTACAAATTGGAAGACATGCACTTATCACCTAAAGTGCATTAACAAACTCCCCCTTGATCAATGCATGGTCTTCGTGTGGTCTTGAATTCTTCATTATGTTGACTGTAACTTGGACTTCTGCTTTGGTTGACCAGAACTGATAAGCGACAGTTACCCTGCAGGAACTACACTTACAGTCTCCCCCTTAACTGTTGCTATCAGTTCTATCTGACATTGATATCTTCAGTCACCGGATATCTGTTGCTATCTGTTGCTATGTAAGTGCAGGGTAACTGTCGCTTATCAGTTCTGGTCAACCAAAGTAGAAGTCCAAGTTAAAGTCAACATAATGAAGAATTCAAGACCACACGAAGACCATGCATTGATCAAGGGGGAGTTTGTTAATGCACTTTAGGTGATAAGTGCATGTCTTCCAATTTGTAGGGTCTTTATTGTACATGTATTGAAACTTAGTCCAAGGTTTATCCTTGGACAAGTTGTCCAAGTTTTAGGCTAGACTTTTGTCTGAGTTTTGGTCCCTAGTCTATATATATGTGTTGTATAGGATTAGGGCAACAGACACAATATAGACACAACGACAACAAGATCCATTCTCCATCACTGTGTGAATTTAGAGAAAGCCAGGTTTAGATCTTTGTGATCTAAACCAGCTTGTAGATGATGTATACTCCTTTGGTTTGTGTAATCTGTGATGACTGATTCATCAATAAAGAGATTCATCTTCTACATATTTCTATCTTGTTCATATGATTGTTCTTCATGTCTTGAATCAAGTGCAATGTTTGATGTTCGTCATCGATCGGGTGCTTTAACAGTGGTATCAGAGCATGGTTACCGATTCAGAATGGTCTAACCGCCTTCCGAATCACCATTGCTCTTGATTTGATGTTTGTTTCCGCCAAACATCTTGAAGACGTGAAGATTTTGGTCCAGATATGAAGATATTCGAGCTGTGTTGGAGAGAACTGATGGGTTTTTGGAGATCTAGGGTTTTGATCCAAAAAAGGTTTGTCTGAGTTTAAAACTCTGTGTTTGTGTTTCCGGGGTTTTTGGTGAACCAGTGTGAAGTCACACTGGGGAGATAGTCCGGAGACTTGTTTCTGAGCTTTGTCCGAGTTTTAGAACGATCAGATGGTCAGAGTTTTAGAAACTTTAAATGGTCAGAGTTTTGGAAACTCCAAAAGGTCAAGTTTTGGAACCTCCAAAAGTCTGAGTTTTTTATTCTTTTAAAGTTTCTGAGTGTTAAAACTCATCATCAGAGTTTTAAAATCCATTCCGAGTTTTGATGTTCCGACTTTTAAACATAGAGATGTTGTTCTCTCTTAAAGTATGTTGTCCGAGTTTTTCTCCATTAAAGAAGAACCGAGTTTCATCGGTTTCCGAGTTTCAATCGGTCAAAAGTTTGACCGTTCAAAGTTACAAAGTTTCATCACTGTTCCGAGTTTTTATCTATTCCGAGTTTTATCCAATAGTCTGAGGTTTAACCTCTGTGTTAATTTATTCCGAGTTTCAAATCAGTTCTGTTCAGCGTTTCTGAGGTTTCTGTCCGAGCTTTGTTAAAGATTTCTGTCCGAGGTTTTTAAACTGTGTTCCGAGGTTTCAACTGTACAGAGGTTTCAACTCGTTTGACCTTTGTATTAACAGTTCGGAGTTTTTTTTAAATTCTCTTGACAAAAGCTTGACAATTGTTTCCGAGTTAAAAAACTTGCAAAGCTTGACAATTCTTTCCGAGTTAAAAGCTTGACAATTGTTTCCGAGTTAAAAGACTTGCAAAGTTTCCGAGTTTTAAAAGACTTGCAAAGTTCCGAGTTTTCGTATTGTTTACAAAAAGTTAAGTCTGAGTTTTTAATTCTCTTGACAATTGACAATTCTGAGTTTTTGCATGTCTGAGTTTTACATCCTCTAAACTTGTTCCGAGTTTAATTCTATGGTTCCGAGTTTTGAAGTCTGATGGTTCCGAGTTCCCTGTTAAAAGAGTTAAGTCTGAGTTTTATGTGTTTCCAGTTGTTCCGAATTTAACAACACTGTTTTTCCGAGTTTTAAACAGTCAAGACTTGTTTTTTTCCGAGTTTTCGAGTTTGGTATATATTTAGAGTTTTTTAACCAGCTGTGTTCTGTTCTGGGGTTTTTTAACAGTTCAGAGGTTCAGCACTGTGAGTGACTTTCAACTGTCTGGGCCTTTATCACAGTCTTAGTTTGAGGTCCGACCATTAAATCTGGTTTCGTGCTTCCGGGTTTCTTAAGAGTTTCCTTTATTTCCTTGCTTGTTTCGAATTCCTTGTACTCTAAGTACTACTCAATGATTTGATCCGAGGTATCAAGAGCTTTCGAGTTTTACGAGTTCCGAATTTTTCTAGAATTCCTGGTTACCTGGGTACCAGATTTTTAGCTAAATTTAGAAGTTAGTGTTGTTCGGAAGTTTCGAGTTGTGCATGTTCCGAGTTTTTCTAGTTATTCCGGGTTACCTGGGGTACCGGATAACTAACTAAGAGTCAGAATTATGCGTAGTTTGAAGACTTGAAGTCGGTTTCGGATTATCGAAAATTTTATGGTACTTATGTTGTCCGGATCAAGTGAGGAGGTGAAGAGAATAAGACTTGCTTGGATTTGTGTATTGTTTACAAAGAAAAAGGGGGAGTAAAAATTTTGAAATTCCTGTTTTCTTTGTAAACCAAAAGCTCGTGGTGCTACATCGAAACAAGTTCGTGTTTACTATCTTTGAGATTAACATAGTGTTAATCTTACCGGTGGCGAAGTGTTTATAACATGAAGCAAGTTAGAGCTAGTGTATGATTGAGTTTTGTCAAGTCTGTTCGAGGTTCAATCAAGTGCTGACGTGATGAAGCAAATTGTTCGTTTGGCAAGTAGTTGAAGGTCATGCCTTTATCGTATGCCGGTTAGAGTAGAGAAGATTAGTCTTCTTGGTACCTCTTCCAAGTGGGTGACTGATCAGATTCTCGAAATAGGGGTTCTTACAGTGAGGGGGAGATCAGAGACGAAAGTCATCGGGTAATTGGTGGATTTGTGAAGATACGAGATTGGATCTTGAAGATTCGAGATGAAATGATTTCAGACACTCGGTTGAAGACTCTGATCAAGATGGTGGATGTACTTTTACAAAGTTCAGTTTGTTATTAACTTATCGAACTGAGCTTCATGTCTTTGCGAAATTTGAAGTTTTTGATGTTAGGCATTGGAAATCCGACGTTTCGTTCTTCTACCGGTTAAGTTTGAAGATTAGTGTATCGAGCGATATTCTTACATGTGGTTGTAGGTCGGTTCACGTTAACTTGATTCGGGAGTAGTTTGAGGGGGAGGATCTACAGTGTTTGATGTTGGATTCTTCGGGTTTCTCAAAGCGGCCTTAAGTGATCGTCAGCAAGTCTTTAATTAGAAGGGTTGAAGATCGCTGTGCTCTACCTAAAAGATCAAATCTCAGCTAAAGTTGAAAGCATGCATGATATCATCAGTCAAGGGGGAGTCATATATAGGCTAGGGACTAAACCCGGACAAAACACATTGTCCGGGATACAAAACAATACAATAATCCAAAACACTAGAAAGTCGTCCGGAATGCCTTCAGCAATTGATAATCCTCATTATCATTGACTTTAACGTGGACTTCTGCTTTGGTTGACACAGAACTGATAAGCGACAGTTACCCGGCAGGAACTGCACTTACAAAATCCAAGACTTTCGCTGTACTATTTGTGTATTTGATATCATTCTAGTCACATACCCATCTGGGCCCACCAGAAAATATCAGGGTGTGACAAGTAAGAACAAGGATCACTTCATAGAAGCCGCAGATTTACATCTCAAGTTGAATTCATAAAACAAGTAATCGAAAAAGTTGAATTATAGATGGTTAAATCAATTGATTCATAACCCCCCACTCTGATACCACCAGTTTTTAAAAAATATATATTCTAGAAATAATTACAACAGACTGTTATTAAATTTAATATAGCATGCAATTAATATCAGAACACAAAGGATTGAATGTAGCATGCAATTCACTACAAAGGATTGAATAGCCATCTTCGATGTAAAGGCTGCAATAATCACAACTTAAACTTGTCTAAGATATTTACCAAGTGATTTCGTCGAATATTTCAAACAAGTTAAACGCCCAAATTTACGGACGGGTTGTGTAATAATGAACTGGCTAAGATATATAAATTAAAAGAAATATCTCTCGACATAAATCACAAAAAAAATCAAGCAATAGACATTTAAGAGAACTTGGCTTACAGTTTTCTTTTTATCTTCTTAGCATAGAAGCATTTATACTTCGATTTTGTGTGTCTACTTGAATGTTTATGGAAGAAATTGCACGTAACCAATAGGCCAGAACAAATAAATGTGACGCAACTAGTTTTAAATGAATTACTCTAGTGGAAAGTAAACAACAAATAAATGTGCTTAACGATCATAGGGTTCGTATAAAAAACAATGGGATGACAAATCCTGAAAATTTAAATAAAACAACCATTAACTTAGTTCAATAAATATAAAAGGATTACCTCCTCATGTCAATATTGCACCATATATATACAAAAATATATGGTTTAAGAAACCTCAATAAACTTTGAGATCGACTACGTCACACCGTGTTCATTTTTGTTTTGCTTGTTTCTTCTTCAACATGTTTGAACACCCCATGGTTTGTATCATAACTCCAACATCTCAATGTAACCTTCAAACACCACCCATTACATATAAGCGTACCAAAGTGAAATGTTTCTATACGCATTTACCACTAACAACACGTATTGAGTTATAATTCGCATGCAATACCGAACATCACTCCGTCTTTAGATATAATACAAATGACATGGTTGTATAACATGCCGAGCACAATTTGTGTATCTACAATAACTTACATATTTTCCCACTTGTCTTTCCAATTCTAGAAAAATGAATTCATTGTCGAAACTTCAATTCTAGACTAATTACTTGTCTTTTCTTCTTGAGGAAACATTCATAGGTTAAAGGCTCATTTGTGCACTGCACCTCAATGAATAATTTCTTGCAATTAAATTATCATTGATAAAAGGTATTCCTTTCTAAACTTGGTAATCATATGAGATTGGATTATAGATATGGCTTAGAAGGAAGTCAAAATTGCTTGTTCTATGAAGATCTACAAGGTTTATCTCATTTATCTATACATACCTGGCATAGTAGGTTTTAAATATCACTTGGTAAATAACTATTTTCCGGTTCGATCTTTTATGGCGATGGCATGCTAGCTAGCTTACAATAATATTTAGGGTTTTTTTTTTCTTTTTGTTTTTATGGCCATGGCAACCTGGCTTACAATATAGTATCATCAATCATTATTCACAGCTAGCTATTCGAAAAATGGTAATAGAAATGTATTGCACAATGTAGCGTTAGATTCGTGCTAATCAAGCTAAATGTGATCTTGTGCCACACCTTTAGCACCTTTTGCACGCAATACTATGGTTTAGTATATATTTTTATCATTCGTAGTATATCACAAAATTTGTTTTTATGTAATTTGAGCTAACATTATATTGCTATCATTGCTGAAACAGTTATCCCTTCCGAATGGATAACTTATTTGTAAAATGGTTAAACCTCTAATTTCCCTAAAGTATTGAACTCTTGTTTTGTGTTTATTGACTCCTATCTAAACTCATTTGGGGCCTACATACTCACAACACATATACTTGCAGGATGTTTTATTCACCCTTTTTAACCTAGCTACATGTGACAATACAATGGCAAAATATAACTCATACGCCTGCGATCACGGACAACGATTGTCTGGGAAGCCCAAGCTCACCATCTCCGGTTATGAGGAAAACCCGCCGCCCAAAGGGCCACTGAATCAGATTCGAACTTGAGACATGTGGTCTTCAACTCCTGAATCGTCGTGCATAAAAATATATATTTGTGGGATGTTTTATTCACCTACATAAAGACAATTAGGTGAAAAAAATAGGACATGAAGGATTAGATTTGTAAAATTAAACAAATTGGGTTAGAATTGTAAATCTTTCTAGGTTAAAAAGATTATAAAGCCACACTCCTTGTTCTTCGTTTGTCAGTTCCACATATCGACCCGCCGCAGCCGCCAAACTATACTAGATGGCCACTGCTCTAGCGTCTGGGATTGATGAATTCTGGCCTCCCGATATGTCAAAATTATCGGTGAGTGGTATTTGATTTTTAAATTCTTTTCATCTATATTCTTCTTAACTTGTTCGGAGCAAGCCTTGTTGTGATCAGAAACTGTTTCTGGTTTTTATTTCAGTCCTTTTTTTTTTCATGACGTACAATCGGTATTATCATGCAGGCTGTTGAAGAACGATCGTTGACTGTTCAAAGGATTTCGGAAGACAATCTCGTTTCAGGTAACTGTTAATCGATTAAATGCTGTATTCATTTAACAAAACCTTCTAGATCTATCGCAATTTAAGGAAGTTTTTATATAAATTTTGAGCCGATTTGTGGATCTACAATTTACTATATATTTTTTCGGGGCTTGATTTGCTGTTTTTTCATATCACTCACTGTGTAAGATGAATTTTAACAAAGATATGATATAATTTGATCTAACTAATTAGGTAGTATATGATATAATTTGGTATTTTATGAGGTTCAACGTTCATATTGGGCTTATTGTTTTATGATATCTGAAGGTACTCCAAGTGTGATATCTGGGATGAGTCATGGCCTTAGATGGATAGTATACGAAACCCTAGAAAGCAAAAAAGCGCCGACTGACGTCTCCAACGATACGTTCATCTTCAGCAGCTGCCCTCCTTTTCTCTTCGTTTCATTGGAAAGAGTTGTTGCTTGATTCCATCGGTGTGCTCATAATTCGTATTTTTTTGAAACTCTGTAAGTATATTCATTTCTGTAATATTTTCAAACACGCGCTTTCTTGCATCTTTGTATGCACTTTTTTTTAACAATGTAATTTCGACAAAGTTCTTATGTTCATAAATTGCTAAATTAATTTGTGGATCTGTATGAATTAGAATATTTGTTGCTGCATTTGGATTGTCGTGTTGTCTGTTATACTCTCTAGGCTCTAGATTCTGATATCTGATGAGCACAGGGATGAAATCCTGTCTTCAATTGCATTCGAGTCGAGATTTTTATTCCCGTTTTCGTTGTTTAATTAAATCTAGATCTACGTGTGTTTACCATTACTTTCATGCCTAACTTTAATACAGAGTTAGTTCCATCTTATAATTCATAGGTAGGGTTAATTTTATTAATATCTCAACTCTTGTGTATTTTTCTTGATAAAGCAATCAACTTCATCCAACCCGAAACCGGACAAAGCATCAAGACCGATGGATAAGAAATTTGTGAAGAATCAGGATTCCAAGAAAGTACCCGTGGGTCCAAAAGTCCAGCCATCGAAAAGGAACAACAGAAAAGGGGAAAACCCTATGCGAATCCCACAAATCACAGAGCCATGTTCTGGTTCTAGACTCCCAACTATATCGATCTGCAGGAAAGCTGCATGTAAAGCTGTGGTTTATGATGTTGACGGCTTCTGCAAGAGATGTTCTGCAAGAGGTATCTACTTCGACCTGGCTTCTTTTGTTTAAAAATGGGTCGGGTCCGGTTGGGTTGAATTGGGTGCACGTTTTATGTCCAAATTGTACTTTTTAAAAAATCATTAGTACATCAATTAAGATTACAATAACCATACTTTTCCAATAATAATAATAATTTGTTTTTTTTGAACAAAATGATTTAGGTGACCTGTGCTTCTGCTAGCTAGTTTTTTGTGTTACATGACCCGAACTGACCCTTCAATTCCTATGCATGTTTTATTTTTCCCCTTGTAGAAGGCCCTGTTCCTCAAATTGAAGGAACATCTGAACCAGACACTATACTTAAAGCCCGAGACTCTGGGAAACTGCCACAACTAACTTGGGGTGAAGATCGAAGAGGCTTGGATGATATATCAGGTCCAGAATTGAGTGGGCTTGGTCATAAGGTCAAGCCCAACACTTCAAAAGCTGACGAGTCACCATCTATGTCTAACGGGCTGGACACGAATATCGTCATAGTTCTTGATGTAGATGATGAAGCTGCTCCAAATGATATCCCTAGGGATGAAGCAGATCACCGTGGTGGTGGATCAGAAAACTCGGCCCAACATGGGCCAAATGTGGAAGTGGCAGCTGTTAACTCCCAGGCTGGGGCTAGCTACAGTCAGTCTTCTACAATTGTGCAGTTCTAGGATGAGTCACGGGTTGATTGAGGTAAAATAACAGATGAGTGGGCTTCTGAGAGGGTTTGGTTGATTGGGGTATAAACACTTTGTTGGTGCACTTATGTCTGTACTTTGTCTGTATTCGGTCACGATGTAAAACGATGTCGTTGTTAGGCTTGTAAGTTTGACCAAGTCAACCATCCTCCTGGTTTGACTTGGCCAAACAGTCAACATTTTGGTTGAAATGTGTCTGTGTCGAAGGATGTGTCACGAAGGATTGCTTATCCTTCGATGATGATGAGCTCGAAAGATGGACCTTCGATGGATGGACCACGAAAGATCACATCTTTCGTGGTACATATGGATCCTTCGAGCTGTTTCTGGTCGAAAGATGATCTTTCGATCAGACTGTTTGATCCTTCGACCAGACCTGCTGTGTTGGGTATAAATACCCGTGTGTTATGTTCATTTCAGTAGTTAGCCATTTTTAGACAAAGTGAGAGCATTCTGCTAAAAGAACACACACACACACGAAAGATAGAGAGAGTTTATAGAATACATCTGTAAACCTTGTGCTTGTAACCGAACCTTTCATACGCATTAATACAAGTGGTGTTAATCTTTGAATATTGTGTGTTGTGTTTATCATTGTGATTGTTCTATCCCGGTTTGCATGCTAGCTTGGATTCCGCACTCGCTAGTGTGTTAGACATAACAAGGAATAGGTTAAACCTCAACCTCCGAGGGACCTACAAGTGGTATCAGAGCCGTGGCTCTTTTCCTTGTTAAAAACCGGGTTTTTACAAGACTTTGGAGTGTTTTTGCTCAAAAACTCACTTGGTTTTGAACTCGTTTTTACTGTTTTTCTCGCCTTTCCAGTTGTTAAAACGTGTTCTATACTAACCGGGTGTGTTGCATGTCGGGTTGGGTAACTTAAAAACTCATTTTTGAGGTGTTTGGTGATTTCCGGCCAAAATTCCGGCTTCTCCGGTGACCGGTTTTCTGGATAAGTTTATTATATTTTATGTTTCAAATCATGGTTTTGGCAGAAAGCATGGTCTGACCATATCTTCCGCAGAAAGTTTCTTCCAACCCATCACCTTTTTCACCAACCTGTCATCCTTTGTCAACTGTGTCAGAACCGTTCGAAAGATATCCTTCGAACTCGAAAGACCATCTTTCGATCAGTGGAGGTTCGATAGATCAATCATCCTTCGAACCAAGGAATCATTTCGAAGCATACATCTTTCGGTCTACAGTTCTTTTTCGAAAGACCAGGATCCTTCGATAGGGGAGTCTTTCGAAAACAATTGTTCGAAACTCAACAGTGATCTTTCGAACACTGTTGATCCTTCGAACAAGCTTTGATCTTTCGATCCTTAGTCTGTTTATGCTTAACAGTTTGTGATTTTCAGGTTATTATTTTTCTTGATCAAAAATGAATTCGATGTGGGGTGTTCCGGTAAATGCAGAGATGTATTTTGGTACTCCAGCTCCGGATTCGGGTTCGCAAGCTAATGCTACATCTACCGGTCAATGGGCATTCGTATCAAATCAAGCTCCAAGTGTTCAAAGCATTTTACTAAGCGAAAGTGAAACGGGAAGTTTGAATAGGCCTCCAAAGTTGATGCATTTAAGTGAATATCCGGGATGGTTTGACAGATTTCATACATATGTCCTTGGTCAAAATACAGAACTGTGGTTGCGCTTCATCACAGATTTTGATCAAACGATAGAGGTTGCCGCTTCATCTGCTGCTACGTTTGCTGATCTTACGGAAGATCAGAAGAAGGTCTATGACTTAGAAAAGAAAGCATATGCCATTCTTACTCAGGCGTTAAGCAAAGACATTTATCATCAATTTGTCAGTTTCAAGACAACGAAGAAGTTGTGGGACGCATTGAAGATAAGGGGCATAGGAAATGAAGCAACACGTCAATTAAGAAAAGATCTGCTAAAGAAAGAGTTTGATGGTTTTGTTTGTATGCAGAATGAATCTCTAGGAGATTTGACAAGTCGATTTACTCATTTGCTGACTGAATTGGCAAATACTGGGGTTGTAACAACTTCAGCAGAGATAGTGAAGAAGTTTGCAGATGCACTGCCACCTCAATGGAGTAATTTCTTAGAAATCATGAAGTACAATGGCACTTTGGATACAACAAGCTTCAGTGATTTTGCTCAACTCCTGGAAAACAAGAATCAGGAAGAAACTCTCAAGGCAAAAAGAGTTGCAGTGCCACAAAATCCTGAAATTTATTATGGAACTTCTAGCACTTCTACAAAACCTTCTTCACACGCTCCAATTCAAACAGCATTTGTGTCTAGCACGAGCTTGTATGGCACTCCTCCTCCAACAACAGATATGTTTGGAAATCCGCTTAATCCAGCTCCTCAACCAGCACCACAACAGCAACAGCCAATCAGAGCAACTGATATGTTCGGGAATCCACTTCCTCCTCAACAGCAAGCGTGTTATGGAAGCGCATCATCTGCTGGTCAACAATCAAAGCCAAATACAGTACGGCTCGACACCTCAAGCTTTTCTAAAGTCAGTGTGGAAGTAGCAAAGGAACACATGGAGCTGCTAAACATTGTGGTGAGCGCATACTGTGGATTAGTGGAAGGTCAGATTGGGAACATTAATCTGACACAAGAAGACTATCAGCAGATTGATAAGGATGAGATGGATTTGATGGACATCAAATGGGCTTTCGCCAGTGCTGTAAGGAGAGCAAAAGATTTCATGGAAAGAACTGGAAGAACTAGCTTGGAAAGCAAGAAAGACACCAAGTATGGGTTCGACAAGCAAGCTGTAAAGTGCTTTAACTGTGGTGAAAGGGGTCATTTCAAAAGGGAATGCACAAGACCAGCTCAGCATGGAAACCAGAATCCTTTCAGAAACCAAGGCAACCAGCAGAACCAGAACAGGAACAATGTTCGTACGCTGGTACCTGTCAACAACCAAAGCCAAGGAGGACCATCAAATGCCAACCAGGCACTTGTGGTTCAAGTAGATGAAGGTTGTGACTGGTCACTACAGTTGGGAAATGATGCTCCGGATGGAACGGCGTGTTTTGCTGAGATTGTCAAGGATCTTAATCACACCAGTGGTGGAGAATCTTCCGCCAATGGTGGTGACTCTTCTGAGGATGAAGACTCTTCTGGTTACAGCAGAAGTTCGGATGAAGAATCCTCGAGCTCAGGTGATGATCATGTGGATGAGACATCAAATGCGTTAATCGATGCAGATATTGATGAACTCTTGGAAGAAACTGCAGCAGGAATTCAAAGAAGATCTATTTTGGTGGATCAAGCTGCTTATTCTTCGTCTTCTCTCCATTCAGCCTTTATGGCTAATGTCGACAGTTCATCAAGTCAGGTATGTGTCGATGAACTCACTTCTGTTAGCTGTGATAATTGTGATAGTTTGAATGTTAAATGTGCTGATTTAGAGGCAAACATGTCTGAGTTGCAAGGCAAACATGATGCTTTACAAGCTAGTTTGTTTGACTTGCAAGACAAACATGTTTCTATGAATGATAGGTGGTGTAAATTGCAAAGCAAACACGAGGCTTTGCAAGAGAAATATGATGTGACATTTATTCACAATCAGAAATTGACCGTTGATCTGTCAAAATGCACTGAAGCCAACATGTTTTATGAAAACCATGAAAAGGAATTTAAGTCAATGATTGAAACATTAAAGAAAGATAAAACAGAGTTGACTAAAATGGTTTCCAGAAAACAAACTGACATTAATTTGTATATAACTCGTCTTGAGGTAATGCAAAAGGAAATGGCTTGTGTTAAAACAGAAAGTGAGGCGATCCGACTCAAGTTAGACAGTTATTTGAGTTCTAGCTATGTGTTGGATCACATCATTGATGTTCAGAAAGAGAAACGGGATGTCACATGCATAGGGTACAAAAAATGTCCACCACCCGTAAGAAACAATTTTGATGCACTGCCTGATGAGGAGTATAGAACTCATTTTGAACCATCTGTTCCTTTGGACGTTGAGGAATTTGCAACAGGGCTCGGATACAAGAAAGAAGTATCATCCGATTCAGATGTGTCAGCGGATACATTTGTAACCGCTGAACAGAATAAGGATCCTCCAGTTGTGATTGAGGATGCTGATTCTTCTGATGATGAGTCTGATGATACCGATTCAGCAAAGTCTGATGCGGTGATAAACGAAGAGGACATACCTCTTGAGAATCATATTCTGTGTGATCCTCCTGCAAAACCTGCTAAGACTGTTGCAATCGAGTCCTCGTCTGCACAAGAGTCGGAGAGTGTGGATTTGCTGTACACTCTAGTTGGTGATGATAAAATTTATTCAGACAAAGATTTTCCTATTAAGAATGTTAATCAATCTCTAATTAGTAAAGTCTTTGAAAATTCAACAAGTAAGTTTTTGGGTAAGAAAGGACCACATGTTACAGTCACACAGTGTCCTCCTATCCCAAAGGCTGAAGTTAGAAAACAATTTGGGAATAAGAAATTACCAACAGTGCAAACCCAGCAAAATCATACCAAATCCAAAGGTAAGGCACCGACTCAAAGTCAAAAGAAGCCGAATCAGAAGAAGAAGAAGAATGTGAACTTTGTGAAATCGAAGGGAACGGACAAAATTGAAAAGTTTGCAAATCAATCTAACTTAGATTTTGTCCAGAAAGTAACAGTGATGAAAAGGAATGAACCAAATAGTTCAAAACCTAGTACCTCGGGATCACAAAGTTCATCATCGGCAAGATGACCACATGATACTTCGGGGTTTGTTGAACGAAGATCATGTTTTGAATGTGGTACAATCGGGCATATCATTCGAAATTGCCCATATCTTCATAAGTTGAAAGCCAAAGAAGATGATCCCCGTGAACGCAATCACCAGAGGCGATCTGTTTCTGTAAAACAAGATCCCCGACTCATAAGAGAAAGGGAAAAGAAACAGAAACGCCAACAGGTCAAGAAAATTGAAAAGGCGATTAAAACTGATGTGGTTCAAAAGCAATCTGTTTCAGTTAAACCAGAAAACTCCAAATTTTCAAAAACTTCGAACAATCATGAAGTTAAATTTTCTAACAATCAAGCTGGTAAAACTCAACAGACCTGGAAACCAAAATCTGTTATTGAATCAGGGGGACCATCACAATTTTCAAATCATCAAAGAATAGAGGTTATTGTTGTTGATGAAAATGGAAGACCCAAGACCACAATGGCTTGGGTCCCCTTCTCCAACTAATTATGTGAGTTCATGTGCAGGGTGTTCCAGGAGGAACTATCAGTAGTCATTGGATTGTTGATAGTGGGGCATCCAGGCGGATATATTACGGGTGAAGGAATGATTTCCTGGAGGTTATGTTGCTTTTGCTGGAGATAAAGGCGGATATATTACGGGTGAAGGAATGATTTCCAACGGGGTTGTTAGCTTTGATAAGATCAACTTCGTACAACAACTTGATCACAATCTTCTTAGTGTTTCTCAAATTTGTGATAAGCAGTTCTCAGTACACTTTGATGCTAATGGATGTTATGTGCTGAAACCCGGCTTCAAAATTCCAAAAGAATGGATTCTCTTGTCGGCTCCAAGGATAAATGATTTGTATGTCCTTGATATGAGCCAAGCTATCACAACGTCTGCACAAGCAACTTGTTTCGTTTCCAAAGCCACAGAAAAAGACACAATCTCTTGGCACAGACGAATGGGTCACATTCACTTACGCAAAATGAATCATTTGGTGTCAAATGAATTGGTGAATGGTGTTCCTCTTAAAAACTTCCATCTTCAAGACGTCTGTGTTTCGTGCCAAAAAGGAAAACAAACGAAGAAGCGACACCCTACAAAGAAAGTCAACACGGTGGCTGTTCCTCTTGAACGTTTGCACATGGATTTGTTCGGTCCTGTCAAGCACAAAAGCATTAGGAATGATCAATATTGCCTCGTGATAACTGATGATTATTCCAGATTTTCTTGGGTGGCTTTCATGGCACATAAGAGCGAAACCTTCGGTATTATCAAAAACTTGATCATTCAGATTGAGAATCTTTACAACTTGAAGGTTAGGCGAATACGCAGCGACAATGGTACAGAATTCAAAAATCATGCAATGGCGGAGTTTTGCACTTCAAAAGGTATTCTTCACGAATTTAGTGCAGCTTATACTCCTCAACAGAATGGCGTCGCTGAACGTAAGAACCGCACATTGATCGAGACTGCTAGGACTATGTTGGTAGAGTCGCACCTGCCCATTCCATTTTGGACTGAAGTTGTGTCCTCTGCATGCTATACGTTGAATCGAGTCCTTACAGTCAAAAGGCACAACAAGACCTGTTTTGAGCTTATCAACAAACGGAAACCAGATTTGTCATATCTTGAACCGTTTGGAGCTCCTTGCACAATTATCGATCCTAATGGAAAGTTTGGGGCAAGAGCAATTGAGGGAAACTTTCTTGGGTATTCCACCCCGAACTTAAGAGTCTGGAATCTAGAGACTAAAAGGGTCGAGGAATGGTCTGAAGTCAGAGTACAAAGACACACTTTGCCGGTTAGAAATCCTGGTCAGCCTTGGATGTTTGAGTACGATGACTTTTTCAATTCGATCAATGTTGAAGCAGTTGAAGAAAATGCTGCAGCAATGATGTTTTTCGAGAGCGACAATGCAACAGATTCACCGTTGGTTCGTCCCATTATTGTCAATCAAGAACCATCTTCAGTGAACAACAATGCTCTCGACAATGAGGACTTTCACGATGCTACCGAATTGAACGAATCTTCAGAGGATGATGAATTTCTCGATGCAGATCAAGAGGCTCCAGCAACAGCAGTACATGGTACTTCAGAAGGTACACCTCCAGTAGATCTCCCTAGAACAGCTGAAGCTACTGGATCATCCTCTTCGTCAATTCCGGGTCTTGAATTGATTGTTGATCTCAATCTCAACAATCTGGGTACAAATATCTCAGTTCCAGATAATCCAGAAACAAGGATTCACAATACCCATCCTCAACAAAACATCATCGGAAATGTACAAAGTGGCGTTCAAACGAGAAACATGTTGCGGAACAACAACAATGCAGGCTTGTATGCAACTATCCGAGAATCTGGTCAACAGAATGATTGGTCTTTCGCGTGTTATGTCTCACAGGAAGAACCAAGAACTTGGAAAGATGCTTTGAAAGATAGCTCATGGGTTGAAGCGATGCAGGAAGAACTGCAACAATTCCAGAAGCTTGGTGTCTGGAAACTCGTAGAGAAACCTGCTGGTTATAAGAAGATTGGTACCCGTTGGGTGTTTAAATGCAAAAAGGATGACCGTGGAATCGTTATTCGAAACAAAGCAAGGCTAGTCGTTCAAGGTTTTCGTCAGATAGAAGGGATCGACTACAACGAAGTCTATGCACCTGTTGCACGTCTAGAAGCAATTCGGATTTTTCTGGCTTATGCTTCATTCAAGGGTTTCAAGGTATACCAGATGGACGTGAAAAGTGCATTCTTACATGGTGTGGTGGAAGAAGAGGTGTACGTCGAACAGCCTCCAGGTTTTGAAGATCCTATCCATCCCGATCGGGTTTGGTTGCTCAACAAAGCTCTCTATGGCCTTCATCAAGCACCGCGAGCTTGGTACGCAACCTTATCTAATTATCTGCTGGAAAATGGATTTCGCAGAGGTCTTATCGACTGTACTCTTTTCATCAAAGAACAAGATGGAGATCTTCTACTGGTACAGGTATACGTTGATGATATTATATTTGGTTCTACTAATGATGTTTTGTGTAGGGATTTCGAGCGTGTAATGCAGGATAAATTCGAGATGAGTGCTATGGGGGAAATGACTTTCTTTTTGGGCCTACAAGTACAACAAACCGAGTCTGGGACTTTCATCCATCAGACTAAATATGTTGGTGACATCTTGAGCCGGTTCCAGATGTCTGATGCAACGCCCATCGGTACCCCATTGCCACAAAATCACGGAATTACTCCAGACTTGAAGGGTGAAGCTACGAGCCCCTCATACTACCGCGCGATGATCGGATCTCTTATGTACCTCACAGCATCAAGACCAGATATAATGTACCCAACGTGCCTGCTTGCCAGATATCAAGTCAACCCGAAGGCCTCACATCTTGCAGCTGTAAAAAGGATTTTTCGTTATTTGAAGGGTTACCCTGACACCGGTCTGTGGTACCCTAGGGATAATAACTTTGACTTGATCGCATTCAGTGATTCTGATTTTGGCGGATGCAAAATCGATGGCAAATCCACAACGGCTGGATGTCAGTTTTTGGGAAATCGCCTAGTCACATGGCAGTGCAAGAAGCAGACGTGCGTCGCTACATCAACATGCGAAGCTGAATACATTGCTGCCTCAAGTTTGTTGGTGCACTTATGTCTGCACTTTGTCTGTATTCGGTCACGATGTAAAACGATGTCTTGTTAGTCTTGTAAGTTTGACCAAGTCAACTATCCTCCTAGTTTGACTTGGCCAAACAGTCAACATTGTGTTTGTAAGATGTTGGGTCGAAGGATAAGTCATCGAAGGATTGTTTTATATCCTTCGATGATCAGCTCGAAACATGGACCTTCGATGGATGGACCCCGAAAGATCACATCTTTCGTGGTACATGTTGATCATTCGATCTGTTCCTGGTCGAAAGATGATCTTTCGACCGGTCTGCATGATCCTTCGACCGAACCTGCTGTGTTTGGGTATAAATACCCTTGTGTTGTGTTCATTTCCAGGGTCAGACATATGAGACATTGAGAGCATTCTGTTCAGAGAACACACACACACGAAAGATAGAGAGAGTTTATAGAATACATCTGTAAACCTTGTGCTTGTAACCGAACCTTTCATACGTTTAATACAAGTGGTGTTAATCGTTGAATAGTGCGTGTTGTGTTTGTCATTGTGCTTGTTCTATCCCGGTTTGCTATCTCGGTTGGATTCCGCACAACCGGGTTGGTTAGTATACAAGGATTAGGCGACTAGATCCTCCCCTAGCCGGACCTACAAGTGGTATCAGAGCCTTGGCTCTTCTCCTTGTTAAAACCGAGTGTTTTCGGGTGTTTCTCGGGTTTTAAAGTTCATATTTTTCTGGAAATATTGCTGTTTTTGCTGTTTGTTCTTATAAAAACCTTGTCACATTCCATTATCACATGTTAAAAATGGGTTTTTAGTGAAGTTTCAAGCAAAAACTGGTTTCGGTTTGTAGTCGGTTTGCAGAAATATTCATATTTCTGGGTTTGTTCTTCATTGTGTTCTTGATAGTTTATTCATTTGATCTTAAAATTTGAATATTGAAACTTGTTTGTGCTTTGGAAGTTGTGAACTGATTAAAATATTGGGATCATTATCCGGTTGGTGAAAGACCTGCATATTCAGACCTGCAAGATATGGTCTGAACATACTTTCTGCCGAAAGTTCTCACCAACCCGTCAACTTTTTCACCAACTTGTCATCGTTTGTCAACTGTGTCAGAGCTAGTTCGAAAGATATCCTTCGAAGTCGAAAGGTCATCTTTCGACCAAAGGAGGTTCGACAGATAGTTATCCTTCGAGCATCCTTCGAAGTGTGAAACTTATCTTTCGTTCCAAGGAATATTTTCGAAACATATATCTTTCGGTCCACTGCTCACTTTCGAAAGACTAGGATCCTTCGATTGGGGAGTCTTTCGAAGTCATCTGTCGTGTGTATCTTTCGGTCTACAGTACTTTTTCGAAGGATAAGGATCCTTCGGGTGGAGAATCCTTCGAAAACATTGCTCGAAACTCAACAGAGATCTTTCGAATCCTGTTGATCCTTCGAACAGGTGTGGATCTTTCAATCATCAGTCTGTTTGTGCTTAACAGTTTGTGCTTTTCAAGTGTCTTTGGACAGGTATCCTTCGGCTGATTAAAAATGAATCCAAGGTGGAATACTTTGGTAAACACAGATATGTATTTTGGTACTCCGTCATCCTCCGCACCGGTATCTTCACAAGCTAATGCGGTTTCTACCGGTCAATGGGCATTTGTATCAAATCAAGTTCCAAGTGTTCAAAGCATTCTTTTAAGCGAAAGCGAAACTGGAAGTTTGAATAGACCTCCAAAGTTGATGCATTTATATGAATATCCAGGATGGATTGATAGATTTCATACATACGTTCTTGGTCAAAATACAGAGTTGTGGTTGCGGTTCATCACAGATTTTGATCAAACAATAGAGGTTGCTGCATCATCTGCTGCTACGTTTGCAGATCTTACAGAAGATCAGAAAAAGGTGTATGATTTGGAAAAGAAGGCATATGCCATTCTCACTCAGGCGTTGAGTAAAGATATTTATCATCAATTCGTCAGTTACAAGACGACAAAAAGGTTGTGGGACGCGTTGAAAACAAGGGGCGTGGGAAATGAAGCGACACGTCAATTGAGAAAAGAACTGCTGAAGAAAGAGTTTGATGGTTTTACGTGTATGGAAAATGAGTCGTTGGGTGATTTGACAAGTCGATTTAATCACTTGTTGACTGAATTGACAAATTTTGGGGTTGTTACAACTCCTGTAGAGATTGTGAAGAGGTTTGCAGATGCATTGCCACCTCAGTGGAATACATTCTTGGAAATCATGAAGTACAATGGTACTTTAGATACAACGAGCTTCAACGATTTTGTTCAAATTCTAGAAAACAAGAATCAGGAAGAAACTCTGAAGGCAAAAAGAATTCCCGTGCCTCAAAATCCTGAAATGTATTTTGGGACTTCTAGCACCTCTACAAAACCTTCTTCGCATGCTCCAATTCAGACAGCATTTGTGACTAGCACTGACATGTATGGCAATACTATCCAAGTGCCGGTTCCTCCAAAGACAGACATGTATGGAAATCTGCTGGAACCAGTCCCTCAATCAGCACCACAACAGCAACGACCTCTCAGACCAACTGATATGTTCGGAAATCCTTTACCAACAATAGATATGTATGGGAATCCACTTCCTCCTCCTCAATCTACAGTTCCAACAGACATGTATGGGAACCCACTTCCTCAACAACAGCAAGCTTGTTATGGAAGCACATCATCTGCTGGTCAGCAATCTAAGCCAAATACAGTACGGCTCGACACCTCAAGCTTCTCTAAAGTTAGTGTGGAAGTAGCAAAGGAACACATGGAGCTGCTTAACACTTTGGTGAGCGCATACTGTGGGTTAGTGGAAGGTCAGATTGGCAACATTAATCTGACACAAGAAGACTATCAGCAGATAGATAAAGAGGAGATGGAGATGATGGATATCAAGTGGGCCTTTGCAAGTGCTGTTAGGCGAGCAAAGGATTTCATGGAGAGAACTGGCAGAACCAACTTGGAAGGCAAGAAAGACACCAAGTATGGGTTCGATAAACAGGCCGTTAAGTGCTTCAACTGTGGTGAACGTGGCCATTTCAAGCGTGAATGTACAAGGCCATCTCAACATGGGAACCAGAATCCCTTCAGAGGTCAAGGCAACCAGCAGAACCAGAACAGGAACAATGTTCGCACATTGGTGCCTGTCAACAATCAGACTCAAGCAGGACCATCAAATGCCAACCAGGCACTTGTGGTTCAAGTAGATGAAGGCTGTGATTGGTCAATCCAGTTAGGAAATGACGCACCAGATGGAACAGCTTGTTTTGCTGAGGTGGTTAATGATCTTAAACACACCAGTGGTGGAGAATCTTCCACCAATGGTGATGTATCTTCTGAAGATGAAGACTCTTCTGGTTATAGTGGAAGCTCGGATGAAGAATCCTCCACTTCAGGGAATGATCAGGTGGATGACACATCAAGTGTGTCAGTCGATGCAAGTATTGATGAGCTTTTGGAGGAAGCTGCAGCAGGAATTCAAAGAAGATCTATTTTGGTGGATCAAGCTGCTTATTCTTCGTCTTCTCTCCATTCAGCCTTTATGGCGAATGTCGACAGTTCATCAAGTCAGGTATGTGTCGACGAATCCATTTCTGTTAGCTGTAATAACTGTGATAGTTTGCATGTTAGATGTGCTGAGTTGGAAGCAAACATGTCTGAGTTGCAAGGCAAACACGATGCTTTACAAGCTAGTTTGTTTGAATTGCAAGACAAACATGTTTTAGTGAATGATAGGTGGTGTGAATTGCAAAGCAAGCACGAGGCTTTGCAAGAGAAATATGATGTGACATTTATTCATAATCAGAAATTGACAGTTGATATTTCAAAGTGCACTGAAGCCAATATGTTTTATGAAAACCATGAAAAGAATTATAAATCAATGATTGAAACATTGAAGAAAGATAAAACAGAGCTGACTAAAATGGTTTCCAGAAAACAAACTGATATTAATTTGTATATAACTCGTCTTGAGGTAATGCAAAAAGAAATGGCTTGCGTTAAAACTGAAAGTGAGGCGATCCGACTCAAGTTAGACAGTTATTTGAGTTCTAGCTATGTGTTGGATCACATCATTGATGTTCAGAAAGAGAAAAAGGATGTCACATGCATAGGTTACAAGCAATGTCCACCACCTGTCAGACACAATTATGATGCCATGCCTGATGAGGAATATAGGACTCACTTTGAGCCATCTGTTCCTTTAGATGTGAATGAATTTGCTACAGGACTCGGGTACAAGAAAGAAGTATCGTCAGATTCAGATGTGTCAGCAGATACCTTTGTAACTGCTGAACCGAATCAGGATCCTCCAGTCGTGATTGAGGATACTGATTCTTCTGATGATGAATCCGATGATACTGATTCAGCAAAGTCTGATGCGGTGTTCAAAGAAGAGGACATACCTCTTGAGAATCACATTCTTTGTGATCCTCCTGCAAAACCCACTAAGACTGTTGCAATCGAGTCCTCGTCTGCACAAGAGTCGGAGAGTGTGGATTTACTGTACACTCTTGTTGGTGATGATAAAATCTATTCAGACAAAGATTTTCCTATTAAAAATGTTAATCAATCTTTAATCAGTAAAGTCTTTGAAAATTCTACTAGTAAGTTCTTGGGAAAGACAGGACCACATGTTACAGTCACACAGTGTCCTCCTATCCCAAAGGCTGAAGTTAGAAAACAGTTTGGGAACAAGAAATTACCAACAGTGCCAAAACAGCAAAACCATACCAAAACAAATGGTAAGGCACCGACTCAAAATCAAAAGAAACCGAATCAGAAGAAGAAGAAGAATGTGAACTTTGTGGAATCGAAGGGAACGGACAAAATTGAAAAATTTGCAAATCAATCTAACTTAAATTTTGTCCAGAAAGTGACAGTGATGAAAAGAAATGAACCAAGTTGTTCAAAACCTAGTACCTCGGGATCACAAAGTTCATCATCGGCAAGACGACCACATGATACTTCGGGGTTTGTTGAACGAAGATCATGTTTTGAATGTGGAACAATCGGGCATATTGTTCGAAATTGCCCGTATCTTCATAAACAAAAAGGCATAGTTGATGATCCCCGTGGCCCAACTGACCGCAAGCGATCTGTTTCTGTAAAACAAGATCCCCGACTCATAAGAGAAAGGGAAAAGAAACAGAAACGCCAACAGGTCAAGAAACTTGAAAAAGAAATTAAAACCGATGTGGTTCAAAAACCATCTGTTTCATTTAAACCGGAAAATTCAAAGTTTTCAAAAATTTCAAACAATCAAACTGGTGAAACTCAACAGACCTGGAAACCAAAAAGGGTTATTGAATCAGGGGGACCATCACAATTTCCAAATCATCAAAAAGTCGAAGTTATTGTTGTTGATAAAAATGGAAGACCCAAGACCACAATGGCTTGGGTCCCCATCTCCAACTAATCGATTGAGTTTATGTGCAGGGTGTTCCAGGAGGAACTATCAGTAGTCATTGGATTGTTGATAGTGGGGCATCCAGGCACATGACAGGCGACATGAAGCTTCTCTACGACGTCAAATCTATTAGAGGAGGTTATGTTGCCTTTGCTGGAGATAAAGGCGGATATATAACGGGTGAAGGAATGATTTCCAACGGGGTTGTTAGTTTTGACAAGATCAACTTTGTGCAACAACTTGATCACAATCTTCTTAGTGTTTCTCAAATTTGCGACAAGCAGTTCTCAGTACACTTTGATGCTAATGGATGTTATGTGCTGAAACCCGGCTTCAAAATTCCAAAAGAATGGATTCTCTTGTCGGCTCCAAGGATAAATGATCTGTATGTCGTTGATATGAGCCAAGCTATCACAACGTCTGCACAAGCAACATGTTTCGTTTCCAAAGCCACAGAAAAAGACACAATCTCTTGGCACAGACGAATGGGTCACATTCACTTACGCAAAATGAATCATTTGGTGTCAAATGAATTGGTGAATGGTGTTCCTCTTAAAAATTTCCATCTTCAAGACGTCTGTGTCTCGTGCCAGAAAGGAAAACAAACGAAGAAGCGACACCCTACAAAGAAAGTCAACACGGTGGCTGTTCCTCTTGAACGTTTGCACATGGATTTGTTCGGTCCTGTCAAGCACAAAAGCATTAGGAATGATCAATATTGCCTCGTGATTACTGATGATTATTCAAGATTTTCTTGGGTGGCGTTCATGGCACACAAGAGTGAAACCTTCGGTATTATCAAAAACTTGATCATTCAGATTGAGAATCTTTACAACTTGAAGGTTAGACGAATACGTAGCGACAATGGTACTGAATTCAAAAATCATGCCATGGCGGAGTTTTGCACTTCAAAAGGTATTCTTCATGAATTTAGTGCAGCTTATACTCCTCAACAGAATGGCGTCGCTGAACGTAAAAACCGCACATTGATCGAGACTGCTAGGACTATGTTGGTAGAATCGCAGCTACCCATTCCATTCTGGACTGAAGCTGTGTCCTCTGCATGCTATACTTTGAACCGAGTCCTTACAATCAAAAGGCACAACAAGACCTGCTTTGAGCTTATCAACAAACGGAAACCAGACTTGTCTTATCTTGAACCGTTTGGAGCTCCTTGCACAATTATCGATCCTAATGGAAAGTTTGGAGCAAGAGCAATTGAGGGATACTTTCTTGGGTATTCCACTCCAAACTTAAGAGTCTGGAATCTAGAGACTAAAAGGGTCGAGGAATGGTCTGAAGTCAGAGTACAAAGGCACACTTTACCAGTTAGAAATCCTGGTCAGCCTTGGATGTTTGAGTACGATGACTTTTTCAATTCGATCAATGTTGAAGCCGTTGAAGAAAATGCTGCGGCAAGGATGTTTTTCGAGAGTGACAACGCAACAGATTCACCGTTGGTTCGTCCAATTATAGTCAATCAAGAACCATCTTCAGTGAACAATAATGCTCTCGACAATGAGGATTTTCAAGATGCCTCCGAATTGAACGAATCTTCAGAGGATGACGAATTTCTTGATGCAGATCAAGGACCAACAGCAGCAGTACATGGTACTTTAGAAGGTACACCTCCAGTGGATGTCCCTAAAACAGCTGAAACTTCTGCATCATCCTCTTCGTCAATTCCGGGCCTTGAATTGATTGTCGATCTGAATCTCAACAATCTGGGTACAAATATTCCAGTTCAAGATAATCCAGAAACAAGGATTCACAATACCCATCCTCAACAAAATATCATCGGAAATGTACAGAGTGGCGTTCAAACAAGAAACATGTTGCGAAACAACAACAATGCAGGCTTGTATACAGCTATCCGAGAATCTGGTCAACAAAATGATTGGTCTTTCGCGTGTTATGTCTCACAGGAAGAGCCAAGAACTTGGAAAGAAGCTTTGAAAGACAATTCATGGGTTGAAGCGATGCAGGAAGAACTGCAACAATTCCAGAAGCTTGGTGTCTGGAAACTCGTAGAGAAACCTGCTGGTTACAAGAAGATTGGTACCCGTTGGGTGTTTAAATGCAAAAAGGATGACCGTGGAATCGTTATCCGGAACAAAGCAAGGCTAGTCGTTCAAGGTTTTCGTCAGATTGAGGGGATCGACTACAACGAAGTATATGCACCAGTTGCACGTCTAGAAGCAATTCGGATTTTTCTGGCTTATGCCTCATTCAAAGGTTTCAAGGTATACCAGATGGACGTGAAAAGTGCATTCTTACATGGTGTGGTAGAAGAAGAGGTGTACGTCGAACAGCCTCCAGGTTTTGAAGATCCTATCCATCCCGATCGGGTTTGGTTGCTCAACAAAGCTCTATATGGTCTACATCAAGCACCTCGAGCTTGGTACGCAACCTTATCTAATTATCTGCTGGAGAACGGTTTTCGCAGAGGTCTTATCGACTGCACTCTTTTCATCAAAGAACAAGATGGAGATCTACTACTGGTACAGGTATACGTTGATGATATTATATTTGGGTCTACTAATGATGTTTTGTGTAGGGATTTCGAGCGTGTAATGCAGGATAAATTCGAGATGAGTGCTATGGGGGAAATGACTTTCTTTTTGGGCCTACAAGTACAACAAACCGAGTCTGGGATATTCATCCATCAGACTAAATATGTTGGTGACATCTTGACCCGGTTCCAGATGTCTGATGCAACGCCCATTGGTACCCCATTACCACAAAATCACGGAATTACTCCAGACTTGAAGGGACAAGATACTAGCCCCTCATACTACCGCGCGATGATTGGATCCCTTATGTACCTCACAGCATCAAGACCAGATATAATGTACCCAACGTGCCTGCTTGCCAGATATCAAGTCAACCCGAAGGCCTCACATCTTGCAGCTGTAAAAAGGATTTTTCGTTATTTGAAGGGTTACCCTGACACCGGTCTGTGGTACCCTAGGGATAATAACTTTGACTTGATCGCATTCAGTGATTCTGATTTTGGCGGATGCAAAATCGACGGCAAATCCACAACGGCTGGATGTCAGTTTTTGGGAAATCGCCTAGTCACATGGCAGTGCAAGAAGCAGACGTGCGTCGCTACATCAACATGCGAAGCTGAATACATTGCTGCCTCAAGTTGTTGCTCTCAAGTCCTATGGATCCAACAACAAATGCGCGACTACGGTTTTGAATTCCTAACTACTCCTATTTACGTTGATAATTCTGCTGCATTACAGATCACTAGAAATCCTGTGCAGCATTCAAAGACTAAGCACATCGACATTAAGTATCACTTCATACGTGATTGCTTTGAGAAAAGGCTAATCGATGTTGCTTACGTCCACACCGATGACCAACGTGCCGACCTTTTTACCAAAGCATTTGACAAATCAAGATTTGACTATTTATTATTGGTAAACGGCATTAAGGTCAAGCAAGAGTAATCCACATCGGAAAATCATTTTTTGTAAATACCTTTGTGTTTTAAATTTATTTTAGTTTGTTGATTTTAGGGGGAGTAAATCCAAAATTTGAAAATCCAAAAACATTGAAAAAATTTCAAAAACACAAAAACAATAGAAAAGCAAAAATGAGTTTCCTGGCGAGAAAAAGAGAAAATGATAGTACATCAGTGGTCTATCCAAACCTCTTTAAACCTGAAATGCAAAATGAAAAAGCGATAAGCAGCTCTATATAAGATGTATCGGTAGGCTCACAATCATTTTAAAGTGTGCAGGGTGATATAAACTTAAATCGACTGAAGATCAGGTGGGAACCATTCATTGGCATATGGTCTTAGTACCGAAATTTCGTTTGAGAGATTGCCGAGGTTCTGAGATATTCGGTCTTTATGCTGCTTATCATCTGGGTATCATGGTTTTATCTTTTACCGAAAAATAACGGGGACGCAAGTCTAGATCTTCCATGATACCATACATACGTGTACATATTGCATTCGACCTCAATAAGTGATCAACAATCACATGTCCAAACAAAATAAGTGATAATATATCACAAATTCTTTCCGGGTGTCAAGTTCGTCTCTCTGCTGTACGAAAGTACTGACCTGTTCACGGACTTGCTCCTGTGCCCTCATTCATATGAAAATCAAGTTCCTCATAAATAAGTGATTCTATCACATAGGGCTTGTTTTCAAATCAAAATAAGTGAGTTTCTCACATCATATACGGTCAAACAGATGATAATCGGTATACTCACCGGTAAGATGAACCCTCGTGCATACCTTGATACGGGAATGTGTCGTGATGTGGATGAACACCGGTCGGTAAGTATAAATCATACCTTAACGTATCCCCTCGCCATGATTACATCTGATAAGTTGAGCTTAAGTGGACAACAATACCGATAATTGTTATAGGATGCTTATCTAAATGTTAACTAATTGAACAACAAGAGTGTTTTGACATGACCGTACACTGATATGATTCTCTTACCCTAGAAACTCACAAAAAGAATGTCTGTATATTTTTATTTATTTACTGCTTTCAGTCTTTACATTTGAAATATTCAAAAATATCAAAAAGATTTTAAGTGTGTTTTAATATAAACTTTATAAAAGCCAAAAAGATTTTATTTCTAGTTTATTTTCGATCGTACGATGTTGGAGCTCGAGTCTTCGTTACCTGAAACCTGAACGAAAACCGAAAACGACTGAATCTTCATAAACGGTCGAAATTTGCAAGTGTTGAAAGTTAAAATTGAAATTGATAAAATACTTTAAACTTTCAAACTGTCGGACGGTGTTTGTTTAAACAATGGTCACACGTGTGTCGTTTGTTTATTTTATATTCCAGGCGGTTGTTCTCATTACGCGTTTAGATTTCTTGCATGTGCAGATTCTAAAGGCAAGGAGAACATGGTCGATGACAAGCTTCGGAATGAAGACACGACGTGAAGGCACTCAAATGATGAAGATGATCGAGTTGCCGCTGACCATCATCAACACCACAAGGATCTCACTTCATAAAGATCAAGACTTTCACGAGCATAACTCAAGGGGGAGCTTATGTTAAGGGGGAGTTTGTCAACACACTTCCTACATGAAACGGGGAGTTTGTTGATACACTTTCTGCTTTCAAGACGTGAAGACTTTGAAGATCCTCCGACATTGAAGACTTGAATAGAAGTCAAGGACTTGAAGATACAAGAACTTACAAGAATGAAGATCGAGACAAAGCAACAGCTGATTGTTGATAAGCCAGACAAAGCTACAGCCAAGGGGGAGTTTGTTGGTGCATTTATGTCTGCACTTTGTCTGTATTCGGTCACGATGTAAAACGATGTCTTGTTAGTCTTGTAAGTTTGACCAAGTCAACTATCCTCCTAGTTTGACTTGGCCAAACAGTCAACATTGTGTTTGTAAGATGTTGGGTCGAAGGATAAGTCATCGAAGGATTGTTTTATATCCTTCGATGATCAGCTCGAAACATGGACCTTCGATGGATGGACCCCGAAAGATCACATCTTTCGTGGTACATGTTGATCATTCGATCTGTTCCTGGTCGAAAGATGATCTTTCGACCGGTCTGCATGATCCTTCGACCGAACCTGCTGTGTTTGGGTATAAATACCCTTGTGTTGTGTTCATTTCCAGGGTCAGACATATGAGACATTGAGAGCATTCTGTTCAGAGAACACACACACACGAAAGATAGAGAGAGTTTATAGAATACATCTGTAAACCTTGTGCTTGTAACCGAACCTTTCATACGTTTAATACAAGTGGTGTTAATCGTTGAATAGTGCGTGTTGTGTTTGTCATTGTGCTTGTTCTATCCCGGTTTGCTATCTCGGTTGGATTCCGCACAACCGGGTTGGTTAGTATACAAGGATTAGGCGACTAGATCCTCCCCTAGCCGGACCTACAAAGTTGTTGCTCCCAAGTCCTATGGATCCAACAACAAATGCGCGACTACGGTTTTGAATTCCTAACTACTCCTATTTACGTTGATAATTCTGCTGCCTTACAGATCACTAAAAATCCTGTGCAGCATTCAAAGACTAAGCACATCGAAATTAAGTATCACTTCATACGTGATTTGTTGGTGCACTACATCTGTCGACTTCGTCTTGTATCGAGTCTTACTTTAGATAGATTAGATCAGGGCACTTAGAATGAGAGAGAGTTAGCAAGATTTCGCTTGAAGGTTTGTATATGTAAAGGATTTCGCTTGAAGCAGCTCAAGCGAAATCAACATGTTAAGATTTCGCTTGAGTCATGCTGAAGCGAAATCCCAATCTCTATATATAGGAGAACTAGGTCAAGCGAAATCATAAGTATCATTTGAGAGATTTCCATACCGAGGTGCTGCCGGTGTGAGAACTGATTGTATTTGTTTTCATATCAATACAAATCAGTGTTTAAGTGAAGATTCAGCTGTGTTTAAGTCAAATACTTGTTTTCCGCACCTGTATTTGATAGAATTCCTCTGAACCGACTCGTTCGGGTCGCGAACCGATCCCTACAATTGGTATCAGAGCCAGTTGAGGAGTTCTACAGGATTTCAGCTGAAATTGACATCATTTTCTTACTTCTACACCTTCTTTTCATCAGTTCAGAATTTTTTTACGGTCAAAATCAATTTAATTTCTCACGGATTGTTTAAAAGTACAAGATAACAAACCCTTGAAAGTTTTACAGCCAAATTCGACCTAAAAATAATCAAAATCGACTTTCGAATGGATTTCGCTTGAAGAACACAGCTTCATTGAACGATTTCGCTTGAAATTTCAAGCGACACATAACATTTCGCTTCAAACAGAGTTTGTTTTCGCTTCAAGATTTTCGCTTCAAGGTGTTCGCTTCATTCAGGATCGCTTCAAAGATTTCGCTTCAGGATTCTCACTTTTGACAGTTTCGCTTGAACAATTTCGCTTCAAAGGTCCCGCTTCAATCAGTTTGACCAGTTCGCTTGAAAGTAATTGAAATATGGATAACGATTTTCACAACGCTTTTACAACATCGTCTAGTTCATCTTCCATTGCTCAGAACATGAATTCAGAAAATGAAACAGGGACTACTCAGAAACCCCCGAAGCTAATGTGTATTGAGGAATACTATGGATGGAAAGATCGTTTCGAAAACTGGGTGCAAGCAAATCATTTGAGATCATGGGTGTGACAACTCGAATTTCCGACATTCTCTTTTTGCATTTAATGCACGTTGACTTTGACTGTTTAGTTGTTTGACTTGTCTGACTTGTAACTGTACACTTCGTGTTATAATAAACGTATTGTGTTTTCATGATTATGTGTTTGATTGTATAACATGGAACCTGTCGAGAAACGTAAACTGCTTAACTTATGAAAGAACCCGACGAAACACAAGTGTGTTTCGCCATAACCAATCTCGACGAAACAGGATGTTTCGCCAAAAGCATCTCGACGAAACAGAAGTCTGTTTCGCCGAGCCCAGTTTCACCGAAGCCCAGTTTGGGCCCAACACGCTATTTTGAGTTTAAAACGTGAAACAACATCAGTTTTTACATCTGCTATCAAACAACCAAAACCCTAGAGCCCCTTTCCCTCCTGTGCGATGGCAGTTGGAGGTTCCCGAAGAAATCTTAGCGATCGATTCGTATTTCTCTTATTCCGGTTAGTGGGTGTCGTTAATCGGTTTAATATTTCTGTAATAGCTCGACTCATGTTTGTGTATATGCTTGATTTCTGGATTATATAGGAGTATATGTGTATGATGTTCTTGATTTCGATATACATGGTTAATCGGATGCGTAATTCTATGCGAAACTGAATATGATCGAATGCTCGGTTCTGAATGTTGTTAACATGATTTGATTCTGAATTCAAGTTAGCTTTTTTTTTTGATAGGGTTCAATGATATGATTGTTGGATGTTAAATTTATATGTTATACACAAAAACTAGGGTTTATGCTAGACAATGATTTCTTGGATGATTGAGTTGTGATGATTCGTTCTGCACATTGACCTTCATACGATTTCTGATACTGATAACGGCTGCTAGCATGATTAGGGTTCTGTGTTTATTAACTGCTGCATCTGTTGTCTGCGAAACTGGCGTCCGACGAAACAGAACTCTCGGCGAAACAGAATGTGTTTCGCCCAGAGTAGTCGACGAATCAGAAGTTCTGTTTCGCCAGGGGACACCTCGACGAAACAGAATGTGTTTCGTCAATATCTTGTTTCGCCAATATGTGTTTCGCCGTATATGTGTTTCGTCGAGCTGTGCTGTAACTTGAATGGATTCTGTTAAGTGTTAACAGGAATATTTAACTGCTGTTAGACGTTAGACATGACTTGTATGATTGTGATTACGTGCTACCTACTTATACGTGAGCAACTTGAATACCAACTGATTATTCTATACGTGCGTACTTTAGGACGTGATTGACTTACTTTGAGCACATACTTAGCATACCGAGCAAACTCAGGTGAGTTCACACACTTTCTAAGGCATGGGATTCCCGGTGGTTGGGAATGGGTTAAAGAAATTAAAAGGAACCTACATATCCTCCTTGGGTAGGATATGTACCGCCATCCTCCATGGGTAGGATGGACAACAACCTTAACTATACTAGAACGATCTTCGCAAACATGCCTGGAATGGCCGCGAACTATACTAAAACGATCTTCGCAAACATGCCTGGAATGGCCGCGAACTATACTAGAACGATCTTCGCAAACATGCCTGGAATGGCCGCGAACTATACTAGAACGATCTTCGCAAACATGCCTGGAATGGCCGCGAACTATACTTTAATCTTCGCAAACATGCCTGGAGGGCCGCGATACAAATATAACTAGTCTAGAAAACATGGGAAACCCCACTAAACTTCGCAAACATGCCTCGAGGGCCGCGATGCTATTACATACGATACCTGATTACAAATCGAACATACGATTTACGAAATGAACATGATAACTAAATAACCAACTGTGAACTCGCTCAACTAGTTGTTGACTCTCTGTTACATGCCTTGCAGGACCTTAGGTGCACATGGAGCTTGCACAGGAAGGAGCAGGTCGTTGTGGGATACGGATTGTAGACGATATTTGAACTTATAACTTACTTTGGGTTTTCATTATTATGCTTCCGCTACTTAAACAATGTTTGGTTGTGAACATCGGTCATGTCAAGATGAATTACATTTTTCTACTTTTACACTTATTTACTATGTTTGATATGATTGATGGCTTGATCCTGGTCATGTCACGCCTCCAAGCGGTGGTACTCCGCGTGTGGATTTTGGGGGTGTGACAGATTGGTATCAGAGCCATTGGTTATAGAGAACTCGGTTTTAATAAAGGGAAAACGATTTTGTTAAAACCAGACTATAACCAGAACAGTGCTCTCAACGATCCACAACGACGCTTCGCTCCACGTGCAAGGCTCAACATCATAGGTACTACTATTCATGTTACTTTACCTACATGCTAGAACTACATAGAACTTTGCTCGCGGTATGCTTAGAGTACAGAACCTACTATATGTTGTTGCTTGAGAATACTTGTGTGCTCACTCTCTTCGCACTATTCGCGAACCTCTCACCCACATGTTCTCCTTGATGTCAAGATCATGTGTGGACGCGTTAACCTAACTCAAGCCCAGTTGGCGGCTTCGAACACTGAACAGGTTACTGCAGCACTTGCAGCTGCCCAGGCAGGAGGTGTAACCTGCCATCGCCACTTACTCTAGGATTTTTAGATCCTACTCTCGTAACTCAACACTTGTGCTTAATTTTGATTACTCTTACGCACACGACAAGTCAACACGCTCAGCCACCTGTATGCATATACACGACTTTTTTTATGGACTGTCGTCCTACTACTTTCAACGACACTGAAGGAGCTGTTGAACTCCTCCGTTAAGTTCGAGGAACTCGAATCGGACTTCGATTATGCGAATGACCCGAGGCTAGTAAGGTGAAATATGCCACTGATAGTCTCGAAGACACTGCGCAAACTTGGTGGAACGCGCAAGTTACGATGCTGGGGGCTGGCGGCTGCAAATGCCACCCCTTGGGACGAATTCAAGAAACTAATCAAACTAGAATACTGTAACTATGATAACATCCACAAACTGGAAGCGGAGTTCTTTAACCTGAAGATGATGGGGTCAGAAATAGAGGCGTATACGAAGCGATCTAACGAACTGGAACTTTGTGCCCTACTATGGTGGAACCTCCCATCAAGCGCACCGAGAGTGGTACCTTAAAGGCTTAGTACCAGAAATTCAAAGTCATGTGATGACTGCTAATCTTGCTACTATTCAAGATGTTACTCATCTTGCTTATCGTCTCACAGACCAGGCAGTGGAACAGAACAAGCTGCCTCAACGTATCAGCGCTACTACTTCAACTACTTCTGCTACCTTCAGTGACAACGAATGAAAGTGGGATGGAACCTCTAGCAAGGGTTCGACTACGATTCCGTCCCAGGCACAGCAGCGAAAGATCAATGACAACCAAAGTCCTGGACAGCAACCTTTTAGTAGTCAAGGGCAGGGTGAATACAGGGGAAACCACCCTAAGTGCAAACGATGTAAATTGCACCACAGCGGGCAGTGCAACCGAAATCATTGTCAATGATGCGACAAGCTTGGTCATGGAGACAAAGATGGTAGAAACTCACGTCCTGCAAGCCAGAACCAACAACAACAGATAAAAGATCTATAGAATCAGCAGCAACGGCAGGGTAACAAGGGATGTTATCGACCTCATTCCTATAACTCTGGGTAGCTTTGACGTCGTCATTAGTATGGACTGGTTATCTCAACAGCAAGCGGAGATCTTATGTAAAGAAAAGGTTATTCGTATTCCTCGTTCGGGCAAGGAACCTCTCGAAGTTCCAGGCGACAAGAGTGGTGTCGTGAGTGGCATCATACCTTCCTTGAAGGCCCAGAAGTGTTTACGAAAGGGGGGCCACACAGCTGTTTTAGCACTCGTTAATGGTACATCGAAGAAAGAGAAAAAGATTGGGGATATTCCAGTGGTCGAATTTCAGATCGAGCTCGCTCCAGGAGCGGCACCCATAACTCGAGCACCTTATCGCTTAGCTCCAACGGAACTGGAAAAACTGTCTAAGCAACTACAAGAACTCTTGGAAAAGGGTTTCATACGTCCTAGCTCTTCGCCTTGGGGAGCTCCAGTGTTATTCGTAAAGAAGAAAGACGGTACGTTCAGGATGTGTATAGACTACCGTGAACTCAACAAGGTGACGATCAAGAATTGTTATCCTCTTCCGCGCATAGATGATTTATTCGACCAGCTACAAGGGTCGAGCTACTACTCCAAGATAGACTTAAGGTCAGGATACCATTAGCTGAGAGTCCGGGATGAGGACGTCTCCAAAACAGCATTTAGAACTCGCTACGGCCATTACGAGTTTTTGGTCCTGCCATTTGGGCTAACAGACGCGCCTGCGGTTTTCATGGAATCTTATGAACAGGGTGTGCAAACCTTATCTTGACAAGTTCGTTATTGTTTTTATTGACGACATCCTGATCTATTCGAAGAGTCAGGAGGAACACGAGCAGCACTTACGACTTATTTTGGAACTCCTTCGAACGGAACAACTGTACGCCATATTTTCGAAATGCGACTTCTGGCTTCGTGAAGTCCACTTTCTAGGCCATGTGGTAAACAAGGATGGGATTCATGTCGATCCATCCAAGGTAGATACGATCAAGAACTGGCCTGCACCTCGCACACCGACAGAAATATGCCAATTCTTGGGTTTGGCAGGTTATTACAGACGATTCATCAAAGACTTCTCGAAGAGTGCTCAGCCGCTTACACTACTGACACAGAAAGGTGTTGCTTACCGTTGGGGTAATACACAGGAAACAGCGTTTCAGCACTTAAAGGATAGACTTTGTAGCGCACCAATCCTCTCATTGCCTGAAGGCACGGACGATTTTGTAGTTTACTGCGACGCATCCATCCAAGGTCTTGGATGTGTGTTGATGCAACGGGATAAAGTCATTGCTTATGCTTCGCGCCAACTTAAGATTCACGAACGGAATTACACTACTCATGATTTAAAGCTGGGAGCCGTTGTTTTTGCGCTCAAGATATGGCGACATTACCTGTATGGCACTAAGTGCACCATCTACACCGATCACAGAAGTCTCGAACATATTTTCAAGCAGAAAGAGTTGAACATGCGACAACGTAGATGGGTCGAGCTGCTGAACGATTATGAGTGTGCCATAAAGTACCATCCGGGCAAAGCCAACGTGGTGGCCGACGCCCTCAGTCGAAAGGATACTATACCTAGGCGTGTACGAGCGTTGCAACTCACCATTCGGTCTAGTCTTCCTTCACAAATACGAGATGCTCAGGTAGAAGCATTGAAACCAGAAAACGTTAGGGCTGAAGCCCTACGCGACTCAAGGCAAAGATTAGAACGAAAGGCAGACGGAGCCTACTATGTAACAGGACGCATCTGGGTTCCACTCTATGGCAAATTACGCGAGCTTGTAATGGATGAAGCTCATAAGTCTTGCTACTCGGTACATCCAGGTTCGGATAAAATGTACCACGATATCAAAACTACATACTGGTGGCCTAGCATGAAGGCCCACATAGCCACATACGTTAGCAAATGCTGGACTTGTGCGAGAGTCAAGGCAGAATATCAGAAACCGTCAGGACCACTTCAACAACCTGAGATACCACAATGGAAATGGGAACAAATTTCCATGGATTTTGTTACAGGCTTACCTAAATCTCAGCACGGAAATGATACTATTTGGGTGATCGCGGATCGACTCACAAAGTCTGCTCACTTCCTAGCTATTAAGGAAAACAGACAAGTTCTCTACCCTAGCAGACATCTACTTAAAAGAAATGGTTTCAAGGCACGGGGTGCCAACCTCTATCATCTCTGATCGTGATACACGTTTTACTTCAGAACTGCGGCAAGCAATGCACAAATCTTTTGGCTCTCGAATAGACATGAGCACAACTTATCATCCTCAGACGGATGGGCAGTCTGAGCGTACTATTCAAACTCTAGAAGACATGCTTCGGGCGTGCGTAATTGAATTTGGCAATGGTTGGGAAAAACATCTGCCACTTGTGGAATTTTCTTACAACAACAACTACCACACCAGCATTAAAGCTGCCCCATTCGAGGCACTGTACGGGCGTAAGTGCCAGTCACCTCTCTGTTGGGCAGAGGTGGGAGAAAGTCAAATCACAGGTCCAGAAATGGTAGTCGATACTACAGAAAAGATTGCACAAATACGACAACGCATGGCGGCAGCACGCGACCGTCAGAAAGCATACGCTGATTTAGACAGGAAACTACTCGAATTCCAGGTTGGGGATTGAGCGCTACTTAAAGTTTCACCCTGGAAGGGTGTGGTTCGTTTTGGTAAACACGGCAAACTAAATCCACGATATGTTGGACCTTTCGAGGTTATTGAGAAGATAGGCAGGGTAGCCTACAGATTGAACTTACCAGCTGAACTCAGTACGGTTCACAACGTCTTTCACGTGTTGAATCTGAAGAAGTGTCTGTCAGATGAGACCCTTATAGTTCCTTTAAAGGAACTCACTATCGACGAGCGGTTGCACTTCGTCGAGGAACCTGTTGAAATCACGGACCGGGATGTTAAGGTCCTCAAGAACACGAGAATCCCTCTTGTACGAGTTCGTTGGAACTCCCGTCGTGGCCCAGAGTATACCTGGGAACGAGAAGATCAAATGGAACTCAAATATCCCCAGTTGTTCGAAAACAATGCAACTACTACTGAGGCTGAAGCTACTACGGAATTTCGGAACGAAATTTCCAACTCAACGGGGGAATGATGTGACACCCCAAGAAAACCAGTAATCTTCGCAAACCTGCTCGAGGAGCCGCGATACGACACAGGTAAACAACGTCACCCTATTAGCTTCCTCAGTAACCGCATGCTAAATTTCGGGACGAAATTTCTTTCAAGTTGGGGATAATGTGACAACTCGAATTTCCGACATTCTCTTTTTGCATTTAATGCACGTTGACTTTGACTGTTTAGTTGTTTGACTTGTCTGACTTGTAACTGTACACTTCGTGTTATAATAAACGTATTGTGTTTTCATGATTATGTGTTTGATTGTATAACATGGAACCTGTCGAGAAACGTAAACTGCTTAACTTATGAAAGAACCCGACGAAACACAAGTGTGTTTCGCCATAACCAATCTCGACGAAACAGGATGTTTCGCCAAAAGCATCTCGACGAAACAGAAGTCTGTTTCGCCGAGCCCAGTTTCACCGAAGCCCAGTTTGGGCCCAACACGCTATTTTGAGTTTAAAACGTGAAACAACATCAGTTTTTACATCTGCTATCAAACAACCAAAACCCTAGAGCCCCTTTCCCTCCTGTGCGACGGCAGTTGGAGGTTCCCGAAGAAATCTTAGCGATCGATTCGTATTTCTCTTATTCCGGTTAGTGGGTGTCGTTAATCGGTTTAATATTTCTGTAATAGCTCGACTCATGTTTGTGTATATGCTTGATTTCTGGATTATATAGGAGTATATGTGTATGATGTTCTTGATTTCGATATACATGGTTAATCGGATGCGTAATTCTATGCGAAACTGAATATGATCGAATGCTCGGTTCTGAATGTTGTTAACATGATTTGATTCTGAATTCAAGTTAGCTTTTTTTTTTTGATAGGGTTCAATGATATGATTGTTGGATGTTAAATTTATATGTTATACACAAAAACTAGGGTTTATGCTAGACAATGATTTCTTGGATGATTGAGTTGTGATGATTCGTTCTGCACATTGACCTTCATACGATTTCTGATACTGATAACGGCTGCTAGCATGATTAGGGTTCTGTGTTTATTAACTGCTGCATCTGTTGTCTGCGAAACTGGCGTCCGACGAAACAGAACTCTCGGCGAAACAGAATGTGTTTCGCCAAGAGTAGTCGACGAATCAGAAGTTCTGTTTCGCTAGGGGACACCTCGACGAAACAGAATGTGTTTCGTCAATATCTTGTTTCGCCAATATGTGTTTCGCCGTATATGTGTTTCGTCGAGCTGTGCTGTAACTTGAATGGATTCTGTTAAGTGTTAACAGGAATATTTAACTGCTGTTAGACGTTAGACATGACTTGTATGATTGTGATTACGTGCTACCTGCTTATACGTGAGCAACTTGAATACCAACTGATTATTCTATACGTGCGTACTTTAGGACGTGATTGACTTACTTTGAGCACATACTTAGCATACCGAGCAAACTCAGGTGAGTTCACACACTTTCTAAGGCATGGGATTCCCGGTGGTTGGGAATGGGTTAAAGAAATTAAAAGGAACCTACATATCCTCCTTGGGTAGGATATGTACCGCCATCCTCCATGGGTAGGATGGACAACAACCTTAACTATACTAGAACGATCTTCGCAAACATGCCTGGAATGGCCGCGAACTATACTAAAACGATCTTCGCAAACATGCCTGGAATGGCCGCGAACTATACTAGAACGATCTTCGCAAACATGCCTGGAATGGCCGCGAACTATACTAGAACGATCTTCGCAAACATGCCTGGAATGGCCGCGAACTATACTTTAATCTTCGCAAACATGCCTGGAGGGCCGCGATACAAATATAACTAGTCTAGAAAACATGGGAAACCCCACTAAACTTCGCAAACATGCCTCGAGGGCCGCGATGCTATTACATACGATACCTGATTACAAATCGAACATACGATTTACGAAATGAACATGATAACTAAATAACCAACTGTGAACTCGCTCAACTAGTTGTTGACTCTCTGTTACATGCCTTGCAGGACCTTAGGTGCACATGGAGCTTGCACAGGAAGGAGCAGGTCGTTGTGGGATACGGATTGTAGACGATATTTGAACTTATAACTTACTTTGGGTTTTCATTATTATGCTTCCGCTACTTAAACAATGTTTGGTTGTGAACATCGGTCATGTCAAGATGAATTACATTTTTCTACTTTTACACTTATTTACTATGTTTGATATGATTGATGGCTTGATCCTGGTCATGTCACGCCTCCAAGCGGTGGTACTCCGCGTGTGGATTTTGGGGGTGTGACAATGGGAATGTATTCTGAAAAAGTATATGTTACCACGTTCTGAAATGGAGACAGTAAAACAGATTTCAGAGTTTGGTAATGAAGAACGGGAAATGTATCGAGCTGAAAAAATGATGATAAGTTTGCTTCAACAAGCTATCAAAGAAGACATCTTTATATTACTTCAACATGACAAAACATCAAAGTCAATCTGGGATGCTTTGAAAGTTAAAGTTGAAGGTAGTGCAAACATGATTAAAAGCAAAAAGGCATTGCTAAAAAAGGAATTTGACTTGTTCACAAGTTTGCCCGGAGAAGATACAAAGAAACTCATTGAACGTTATTGTCATTTAGTTCGAACAATGTCAATGATGAACATCAACAAAGAAGATGAGGAATGGGTGGATAAGCTAGCTGATGCTTTACCTCAGAAAGAGTGGGGAACATATTTGATGATACTGAAAAATACCGGAGTTTATGAAGGGTTGTCAATCTCTCAGTTCATTGAAAAGATTGAAAGTCAGGATTTGGAACAGCAGAAGATCGCAGGGATGAATAATCCAAGTGGTCAACAAGATGTAAAAATGTATTACAAGGGTAGTGTTTCGACTTCAGAAGCTGAGAGAAGTCCGAAAATTCAGACTGCTTATAGTGTTGGAGATTCTACAGAAAAGACTGATCAAAATTCAAACAAAAGCAACAGTGGTTTTTCATTGTATCCGAGTGTTAATCCGAAAAGCTCATCAGAAAGGTTTCAGTCTCAAAGCACAAAGATGGGAAATGGTTGTGTGATTCAATGCAACATAGCTCTAAATCTTCCAGAAGGTCAAAGTTTTTCTGAAGACATTGCGAAAGATCATATGGCATTACTTGGTTCCGTGCTTATCTCATATGAAGGTTTAGTAGCTGGTCGAATTGGAAATCCTATGCTTACTAAAGAGGATTACGATCAAATAGATGCTGAAGAGATGGAACTAATGGATATCAAATGGTGTCTTGCAAGTGTTCTTAGACGTGCTGAGAAGTTCAAAACAATTACTGGAAGAAATGATTTTCTTGATGCTTGTGTTTCTACTATAGGTTTTGATAAATCTAAAGTTACTTGTTTCAGGTGCAGGGAAAAAGGTCATTTTAAGCGGGAGTGTAAGAACAGAGAAGTTAGTGGTGCTCAAAATCCTTTTGGAAAAGATGACTACTACCGGAAAGCCATTTATCAGCAAGTTGGTCAGACACAAGAATTACAGACGGCTCATGGTAGAAAGATTGAAGATTCAAAGAAAGGATGTTTGGTAGATTTCAACTGGAGCAACTACATTTCTTCTAACAGCACAGCATGTATAGTGAACCAAATTGATGAACAATTACCTGAAGGATTTAGCTGGGATATGTTTGTTGACGAAAAAGGAGATTTCAAAGCTTTCATTGCAAAGATTGTTAGAGAACCAGATTTGTTTGCTACTTGGATGAGATCAATTGGTGAAACAGTGAAAGATCAATCGATTACATCTGAAGAAAGTTTAAAAAGTGCTGATTCTGAGTCATTAACTACAGATGAGAGTGTACAAAATGATGATATTTCAGAAAAGGGAGTTGCATTTGATCAAACACCATCTGATTCTGGTATATCAGAAGATGATTCTGATAAATCTGTAGAGTTTGATAAAACACCAATGGAGAGTAGCAGTGATGATGAAGAAGAAAAACATATTAATATTGCTAAAAAACATCTTTCTCCTGAAAGTTTTCATTTCTATTTTGCAAATCACAAGGAGAAACTGAAGGAGAAACAAGCTGCAAAAGAACAACAACAGAATGAGGAAGTTAAAATAGTTGTTGAAGAAAAAGTGACTGAAGTTGAGAAGGTAACTGATGAAGAAAAAGTGATTGAAGTGGTAAAAACAATTGAGGTTGAGAAGATTGTTGAAGTTGAAAAGCCTTGCAAGAAATGTTTGGAAAATTGCAAAAGTTGTGAAGAAAAAGATGTGATTCTGTTTGATAGAGAAAGACTGATAGAAAAGTTATTATCTGACATCAGTTATGTGAAAGAATCGTATAGCGTGTTGAACAGAACAGTGACAGGTCTTCAAACAACGAATTCTGAAAGAGAAAAGGCTTTAACGATGACGAATGCTACATTGATGACAAAGCAAAAGGCAATTAATCATTACATCGAAGAAAATGCTAGTCTAAAGCAAGAGTTGGAAAAAGAAAAGATCGAGAATGAAAGGATCAGAAGGTTATTGCTGAGTTATTCTTGTTCTGATTATGTTATTGATCGAGTTTATCCTACTGTTGCAGGTTTTGAAGCATTTCAGGATGAGAAGCAAAAGAATGAGACTGGTAAGAAATCGACTGTTAAATATAACAAGTGTCCGCCTCCTATCTGGGAAGGGTATTCTCCTAGAAAACCAAATGAGGAGCAAGTCGAAAAAGCAGTCAATATAAAGTTAAAATCCAAGACAACTGACGTTTTACCAGATAACATTGATATCACGTTTACCTCGTCTGATACTGATCATGAGTCCGAGTTAATCAAAAAGGTGGTCGATCAGGTGTTGGATACTGAGGAGGTGTCTGAGTCAAAGTCTGAGTCTGGGTGTTCAAGTTCGTCAGTCAAAAGTTCGAGTTCATCGGTCACAAATTCCAAATCATCGGAAAAACGGTTTTATAGTAAAGAATTTTTATTATCAAAGGCAAATTTGGATGATGAAACATTTGAAGTTGCATATACTTTAAATGATTCGGACAAATTATATTCTGACAAAGAGTTTCCGATTAGAAGTGTTCGTTTTGACATGATTAAAAAGGTTTTCAAAATGACGGAAATTAGTTTTTCTGAAATTAAGGATTTAAAATCTATTGAAAAACCTAAAAAATACACTTCTAGAATTCAACAAAGGTTAAACAAGAAAAAGGGAAAAAAGAATTACAATTCTGATTCTAGTTTTCAAAAGAAAACAAATCAAAATTGTAGTTACAAAAGGAAAGGTCTTGATTTTACTCCACCTGAAAATCGTAAAAATGAAAAATATCTTAGAGATTTTAAATCAAAAATGACATATGTTGCAGGAAAAAGCTATGAAGAGGAGTCAAATAGCTTATCTTTGGAAAATTCAAATCAAGAGTTCCTTGCTGAAAGGAAAAGGATAGGAACTGGAGTTTTTCATCCAACTGGAGTTTTTCAAAACGGAGACACAAGAACTTGTTTTCAATGCCAAGTTGTTGGACACATTGCTCACAATTGTCCAAACAAAGTCAACAAAAAACAGGGAGTCTCTGAAAAACTTAAAGAAAAAATGGTTAAAAAGAATGATTCACCAACTACAAACTTCAAAATTGTTGAAAATTCAAAAAATGAAGTTGGTGAAAATTCTAAAAGATTGTACAAAAAGAATGCAAAAGACAATCAAAAATGGATTGTTAAAAAATCAGATGTACAATCTGGCGATGATTCTGATTCCACAAAATCAGAGGAGTCACAAGATGAGATCAAAGATTTGATGAATGATGTTGATATTAAATCATTGAGTGTAGAAGAAATCAAACAAATGGTTGATAAAGTTGAAAGCTCAGATTTTGATATTGAAAAAACATTCAATGAAAATGTTAAGAAAATTTTCAAGAAAATGCTTGATGGGAAAGTAAAGGGGGTTAAAGATTTTTATGCAACTAAAAAGGCAACTTACAACCCTACTGCCCAAGAATTGGAAGCCACCAAGTCTAAGAAGACTTGGGTGGAAGTTTGCTTTCCTTAAAAGTCTTAGGACTAGCCGGAGATCCCAAGTTTATATCGTGGATCAGGAATCGGCATCTTTCTAATATTTGAAGTTTTTGGTTGAAAGTTTTTGATAGTGTTTGAATGTTTATAGGTTGTATGACTACGCCGGAGCTTCCAGGTTGGTAAGTGCGAAGCAGGAATCGACATTATGATTGGTAAAATGGTGATGTAGACGTAACATTCCTACATGTGGTAATTCTTACATTTGGTATAGTAGGTGCATACATGAAAAAGGTTAATCAAGGTCATTAAGTTGAACTTGATTGGACCATACTTACAATTGGTATTTTGAAAGACAATGTGATGAACCACACCCCGAATTTATAAACGATTATATCATCAAAACTTATTTTCCGGAAAAATCATTTTGATTAAAACAAACTTAAGTGTTTTGAAATCTAAATGAGATAATAGTTTTGTGATAGGGGGAGTTCTGATTGTTTATGCCTAGTGAATGGCGATTTGATGCGATTCGATATCAGTTGTCACTTTATTGTACAGTTTATTTTCAAATTTCCTAAAATGTGTTTGCATTTTAGGGGGAGTAAAAATTTTTCAGAAAATCCAAAAACATGATAAAATTCAAAAATGAGTTTTTGTTGCATATAGAGGAAATGATAGTACATCAGTGGACTATCACAACATGCTAAAGAAATGTAAAGTAAAAATGTGATAAACAATCTTACTGTGGATATGTCAGTAGGTTTTTGCACATTTAGTAGATTGTGACGAGATATAAACCTAAATTTCAAACTTGCTTGTTCTGTGGGTTAACACAAACTTGGATATATAGGTAACCCCTGAAATCTTGTTTGAAAGGTCCCTTATTCTGAGATACTAGGTCTTTATGCTCAGTGATATCTGGGGTATTATCCCGGGACTTCTGCTGAAAGAAATTTCTGACCTAGTCCCCGGATAATACTTTCTGCAAATGCTTGAAACATAGCATCGCCCTCAGCAAGCTGATGAAACAATAAAATTGATAGTCGCTGCTGTTGTAATGCAAAAAGATCCTCTAAAGGGGACACACCAAAAAGTCGAAGCCGTCATCTCTTTGCGTATCGAAAGATCGACCTGAGCTCTCACGGCCCTCGTACTATAATTTATTCCCCTGACAGATATCATCTGTGGTATACTCACCTGTAAGACTGAATATTGGGATCTGGATACGGGAGTATATTCAAGTAGTGGGACACACGGATAAGTTTAAGTTTCTTAAAACATTAACATCGTATCTCGGATCAATTGAACTTTGTGTGAAAATTTAAGAGGACAAACATACTGACAATCTAGGTAAATTGTTTAGAACTTAATATGAAATGAAGCTTAACGGTGTTGGTGATTGGTCTCAGAAACTGATATGATCCTCTTGCACAAACTCACAAAAATATTGTTTGTAAATATTTCTTTATTGCATTCCTTTACAATCAAAAATTACAAAAAGATTTTAGTGTGTTTTAGCATAAATTCTTGAAAAATTCAAAAAGATTTTCGACAACTGATATTGGATAGCTGATTGTCAAAATTTCAAGTGCTAAACATGATGACGTAATTGTGAGGGGGAGTGAATCTTATAATGTCAAAAAGGTTTGTTAAATTCCTACAATTTGTATTTTTAAAACCTACATTTGATTCATTATTAATTTGTGATATGAGAGAGAATTATCTGATTATATCAGATTGTTGGTACATTTAACTTGTTAAATTTAGAAAATTTATTTCTGGGTTAAGATTGTTACAGGTGAGCCAGGTTAGTTCATTCAAAGTTTACAAAAGTCAGACTCTGATCATGAATCTAAAGTTTGCTAGCTGCTGATGCTGATGAACTTAAGGAATCAAGAGATCTGATCAAGAGAATTAGATAAAGCCAGGCAATGATCTTGTAAACAACATTTGAGTCAGACATCGATCCTAAAACAGATGTTGCTGAAGAACAAATGAATACCAGCAAATCGTGAGGGGGAGTCTGATAGAGCCAGGAGATTCTGGAAAAGAAGATAGAGAGAGAAAAGCCCAGAGACTGATCAAGAATGAAGATGTGAAGACATAGCATTGGTGTGACTCGATAGTCGACTCGTCAACATCTGAGGGGGAGTCTGTTGGTGCACTACATCTGTCGACTTCGTCTTGTATCGAGTCTTACTTTAGATAGATTAGATCAGGGCACTTAGAATGAGAGAGAGTTAGCAAGATTTCGCTTGAAGGTTTGTATATGTAAAGGATTTCGCTTGAAGCAGCTCAAGCGAAATCAACATGTTAAGATTTCGCTTGAGTCATGCTGAAGCGAAATCCCAATCTCTATATATAGGAGAACTAGGTCAAGCGAAATCATAAGAAATTGCTCTAGGTGATTCACGGTTCTTGTACGATTTCAGATTTATCAAAGAATCACGTTTATATTACGTCGTGTGTACTAGGTCGCGTTCGTGTACGGATTCCGCACGTTTCACGTTCGTTTAGCAATCATTTCGGAGTCAAAACCGGTCCTACATGATTGCTTTGAGAAAAGGCTAATCGATGTTGCTTACGTCCACACCGATGACCAACGTGCCGACCTTTTTACCAAAGCATTTGACAAATCAAGATTTGACTATTTATTATTGGTAAACGGCATTAAGGTCAAGCAAGAGTAAACCAACATCGGAAAATCATTTTTGTAAATACCTTTGTGTTTTAAATTTGTCTTAGTTTATTGATTTTAGGGGGAGTAAATCCAAATTTGAAAATCCAAAAACATCGAAAAATTTCAAAAACCCAAAAACAATAGAAAAGCAAAAATGAGTTTCCTGGTGAACAAAAGAGAAAATGATAGTACATCAGTGGTCTGTCTAAACCTCTTTAAACCTTAAAATGAAAAAGCGATAAGCAGCTCTATATAAGATGTATCGGTAGGCTCACAATCATTTTAAAGTGTGCAGGGTGATATAAACTTAAATCGACTGAAGACCTGGGTGGGAACCATTCATTGGCATATGGTCTTAGTACCGAAATTTCGTTTGAGAGATTGCCGAGGTTCTGAGATATTCGGTCTTTATGCTGCTTATCATCTGGGTATCATGGTTGTATCTTTTACCAAAAAATAACGGGGACGCAAGTCTAGATCTTCCATGATACTATACATACGTGTACATACTGCATACGACCTCAATAAGTGATAAACAATCACATGTCCCTCAAAATAAGTGATAATATATCACAAATTCTTTCCGGGAGTCAAGTTCGTCTCTCTGCTGTACGAAAGTACTGACCTGTTCACGGATTTGCTCCTGTGCCCTCATGCATCTGAAAATCAAGTTCCTCATCAATAAGTGATTCTATCACATAGGGCTTGTTTTCAAATCAAAATAAGTGAGAATCTCACATCATATACGGTCAAACAGATGATAATCGGTATACTCACCGGTAAGATGAACCCTCGTGCATACCTTGATACGGGAATGTGTCGTGATGTGGATGAACACCGGTCGGTAAGTATAAATCATACCTTAACGTATCCCCTCGCCATGATTACCAATGATAAGTTGAGCTTAAGTGGACAACAATACCGATAATTGTTATAGGATGCTTATCTTAATGTTAACTAATTGAACAAAAAGAGCGTTTTGGCATGACCGTACACTGATATGATTCTCTTACCCTCGAAACTCACAAAAAGAATGTCTGTAAATATTTATTTAATGCTTTCAGTTTCTGCATCTTTGTATATATTTATTTACTGCCTTCAGTCTTTACATTTTAAATATTCAAAAAGTCCAAAAAGATTTTAGGCATGTTTTAATATAAACTTTATAAAAGCCAAAAAGATTTTATCTCTATCTTATTTTCGATCGTACGATGTTGGAACTCGAGTCTTCGTTACCTGAAACCTGAACGAAAACCGAAAACGACTAAATCTTCATAAACGGTCGAAATTTGCAAGTGTTGAAAGTTAAAATTGAAATTGATAAAATACTTTAAACTTTCAAACTGTCGGACGGTGTTTGTTTAAACAATGGTCACACGTGTGTCGTTTGTTTATTTTATATATTCCAGGCGGTTGTTCTCATTACGCGTTTAGATTTCTTGCATGTGCAGATTCTAAAGGCAAGGAGAACATGGTCGATGACAAGCTTCGAAATGAAGACACGACGTGAAGGCACTCAAATGATGAAGATGATCGAGTTGCCGCTGACCATCATCAACACCACAAGGATCTCACTTCATAAAGATCAAGACTTTCAAGAGCATAACTCAAGGGGGAGCTTATGTTAAGGGGGAGTTTGTCAACACACTTCCTACATGAAACGGGGAGTTTGTTGGTACACTGTCTGCTTTCAAGACGTGAAGACTTTGAAGATCCTCTGACATTGAAGACTTGAATAGAAGTCAAAGACTTGAAGACACGAGAACTTACAAGAATGAAGATCGAGACAAAGCTACAGGCAGACAAAGCTACAGCCAAGGGGGAGTTTGTTGGTGCACTTATGTCTGTACTTTGTCTGTATTCGGTCACGATGTAAAACGATGTTGTTGTTAGGCTTGTAAGTTTGACCAAGTCAACCATCCTCCTGGTTTGACTTGGCCAAACAGTCAACATTTTGGTTGAAATGTGTCTGTGTCGAAGGATGTGTCACGAAGGATTGCTTATCCTTCGATGATGATGAGCTCGAAAGATGGACCTTCGATGGATGGACCACGAAAGATCACATCTTTCGTGGTACATATGGATCCTTCGAGCTGTTTCTGGTCGAAAGATGATCTTTCGATCAGACTGTTTGATCCTTCGACCAGACCTGCTGTGTTGGGTATAAATACCCGTGTGTTATGTTCATTTCAGTAGTTAGCCATTTTTAGACAAAGTGAGAGCATTCTGCTAAAAGAACACACACACACGAAAGATAGAGAGAGTTTATAGAATACATCTGTAAACCTTGTGCTTGTAACCGAACCTTTCATACGCATTAATACAAGTGGTGTTAATCATTGAATATTGTGTGTTGTGTTTATCATTGTGATTGTTCTATCCCGGTTTGCATGCTAGCTTGGATTCCGCACTCGCTAGTGTGTTAGACATAACAAGGAATAGGTTAAACCTCAACCTCCGAGGGACCTACACACTTGGTTGTTTTGTCGTTCATCAGAATCAGATGCGAGAGATATTAGCAACAAAACAAGCCACAGGGGAATCATCTCATGATTGGGAATCTGGAATTCAGCGTTAATCGACGCCCAGGGACCAATTAAGAAAAACAGGGTCCTCGGTCTTCCTCGAATCCCAGCAAATTCAGTTATCCGGGCCCTCAAAGATAGGAAGCAACGCCAGAGCCAGATGAACCATAGGTCTCAGCCCAGCAGCAACAGAAGTTGGTGGTGGCTGGAGTTGGCGGTTGGTGGTGGTGTTTGATGAAGAAGAAGGTGGGCCCCTTTTAATAATAACATGGGCGTTATGGATATTTCACAGAAGGTCGTTCTATGGTGAAAAAGTGGTTTTTTGAATCACAATGGTTACGACGACGTATTTTCTAAGCTTTAGTTGAATAACAAGTACATAATGAATCACTATTAATGAGTTGTGGTTATCTTTACTTTTTAATGATAAATTTCTAAATCTTCGTGGTTTAATGATGAAAAATGTATTGATAATGAAAAGGGTAGATTATCTATTTTCTTTTATGATAGTTTTTACCTTTTGGTTTACTTTTGTAATGGCATTTTTAGTTTTGTTCATATTATATTTGATAATCATGTTTAAATTTAATTTAATTTTACTTTATAACAAAATATATTTGCAATCTAATATTAATTATATGGATTATTACATATATCCCCTTATTTAGATCCTTAATTACATATTTACTCAGCCTTAAAATTAAATTACATATTTCCCCTCTTATAAGGTTAAGGGCAAAAATGCCCTCATAGTTATTAAAGAAAATGATATTAACATTTTAGATTAATCGCTTATTTTCGGGGTCTTCATTTTATGTTTATGATGTAGGATTGCAGTACACGTATTATTGTTGATGGTATTTAAGCTTCTTACGCCATGTTTGACAAAGTATTTATATATATGTCCACATGAGAATAAAAGCATACTTCAAAAGAGCGCAAGAATCGGCAAGGAAATATACCTAGGGGCATTCAAATTTCTAAAGAAAAGATGGGCTATGATGGACAATCCGGCACAAATGTGGGGAAAAGTAAAAAATAATAAATGTTATATACACTTGTGTGATTCTGTAAAATATAACTCAATAAGAACAAGTGTAAAACGATTTTCCAAAACTATGAAGATGACCTCTAATCGACATCTCTACTACTAAACGCGTAAGAGAAATGAGCAATTTGCGCTTAATTATATATAATTGTATTTTTTCTATTAATAGATAAGATTTGTATTTTGTTGAAAAACGTATTTAAATATATAGCGAAATTAGGTAAGCGTTAAACAATTAATATGTCTAGTGAGACCATTACAAACTATATGGAAAATGGAGAGAGTAAACACATTACATAGGCTTTGTAGAAGTGATGTGACCCCAACCTAACTCTTGTACATGTTTTTGTTAACCTATATAAGAAAAACTGGATAAAAAAGAATGATATTAAATATACCATTGTAGACATGAACAACTGGATTTATTAGAGGAAAGAGAATTATATCATATTGCACTATGTATTGAATCATATTACATTACTAATCACCTTGTATCATATTACATTATATTACAATGTATATTGTACCACTATATAAATTGTAAAAAACTAATTATATATCCTTATCTAATAAACGATTTCAATTAATGTCACGTGTCAGCATCAAATCTCTTCTTTCGATATTAAGAGTGAATTGCTCGGATGGTCCCTGTGATTTCAATTTTTTTCACATTTAGTCCCCATCTTTTGAAAATAGCAGGTATGCTCCCTATGGTTTGTCATTTTGTTACTCGGATAGTCCCTGGGTAGCTGCCAGTTAAGAGAATTATATCATATTGCACTATGTATTGAATCATATTACATTACTAATCACCTTGTATCATATTACATTATATTACATTGTATATTGTACCACTATATAAATTGTAAAAAACTAATTACATATCCTTATCTAATAAACGATTTCAATTAATGTCACGTGTCAGCATCAAATCTCTTCTTTGGATATTAAGAGTGAATTGCTTGGATGGTCCATGTGATTTCAAGTTTTTTCACCTTTAGTCCCCATCTTTTGAAAATAGCAGGTATGCTCCCTATGGTTTGTCATTTTGTTACTCGGATAGTCCCCAGAGTATATATGTTGGGGGACTATCCGAGTAACAAAATGACAAATCATAGGGAGCATACATGCTATTTTCAAAAGGTGGGGACTAAACGTGAAACCACAGGGACCATCCGAGCAATTAACTCCGATATTAATTTTATATGTAAAGTAGGTATGAATCTCTACGGGTTGATTAAATATATTTTCATTTACTAAGTAATAAAAAAGTTACTTCTTTAAAAACCGGTTTATTGTACGAGTTGAATAAACAAGTGTATTACATGCCTTGAATAATTATAATATAATTAGTTAACACACACAGTTGTCAAGTTATTGAGAAAAATGAACTTTGATGTACTATTTAAATAAAATGACATTTTACTTTGTTTTTTAATATATTTATTATTAGGGGTAAGATCAAATAAAAAGTTTATTTTGCCTAAGTATGATGAGAAGGAATCTTAACCATTCATTTTTCAAATCAATGGTTAAGATGAAAGTGTAGAAGAAAGGAGGAGTGCAAGTGTATTTTGGTAAAATTCTATTTATGGACTTTCTCTCTTCACATGCAAGGGACATGCATATTTCACCCTCATTTTTTAAAGGTTCATAAATTTTTTATACGATATTATTTTTTCATAATAATTTTACCATAAAATCGAGCGTCTTTTTATCTTTAATTTGATTACCATTTTGCTATATAAAATATGAAGACTAAAAAAATCCACTAAAATATGTTGGATTTCTATGTTGTATAACATTTTTGTGCTAGATTTTTGTACTATATTTTTGTGCTAAAATTTTGTGCTGAATTTTTTTGTCTTAAATTTTTTTTCTCATTTTTTTGTGTTGTATTTTTTTGTACTCGATTTTTTGCTGAATTTTTCCGTGCTATATTTTTTGTACTAGATTTTTTTGTGCTATACTTTTTTGTACTACATTTTTTGTGCTATATTTTTTTTTGTACTAGATTTTTTGTGCTAGAATTTTTTGTACTACATTTTTTTGTTTTATTTTTAAAAAACAAAAGAGGTGCCACATGTCATTTTCACTCATATTTATAAGGACTAAAATGCCCTCTATTCCTACTTATTAGGAGTGCCACATGTCATCATCACAATCTTTCTTAGGCTACTTAGGCAAAATCCACTTTTTAGTGTCAATTACATTTTTAAACTCCTTTTCATGATTTTTATGAAACATGTTGGCCTCTGTGCATTTCGAAAGATCCACGGTAAAATTTTGATTGTGGATAAATGTCACGTCATACTTGCTTTGCAAATCAGACAATTTAACACCTAAACCAACACAATTATCACATTTATCATATTTTTGTTCTTTGAAACATACCTGACTTGACGAACCACCAATATTAGCCATAAAGGCTGAATGATGAGAAGAAGAAGAAGAATAACCAACTTGATCCATCAAAACTGATCTTCTGTCATTCCCTGCTTTAGCTTCTCCCAACAACTTCTCAACATTTGCATCAATGGTCTCATGTGACACTTCATCCATACCATCTTCATCTGAAGTTGAGGTTTCCTCATCTGAGCTTCCACTATAACCAGAACTATCTTCATCCTCTGAAGATTCTCCACCACAAGCTTGTTGTAGATCCTTGACAACCTCAGCAAAAAAAGCTGTTCCACCCCGATCAATGCTACCCAGTTTAATCGACCAGTCACAACCTTCATCAACTTGCACCATAAGAGCTTGTTGTTTGACGATCCTGCTTGATGAGAATTGTTTGCAGGCATCATGGCACGCTCATTATTCCGGGTTTGATTCTGATTAGGTTGATTGCCTTGATTTCTGAACGGATTCTGGTTCCCATGCTGAGTTGGCTTCGTACATTCCCGTTTGAAATGACCTCGTTCACCACAGCTGAAACACTTGACCACTTGCTTATCGAACCCATACTTGGTATCTTTCTTGCTTTCCAAGCTGGTTCTACCAGTTCTTTCCATGAAGCCTTTTGCTCGCCTCACTACACTAGCAAATGCCCACTTGATATCCATCATATCAATTTCATCCTTATCTATTTGCTGATAATCTTCCTGGGTCAAATTCATGTTTCCAATTTGCCCTGCTACTAACCCACAGTATGTGCTCACCAAAGTGTTTAACAGATCCGTATGTTCCTTTGCCACCTCAACACTCACTTTTGAGGAACTTGAAGTGTCTAGCCGAACTGTGCTTGGATTAGTTGACTGACCAGCATTGACAGTTGATGAAGTGTTTCCATAACAAGCTTGTTGTTGACCTTTGTAGCTTGGATCAAGAAATGATGGTACTCCAGTAGACCGAAAGCTTTGATCTGGGACAACTGGTTGTGGTGTTCCATACATATCGATGCTTGAGACAAAAGCCGTTTGTAGCTAAGCATGTTGAGCAGGCCTTGCAACAGTGCTAGTACGTCCACAATTTCCATAATACATCTCAGGATTTTGTGGCATCGGAACTCTTTTTGCCTTCCCAATTTCTTCTTGATCTTTGTTCTTAAGCAGCTGAATGAAATCATAGATGTTGGTTATAGCCAAAGTGCCATTATACTTCAAAATCTCTAAGAATCCATTCCATTGAAGTGGCAATGCATCGGCAAACTTGGTAACAACCTCATGTGGAGTTACTGATACCCCATAATTATCCAACTCACTCAACAAGTGAAAAAATCGACTTGTCATATCTCCTAGTGACTCATTTTCCATACACATAAATCCGTCGAATTCCTTTTTGAGGAGATCATGTCTCAGTTTGCGTGATGCCGCATTTCCTTGACCTCTCACCTTTAACGCATCCCATAAACGCTTTGTCGTTTTAAAGCTCACAAACTGATGATAAATATCCTTGATTAAAGCTTGAGTTAGAATTGAAAACACCTTTTTTTCTAAATCATATGCCTTCTTCTCGTCGTCCGTAAGATCGGCAAATGATGCGGGATTTGAACCAGCTTCATCAAGTGCTTGATCGAAATCCGAAGTAAAACGCAACCACAACTCCGTGTTTTGCCCAAGAATATACATATGTGTTGGTGCAGTTTTTGTGTCTGATGTTGTTCGAATAGATTAGATTTACTTTATGCTGATTTTGTAATAGTTAGTGAAACGGTCTAATGAACGTGTATAGACCCGCTCGTTTGAAGTGGTCAAACGAGAGGGTTATTCGTTTGACCGTGTGTGTTTGCAAGACAAAGGGGTGTAGCTATAAATAGCAACCCTCTGTCATTCTAAACACTTGAAGTTTTAAGAGGTTTGAGACCTCAGAGGGAGAGATCACCACTTGGTCTCTCCCCGGATGTGTACTCCTTTGGTATGGTTCGGTTAGCTTGTTTATCGGGCCGACTTGTATTGTTATGTTACTGAATCTATACAAGTAAGTACTTTTATCCGTCTCTAATCTTCCCGTTTTGAACATAATCACTCACTAATCACGGTTTCGGTCCCGAAACAAGGTCCTACAATTGGTATCAGAGCCATGGTACCCAATTTAGTAAATCTAACCGTTTTCTAAATCACATGTGCTCTAGATCTGTGTTTATTGTGATTTTTGTTCAAGATGTAAAAAATGGGTAAAAGAGGAAAAACCCAGATCTGGACCCGAATGATGGGTCTGTGCTGAAACGGATCACAACCAAGTGTTGGGTTTTATGTTTTACACCTAAATCAACAAGTTTTCATCATCAAATATCAATTTTGAAGTGTTTTTCCTCAGATCTGGAAACAAATAGTTGCTGTGTTCTTGAAGATGGGTGGCGGCTGTTGAAGAAACACTAGGGTTTCTTCATATCTGCATCGACAAAGACTCCGTTGTGACGAAGATTGATTGATGTGGACGGAGACTACACCTCACGAAGATTGAAGGTTCGTCATGATTCTATACCTGACGAAGAGTGAAGGTTCGTCAATGTTTATACACTCACGAAGATTGAAGAGTTCATCGCCAAGTTGACTCTTCGTGGCCCACATAAGAGTTCGTCAGCCCTTTGAATCTTCGTCGGCGATCTTCAAACACATGAATGTTCGTCGGACATGTTAATAGAAGATATTAAGATGATGTTCGTCGGACATGAATGTTCGTCGGCCACAACAATATCTGCTGCAGGTTCCCGAAACTCAAGGAGAGATTAATAGAAGAAGACATGATGAAGATGATGTCTTATGTCGGCTAATGTGTAAATCGTAGGAGAGAAAGGGTTTTGGATACTGTTATTGTTCATCGAAGGAAGAGGAGTATGTCTGATGTTGTTGTCTGAGGTTGAGGATGTCTTATCCACTCAAGTTAGCGGCTGTAGGTTAATTTCTTTTTAGGGTTTTGTTGGATGTCTGTGGGGTATCGCAGAGAAAGAAAGATGGACAAGCGGACTTTTAAGTGCCTAGATGGGCTTCAGTGTACCAAGATATTTCATTCATTTCTAGTGGGCTTGCTAAATTTGGGCATGTTTGTGTGAAGATTTCATTTGGGCCTAAGTTTAAAACAAAGGTGGTTCTCATATGGATTGGCCAATTAGCCCCAACCGAATTACCAGGGAACCTTTGGTGAAGTGGGGTCGGGTGTTCGCAAAATTTATTTGAACCGCGCTTCTACCTGTAAACGTCAAATTTGTACGGGTTTTGGAGCGCGTGGGATGATGCAGAATGATGAAAACAAGAGATGATGATATTAAAAAAAAAGTGGGGTAGTCACGGTTACCAATGAAAATGTCAAAATTTGGTGACTTGACTACTATGGGCCAAAAACCAAAAAACCAAAAACGGTATGTTCACTTTCGCACCTCAATGTTTATGTTTGTTGGTGCATGCGTCTGTCGACTTCGTCTTGTATCGAGTCTTGTATTGTATTTAGATAGATCAGGGCACGTTATACGAGAAATTGTCAAATATAGGTTCAGATGTGATTTCAAACGAAATTACAAGAAATAATTCCGCTTGAAATGATCAAGACAGTTTCAAACGAAATTACTAATTCCGTTTGAAAGTAATCTCGTTTGAAGCTGGTTCAAGGGGAATCATCCGCCTATATATATGTGCTTCCTGATTTCGTTTGAGAGAAGTTCTGGAATTCCGGTTGAAGCAACGAAGTGCTGCCGAAGTGTCATCTCGTTGTAAAACTTTGTCAAATCAATCTTAAGATAGTTTAAAGTGTATATCTAGTTGAATTGAACTTGATACGTTTGTTTCCGCCTTTCGTATCGAGCAAAAACTCTTCTGATCGACTCATTCGGGTCCGTAAACGATCCTACAAGTGGTATCAGAGCTCAGGATGAACAGTTCATACCAATTCAGCTGCAATTTCTGATTTCTACACCTTCTTTTTCAAAATTAACAACTTTTCACGGTTAAAATCGGCTAAATTTCTCACATATTGTGCGAAACTGTGTTTTAACAAATCCTTGAAAGTTTTGGACCTTAATTCAATCTAAAATCGGTAAAATCTGTAATTCCGTTTGAAAAACAGCGTGACAATGATGACATTAGCAGTATTTCGCTTGAAATAGCACCTTGATTTAACTTAAAAGTGCCTTATTCCGCTTGAAACCGGTATTCCGCTTGAGTAATTCCGTTTGAAATTTGCTATTCCTCTTCAACTTTTAATTCCGTTTGAGAATTTCATACGGAATTAGTGATTCCGTTTGAAAGTGCTGATTTCGCTCCAAAGGTTATTCCGTTTGAAGTAGGGATTTCGCTTGAAGTTGTCTTGAAGTTAATTCCGTTTGAACTGTGTAATCTCGTTTGAAAGGAATTATGTCTGGGAGTTAATTTCGTTTGAACAGGACAGTTTTGTGAACTTTGAAAAACCGAAACATGGAAGAGGAATTTTATAACGCCTTTGCTACCCCGATTACTGTTACTCAGCAGACAATGTTGGAAAATGAAACAGGGACTATGCAAAAACCGCCTAAGCTCATGAATATCGAAGAGTATAAAGGTTGGGAAGGACGTTTTGAAAGCTGGGTTCAAGCAAATTATTTGGATGCTTGGGATTGTGTCGAAACCAAATATGTTAGACCGAAGAATGATGACGAAGAGGAGATTGCTATCAAAGATATTAGTGCTGATGATAAAAAGAAATATAAAAACTAAAAAATGATGTTAAGTCTACTACAACAAGCTGTGAAAGAAGACATCTTGGTCTTATTGCAACATAATGGAAGTGCTTATTCGATTTGGAAAGCTTTAAAATCAAAGTTTGTTGGAAGTCAAGAGATGGTTAAAAACAAAAAGTCACTTTTGAAGAAAGAGTTTGATCTGTTTCGTGGTTTGAAAAATGAAAGCACAAAGCAAATTATTGAAAGATATTGCAATTTGTTAATGAACATGAAGAGATTGAGCATCCATAAAGATAATGAGGAATTGTTTGAAAAGCTAGCTGATGCGTTGCCACACGAGACTTGGGGCACATATCTCACGATGTTAAGGAACAAGAAAGGGTTTAGCAGTCTAACACTGAGCAAGTTTATCGAAAAGATTGAGGCTCAGGAGATGGAACAGAGAAAGATCTTAAGAATGAAAGATTTTGATGGTGAACAAGACATTGGGCTTTATTACAAAGCAGGGATAAATGACAAGACCAACATGTCACCAAAAGTTGAAACTGCATTCAACGCAAAGAGTTCATCGGGAAGTTCATCTAAAGGATCAAACAGTAATACAAGTTTTTCATCATATCCGTCGTTTGATCCGAACATTTCAGCAACCAAAAATGGCAAGAATCTACATTGCAATATTGTACTAAATCTTGAGAATGATCAGGAGTATTCTGAAGAAATTTCAAAAAGCCATATGTCTTTGCTTGGAACTGTGTTAGAATCCTATGGGAGTTTTGTGGCAGGTCGGATCGGGAATCCAATGTTGACCAAAGAGGAGTACGATCAGATTGACGCTGAAGAGATGGAATTGATGGATATAAAAAGGTGTTTGGCTAGCGTGTTAAGAAGAGCCGAAAAGTTTAAACAAATTACGGGAAGAGATGATTTCCGTGATGCATGTGTTTCTAATTTGGGTTTTGATAAATCTAAAGTTACTTGTTTTCGTTGCAGGGAAAAGGGACACTTCAAGAGGGAGTGCACTAATCGCGAAGTAAGTGGAGCTCAAAATCCATTCAACAACAATGATTACTACCGGAAGGCCATATAACATCAAGTTGCTCAACAACAACAAGAACCACAAGTGGCACACGGTAGAAAACCAATAGAGGAGTCTTCAAAGAGAGCATGTTTGGTGAATCAAAATGATAACAAATCATCAAGCAGTTTCAATTGGGACAAATATGTTTCAGCTGATGGTAAAGCATGTTTGATAGATCAAGATGATGAAAAATTACCAGAGGGTTTCAGTTGGAAAAATTTTAGCTTGGATGATTACTGTCCGGATAAAGAAATGCTAAAAGCCAAAGCTTTTGTTGCTCGAATTGAAGAAGATAGTGATGATGATAATGATTATTATGCTAAAAGAATGGCAAAGCACTTGAAGATGATGGAAGAAAGTGATAGTGAAGATGAGAAAGCTAAAAAGAAAAAGAAGAAAATCAAAACACCGGTTAGCAGTGATGATGAAGATGTTCCGGTGACCAAAAGAAAAGTTAAAGAAGTTCTAGCTTTCAAGATTGATGAAGAAGCTGATGCAAGAGAGATTCCAGTGAATTGTGAAACCTGTAAGGTCATAAAGAAGAAAAACAGCGAATTGATTAACAACATGAACAGGTTGAAAGAATCATACGATGTTCTGAACAAAGCAATGAATATGTACAATGAAACAAGTGAAGAACAGGCAACAGCAATGAAGACACTTCAAGGAGCGTTCATGATAAAACCGAAAATTGTGAACAATTACATTAAGAAGTGTGCCATTTTGCAACAAAAACTGGAAACTCAGCGAATTGAAACAGAAAGAGTAAATCATTTATTAAAAAGTTACTCATGTACTTCTTATGTCATTGACAGGATTTATCCAACTGTTGAAGGGATGAAGGCATTTGAAGAAGATGAAGTAACTGAAGAAAAGAATGGTGAAAAGAAGAAGGAAAAGAAGATGAAAAATAAGAAGGATACTGAAGTGAATACATCTGGTAAGAAACAAAGTGCCAGTTACAACAAGTGTCCACCCCCACTTGAAAATGGATATTTGCCAGGAAATCCAAATTCAGAAAGAGTCGAAAAGGCAACAAACTTACAGTGGGAGTCTGAGACTACAGTTAACTTGCCAGAAAATATTGATGTCACGTTTACATCGCCTGACACTGATCAACAATCTCAATTAATGAAGAAAGTGGTAGATCATGTGTTAGATAACAATGAAATGGACGAGTCAAAGTCGGAGTCAAAAACAGAGTCAAAGTCTGAATCTGATATGTCTACTTCAGTAAAAAGGGACAAACGAGTGTACAATAAAGAATTTCTTTTATCAAAATCTAATTTGATTGACGAGACATTCAAAGTGGCATATACTTTGAATGATTCTGAAAAATTATATTCTGATGAAGAATTTCCAATAAGAGGTGTTAAACCAGAAATGATAAACAAGGTTTTCAAACTAACAGAAATTAATATTTCTGAAATAAAAGATGTAAATCTTTCTGAAAAACCTAAAAAATACACCTCAAGAGTTCAACAAAGAGAAAACAAGAAAAAGGGTTTCAGTTCTGGTTCTGGTTATCCAAAGAAACCAAACCATAACGGTAATTTCAAAAAGAAAGATCTTGGTTTTATTCCACCAGAAAATTATAAAAATGAAAAATATGTTCGAGATTTTAAATCAAAGATGATATTTGTTTCAGGTACATCTTCTGAGGAAGAAAAAGAAAAATTGTTCAGAAAGCAGTCAAACAGAGATTTCCTTGCAAAGAAGCTAGAAGAGATACAGACTGTTGATCAGAAGAAGGAAACTAGAACCTGTTTCAAATGTGGAAAAAGTGGTCAAATTGCCATGAGCTGTTCACAGGCAAAACAAATCAAACAGGGAGTTTCTAAACTGAAAGAGAAAGTGATTGAGTTTGAACCACCAATTGAGAGAACTAAACTTTTCAAAAATTCAAAATTTGAAATTGGTGAATGTTCAAAGAGGTTTTACAAGAGAAGTGCAAATCTTGATAACCAAAAGTGGGTTGTTAAGAAATCTGATGATAGTTCTAGCAATGATTCTGATTCGTCAAAATCAGAGGAGCTATTGTCTGGTGATGAATCTGATTCCACAAAGTCAGAGGAGCCACAAATTGGGGTTAAAGGTGAGAATTCAGTTCCTCAAATGGATGATGCAAATTTTCCACCATTGAGGGCTGAAAGTTTTAAACAAAAAGTTGGTAAGGTTGAAATTTCAAATCAATTCTATTCTGAAAAGAAAGAATTTGATGTTGAAAAAGTGTTTAATTCCAAAGTGAAACACATTTTTGGAAAAATGATTGATGGAAAAGTAAAGGGAGTTAAAGAATTTTATGAGAAAAAATTGAAGAAACCAGGTAAGGGTGTTTCATCTCAGGTTTGTCACTGGGATGGAACCTATAATGATCAGTAAAATTCTGGACTTGACGGAGCTCCCAGGTTGGTAAGTGTGGAGCAGGTATCGGCATTTTTCTTGAGAAATTCACAACTGTGATATTTCGACTAACAAGTGGTAAATCAGGGACATTAAGTTGTACTTGATTTTCTACAAGTGATATTGTGGATAACAAAGTGATGAAGTGAACCCCTTTCCTACAAGTGGTAAAATCAATTAAACTTATTTTCCGGAAAAACCATTTGATTAAAACAAACTTAAGTGTTTTGAAATCACAATGGGAAAATAGTTTGTTGTGAGGGGGAGTTCTGATTGTTTATGCCAAGTGGATGGCGATTTGAGGTGATTCAATATCAGTTGTTACTTTATTTGTACAGTTCGTTTTCAAATTTCCTTTAAATGATTTTGAATTTTAGGGGGAGTAAGAATTTCGAAAAATCCAAAAACATTTGAAAATTTGAAAAAAGGCAAAAACATGATAAAAGAAAAAAATGAGTTTTGTTGTCAAAAAGAGGAAATGATAGTACATCGGTGGACGATCACAGCATGCTAAAGAATTGGAAAGTTAAAATGTGATAAACGGTCTCACTAATGATGTGCCAGCAGGTTTTTACACATTTAGTAGATTGTGACGAGATATAAACCTAAATTTCAAACTTACTTATTTTGTGGGGAACATTTCTCGAATATATGGGTAACCCCCGAAATCTTGTTTGAAAGGTCCCTCTTTCTGAGATACTAGGTTTTTATACTTAGTTATATCTGGGGTATTATCCCGGGACTTCTGATTTTGCGGAAGCAATGGCCTAGTCCCCGGAGAATACTTTACGCTTGCTTGAAATAAAAGCCTGCCCTCAGCATAAAAAAATGATGAAACATTGAAAAATGCTAATCATGTGTTGTTGTAAAAAAGATCCTCTAAAGGGGACCCACCAAAAGTCGAAGCCATCATCTCTCTGCTGAACGGAAGTTCTGACCTGAGCTCTCACAGGCCTTCGCATTTAACCCCTTACAGATATCATCTAGTTATATTCATCTGTAAGACTGAATATTGGGATCTGGATACGGGAGTATATTCTGAGGTGGGACACGCGAACAAGTTTAAGTCTCTAAAACATTAATCTCGTATCTCGGAGCAGTTGAACTTTGTGTGAAAATTTAAATGGATCAGTATACTGACAATCTAAGTGAATCGTTTAGAACTGAAAATGTTTAAAGCTTAACGGTGTTGATGATTTGTCTCAAAAAGTGATATGATCCACTTAGACAAACTCACAAAAATATTGTATGTAAATATTTCTTGTCTACGTTTCATTTCAAGTAAAAATCCAAAAAGATTTTCGGAGTGTTAGCATAAATTTTGAAAAATCCAAAAAAATATTTTCGACAACTGTTGTTGATGAGCTGATTTTTAAAATTTCAAGTGCTAAACATGATGAACTGGATTGGGAGAGTGTGTTAAAGAAGTTTTTTTTAAGTGTTTATCAGAAATTAACATTGTAAAATCATTTATTTTTGAATAATTCCTTCAAGTGGTCATCAGAAGTTTTAAAATGATAAATCATTCATTTCCTACAAGTGGTTAGCGGAATATAAATGAGTCAAATTTTCAATTTGTGAAATTTATTTCTAGGTTAAGATTGTGCAGGTAAGCTCGGTTTCGATTCTGAGATGGATAAAAGCCAGGTCACGATCTTGAACCTGTGAAAGCCAGACTGCAATTCCAGCTCATTGAGAGGGGGAATCTGAATGTCAAAGAGCCAGGTTCTGATCCTGAGATTGCTGATGCTGATGAACTTAAGGATTCAAGAGATCTAATCAAGAAAAGATAGAGCCAGAGAGGAGGAGGTTATCTGTTGGTGCTGATAGAGAAAGAAGAGAGAATTGAGGATGCTTTACAGTGTTTGAGAGGACTGATAAAGACTGAAGATGTGAAGACTCGACACTTAAGACTCGTCAACATTTGAGGGGGAGTCTGTTGGTGCATGCGTCTGTCAAGTTCGTCTTGTATCGAGTCTTGTATTGTATTTAGATAGATCAGGGCACGTTATACGAGAAATTGTCAATTATAGGTTGAGATGTGATTTCAAACGAAATTACATGAAATAATTCCGCTTGAAATGATCAAGATAGTTTCAAACGAAATTACTAATTCCGTTTGAAAGTAATCTCGTTTGAAGCTGGTTCAAGCGGAATCATCCGCCTATATATATGTGCTTCCTGATTTCGTTTGAGAGAAGTTCTGGAATTCCGGTTGAAGCAACGAAGTGCTGCCGAAGTGTCATCTCGCTGTAAAACTTTGTCAAATCAATCTTAAGACAATTTAAAGTGTATATCTAGCTGAATTGAACTTGATACGTTTGTTTCCGCCTTTCGTATCGAGCAAAAACTCTTCTGATCGACTCATTCGGGTCCGAAAACGACCCTACAATGTTGTTATCGGTTATTCGTAAATGTTCGAAAGCATTTTGTTTATTGTCATATTCTCGCATTTGGAAACCATTGAATGAACCTGGAACGCCAATACCGGTCCTAACGAGTTCGCAAAGTCTTTGGAGGGATACAAGTCGGATCCTACGGGGTGCTAGGGGACTTTCTTTATCAACTAGAATATGCAAAGAAGAAAGCATTTTGTTTATTGTCATATTCTCGCATTTGGTAACGATTAAATGAACCTGGAATGTCAATACCGGTCCTAACGAGTTCACAAAGTCTTTGGAGGGATACAAGTCGGATCCTACCGGGGTGCTAGGGGAGTTTCCTTTTCAACTAGAATATGCAAAGAAGAAAGTCGTTTTGGTGATTTTTCGAAAAACCGAGAACTTTCAGTGAAGATTGACGACAGTTCCGCTCAGTGGAGGGAATTGGTGGACATTTGAAGATAAATTCTACTCAGTGGAGAGAATTTGTTCTGTGAAATTGACGACAGATTCTTTGAAGTGGAGGGAATCTGTTAAGGTTTAGAAATCTTACCAAAGAAATGGGGGGATAAAAAATTTTCATATGTTGAATTTCTTCGGTAAATTTCTAAACGCAATCACAGGTGGTGGAGTTTGTGATTTTCTGGTGATACTAAAGGTTCGACGTTGAATTTTTTTGCACAGACACATATTTAAGGATTTTAATTAATTCTCCTGCCAGCGTGAAGGGTTTTGCACGGAAACATACAGGTATCTAAAGTTGACAGTAGTTTCAAAGCGTTGTTCACTGAAGACCTGGGGGAATCTTTATGAAATCTGATAGTTCAAGGCTGAAGACCTGCAGGATTCGGTTTTGGCTTTGATGTTTCTTTGGGATTTTACAGGGATCTGGGGGTAACTCAATTAATTGAGTTTGCAAACGATTTACCTGGTCAAGTTGACATCCTGAGTACTGATGCTGAGGATCCGTAGTGCTTTACTTGGTCAACTTCACAAAGGCGAGACAATGAGATCTGGATGTAGTTCAACTAAGCGTGTTGTTTGGTTGAGCTTGCAAGGGATACACTTGGTCTAGCTGACTTTCCTAAGTGTTGATGTTGAAGATTAAAGTGCATTACTTGGACGATTCCACAAAGACGGTTTACAGAAGACAGTTCACTAGAAATCTCCACCAATGTAGTATGCTTGAATGAAATAGAGTTCTTACGACAGATCAAGACTTGATGCAGTTCTTAAAGAATGGAACCCTTATCAAATGCCGGTTGGAGTATTGGAAGATCAACGGAAGATCGGTCAATTAAGCCTTGTGAGGAAATTGCACAACACCCAACACAGAGAGGGGGAAATATTATAAAAGGAGCGTCAAGATACTACTTACCTGGATCATCGGTCAAGGGGGAATTTGTTAACACAGAGAAGATAAATACTTGACTGAAGATCGACTGCAGTTGCATTTTCAGCATTCGACAGCAACGCACAAGGGGGAATTTGTTGGTGCAGTTTTTGTGTCTGATGCTTGTTATGGGTGAAATTCTGAGCCCATATCCTGGAAAGTATCTTGATGTATATCTTGGTTATATGGTATCTGTTTACATCCGGGATGCTGATTCAAGATATTGGTAACATCCTGAATGGTATCCTCAGGATTACTAATGGATTATGTGCAGGTACGTGGGTTAGAAGCTATCAACGTTCACAAAGACTCATTCCGCGGAAGACTCGGTCCAAGTCGTTCAAATGAAGACGTTGAAGCCGTATTACTCGGTCTATAACGTTCACAATGGAATATTCGGAGTACCCCATATTTGTAGGGATTATTGTTTGTAATTCATTACTATAAATAGGTGGGTATACCAGATCGAATAGGACATCACATTCACACTCGCTACACTCTAACACTTGCTCTCGAGCAATTCTCACTTTCATACAAAGGCATTGTAACACTTAGCGATCTGGTCTATATCCTGCACTGTATCCTGACGTTTGAAGTAATAAGAAGAACAAGGCAGCTGCGATTGTCAGCTCCCGAGATTTTATGCCGGCGATCTAGATTGATCAAGGGCTTTCCTCGTACATCTCGTGTCATTTACTTTACTTTTGCTCATAGTTTGATCATAGATACAGCTCAATATCCTGAGCCGTATCCTGAATACTGATTTTCTAAATAACTCAACAAGCATATTTTCTATACACTTTCTAGCACACTACCTCACATTACTAATATGATCACTAAATTGCTTTGGTAATTTTTGACCAAAACAATTTGGCGCCCACCGTGGGGCAAGTGGTGCTCTCTTTACTAAAAATTTTTGTCAAATCGCTAATCGGTTTTCTATTTTCAAAAATTTTTGCCACATTGTCCATAATGGCCTCAAGATCAAACATGAGTTCCTCTACTGTGTCTGCTATGACTTCTGCTACTACCGGTTCGGTGCTTCCACCACCTCCTCCAAGGATGCCAGCCTCTACACGCCCTCAGGATATTATTCCTACCCGCAGTGTTCAGGAATCTGCTCCCGTTTTAGCTTCTAACGATGAAATTTTAACCTTATTTGGAAGTGTGCAGGAACAAATGAGGCAGCAACAGGAAACAAACCAAATGCTTTTAAGGGAAATACAACTCCTGAAGTCTGGCTCGAGCAGATCTGCTGAGGATATTGTCACTCCATTACATCCCAGAACGTTGAACTTCAGTTCAGCTGTGTATACTGAGGATAACAGGGGGAATATTGTGCCCAGCCTTCCTCTGAATCATACTCCTGAAATACCCTCCTCAGTCAGGATGTCGACCATAAGGAGCTCAGGATATGCTTCAAGATATGGGCAAAATCCTCCAACGGGTAACGTGTCAAATAATAATAATACTCATGCTACTAACAATAGTGGATCTTTGCAGGATATAGGTGTGACATCAGCGCTTGCTAGGGAACTTCAGAAGTTGAAGGACATGATATCTAGTGTACCCGGGGTGGTCCAGCCGATACCGGATGTGTCCCAAGACAGCCACAAGATATCTCGTTTTGCATATCCTATCTGTGATGCTGAGATCCCAAAGAGATTCCAAACCCCCAACATGAAGCTTTACGACGGAACTACGGATCCTGAGGAGCATATTGCTCAGTATAGGGAAAGGATGGAGATTAACCCTATCCCTCCGGATCTCAAGGAAGCATGCTTGTGCAAGGGTTTTGGTTCAACCTTGACAGGATCAGCCTTGAAATGGCTCTTGAATGTTCCTCCACATTCGATTACATCTTTTGCTCACTTAGTAAATTTATTTAATAGTCAGTTTTCTTGTAGTAGAAGCTTTGAAAAATTAACAAGTGATCTCTACAGGATAACACAGGGGCCTCAGGAATCCCTTAGGGATTATGTGAACAAGTTCAGCCGGGAATCCCTAGACATTCCTCATCTCGATGTTGCAACAGCTGTGCAAGCTTTCAAGATGGGGCTGCAAAAAGATTCTCAATTTTATCAAGACCTTGTAATGAACCCATGCAGGAACTTGGATGAAGCTCGGAACAGGGCCCTAAGATATATTCGGTTGGAGGATGACAGAAAGATGCAAGAAAGGATGAACTCATCTAACACTTATGAGTCAACTAACAGGAAGTCAGAATCCTCATTCAAGTCATATCGGCCTAAGCTATTGTTAGGGGAGGATTTTCTAACAATTAGTGATCCTTATTCGTTATCCTAACTAGTGATCCTTACTTCTGTGACAGGTGGTGATCCTCAGAAGAGCTTCAGGATCAGGATCATGGATCACTTTAAGGATCCTCGTACTGACGATTGTTTACCTATGTTTTGTACTATCTCGCAGGTATAACCAGCTTGACCAAGTCTTGGCGACATTCCTGGAGAATATTCCCAAACTATTCTGCACGTGCTTAGCTAAAAATGGACGTTATGGAGAACGTGGGGGCTTGGCACAAAAGTCGGATAGTTAGTTTGGTAGTGAAATTTCTATTTTAAAAGGGGCAACGAGCTAGTAGAAAACACTTAGTCATTTTACAGCTACACACACTCATATACTCGCACACTTGAAACTCTCGACGAACATTCATTCGTTTTCACTCACATTTACACATTTCACGATAGTGATCCTTGTACCTAGCTCGTTACTATCCGAAGTTGTAAACATTTATTCATTTATTTGAGCTTGGTGATCGGTAGTTTCCATCACCCGGGGTTTTTTGTGCCGGAGATCAACTCTTGATCAAGGGCTTTTTCCCCGTATAAACCCTCGTGTTGTTTGTGCAATTTTACATTAAAGTGATCCTCATCATTGTTCTACATTTCAAGCATCATACCCCGTAATTGAGAGTTTGGTTACAATATCCTCATCTGATTTTTTGACCAAAACAGTTTGGCGCCCACCGTGGGGCAATTGGTGCTTCGTCCTTAGAAAAAATACGCATTTCTGTGCTCATTTCGGATCACTACAACCAAGCAAATGGCTTCCTCAGCGAAGAGTGCTTCAAACTTGATGCCATCATTCACTTCTTCACAAGGCGTCCCTCCTTTGCCTCCACCACCTTCTGGATCCCAGAAGAATACTGAGAATGCCGCGAAGAAACCAACTCCCATTTTCTCAAAACCACCCACTTCTTCTGTTTCAACTAATCCTACTACTAATGATCTCTATGCCTTGATTTTGCAGATGAGGAATCATGCACAAGAGCAGGATAAGACCAACGAAAGGATCCTCCGGGAGATTGACGAAATTAAGAAACAGAAGAAAACAGCAGAGGATCGTTCCCCACTGATGCCCAGATCTTTGAATTTTGATACTCCGGTGATTACTTCTCAGCCATCAGTGGTTCCAGACATTCAATATGTGGGTGGACCAAAAGGAGTGCACTACGGAACAACAACAATGACCCGGGCATCAGGTTCATATTTCCAGCCAGCGGGATCTTATCCTCAGCATATGGGATCCCTCACGAGTTCAGGAGGATATTCAGGAATGCAGCAGTTTCAAGGATCCTCCTTCGTTCCAGGATCATCCCAGGTTCAAGGATCCTCCTTCGTTCCAGGATCATCCCAGGTTCAAGGATCCTCCTTCGTTCCAGGATCATCTCAGGTTCAAGGATCCTCCTTCGTTCCAGGATCATCCCAGGTTCAAGGATCCTCCTTCATTCCAGGATCATCCCAGGTTCAAGGATCCTCCTTCATTCCAGGATCATCCCAGGTTTCAGGGATCCTTCCAGATGCCAGGATCCTTAAGGAGTTTGCAAACAGGAAGTTCAGATGTCCATCAGGGAGATTTTATTCCCATGCAGACCAATGCCTCTACTGGTCCCTCGATCATTCCAGAGCCTCAACAATATGGATTAACATCCATTCTTCCTAACTTGAATCCAATGGGAGGTAACACTTTTAATAATTCTCATACTACTAACCATGGTCTTATGCAGGATCCATGTATCAATCATGCCATGGCCAGAGAATTGCAAAAGCTAAAGGATATGATATCAAGTGTTCCGGGAGTGGTCAAACCTATCCCAGAGATTGCAGATGGGAGCCACAAGATATCTCGTTTTGCACCACCAATCTGTGATGCTGAGATACCCAAGAGGTTCCATGTGCCTACAATGAAGCTGTATGATGGTTCGACTGATCCTGAAGAACACATAGCACAATATATGGAAAGGATGGAAATCAATCCGATCCTAGAAAGGTTAAAGGAAGCATGCCTGTGCAAGGGATTCGGGTCTACTCTTACTGGATCAGCTCTCAAATGGCTGCTAAGTCTTCCCCCTTACTCTATTACCTCGTTTGCTAACCTAGTTAATCTATTTAATAATCAGTTTTCTTGTAGTAGAAAATTTGAGCGTTTAACTAGTGATCTGTATAGGATAACCCAGGGTCATAATGAATCATTAAGGGATTACATTACCAAATTCAGTAAAGAATCCTTAGACATTCCTAACTTAGATATAGCCACGGCTGTTGAGGCCTTCAAAATGGGATTGCTTAGGGATTCGTTATTTTATGATGATCTTGTTATGACACCATGCAGGAACCTAGATGAGGTAAGAACCCGGGCCCTTAGGTACATCCGGCTAGAGGATGACAAGAGGATCCAGGAGAGGTTAACAGGATCCTCAAAGCAGGATAAGCAAGGATCCTCATTCAGGAACAACAAGTTCAGATCCTACAACAAATCTGATAACCAGAACGTGCATTCTATTGATCAAGAAGAGGATGATGAGGATTATCCTCCAATTTCTGAATATTGTTTTAGTGTTGATAACAATGAACTAATCCTTGCGATGCAGAGTCTAGGTGATAAAGCTAGATGGCCCAGAAAAAATGATAGGCCAGCTGCAACTAAGGATAAATCAAAGTGGTGTGCATACCATGAAGATTTTGGGCACCTCACAGAAGAATGCATTGCACTAAGAAAGGAAATTGGATACTTGTTGAGCAAGGGGCATCTAAAAGAATTGTTGGGAAGAAAAAAGTCAAGGACTCAGAATCCTGAAAGGATCCCTGAGAAGGCTCCAGCCCCTCCAGCGGATGCACAAGTGATAAACTTCATTTCTGGAGGATCAGACATTTGCGGCACATCCTTCTCAGCAAAAGGCATGCAAAGGAAACTAAAATGGATAACGGAGAAAGACCTGTTCGAACATCAAGTGTCTCGGAAGGGAAAGTCATAACCTTTGATGAAGAGGATCGTGTTGATATCCAGGATCCTCATCACGATGGTTTAGTTATTACTCTTTTCATATCTAACCATTTTGTCCGCAGGATCCTTATAGACGGAGGAAGTTCAGTGAACATTATCCAGCTTGACGTCCTAAAGAAGATGGGTATTCCTGAATCAGAGATCTTACCAAGATCCTCTGTGCTCGTGGGATTTAGTGGTGAAACTAAGAAAACCCTGGGGGACATTAAACTCCCAATATACATTGAAGGCCTACACTCTTATCAAAAATTTTGTGTTATTGACTGTTTATCTTGTTGTAATGTTATCCTTGGCAGGCCCTGGATACACGATATGAAAGCAGTCTCATCCACTTACCATCAATGTGTGAAGCTCCCTAGTCCTTGGGGAATAGTGAAGATTGATAGTGATCCGCAGGAGGCTAAGAATTGCTATACTTCATCAATGAAACCAGCTTCGAAATCCAGGGAGCAATAGCAATCAAAGTATCCTCCAAGGGATGTCTTGGAGGCGAGTGAACAGGATGTGGTAGAAATCCTTATGGATCCGGATGATCCTGAATCTATAGTTTATATCGGATCAGGGATCCTTGGCGAAATGAAAGAAGACCTCGTATCCTTCCTAAAAAGGAGAAAGACTACCTTTGCATGGAAACACGAAGACATGACTGGTATATCCAAAGATGTAATCACTCACAAACTCGGCATTGACAGATCCTTCAAACCAATCCATCAAAGGAGAAGAAAGTTTGCACCGGAAAGGAATGCCATTATCCAGGAAGAGGTAGAGAAATTGCTCCGTGCAGGTATGATTAGAGAGGTCAAGTATCCAAGATGGCTGGCCAATGTGGTTGTTGTTCAAAAGAAAAATGGAAAGTGGAGGGTATGTGTCGATTTTACCGATTTAAATAAGGCATGTCCCAAGGATCCTTTCCCTTTACCCCACATTGACTCCATGGTGGACGCAACCGCGGGTCATGAACTGTTAACTTTTATGGATGCTTCATCTGGATTTCAACAAATCCAAATGGAACCATCCGACCAAGAGGATACAGCCTTCATGACTCCAACTGGTATTTACTGCTATATTGCTATGTCGTTCGGATTAAGAAATGCAGGTGCAACATATCAAAGGCCAGTGAATATGATGTTCAAGGATCAGATTGGACAAACTATGGAGGTTTATATAGATGATATGGTGGTAAAATCCTTAAAAGCTGAGGATCACCTAAGAGACTTGGAGGAAGCATTCGATATCCTTGACAAATATAACATGAAACTTAATCCTTCAAAATGTCACTTTGGTGTTAAAGCAGGTAAATTCTTAGGATATATGGTGACAAAGAGAGGCATTGAAGCTAGCCCGGAACAAATCAGAGCAATAGTGAACATCAAATCTCCGGCCAATGCTAAGGATGTTCAAAGGCTAATAGGCAGGATAGCAGCCTTGAACAGATTTATATCCAAATCCTCCGAGAAGTGTAAAGAATTCTATGATATCCTAAGGAAGAACAAGAAATTTGAATGGACGGAGAAGCATGAAAATGCTTTGAGAGACCTCAAAGATTACCTATCCTCAGCCCCGGCTTTGATGAAACCAGAAAAAGGTGATGTGTTATCCTTGTATCTTGCAGTATCCTCAAAAGCGGTAAGTGCGGTCCTTGTTAAGGATCATCAAGGTACACAACATCCTGTCTATTATGTAAGTAAAAGTTTACTTGATGCCGAATCCAGGTATTCACACCTTGAAAAGCTTATTCTTGCATTAATTATGGCATCCACTAAGTTAAGACATTATTTTGAAACTCATGTTATCATTGTTAAAACTAATTTTCCAATTAAGAATGTCCTCAGGAAACCAGAGATGTCAGGAAGGATGGCTAAGTGGGCAGTGAAGCTGAGTGCATATGATATAAGATATGAGCCTAGGACAGCCATCAAATCCCAAGCATTAGCTGACTTTGTGGCTGATTTCAGTAGTGATTTACAAGAAGAAGCTGAGTTAGAAGTCCAGCAGTTAGAGGAGACCAAGGATCCTTGGATACTCTATACTGATGGATCCTCAAATGTCAAAGGCACAGGGCTGGGAATACTACTAAAATCGCCACAGGGGGACATAATACCCCACTCTATAGCTTGTGAATTCCAAACCACTAACAATGAGGCTGAATATGAAGCCTTAATTGCTGGTTTGCAAATTGCTAAGCATATGGGGATCAGGTATCTTGAGGTACACGTAGATTCTTTGTTAATTACAAACCACTTTAATGGATCCTATGCTGTTAAAGGTGAAAAGTTAACCAAATATTTGGAGATAGTCAAAAGTTTGGCACTATCTTTTGTTTTTTTTAGTTTGTCACAGGTACCAAGGGAAGAAAATACAGAAGCTGATGCATTGGCTAATTTAGGATCATCCTTGAAGATCCCGGAGGATATCAAGATTCCTATTATCCATATCCTGACCCCGGCTATTGAGGATCATATGGCTATGGAAATAGGGAATGATTCTGCAATAATCCCTAGTGAGGATACTCGATCCCATTCAGGATCAGGATCATGGATCTCACCAATTATGAGATACTTACAACATGGAGAGATTCCTACAGGAGAAAACCCTAGGGCTTTCAAATCTAAGGTATCTCAATTCTCAATTATAAATAGTATGTTGTATAGACGATCTCTTGCAGGACCATACTTGAGATGCATTGAGGATCCTGAAGTCCAAGAAGTTTTAAAAGACTTCCATGAAGGAGATTGTGGAAACCACACTGGGGGCAGGGCATTATTCTCAAGGATCCTGAGGACAGGATACTACTGGCCAACCATGAAGAGAGATGCTGTGGAATATGCTAAGAGATGTGATCCTTGTCAGAGACACAGCAATATCCTTCATCAACCAGCCGAATTATTGCATCCTATATCCTCCTTTTGGCCATTTATGAGATGGGGGATGGATATAGTTGGTAAGCTCCCTAAGGCACCTGGTGGAAAAGTATTCATGCTCGCTATGACTGATTACTTCTCCAAGTGGATAGAGGCTGAAGCTTTTGCCCAAGTCAGAGAAAAGGAAGTTATATCCTTCATTAAAAGAAATATTATAACTAGATTTGGAATTCCTTCTGAGATTATATGTGATAATGGTTCCCAATTTATTGGGGGCAGAACCACTAACTTTTGTGACAACTGGGGGATTAGGATGATAACATCAACACCAGTCCGCCCACAAGCTAATGGTCAGGCAGAATCATCCAACAAGATCATCATCAACAATTTGAAGAAGAAGCTTGGATCCAAGAAAGGGAAATGGGCAGAAGAACTACCCTATGTGCTCTGGGCTGATAGGACAACCCCTAAGAATGCTACTGGTCAAACGCCATTCTCTTTGGTATTTGGGGCAGAATCAGTGATCCCAACAGAAATGGTGGTTCCAACTGCTAGAACAAGTACCCGTGATCCTGAGGAGAATGATGAGAACTTGGCTCAAGACCTGGATACTATTGAAGAAATCAGGGATATGGCTAGGATAAGCATGGCCAGTTATCAGCAAAGAATGGCTGGTGCTTACAACAAAAATGTCAGGATCAGGAGGTTTCAAGTTGGAGACATGGTATTAAGGAAAGCATTCCAAAATACCACTAATCCTGCTGATGGGAAGTTGGCTCCAAAATGGGAAGGCCCTTATTTGATTGAAGCTGAAGCAGGAAAGGGGGCATATAGATTGCTAACCATGGAAGGTGATTTGCTACCAAGAGCCTGGAATGCTGTCCACTTGAAGAAATATTTCATGTGAGCGGGATCCTAGTGGCACAGATGATCCTCAAAATAGGGATATCCTTAAAGGATCCTCAAAGCATCGGTGATCCTTACTTAGGTAATATCCTAAACTTGAACTAATTCATTTCTTTATTTTCTCATATAAGGATAAGGATCATGTATCCTTTATCCATCTCTCACGTGAATTTGAGTTTTGAAAGTTCAGGTATCCTTAGCATAACATTGGTTATCCACTGAAGCAATCCGTCCTTTGGGTTTAACCCCAGTTATTCGGGCTTGACCCCAGTTCCGCCTGTAGCGCACGATGATCCTGGTATAGTTCAAGGCATTGGGACCAGTACTCGTTTTAGGGGCTGATAATTCCATTGTACTGGCTATGCTTAGGATCCTACGTATAATGGTAGACGTACCATACATCCGTTCCTAAGGTTTCTAACATTTTCACGTTAGCTAAGGTTTCTAACGTCTTCACGTTAGCTAAGGTTTTGGCATCTTCATGCCACTAAGTTTGGATAGTCGCCAGTTAGGGCCATACTCCAGTTTACATACGATCCTTGGGCTTGTCCCCAGTTATCCTTGGGCTTGTCCCCAGTTATCCTTGGGCTTGTCCCCAGTTGCTAATTCTTATCTTATGTTGGCTTAGTCCCAAGTAATGCTCTATTTCAGGTTCTTGAAGGTAGGCAACTAGGGACCCTTGATCCTTACTTTATTCTAAGGTTTATCTTATAGTTATCCTTATTAAGGTTAGGATCCTAACTTGGATCCTCAGGTATGATCCTTAACTATTTTTAATTCTATTCCTTATTTATTTGAATAACCCTTATACTTGACAACTGAACTTGTGATTCTTAAACCATATCACTTTTTAGAACTTATCGGTTATGGGATATGTGATCCTTGATCATATCCTCAACTTTCTGGATATCTTTTCTAATTTTTCAAGGCTTGATAAGTATAAATAGATTGAAAATTACAACAGTTGAAAAATAAGGTATTAAAAAGTATAACAACACGAGATAAGCGACAAAAGGTTAAGTTTTTATTTATAAACAAAAGACTAACCCTTAAAAGGTTGTCAAAATTACCTACCCGAGCATCTACCAGCAAAACGTGGCCCGTCCGCTGGGGTAGGTAAAGGGTGTCCATGATAATAAGTTCAAGAGTAGTGCAAGAATATAAAGGCGACAGGATCACAATGGCTTCATCCCCCAAACAGAGGATCCCTCCACCAATTGCAATCTTGCCTAATGTCCTAAGGATCATACAAGATCCTTAATCCTAAAACCTATTGTTCAAAGTACAAACCATGAAATTGTTTTAAACATCACAACCACAAAAAACAAACTACCACCAGATTTAAAAATTGGGCTCCGGCTACGTCTAGAAATGTCCTTCATCGCCCAATCATGCAGCCTAAGCCTTCGCTGCATTGTCACCTCCAGCTCCACTTGTTTCACCACCTTCACCTTTGCCTCCAGCTTCGATTGTCAGGATCTCTTCAACCTCCTCAGCCTCTTCATCGTCCAGTTCAGCAAGCCTTGCCCTCCAACCTTCAATATCCCAGGTGCTTTTGTCAAAAGCAGGATCCTGAGCTTCCAAGGCCATTTGAAGCTTGGTATTGTACATTGTAATGGCGGCAGAGATTTTGGCATCTTCGGTGATCTCACTCTTCTCATAGTCAACATTAACCAGCACCTTGGCCATCTGCTGTTTGGTATCCCGGACTTCCTTCTGAAGATCAGCAATTGTGAGATCCTTCAACACCGCAACCTGCTGGAGATCAGCAATCTTCCTATCTTGATCCTCAACGTGGCCCACATAGTCCTCAATCTCAGCGAATTTCTGTAAAAAGGATAAGGTCAGGATCAAGTAATAAGCAGGATATACCAGCAGGATATACCAGCAGGATATACCAGCAGGATATGTCAACAGGATATACGAGTAAAGACAGTGATCCTCACCTCGTTAAAGTACTCAAGAAATTGATGACGGATCAGAGGCAGACCCTGCAGATCCCCAGCTTCAGAGGCTTTTCTCTTCTTGATTTCCTTCCCTTTGAGGGGTGCCTTGGGGACCGAAGCTGTCGGACTGGTAGGAGCTTTCCTCTTGGAAGATCTGACAGTGGTGAGATCAGCAACGTTGAACTTGGAAGCAGACTTGGTGGATTTTCCAGCACCTACACAATCAAAAAAATATAAGTATCTTTTCTTAATTCATATTTCACTATTTATTTAAATTTTAAACAAGGATACTTACTTGACATTGTGACAGAGCCTGAGGATACCTCCTGTGAATCTTGGGTTGTTGTCTTGAAAGTTCTTGTCTCAGGATCAAGTTTCTTGAAAGCGAGGAGCCTTTCCTTAGCAGCAGGGGACAGTTTGAGGTGTGAGACGGTGATAGCTGCATAAAAAGAAAGCAAAAATATAAGTGATCCTTACATCAAAAGAAAGTTCCTGGTGATCCTTCTCAGGATCCTCCATCCTACCATGGGTAGCCCATTTTTTAGGAAGATCCTTTCCATCCTGGATGGAATCTCTCTTGATAAAAAAGAAGCGCCGTTTCCAATTAGCATCATTCTTGGTGGCTTTGAAGATCGGGTGTTCCTCACCGGGTTTACGTTTGAACAAATAACGGTGAGAGCCAAAGGTGGTAAGATCATACAGTTCTCCCAGCTCTGCCATTCCTAGATCTATTCCCTCCTGATCGATGATCCTTTCAAGGGTGTACAAAACCCTCCAAATCATCGGCATGGCTTGGATATAAGAGATGCCGGTTAGGGAAAAGAAAGATTGGGTGAAGGCTGGAAAAGGATATGTATAGCCTATGGTGAAAGGAGTGACGGGGAAAACAACCCACTTATCGGAGATATGATCGCTCAAGGCATTGGGGTCAAAAGGCCTAAATTCGGTGTTCGCCGGGAAGCAGTGGCGGATCCTATCAATCTGAGCATCATTGAAGAGACAGCGCTCTTTAATGGAGTCTTCAATAATCCCCTGGCTTTTCGGAGGACTGTTCTTTGGGTGATCCTTGGCTGGTGAACTCCGGAGCAACATTTTCGAAGTGGCGGAGATAAAGAAAGAAAAACAGAGTAAGAGAGGAAGAAAGAGGAGAAAGAAATACCTGGTTGATCGTCGACTGAGAATTTAAAGGGAGTTTCTTTCGAATTTGAATGCATAATGATCCTATCTATATCTCTATTTATAATTATGATTCTGCAGGATTGTCACTTCCGTGACGTCATGATCACAACGGCTAGTTCTATTTTAACGGCTATATATCCGTTAGTTTGTTGCGGATAAGATCAGTAAAATATAACTCACATATTTAATATTTAACTCCTTATATTTTGGGGGCAATTGTTAGGGGAGGATTTTCTAACAATTAGTGATCCTTATTCGTTATCCTAACTAGTGATCCTTACTTCTGTGACAGGTGGTGATCCTCAGAAGAGCTTCAGGATCAGGATCATGGATCACTTTAAGGATCCTCGTACTGACGATTGTTTACCTATGTTTTGTACTATCTCGCAGGTATAACCAGCTTGACCAAGTCTTGGCGACATTCCTGGAGAATATTCCCAAACTATTCTGCACGTGCTTAGCTAAAAATGGACGTTATGGAGAACGTGGGGGCTTGGCACAAAAGTCGGATAGTTAGTTTGGTAGTGAAATTTCTATTTTAAAAGGGGCAACGAGCTAGTAGAAAACACTTAGTCATTTTACAGCTACACACACTCATATACTCGCACACTTGAAACTCTCACCGAACATTCATTCGTTTTCACTCACATTTACACATTTCACGATAGTGATCCTTGTACCTAGCTCGTTACTATCCGAAGTTGTAAACATTTATTCATTTATTTGAGCTTGGTGATCGGTAGTTTCCATCACCCGGGGTTTTTTGTGCCGGAGATCAACTCTTGATCAAGGGCTTTTTCCCCGTATAAACCCTCGTGTTGTTTGTGCAATTTTACATTAAAGTGATCCTCATCATTGTTCTACATTTCAAGCATCATACCCCGTAATTGAGAGTTTGGTTACAATATCCTCATCTGATTTTTTGACCAAAACAGCTATATGGTAGTAGTGAAAACAAGAGAGTGAATGCTGTCGAAGACGAGGATCCTAAAGAGTATCCTGAATTATCTGAATATTTCTTTTCTGTTAACATTCCTGAATTGATGTATGCCATGCAGGGTCTAGGAGACAAGGCTAGATGGCCTCGAAAGAGTCAACAAAAAGCCGATTGGAAAGACAAATCAAAATGGTGTGCTTTCCACGAAGATTTCGGACATATGACTGAGGATTGCATCGCTCTAAGGAAAGAAATAAGCTATCTTCTAAGCAAGGGATATTTGAAAGATCTCTTAGGAAGAAAGAAGAATAAGAGTCAGGATACTGAGAAGGATCCTGAGCGAGCAGCATCACCTCCCGCGGATGCCAATATAATCAACTTCATTTCGGGAGGATCCGACATTTGTGGGACTTCGTATTCGGCAGCAAAGAGACATGCAAAAGAAGCTAAGGCCGAAAGGGGAGATAAACCTGTCAGGATGACTACCCTCACAACTGACAAAGTGATCACATTTGACGCTGATGACAGGGATACTGTCCAGGATCCTCACAATGATGCTCTGGTAATAACTTTATATGTGGCTAACCATTTTGTACGCAGGATATTGGTTGATAATGGCAGCTCCGTCAACATAATCCAACTAGAGACGCTGAAAAGAATGAATGTATCTCCAATGGATATCACTTCAAAGTCTACCATGCTTGTTGGGTTCAGTGGAGAGGCTAGAAACACAGTGGGAGAGATAAAGTTGCCAGTGTACGTTGAAGGAGTCAACTCGATACAACGTTTCTGTGTGATGGATTCTCTATCCTGCTATAACATCATACTGGGAAGACCGTGGATTCATGATATGAAAGCTGTGCCATCAACATATCACCAATGCATCAAGATACCTACCCCTTGGGGGGTTGTCAAAGTTGATAGTGATCAGCAGGAGGCGAAAGAATGCTACTCATCCTCGATGAAATCCTCAACCAAGCCTAGTGCGGCATAGCAATTAAAGACGCGGGCCCAGGATATCATGGAGGATCCGGAGCAGGATGTAAAGAAAATTATCTTGGACCAGGATAACCCCGATATTTCGGTGCTCGTAGGAACCAGTATCCCTCAGGATATTAAAGAACAGTTAATTAACTTTTTGAAATGCAGGATGTCAACGTTTGCATGGAAGCATGAGGATATGACAGGCATATCCAAAGACATCATCACTCACAAGCTTGGAATTGATAAATCATTCAAGCCTGTTCAACAAAAAAGAAGGAAGTTTGCTCCTGAGCGGAATACGATTATTCAAGAGGAAGTTGAGAGATTATTGAAGTCCAGGATGATCAGAGAGGTTAAGTTCCCAAGGTGGCTAGCAAACGTGGTTGTGGTACAGAAGAAAAACGGGAAATGGAGAGTTTGTGTAGACTACACAGACTTGAACAAAGCTTGTCCTAAAGACCCATTTCCTCTTCCCCACATTGATGCAATGGTAGATGCCACTGCCGGGCATGAAATGCTGACCTTCATGGACGCATCCTCAGGATTTCAACAGATCCAAATGGAGCCTTCTGACCAGGAGGATACTGCCTTCATGACACCAACAGGTATTTATTGTTATACAGCTATGCCTTTTGGTTTGAAAAATGCAGGTGCAACATACCAAAGATTGGTAAACATGATGTTCAAAGACAAACTGGGGGACACCATGGAGGTGTACATCGACGATATGGTGGTAAAGTCAAAGAAAGCTCAGGATCACCTCCAGGATATTAAAGGAGCGTTTGATATCCTAGATCAGTATAACATGAAGCTGAATCCTGCTGAGTGCCATTTTGGAGTAGGGGCAGGGAAATTCCTAGGATATATGGTGACCAAAAGAGGAATAGAAGCGAGCCCGGAACAGATTAAAGCCATCTTGGATATTAAATCGCCCTGAAATATGAAGGATGTTCAACGATTAACAGGGGAGTGGCAGCATTAAATAGATTTATCTCAAGATCCTCAGAAAAATGCAAAGACTTTTATGATATCCTGAAGAAGAACAAGAAATTCGAATGGGGTGAGAAGCATGAAGCGGCCCTACAGGATTTAAAGCAATATCTTTCAACCGCACCTCTACAGATGAAGCCCGAGAATGGTGAACCATTATCCCTATACCTCGCGGTATCAGGGAATGCTGTAAGTGCCGTCCTTGTAAAGGACCATGAAGGTCAGCAATATCCTGTTTATTATGTTAGTAAAAGCTTGTTAGATGCTGAAACTAGATATTCTCATTTAGAAAAATTGATACTAGCATTAGTCATGGCATCAACGAAACTTAGACATTACTTTGAGACACATAGGATTCATGTTAAAACAAATTATCCTGTTAAAAATTTACTTAGGAAACCAGAAATGTCAGGTAGGATGGCTAAGTGGTCGGTAAAGTTGAGTGCTTATGATTTAGTATATGAACCTAGGAATGCCATAAAGTCTCAGGCTTTAGCTGACTTTGTGGCTGATTTTAGTAGTGACATTCAGGATGAGGTAGACTTAGAAGTTCAACAGTTAGGAGAATCCTCAGGATCCTGGACATTATATACTGATGGTGCATCTAATATAAGAGGAGTAGGATTAGGAATACTACTAAAATCGCCACAGGGGGACATATTACCCCAGGCTATTAGGTGTGAATTTCCTGCTACTAATAATGAAGCAGAGTATGAGGCTTTAATTGCAGGATTAGAGTTGGCCAAGAGCATGAGTATCAAAAATTTACAAGTATATGTTGACTCATTGTTAATTACTAACCATTTTAATGGACCCTATGCAGTTAAGGGTGAGAAGTTAATCGAATACCTCGATATTCTTAAAAAATTAGCAGGATATTTCGATGTTTTTACACTTGAACAGGTACCAAGGGAGGATAATGCTGAAGCGGATGCCTTAGCAAATCTGGGATCATCAATCAGGATACCGGAAGGGACCCAAATACCAGTATTACATGTCTTATATCCTGCAACGAATCCTTAGAATAAAGAAGTAGCGGGTATTCAGGATCCTGAAGCGGAATATCCTAAACAGGATCCTAAATCCTGGACAGCTCCAATTGTGAAATATCTCAAAGAAGGACACATCCCCGGAAATGAAAATCCTAAGGCGTTTAGGATGAAGGTATCACGATTCACTATTATAAATAACGTTTTATACAAGAAATCTCTTGCAGGACCGTATTTAAGATGCTTGGAGGATCCTGAAGCCAAAGAAGTACTTCAGGATATACATGAAGGGGATTGTGGTAATCACACCGGGGGCAGATCATTGTTCTCGAAAGTATTAAGGACAGGATATTATTGGCCAACGATGAGGAAAGATGCTGCAGAATATGCTCGAAGATGTGATGCATGTCAAAGACATAGTAACATACTACATCAACCAGCTGAACCATTATATCCTGTAGTTTCCCCTTGGCCATTCATGAAGTGGGGGATGGATATAGTAGGGAAGTTACCAAAAGCTCCGGGAGGAAAAGTCTTTATGTTAGCTATTACGGATTATTTCTCCAAGTGGGTTGAGGCTGAAGCATTTGTCCAAGTTAGAGACCAAGAAGTAGTATCCTTCATATAGAGGAATATCCTGACTAGGTTTGGGGTACCAGCTGAGATCATTTGTGATAATGGGTCCCAGTTTATAAGCAAAAGGACTACTGACTTTTGCAAAAGTTGGGGAATCAAAATGATCACATCTACTCCAGTACATCCTCAAGCGAACGGACAAGCTGAATCTTCAAACAAAATAATAGTCAATAACTTAAAGAAGAGACTTGGAGCCAAAAAAGGAAGATGGGGGAAAGAGTTACCCTTTGTTTTGTGGGCTGATAGGACAACGGTAAAGAATGCAACCGGCCAAACCCCGTTTTCCTTGGTATTTGGAGCGGAGGCAACGATTCCAACAGAAATGATGATACCTACTGCAAGATCTATGCTACAGGATCCTGAACAGAATCCTGAAGTCTTATGTCAGGATTTGGATACTATAGACGAAAAAAGAGATGCAGCAAGGCTAAGGATGGCAGCATATCAACAAAGAATATCCAGAGCATATAATAAGAATATAAGGACTAGAAGATTTCGAGTTGGTGATTGGGTGTTAAGAAAGGCTTTTCAAAATACCACTAATCCTGCCGATGGCAGGCTAGCTCCGAAATGGGAAGGACCTTATGAAGTCGAGTCAGAAGCAGGGAAAGGAGCATATCGACTCAAAAATATGAAAGGGGATATGCTACCAAGATCCTGGAATGCAATACATTTAAAGCTCTATTTCAAGTAAGAGTAGAATTTATTTTCTATCTCGGAATGGTATGTATTCTATTTTTAAATATATTTGTTTATTGTCTTGAACCCAATACTGACTTAAGCATCGGAGGGGTGTTAGCCAAGCTAACACCCACCTTAGTTTACAATTGTTTTGCAGGATATGTTTCAGGATATAGCTCCAGGATATATACTCAGGATAAGTCGAAAGATTAGAGGATTGGCCCCCTCTCTCACGTTTAAGGGATCCTGGTCCCTTCAAAGGTTTAAAGGTATTCACCTTTCTTTCGAATTGGGTTTAAACACCTCACCTGGAGCGCAAGTTATCTAGGTATAGTTCAAGGTAGCGGGACCAGTTCATGTAAAAGTGGCTGACAATTTCGTTACTGTTGGCTATATCCTGGATCCTAAAGGTATATGAGGATTGATCACCCTCTCTCACGAAAGAGTATTTTCATACTCTCAAAGGTTTAAAGGTTTTCACCTTTCTAAGAATTGGAGTTTGTACACTCTCGCCTGTAGCGCATGAAATTTAGGGTTTATCCCCAGATATCAAGGTTTATCCCCAGGGTATTAAAGGTTTATCCCGAGTATGCTAAGGATTCATTTCAGGATATCATGGGTTTTGCCCCAGGGTATTCGGAATTTATTTAACTCAAAGTATAAATGCATTTGCGTTTCTGTGTCAAACACAAGGGACATACATTATACTGTTCAAAGGATGGATCCAAGTTCATAAGTATGCACCGGGGACAAAACTTATAATGGAGAATTAAAATTGATTCCGTAAGAATTTCTGGTATGATCTCTCCTTTTTATTTGGACAATTTATAGGTTGTATTCTAATATCCTTATCAAGATATCTTTCAGGATACCTTCCAGGATACATTTATGATATATATTCCTAAAAATGTACAAACCAAACAGTTTTCACAAATGCGATTTTCATATCAATGACAACAATAATAAAGTCAAAAGAGAAGTTATATTATTAACGTACCAAAAGATGTGCTCTTAGTTTCACCTCAAAACAAGGCCCATCCACTAAGAGCACTAATAGTTCATTACCATATTTACCCAACAGTTGAAGGTTTCATCTCAAACCGAGACCCATCCACCTTCAACTCTTGTATTGTTCAAAAAGCATGCAGGAAATGTAAATTGTTCAGGTGCAGGGAAGTAAAGTACGGAAAAGTAAACTGTTTAAGGGACTACAGACCAACATTCAAATTTAAAAAGGTGGGCTCTGGCCTTGGCACGTATATCCGTCATCGCCCACCTAAATGCCCTCACACAGCGGCATCTCCTCCAACCTTCTCAGACTTCTCAGCACCAGCATCCTGACCAGCATCTTGAGCAGCATCCTCTCCAATGTCCATCCCAACATCTGCTCCAGCATCCTTCTTGTCTCCAGCCTGGATCACCACCTCTGCTGACTTAGAAGACTCACCGGCTTCAGCAGGAAGTGGCACAGCTTTGCCTCCGAGCTCCTTTAACTTGGCCACCCAGGATTCAACTGGCCAAGATGGACAAACAACGCCCGTCTCCTTGGCCTCGTAGGCCATCTTGATGCGTGCTTGTAACAAGGAGACGATGGCAGAAGCCTTGATTCCCTCCCGGAAATTGACCAAGGCTTGATCATGATCCATTTGAACGGTGGCAAGTTTGAGCTCAGCGTCTTGGGTGACCTTCTTCAGCAGGCTTTCGTAGTGCCGGGTCTTCGCTTCGGCAATGGCACCTTGGTCAGCAACGGTGCTTTCAAGCTGTTTGATCCTGGCTTCGTGGAGTGCCACAGTACCACAAGCATCATTGTACAAGTGGAGCAAATGCTGGAGGCCCTGCACATCAATTACAGGTATAAGTTAGAATATATATTGACCATGATATCCTGTCAGGATATCCTATTAGAATATACGTGCAGGATATACGTGCAGGATATGAGTTAGGATATTACCTTGTTGAGAAAGGATGTCATTGGCTCTAAGGAATCAGAGAAGCTGAGTTCGTCATAGGAGAACCCTTCTGAACCTGGAGCAGTGACTTCAAGACCTTTCCTCTTTTTGCTGTGGAAGCACGAGTTCTTGGATTGGCCTTGGGAGCCGGGAGTGGCTTGGAGCTAGTTGCAGCAGGAGTTTCTTTCTTGACTGTGGCTGGGGTTGGATAGTTGTCGAGTTCATCAAGGTCTAGATAGACTGGAACTTTGCTGGAATCTGCAAACAGGGAGTAAAATTCAAAATCTCTCCTAAAAATATCAGATAAAAACATATATGTACAGGAGATCTTGCAGGATCCTTACCAGACATGTTTGCGCTTGAAAGAGGACTTGGAGTTGGTGGAGATGGGTTAAAGCTTCTCTCTGCTTCAGAAAGCAGTCTGATGGCGTCTATTCTTTTTTGAGAATCAGCAAGAGGAGGTGCAATTTTCCTAAAATCAGCTGCATACAGAGAAAATAAAATTGGTCAGTTCAGGATATAAAGCAGGATAAGAGGCAGGATCATCTTTAAACCCTAAATCCTACCCTTCTTCAACCATCTCATTGGATAATCCGTTCCACTAGGGATTGAATCCCTTTTTACAAAGAAATACTTGGATTGCCAACCATCCTCGTTCCTGGTGGCACGAAGTATCAATGGGTCACCGGAAGTAGAGTAAAACAGAAATCTGCATGATCCATGGCATCTAAGTTTGTAAGCTAGGGGCAGATCATGGACAGAAAGATCAGGAATGTGGTTTCTCTTGATTTGGTCAAGAACAGACAAAACACCCCAGAGCATTGGCATGGTTTGGCTGAAAGAGATTTTGGTGATATTAAAGAATTCGGTGATGAAATCCGGAAAGGGGAATTGTAGCCCTAGGGTAAAAGGGAAAGCACTGAAGCATATCCACTCACTGGAAACCATATCTGACCGGATTTCCCGGTCAAAGGGTCTAAATACGGTTCCTACCGGGAAGATACCGGAGGATTTCAAGGCCGACAGGTGGGCACTATCGAAGGTACATGCTTCCTTCTCCGGTTCTTGGAGAAGGTTCTAGTGGATGAATGTGGGAGCCGAGTCACCTGAACTGGACCTTGTTTGCCTAGGCATTTGGTCGCCTGAATTTTCGCCGGAGAAAGATGATAAAGATGAATATGAAGATGAGGGAGAGAATATTACCTTTTTTCCTTGTCGATTATGATTAAAAAAGGAGATGAGGATGAGAAGATATAGGGCATGATGAGTAAATATAGGCTGGGTAGTTGAAAACGGTCACATCATTAGTCTTATCTATTAATTACCTCGGCCACCGTGATAAATGTAACCGTTAGTGCAGGATATCAAACGGTAACATTTTTGGGGACAATTGTTATGGGTGAAATTCTGAGCCCATATCCTGGAAAGTATCTTGACGTATATCTTGGTTATATGGTATCTGTTTACATCCGGGATGCTAATTCAGGATATTGGTAACATACTGAATGGTATCCTCAGGATTACTAACGGATTATGTGCAGGTACGTGGGCTAGAAGCTATCAACGTTCACAAAGACTCATTCCGCGGAAGACTCGGTCCAAGTCGTTCAAATGAAGACGTTGAAGCCGTATTACTCGGTCTATAACGTTCACAATGGAATATTCGGAGTACCCCATATTTGTAGGGATTATTGTTTGTAATTCATTACTATAAATAGGTGGGTATACCAGATCGAATAGGACATCACATTCACACTCGCTACACTATAACACTTGCTCTCGAGCAATTGTCACTTTCATACAAAGGCATTGTAACACTTAGCGATCTGGTCTATATCCTGCACTGTATCCTGACGTTTGAAGTAATAAGAAGAACAAGGCAGCTGCGATTGTCAGCTCCTGAGGTTTTATGCCGGCGATCTAGATTGATCAAGGGCTTTCCTCGTACATCTCGTGTCATTTACTTTACTTTTGCTCATAGTTTGATCATAGATACAGCTCAATATCCTGAGCCGTATCCTGAATACTGATTTTCTAAATAACTCAACAAGCATATTTTCTATACACTTTCTAGCACACTACCTCACATTACTAATTTGATCACTAAATTGCTTCGGTAATTTTTGACCAAAACAATGCTGTTCGAATAGATTAGATTTATTTTATGTTGATTTTGTAATAGTTAGTGAAATGGTCTAACGAACGTGTATAGACCCGCTCTTTTGAAGTGGTCAAACGAGAGGGTTATTCGTTTGACCGTGTGTGTTTGCAAGACAAAGGGGTGTAGCTATAAATAGCAACCCTTTGTCATTGTAAACACTTGAAGTTTTAAGAGGTTTGAGACCTCACAGGTAGAGATCACCACTTGGTCTCTCCCCGGATGTGTACTCCTTTGGTATGGTTCGGTTAGCTTGTTAATCGGGCCGACTTGTATTGTTATGTTACTGAATCTATACAAGTAAGTACTTTTATCCGTCTCTAATCTTCCCATTTTGAACATAATCACTCACTAATCACGGTTTCGGTCCCGAAACAAGGTCCTACAATATGAAATCTATCCTGCCATCCGGGATACTCGTACATATGCATGAACTTTGGTGGACGATTGTTGGTTCCGATTTCATTCTCACTCAAAATCAGGCTTTGAATACTTTGATTTTGATTAGCAACAAACACCTATTGATTTGCCGTAATTAGACTCGCTTGGGATGGAATTGATGAAGATGAGGGAGTGGGAGACTCAGCACATGATGGTGATAAGCCCTTTTGCGTATACATATTATCCGTATTAGGGTCGGGTTTCCAACCCCACCAGACTGAACTCATAGCGGACGAAAAACAACAACTTAACAGGAAACAGTGAACTTTCTGTAAAGCTTCGTGAAGAATGTTTTTCTATGAATAAGACAAAATCCAAGAAGAATGTTTTTCTTTGAATAAGACAAAAGCAAGGTGAAGAATGTTCTTCTTTGTGTTGGTACACTTTATGTGGACGCGATTCGATTCGGTTCAGTTCGACACGGTTAGGTCCGGCTCAAGTCCGACGTCGCGACATTCCTTCGTCGTGCGCCCCAGAGATCGACACGCGAAGCACGAAGAGCCGCGAACCGTCCCGCAGACACATCATCCATGACATCACCATGATGATGCCATGATGATGTCAATGAAAATCTTCATAAACCATGCTGACGAACTCTTGTTTTCGTCAAAATTGATATGGCGAACACTCCTTGTTTTCGCCATTATGTGTGTGTGGCGAAATCCCTGATTTCGTCACACATGGTTTTCGTCGCATGGGTTTTCGTCATTGGTCAGTATAAATAGCTAAGTTGTTTCACAGTTTAGTTATGAGATTATTGTGAGCCTCCACGAGAGCTGAGAGACTTGTGAGAGTTTATTGTATAAGAATTGTGTGTATATGTTTGTGAATGTTCTCATCCATTAGTCGAAGTTAATCTTTGGTTACTTGCTGTTGTTATTTATCTACTTTGTTCGGTTTGCACCGTCACGGGGATTCCGCACCCGCGATCGTGTTTGTGATAAACAGGGAATAGGTTTTCGTATCGGATCCTCCGAGAAAAACGAACCTACAAGTGGTATCAGAGCTTTGGCTCTTTTCCTTGTTTAAAACCAAACATTGTGATTGTTTGAAACAAGCGTGTTCTTAACTATTTTCAGTTTGTGTTCTTAAAAATTCATATTTTCTGGAAATATTTGCTGAAAATCAGTGTTTGAAGTGTTGTTTTGCTATAAGTTTTAGTGAAAACCTTATTATTTGGCATGTCTACATGTTAGCATTTGGTTTTTGCTGAAAGTTTTAAGAAAATTCATGTTCCGAAAATTTGTCCGGTGATATTTTGGCCGGAATCTTCATAAGTGTTCATCTGATATTCATAAAGTTCATAAGTTGTCTTCAAACTGTTCTTGAGAATTTATATTGTTTAATCTGAATTGTGGTTTAAGTTAAAGTGTTGTGAATATTATTTATTTAGTTGACAAATTGTGTACTGTGATGATGTTATTTGTTGAAAAAGAGATGATGGGTTGGTAACCACAGTGGCAGAAAGCATTGCACGTTTGACAAAAGGAACCCTCTTTGTCAGAGGATAAGATTTTTGTGTGAAAATATCTAAAATCAACCTTTGTCAACCTCCTATCTTCGCCACACACACACATCTTCGTCAACCTCATACATCTTCGTCACACTCATATAGAGTTCGTCACCACATTTTGTTTTCGTCCAACATCAGTTTTCGTCAAAGAGATTTCGTCAACCTCCTATCTTCGTCATGCATGGTCTTTGTCAAACATAATTTATCTTCATCACCAGCATCTTCATCAAACTTATCCTATCTTCGTCATACAACATCTTCGTCAAACATAATCTATCTTCGTCACCAGCATCTTCGTCACAAACATACATAGAGTTTGTTATATAGTGTTCGTCGAGGAGGGTAATGACGAACACTTGAGTGTTCGTCGCACATAGTCTTCGTCGTCAACCATAAACTTCGTCGAACATACTTGTGATTTTTATACAGAAGCTTTGCAAACATATCTTAACATTCTCTTTTCAAGTGTTTAATCAGGTACACTTGTTCATACATAAAAAATGAGTACAAATCCACTAGATTGGAGCATTAGCACGGTCCCTGATATGTCATGGGTTAAGTCTTTGATGCCACAAGAAAGAATTTCGGCTAGTCAATGGGCGTGCGTGGCAAATCAAAATCAAAGTATCCAGAATCTACTCATGAGCGAAAGTGAAACGGGTAGCAATAACCGTCCGCCAAAACTCAACCACATGAACGACTATCCATCGTGGAAAGGTCGTTTCCATACGTACATTTTAGGTCAAAACACCAAATTATGGATGTGTTTCACAACAGCATATAACATCGCTCTTGAGGAAGCCAGATCAAATGCTACGACTTTGGCGACCATGGCTAAAAATGACAAAAAGGCGTATCACCTTGAAAAGAAAGCGTTTTCTATCCTTACGCAATCATTGCATAAATATATCTACCATCAATTCGCCCATTGTACCAGCACCAAAGCCTTGTGGGACATCCTAGTTACAAGAGGAGAAGGAAATGCGGCCACACGGAAGACACGTCATGATTTACTAAAGAAGGAGTTTGAAGGGTTTATGTTTGTGCAGACTGAAACACTGAATGAGATGACAACTCGTTTTTATCATTTAGTTAGTGAAATGATTTCTTACAAGGTTGTTGTATCTTCGCAGGAAATAGTCGCACGGTTTGGTGATGCTCTACCACCAAAGTGGAGACCATTCATTGAGTTGTTAAAGCATACAGGTGTATTGGATACTGTCAGTATCTATGAGTTTGTTCAAAAGCTGGAGAACAAGGATGCAGAAGAAATCAGAAAAGCTAAACTAATTCCTGTCCCTCAAAATCCAGAGATGTACTTTGGAGGGATTGCTCCTGCTGCTAGTACAAGCCAGCAACCAAAGATACAAACAGCTTTTGTGTCAAATGCTTTCGACCCAAATCCTATTTTGGAGGAGTAGTTGCCACACCTCAACCCCAATTTGATATAAATGCCTATCTTTCAAAACCTCAAGTTGCCACACCTCAACCCCAATTTGATATAAATGCCTATCTTCCGAAACCTCAAGTTGCCACACCTCAACCCTAATTTGATATAAATGCCTATCTTCCGAAACCTCAAGTTGCCACACCTCAACCCCAATTTGATCCAACTGCCTATTTTCCTAAACCACCACAAGCCCAACCACAACAAGCCTTCTATGGTAACAAACCTGATACTTCAAATCTTTCCAAAGTCAATGTGGAGACTGCAAGGGAAACTATAGAACTTCTTAACACCATGGTCAATGCCTACTGCGGACTAGTCGCAAGTCAAATTGGCAACATTAATTTGACAAACGAAGACTATCAGCAGATAGACAGGGACGAAATGGAGTTAATGGATATCAAGTGGGTGTTTGCGAGTGCTGTAAGGGCGAAGGATTATATGAGGAGAACCGGGAAGACTAGCTTGGAAAGCAAGCGGGATACGAAGTACGGTTTTGATTAGGATGCCGTGACGTGCTTCAATTGCGGTGAAAAGGGTCACTTCAAACGTGAATGCACGCGACCGAGCAAACAAGGCAACCAAAATCCCTTCCAAAATCAAACAAGTACTTCAAATCAAGCTAACAACGAAAGAGGGATAGTAGCTGATAAAAACCAAACAAACCAGTCAGGGCCATCTAATACTAATCGAGCATTAGTGGTACAAGCCGATGAGGGATGTGATTGGTCCGTACAGTTGGGAGGAGGAACTGCATGTTATGCGAAGATCATCAGTCACATCAAGCATGTGCACAAGGAAGAATTTTCTGAATCAACTGATAGTTCGGGATACAGTGGCGGTTCCGATTCAGAATCAGATGTGAATGAACGAATGAATTCTGAAGGTGATAGTCTGTTGAATGACGCTGAGGAGGTAAAGTGTCAGAAATATGTCTTGATCAAGAAAGCTGATGCTACATCAGAAGAAATGGAGAAGATTCTCACTGAAGATGGATCTTTCTCTTCTCAGGCTGCCTTTATGGCTAATGTCTCAGCTTCTACAATTCAGGTAAAATCTGAAATTCCTAGTATATGTAGTGATTATGCTGAGACGAAACATGAATGTGCTGATATGAAACAAGAATCTGAAAAGATTCACAGTCACAATCAGAGTTTGGTTATTGAATTGTCAAAGTGCAAAGAGGCAAACATGGCCTTAGCTCACAACGAAAAAGATTTTAAATCGGTAATTGAAACACTCAAGAAAAGTGTTTCTGAGTTATCAAAATCGGTTTTTAATAAGCAAACTGGTATTAATAATTACATTAATATCATTGAGGCAACTAAGAAAGAGCTAGCCGAGGCGAAATGTGAGCATGAAGCGATCAAGCTCAAATTGGAGAGTTACTGAAACTCCCGATATGTGCTTGATCACATCATTGACGTTCAACAACTAAAGGGTAATGATAAAGGCGTTGGGTATAAGTCATGTCTGCCTCCTTTGAGACACAACTATACCAAGATGCCCGGTGAGGAGGAAATGCCGCGTTTTGAGCCAACTGTACCTCTTGATTATGAGGAAGTTACAACTGGCTTAGGGTTCAAAACGGACAATTCATCGGAGGGCTCATCTAATAGCAAGGAAAAGTCATCATGTGCTTCAAATCAAAGTCCTCCAACCGTTGACGACTATGATTCTTCGGATGATGAATCAGATGTGAGTGATGAGGATAAATCTCTTGACGATAGAAAAGGAGTATAAGTGCCTTTTGAGAATCACATTCTGTGTGATCCTCCTACTCCTGCTGTGCAATCAACTGGTGCTAAACAAGAGATAGATCCTATCACTGAGACAGTGTCTACCATTAAAAGTGATAACGTGTTGTATACTTTGGTCGGTGATAGTAAAATTTATTCAGACAAAGATTTTCTAATAAAAAACGTCAATCAATCCTTGATTGATAATGCGTTTGAAGATAATACAACTAAGTTTTTGGATAAAGTGATCCCGAGAGTTTCTGTAACTCAATGTGATCCTATTCCAAAAGCTGAAATTAGAAAACAGCATGGAAATCAGAAATTACCGACTAAGCAACAACCTGTCGCCTTTAAGGGTAAACAACAACAACGAGCTCAAAAGCCTAAGGCTTTACGCCTAAAGGCTGAAACAAAAGGAGCTCATTACAAGAAGAAAAACAAAGACATTAAATTTCTGGCCTCCATAGGTACGGATAAAGTTGAGACTTTTGAAAATAAATCCAATACTGAGTTTGTTCAAAAGGTCAAAATTTTGAAACGTAATAGTGATAATAATTACAGCCAACACACAAATGGGTGTGAAGCTAGTACCTCGGGGTCTACAAATTCAACGTCAGGTCATCGAACAGAATCTCCTAATTTTGTTGAAAGGAGATCATGCTTTAAATGCGGGGAGTCTAGCCACATTATCAGAAATTGCACAAACTCTCCGAAACCAAATTTTGTAGAAAGAGCCCCTTCTGAACAAGGTCACCAACAACGTCGTCCTGTGTCACCAAAAACTGACAAACGCACTGTTAAAGAACAGAAAACAAAACAACGACGTAAAAATGTGAAGGTGATCGAAAAGGCTGTAAAAACGGAAGTAAAATCTGTTAATAGGAAACCTAGTTTGTCACAACCATTAAAACCAGAAATGGTAAATAATACACAAACTGGTAAAAGGAAACAGGCTTGGAAACCGAAAACAGGTGAGGATTCAGGGGGAGGCTTGCAATTTAAGGACCTTCAATAAATTGAAATTACATTTCTTGATTCTCAGGGGCAACCCAAGTCTATGAAGGCTTGGGTCTCTTAGTGAGTGCGCAGGATGTTCCAGGAGGAACTATCGATAGTCATCGGATTGTTGATAGTGGAGTGTCCATGCACAAGATCGGCGACAAAAGAAATTGTTGCCTTTGATGGAGAGAGAAAAAGAAAAGAAGAAATGTCTGATAAAGGAAATTAAAAGCTTCGTCAAAATGAAAAATCTTTCAAAAGTTTGATTGTTAAAGGCTTTAATCGGGTCCCCAGGATAGATTCAATCAAAATGTACGCACCTGCAGCACGTCTGATGTTCAAAATCAACAAGATGAACATGCAGTGTACATTTCTTTGCGGTGTGATTGAAGAAAATGTGGTTGTTGAACAAACCAACCGGGTGTGCGGATGCCTTCGCATGGATTGAACAACCGCACACTACTTCTCAAGAGAAAGATAAAACCTTCGCTGGTGCAATGTGGAAGACTAGCCGGACCCAGAGGTCTATGATCTTGTTGCTGTGAAGAGATTTCTCAATAGCTACAAAATCGACTTTGAAATCCACACCGGGTGGATATCTAGTCTGGGAGAGCACTCAGATTCCTGGCAATGCACGAATCAGTTGTAGGATACGGTTTTGAATTTCTAATCTCTCCTATCCTTATCGATATTTAAGTTGCTTTATGAATTATTATCATCTCGTACAGCACTTTTTGACCGGACACGTTGAACTCAAATATCACCTCACACTTGATTGTTTCAATATGAAACTCGTCAATGTTGTCATGGTCCGCACCGCTTACCGACGTGCCAACTCATTTTTCCAAAATTCGATAAATCATTTCTGATTAAAATTAATTTTGGTAAACGCCATTGAGGTAAAACATGAGTTAACCGACATCGGGAAATCCATTTGTAAATATCTTTGTGTCTTTTAAATTTATCTTAGTTTGTTGATTTTAGGGGGAGTAAATCCAAATTTGAAAAATTCAAAAACAGTGAAAAATTTCAAAACGCAAAAACAATTGAAAAACAAAAATGAGTTTCCTGGCGAGAAAAAGAGAAAATGATAGTACATCAGTGGTCTGTCTAAATCTCTTTTGAAATGATCTTAAAATGAAAAACGATAAGCAGCTCTATATAAGATGTATCGGTAGGCACACAATCATTTTAAAGTGTGCAGGGTGACATAAACTTAAATCGACTGAAGACCAGGTGGGAACCACACATTGGCATATGGTCTTAGTACCGAAATTTCGTTTGAGAGATTGCCGAGGTTCTGAGATATTCGGTCTTTATGCTGTCTTATCATCTGGGTATCATGGTTGTATCAAACCGTAAAAATAATGGAGACGAAGTCTAAGATCTTCCATGATACTATACATACGTGTACATATTGCATACGACCTCAATAAGTGTTGGTACACTTTATGTGGACGCGACTCGACTCGGTTCGATTCGGTTCGGGTCAACTCGGTTAGGTCCGGCTCAAGCCTGACGTCACCACATTCCTCCGTTGTGTGCCCCAGAGTTCGACACGCGAAGCACGGAGCCCCGCAACCAAGTCCCGTGACACATCACCATGACATCATCGTTGTGATGTCATGATGATGTCATGGTTGTTGAAATTGGTGATGTCTTGAACAGAAACTTCAACTTTGACCTAACAATGCTTTGGGCCGTATCACTTCAACACACATGTGGGCGGTAACTTGTTTGTGGGACTTGACTTTATTTGGGCTCAAATTGGGAACGACGAAACAGATTGGTATTAATATGTATGTCGACGAAACAGAATGTGTTTCGTCGACTTTGGTGTTTCGTCGTGTCCTTTATGCGTTTCGTCAGTCTATGTCTTGTATAAATACCCCTCATAGTTTCTGTGTGAAACAGATGAGTATGAGAGAGCTGTGAGACTTAGTGAGAGTCTGTAAACATTGTTTGTATATGTTTGGGTTGTACTCATCCTTAATCAATAGATATTGAATATTTGGTTACGCATGTGTTTTACACTGTGTTTGGTTTGCACCGTCACGGGGATTCCGCACCCGTTACCGTGTTTGTGATAAACAAGGATAGGTTTTCGTTATCGATCCACCGGAAAAACGGGACCTACAAGTGGTATCAGAGCATTGGCTTTAATCCTTGTTTAAAACCAAACATATTTGGGTTTTTATCAAGTTTGAAACTGATTGTTTATGATTTTCTGAAAAAAGTGTTCTTGAAAGTTTATATATTTTCTGAAAAAGTCACTAAAATCAGTGGTTATATTGTCGTTTTGCTAAAAGCTTGTTCAAAAACCTTGTTTGTTTGAATGTTTACAAGTTACTAGTGGGTTTTTGTTGAAAGTTTGTGCAAAACTTGTTGTTCGGAAAATTTGTCAGTGGCCGGAAACTTCAAATCATCATCGTGTTCTTCAAACCTTCAAAATCTCATAATATATTGTGTGATTTTAAAATTAAAATGGAAAAGGAAATTTGATTAAAATAATTGAAACACCATGTTGTGTTCGATGAGATAAGTATGGTTGTTTGAAATTTGTGTTCATGTGTCAGTAGAGGATAAGATTTCTCTTGAAAAAGCTTATTCACTTTGTCTTGTCTCTATCCTACCTTCAGCAAAAGCAATTTCAACCACCTTATCTCTTTGTTTGACTAAAAGTAATCAGTACTGTTACACCATAAATTAAAAAAAAACAAACAAGTGTGACTTTCGTCTAAGCCTAGTTTTCGTCAAACATTAATTTAGACTAGGTTTCATCACATTAAAATCAATCAGAGGTCGCACACATCACTTACGTCGTCCATTCCAACACATCACTTTCGTCGCAATATAGATATACCAATCTGTTTCGTCGAACTCCTTTAATCATTCAGTTTCGTCGTGGATTGAAGTGGGCTTCAAACTAAATTGGGCTTCATCCAGTTTCGTCATACATTTGAAGTGGGCTTCAAACTGAATTGGGCCTCATCTGTTTCGTCGTTTTAATTAAATAATCTGTTTCGTCATATTAGTCAAAAGGATATCAATCTGTTTCGTCGACTTCAGCAATTATTTAGTTTCGTCGCCAATCAGCAATCATCCTGTTTCGTCGTAATTCATTTCAGCAACCTGTTTCGTCGCAGTTCAGCAATCAGTTTCGTCGCACATTTCAGCAACCTGTTTCGTCGACCATAGTTCAAGATCTGTTTCGTTGCCAATCAGCAATCATTCAGTTTCGTCGATCATCACATACAATTCTGTTTCGTTGTTCATTATCAAACAGAGTGTTTCGTCGTGATCATTTGTCATTTTTAACAGAGGACTTCTAAAAGTGATTTAACAGTTTGTTATTGAGTGTGTGACCAGGTTTTTCACTTTCATATATCAAATATGGCTTGTACTAGTCCTTCGGATTGGAGCATGGAACCGAGACCAGGTGAAGATCAAACTTCGGCAGCCGTTTGGGTAAGGAATGTTTTTGGTCAGCAATCTATAAGTGCAACTCAATGGGCTTTGGTATCGAATCAAAATCAAAGCATTCAGAATCTTTTGCTTAGCGAGAGTGAAACGGGCAGCAACAATCGCCCGCCTAAGCTGAATCACATGAATGACTATCCATCTTGGAAGGGTCGTTTTCACACATATGTTTTAGGGCAAAACACAGAACTTTGGACGTGTTTCACTACTGAAGACGACAAGAAAGCGTATGATCTAGAGAAGAAGGCGTTTGCTATTCTCACGCAAGCACTCCACAAAAACATCTATCATCAATTCTCTTATTGTACGAGCACGAAAGCACTATGGGATGCCTTGGTAACCAGAGGAGAAGGAAATGCAGCAACAAGAAAGGTCCAACACGATCTGTTAAAGAAAGAGTTTGAAGGGGTTTTGTTCATGGAGAATGAAACACTTAGCGAGATGACTACTCGGTACTATCATTTGATTAGTAAGATATGATCATACAAGGTCAACGCATCACAACCAGAAATAGTTATGCGTTTTGCTGAGGCTCTACCTCCTAAGTGGAGTCCATTCATTGAGCTTCTAAAGCATACGGGCGTTCTGGATACGGTCAACATCTATGAATTCATTCAGAAGTTGGAGCACAAGAACGAAGAGGAAATTCGGAAAGCTAAAAGGATTGCAGCTCCTCAAAACACAAAAATGTATTTTCCTGGTTTTGCTCCTTGAGCTAGTTCTAGTTTCGTTCAGCAACCGAAGCTTCAAACGGCGTTTGTGTCCAATACAAGCTCATCTCCGTTTCCACAGTTAGCTCCTCCACCGGTTTTCGATCCAAGTGTTTATCATCCGCCAGCGCATATGATTGCTCAAGCTCATGCTTTCTCAAAAACTCAATTCGATGCAAGTGCATGGCTACCAACACCCCAACCTCAACGTCAAGTTTCCACAACACAACCTCAACTCGATCCAAGTGCCTATTTTCCTAAACCTACTGTCGATTGTGGTCCGGCCATACAGTTGGGAAACGGTGATCAAACAAGAACTGCGTTTTATGCCGAAATCATCAAGAATGTCAGCGATGGTGAATCTTCGGGAAATGATGACAGTTCAGGATATAGTGGCAGTATTGATAAAGATGGCTCAGGTGTGAGTGATTATAGTTCAGAATCGGACGTGAAGGAGGGAGTGGATTCTAAAGCTGATAATTTGTCGAATGATGCTAACGAGAAATCAGACTTGATCAAGAAAGCTGATGCTACATCAGAAGAAATGGAGAAGATTCTCACTGAAGATGGATCTTTCTCTTCTCAGACTGCCTTTATGGCTAATGTCACAGCTTCTACAAGTCAGGTACAATCTGAAACTCCTAGCACATGTAGTGATTGTGCTGATATGAAACATGAATGTGCTGAATTGAAATTGAATCTCGAAAGCTTCATAGTCATAATCAAAGTTTAGTTATTGAATTGTCTAAGTGCAAAGAGGCAAATATGGCTCTGGTTAGAAACGAAAAGGATTTTAAATCTGTAATTGAAACCTTAAAGAAAAGTGTTTCCGAAGTAACCAAAACTGTTTATCATAAATAAGTTAGTATTAACGATTACATTAACATCATTGAGGAAACCAAAAAGGAGCTAGCCATTGCCAAATACGAGCATGATGCAATCAAGCTCAAATTGGAGAGTGATTCTAACTCCCGATTTGTGCTCGATCACATCATAGACGTTCAAAAACTGAAAGGGAACGTGAAAGGCGTTGGGTATAAGTCGTGTCCGCCTCCTTTGAGACACAACTATACTAGAATGCCCTATGAGGAAGAAATGCCGCGTTTTGAGCCAACTGTACCTCTTGATTATGAGGAAGTTACAACTGGCTTAGGGTTCAAAACGGACAATTCATCGGAGGGATCATCTGATCGGAAAGAAAAGTCATCATGTGCTTCAAATCAAAGTCCTCCCACAGTTGAGGAATATGATTCGTCCGATGATGAACCAGATGTGAGTGATGAGGAAAAATCTCTTGAGAAGAACAAAGGAGTAGAAGTGCCTTTTGAGAATCACATTCTGTGTGATCCTCCTACTCCTGTTGTTCACTCAACTAGTGCTAAACAAGAGATAGATCCTATCACTGAGACAGTGTCTACCATTAAAAGTGATAACGTGTTGTATACTTTAGTCGGTGATGACAAAATTTATTCAAACACAGCTTTTCCAATTAAAAATGTCAATCAATCTTTAATTGATAAAGTGTTTGAAGATACTACCAGTAAGTTTTTGGAAAAGGGGATCCCGAGAGTTTCAGTAACTCAGTGTGATCCGATTCCAAAAAGCTGAAGTTAGAAGAAAATTTGAAAATCAAAAATCACCAACGAAGCAACAACCTACTGCTTTTAAGGGTAAACAACAAGAACGAGCTCAAAAGCCTAAGGTTACACAACCAAAGGATGAAACAAAAGGAGCTCCTTACAAGAAGAAATGCAAAGACGTTAAGTTTGTGGCCTCCAAAGGTACCGATAAAGTGGAGACTTTTGAAAATAAGTCAAATACCGATTTTGTTCAAAAAGTCAATATTTTGAAACGTAATAGTGATAACAATTACACCCAACACACAAATGGGTGTGAAGCTAGTACCTCAGGGTCTACAAATTCAACGTCAGGTCATCGAACAGGATCTCCCGAGTTTGTTGAGAGGAGATCGTGTTTCAAATGTGGGGAGTTTGGACACATTATCAAAAACTGCACAAACTCTCCAAAACCAAATTTTGTGGAAAGAGCCCCTTCTGAACAAGGTCACTCACAACGTCGTCCTGTTTCTCCAAAACATGATAAACGCACGATTAAAGAACAAGAAACAAAACAACGATGTCAAAATGTGAAAGTGATCAAAAAGGCTTTAAAACCAGAAACTGTGAAAAGGAAACCAAGTTCACAACAACCGTTAAAACCAGAAATTGTAATTAATACACAAACTGGTAAATGGAAACAAGCTTGGAAACCGAAAACAGGTGAAGGTTCAGGGGGAGGCGTGAAATTTCCAAATCATCAAGAAATTGAAATTACATTTCTTGATTCTCAGGGGCAACCCAAGTCTATGAAGGCTTGGGTCCCCCTCTCCAACTAATCTCTGAGTGAGTGTGCAGGATGTTCCAGGAGGAACTTTCGATAGTCATAGGATTATTAATAGTGGAATGTTCATGCACAAGATCGGCGACAAAGAAATTGTTGCCTTTGATGGAGAGAAAAAGAAAAGGAGACAGAATTGTCTGTCGAAAGAAATTGAAACCTTCGACAAAATGCAAATCATTTCAAAGTTTAATTGTTAAAGGCTTTAATCGGGTCCCCAGGATAGATTCAATCAAAATGTACGCACCTGTAGCACGTCTAAAGTTCAAAATCAACAAGATGAACGTGCAGTGTACATTTCTTCGCGGTGAAATTGAAGAAAATGTGTTCGTTGAACAAACCAACCGGGTGTGCGGATGCCTTGGCATGGATTGAACAACCGCACACTACTTCTCAAAGAGAAAGTCAAAGACCTTCGCTGGTGCAATGTGGAAGACCAGCCGGACCCAAAAGTTTATGATCTTGTTGCTGTGAAGAGACTTCTCAGTAGCTGCAAAATCGACTTTGAAATCCACACCGGGTGGATATCCAGTTTGGGAGAGCACTCAGATTCCTGGCAATGCACGAAGCAGTTGCAGGATACGGTTTTGAATTTCTAATATCTCCTATACTTGTCGGTATTTAAGCTGCTTTATGAATTATTATCCTCTAGTACAACACTCTTTGGCCAGACACGTTGATCTCGAATATCTCCTCACACGTGATTGTTTCACTATGAAACTCGTCAATGTTGTCATGGTCCGCACCGCTTACCGACATGCCAACTGATTTTTCCAAAATTCGATAAATCATTTCTGATTCAAAATTAATTTTGGTAAACGGCATTGAGGTAAAACATGAGTTAACCGACATCGGAAAATCGTTTTTGTAAATATCCTTTGTGTTTTTAAAATTTATCTTAGTTTGTTGATTTTAGGGGGAGTAAATCCAAATTTGAAAAATTCAAAACCAGTGAAAATTTTCAAAAGCGCAAAAACAATAGAAAAACAAAAATGAGTTTCCTGGCGAGAAAAAGAGAAAATGATAGTACATCAGTGGTCTGTCAAAACCTCTTTAAACTGAAATACAAAATGAAAAATGTTAAGCAGCTCTATATAAGATGTATCGGTAGGCTCACAATCAGACTAAAATGTGCAGGATGATATAAACCTAACAGACTTCAAGTCAGGTGGGAACCATTCATTGGCATATGGTCTTGGTACCGAAATTTCGTTTGATTGATTGCCGAGGTTCTGAGATATTCGGTCTTTATGCTGTCTTATCATCTGGGTATCATGGTTGTATCAAACCGTGAAAATAACGGAGACGAAGTCTAGATCTTCCATGATACTATACATACGTGTACATATTGCATTCGACCTCAATAAGTGATCAACAATCACATGTCCAAACAAAACAAGTGATAATATATCACATTTATCCGGGAGTCAAGTTCGTCTCTTTGCTGTACGAAAGTACTGACCTGTTCACGGACTTGCTCCTGTGCCCTCATGCATCGAAAATCAAGTTCCTCATCAATAAGTGATTCTATCACATAGGGCTTGTTTTCAACCAAAATACGTGAGTTTCTCACATCTTTTATACGGTCAAACGGATGATAAACGGTATACTCACCGGTAAGATAAACTCTCGCGCATGCCTTGATACGGGAATGTGTCGTGTGTGGATGAACACTGGCCGGTAAGTATAAATCATACCTTAACGTATCCCCTAAACATGATTACATCTGATAAGTTGAGCTTATGTGGACAACAATACCGATAATCGTTATAGGATGCTTATCAAATTGTTAACTAATTGAACAAAAATAGCGTTTTGGCATGACCGTACACTGATATGATTCTCTTACCCTCGAAACTCGCAAAAAGAATGTTTGTAAATATTTGTTTACTGCTTTCAGTTTCTGCATTTCTGTATATATTTATTTATTGCTTTCCGTCTTTAAATTTGAAAAATGAAAAATTCCAAAAAGATTTTAGGTGTGTTTTAATATAAACTTTATAAAATCCAAAAAGATTTTGCTTCTAGTTTATTTTTGATTGACTGATGTTGGAACTCGAGTCTATCCTACCCAAAATCCTGATCGTAAGCCGGAAAACAATTGCACCTTCATAAACTGTCGAAGTTAACAAGTTTTGAAAGTTAAAGGATTAAAACTGAACATTTTCTAAACTTTCAAACTGTTGTCGGTCGGTGTTTGATTGAGATTTGATCTCATATGTGTCGTTTGTTTATGTTAACTATATTCCAAGAGGTTGTTCTCATTATGCGTTTAGATTTCTTGCATGTGCAGATGCTAAAGGCGAAGAGAACATGTCAGATGACAAGCCGTAAAGTGAAGAAACGACGAAGTGAAGGCACTCAAAAGATAAAAATGATCGAGTTGCCGCTGACCCTTCATCAACACCACAAGGATCTAAAGAATTGAAGATCAAAAGATTCACGAGCATAACTCAATGGAGAGTTCATTCTAAGGGGGAGTTTGTTAACACACTTCCTAAATGTAAAAGGGAGTTTGTTGATACACTTTCTTCTTACTACGCGTGAAGACTTTGAAGATCCTTCGACATGAAAGACACGGAAGACGAACCTCATGAGTAGCGTCCAAGGGGGAGTTTGTTGGTACACTTTATGTGGACGCGACTCGACTTTACTCGGTTCGATTCGGTTCGGGTCAACTCGGTTAGGTCCGGCTCAAGCCCGACGTCATGACATTCCTCCGTCGTGCGCCCCAGAGTTCGACACGCGAAGCACGGAGCGCCGCAACCAAGTCCCGTGACACATCACCATGACATCATCGTTGTGATGTCATGATGATGTCATGGTTGTTGAAATTGGTGAAGTCTTGAACAGAAACTTCAACTTTGACCTAACAATGCTTTGGGCCGTATCACTTCAACACACATGTGGGCCGTAACTTGTTTGTGGGCCTTGAGTTTATTTGGGCTCAAATTGGAAACGACGAAACAGATTGGTATTAATATGTATGTCGACGAAACAAAATGTGTTTCGTCGACTTTGGTGTTTCGTCGTGTCCTTTATGCGTTTTGTCAGTCTGTGTCTGTGTCTAGTATAAATACCCCTCATAGTTTCTGTGTGAAACGGATGAGTATGAGAGAGCTGTGAGACTTAGTGAGAGTCTGTAAACATTGTTTGTATATGTTTGGGTTGTACTCATCCTTAATCAATAGATATTGAATCTTTGGTTACGCGTGTGTTTTACACTGTGTTTGGTTTGCACCGTCATGGGGATTCCGCACCCGTTACCGTGTTTGTGATAAACAAGGATAGGTTTTCGTTATCGATCCACCGGAAAAACGGGACCTACAATAAGTGATCAACAATCACATGTCCAAACAAAATAAGTGATAAAATATCACATTTATCCGGGAGTCAAGTTCGTCTCTTAGCTGTACAATGTACTGACCTGTTCACAGACTTGTTCTTGTGCCCTCATGCTTATGAAAATCAAGTTCCTCATCAATAAGTGATTCTATCACATAGGGCTTGTTTTCAATCAAAATAAGTGAGTTTCTCACATCTTTTATACGGTCAAACAGATGATAAACGGTATACTCACCGGTAAGATGAACCCTGGTGCATACCTTGATACGGGAATGTGTCGTGTGTGGATGAACACCGGTCGGTAAGTATAAATCATACACTAATCGTATCCCCTCGCCATGATTACATCTGATAACTTGAGTTTACGTGGACAACAATACCGATAATCGCTATAGGAGGTTTATCTAAATTTTAACTAATTGAACAAAAAGAGCGTTTTGGCGTGACCGTACACTGATATGATTCCCTTACCCTCGAAACTCGCAAAAAGAATGTCTGTAAATATTTGTTTACTGCTTTCTTTTCTACATCTTTGTATATATTTTTTTATTGCTTTCCATCTTTACATTTAAAAAATGAAAAATTCCAAAAAGATTTTAGGTGTGTTTTAATATAAACTTTATAAAAGCCAAAAAGATTTTCCTTCTAGTTTATTTTGATTGACCGGTGTTGGAACTCGAGTCTATCCTACCCAAAATCCTAATTCTAAGCCGAAAAACAATTGCACCTTCATAAACTGTCAAAGTTAACAAGTTTTGAAAGTTAAAGGGTTAAAATTGATCATTTTCTAAACTTTCAAACTGTTGTTGGTCGGTGTTTGATTGAGATTTGATCTCATATGTGTCGTTTATTTAATTTGTCTATATTTTAAGTGGTTGTTCTCATTACGTGTTTAGCTTTCTTGTATGTGCAGATGCGACATCAGAATCAGCTATAGGCGAAGATAACGTGTCAGATGACAAGCCGTAAAGTGAAGACACGACAGTGATGCAATCTGAAGATCAAGATGATCAAATTGCAGCTGACCACTCATCAACAACGAAAGGATCTGTAGTATTGAAGATCAAAAGATTCACGAGCATCATTCAAGGGGGAGTTTGTTGATACACTCCCTGATTGTGTCACGTGAAGACCTTTTAAAGATCCGACAATGTGAAGAACGAACCATCACGAGTAGCGTCCAAGGGGGAGTTTGTTGGTACACTTTATGTGGACGCGATTTGATTCGGTTCGGTTCGACATGGTTAGGTCTGGCTCAAGTCCAACGTCGCGACATTCCTCCGTCGTCCTCCCCAGAGATCGACACGCGAAGCACGAAGAGCCGCGAACCGTCCCGCAGACACATCATCCATGACATCACCATGATGATGTCATGATGATGTCAATGAAAATCTTCATAAATCATGCTGACGAACTCTTGTTTTCGTCAAAATTGATATGGCGAACACTCCTTGTTTTCATCTATATGTGTGTGTGGCGAAATCCCTGATTTCGTCACACATGGTTTTCATCGCATGGGTTTTCGTCATTGGTCAGTATAAATAGCTAAGTTGTTTCACAGTTTTGTTATGAGATTATTGTGAGACTCCACGAGAGCTGAGAGACTTGTGATAGTTTATTGTACAAGCATTGTGTGTATATGTCTGTGAATGTTCTCATCCATTTAATCGAAGTTAATCTTTGGTTACTTGCTGTTGTTATTTATCTACTTTGTTCGGTTTGCACCGTCATGGGGATTCCGCACCCGCGATCGTGTTTGTGATAAACAGGGAATCGGTTTTCGTATCGGATCCTCCGATAAAAACGGACCTACACTTTGAATAAGACAAAACCAAGGTGAAGAATGTTCTTCTTTGAATAAGACAAATGAAAAGGTTGTTGGTTGACTTATATATTTTAAATGGTTTTTCTTTGAAACAAGACAAAAAATGGGTTTTTCTTTGACTTAGGTGATTCGCAGGTATGGAGAACTGTGAAGAGTTGGTGGAAAGTTGGTGAACAAACGGATAAGGTTTTGAAGTAAAGATTTGAATCTTATCTTCTTAAAAAGAAAATTTCCAGTGATTTCTCTGGTTAAAACACTTCACCGGAAAATGGTATAGAACACTTTTCATGAGCACATTATATATTCAAACATTTCATGAAAGTATAAGCTTTTACTAACCTGTTTTGAAGGTACACAAAGAAGAAGAAAAGAGAGTGTGCGGGACAATTATAATCTTCACAAAAGCTGCAGTAATTTCTTCCGAAATCCACCGAATAAAGTGGATAAACTAGGGTTTTTCCCAAAAGGGAAATGTTGCCAAAAAGGGAAGAGAGAGAGAGAGAGGTAGGGTGGCGGCTGGGGAGAATGATTTTGGGGAAAGGTGTAGGGTTTAGGTAGGTGTGGGTATAAATAGTCAGGTGGAGGTGCCGCACACTCATTGGTGTTGTCCAGCTGTCTTAGGGATGCCACACACATGCAAGTGTGCGGTCTGAATTTCCAAAAAGGTGTGCGACATGGGCTGGCCCAATGCACTGAATGTGTGGTCCACTTAACAACTGCACTCAGCAGATAGAAAGCCCAATGAGGGGTGTGCGACATGGTTTGGAGTGTGCGGCTGTACTCTTTGCAAATACGGTGTACGACATTGTTATATATTTATATATAATGATACTTATACACACATACACATTTAAATCATTGCAAGTATTTAAGCAGTTCGACACATTGTTTTTAATACCAAATAACAATCTAACACACACTCAAAAAATGGCTATAATTTAAGGAATTTATTTTGTGACGGCATCCCCTAATTGATGGAGAAAGGTCTGGTGGCAAGAGAAGCTGCTTCCAGGAGGTTGTCAAGTGATTTCGCTCGACGATTCCATTCTTGGGTGGTTGGTTTGGCCCTTGTTCCTGTAACTCGAATCCTAGCCCGGTTACGAGGTGAAACGTGAGTTGTCACAATGTCGGTTAATCATGTCTCGACATAGTTTCCGGGCCCGTATGAATTTTCAAGCTTGTAAAAGTGATAACATGAGAAATAGTTTATCCCAAGTTATTTATGAAAATATATGTACCATTGTGTACATGAAAATGATTTTGAACATTTTCAAAATGTGTCGGTTATTTGTATTTACCCGTTTCACTTTGACGTATCTTCAAAAGACTAATTGACAGGTTGCAAGGTTACGAAATAGGCTGGAATGTGTCCGGCAATGCTTAAGAGGAATTTGCAACTACTTGAATATGAAGCCTAGTAGTCTGTTATTCCAATTTGTAAATTTTCGATCCGTGTGGATCTTTTGATGCATCCGTCTGTATGATATCTTGAACATTCGGACATTATTATTTGTAATAGTATTTTAAATCCAAGACTTCCGCTGTGGTATTTGTGTATTTGATATCAATCTAGTCACGTACCCATCCAGGTCCACCGCAAAATATCAGGGTGTGACAAGTAAGAACAACGATAGAAGCAGCAGATTTACATCTCCAGTTGAATTCACAAAACAAGTAATCGGCAAAGTTGAATTATAGATGGTTAAATCAATTGATTCATAACCCACTCTGATACCACCAGTTTTAAAAAAAAATATGTATTCTAGAAATAATTACAACAGACTGCTACTAAATTTAATATAGCATGCAATTAACATCAGAACACAAAGGATTGAATGTAGCATGCAATTCACTACAAAGGATTGAATAGCCATCTTTGATGTAAAGGCTGCATTAATCACAACTTAAACTTGTCTAAGATATTTAGCAAGTGATTTCGTCGAATGTTTCAAAAAAGTTAAACGCCCAAACATACAGACGGGTTGTGTAATACTGAACAGGCTAAGATATATAAATTAAAAGAAATACCTCTCGCAATAAATAACAAAAAAAAAAAATCAAGCAGCAGACATTTAAGAGAACTTGGTTTACAGTTTTCTTTTTTATCTTCTTAGCATAGTAGCATTTATACTTCGGTTTTGTGTGTCTACTTTAATGTTTATGGAAGAAAATTGCACGTTAGGTCAGAACAAATAAATGTTACGCAACTAGTTTTAAATGAATTACTCTAGTGAAAGGTAAACAACAAATAAATTGCTTAACGATCATAGGGTTCGTATCTAAAACTCTGGGATGACAAATCCAGAAAATTTAAATAAAACAACCATTAACTTAGTTCAATAAATATAAAAGGATTACCTCCTCATGTCAATATTGCACCATATATATACAATAAAATATATGATTTAAGAAAACCTCAATAAACTTTGAGATCGACTACGTCACACCGTGTTCATTTTTGTTTTGCTTGTTTCTTCTTCAACATGTTTGAACACCCCATGGTTTGTATCATAACTCCAACATCTCAATGTAACCTTCAAACACCACCTAAGCGTACCAAAGTGAAATGTTTCTATATGCATTTACCACTAACAACACGTATTGAGTTATAATTCGCATGCAATATGGAAACTCTTGTTTTGTGTTTATTGACTCCTATCTAAATTCATGTGGTGCCTACATACTCACAATACATATACTTGTAGGATGTTTGTTTCATCTTTTTTTAACCTAGCTACCTGTGACAACACAATGGCAAAATATAACTCATACTCCTGCGATTACAGACAACGCTTGTCAGGGTAGCCCAAGCCCACCAACTCCGGTTTTGAAGAAAACCCGCCGCCCAAAGGGCCCACTGAATCGGATTTGAACATGAGACCTGTGGCCTTCAACCCTTGAAACGTAATAGATAAAAAACATATATTTGTGGTATGTTTTATTCACCTACACAAAAATAGGACATGAAGGATTAGATTTTTAAAATTAAACAAATGGGAGTAAAGGGAGGGGTAGAATGAAAAAGCACTGGATTAGATTCGTAAAATTAAATCTTTCTAGGTTAAAAAGATTATAAAGCCATACTCCTTGTTCTTCGTTTCTCAGGTTTATAATTCAACAGATCGACTACCGCCGCAGCCGTCACACTATACTAGATGGCCACTGCTTCAGCGTCTGGGATTCTTGAAATTTGGCCTCCAGATATGGCTAAATCATCGGTGAGTGGTATTTGATTTTTAAATTCTTTTCATCTATATTCTTCTTAACTTGTTCGGAGCAAGCCTTGTTGTGATCAGAAACTGTTTCTGGTTTTTATTTCAGTCTTTTTTTTTTCATGACGTAGAATCGGTATTATCATGCAGGCTGTTGAAGAACGATCGTTGACTGTTCAAAGGATTTCGGAAGACAATCTCATTTCAGGTAACTGTTAATCGATTAAATGCTGAATTCATTTAACAAAACCTCCTAGATCTATCGCAATTTAAGGGAGTTTTTATATAAATTTTGAGCCGATTTGTGGATCTACTATTTACTATATATTTTTTCGGGGCTTGATTTGCTGTTTTAACGAAGATAAAAATTTTGATTTTGATCTAATTAATTAGGTAGTATATGATATAATTTGGTATTTTATGAGGTTCAATGTTCGTATTGGGCTTATTGTTTTATGATATCTGAAGGTACTCCAAGTGCCCTACAATCCTGATGCTTATATGGTGAAGGGTGTTGTGGGGGCTAGCTACAGTGGGTCTTCTAAAATCGTGCAGTTCTGGGATGAGTCACGGCCTTAGATGGATAGTATACAAAACCCTAGAAAGCATAAGAGCGTCGACTGACGTCTCCAACGATACGTTCTTTATCAGCAGCTGCCCTCGATTAATCATTCCTTTTTCTCTTCGTTTCATTGGAAAGAGTTGTTGCTTGGTTCCATCGGTGTGCTCATAATTCATATTTTTTTGAAACTCTGTAAGTATATTCATTTCTGTAATATTTTCAAACACGATTTGAGATCCGCTTTCTTGCATCTTTGTATGCAATTTTTTTTAACAATGTAATTTTGACAAAGTTCTTAAGTTCATATATTGCTAAATTAATTTGTGGATATGTATGAATAAGAATATTTGTTTCCGCATTTGGATTGTCGTTGTAAAGGTGTGAAGCCACTCAGAATTAATGGCAGACAACAGGTAAGCCACTCAAATAATAGTGGCAGAAAACATGGAAAAGGCATGGTGACCCATATTTCATGACCATGCTTTGTGGTTGCCTTTGTTGATTCCAGACTCTATATATGAGTCTCATTTGTATTGTAAATGCATAACCAACACAGAAGCAATATACTTCCTAGTTACCGAGAGTGGACGTAGGTTGCAGTGTAGCAACCGAACCACTATAAATCCTTGTGTTCAAGTTTCGGTTCTAAGTTGTGCAAGAGAGTGAGAGACGAGAGTGCGCGAGAGTGTTTCTAGTGTTCGTGTGTGAGCCCGATCCTAACAACTGGTATCAGAGCACAGGCTCTTGATCGTTTCACACGAACCAACAGAGGTGAAGAAGATACCTGACAGAAGTGTAATCGGAACTAGGGCTCCGATTTCATTTGTCACCAGTCGCCTCCGCTGTTTGTCAACCAGTAACCGCCGCCGCTGCTCTGTATACACACCAGCCGCCGCCCCTTCTGCTCCTGTTTGGGTTCCATTCGAACCCAACCGACCTGAGCCGCCTTACACCAACAGCCGCTACCACCATCTCTGCGTAGTCACCCTCAACCACCTGCCTTACCCGCCGGTCGATCTCAGAAGTTAAGATCAGCCATCCCCATATTGTTTGTTCGATAGAAAAGAAAAGTAGACACAAAGCAAGTAAGTGTCTGCTTTAACCATAAAGGCATTATAATAATATTTTGTGGAAAAGAAAAGAAGACATAAAGCTGTTTGCTTTGTTTATTTTTAACCATAAATGGCATTATAATAGTATTTGGTGGAGTTCCTTTTTTGGTCCACTCAAACGTCAAGAAAAGAGGTGGGGCTCAAAATCAATTTTTTTTTAAGTTGGTATTATAATTTCTCTTGGCTAGTTTCCTAGATAATCAGCAGGATGATGTCTGAAGAAGGAAAAGTCAAGGTAAATATATTTGATGGCAAGAATTTTGGATGGTGGAAGATGCAAATTAAAGATTTGCTGATACAGAAAGATTTGGATGCTGCTCTAGAACCTCCCCCTACACCAGTACCGACTAATTGGGCATCGACTGACAAGAAGGCAATGTCAACGATACGGCTTACATTATCCATGAATGTTGCGTATAACATTATGGAACAAACCACAGCGCGTGGAATTATGGAAGCCTTGTCCAACAAGTACGAGAAGCCATCTCCTACAAATAAGGTGTTTTTAATTCGGGAGTTGGTAAACACTCGAATAAAAGAGGGAAGTTCTGTCACTGAGCATATTAATCTATTTAATTCTCATTTGACATGTTTGTCTTCTGTGAATTTTAAGATAGATGATGAATTACAGGCTTGTTTATTATTGTCCTCGTTACCTGACAGCTGGTCAGGAACGATCACAGCAGTCACTGGATCGATTGAGACACTCACATTCAGTAAGGTTCGAGATTTAATACTGAATGAGGATTCCAGAAGGAGGAACTCTGGAGAAACAAGCTCGTTGCTCAGTACTGAAGGAAGAGGGAGAAGTAATAACAGAGGAGGAAACAAGGGAAGGTCAAAGTCAAAACCAAGAAGCAAGTCGAGACCTGTAAAGCCAAGAAAAGACATACAGTGCTGGAACTGTGATGAGCATGGGCACTTTAGAAGTCAGTGTACTAAACCTCCTAAAGACAAAAAGGAGGTGAATGCTACCACAGCCTCAGACTCAGAAGATGCTCTTATCTGCTGTGTCAAAAATACTGTTGAAGACTGGATTATGGATTCAGGAGCATCATTTCATGCTACGTCTAGCACGAAGAAGATGAAGAATCTACGAACAGGTAACTTTGGTAAAGTTCGTATGGCTAATAATCATAGTCTAGACATTATAGGGATTGGAGACATAGAGTTGAAGACATCACTGGGAACAATCTGGATCCTGAAAGATGTTCGGGTTATTCCGGGTTTGAAGAGGATGTTAATATCCATCGGTCAGCTTGATGATCAGGGATATGATGTCTACTTCGGTAAAGGACAATGGAAAGTTGTCAAAGGCAGTATGGTTGTTGCTAGAGGAAAGAAGCAAGGTACTTTATACATGGTTGAAGTACCAACTGACGGAATGAATGCAGTATCTAGTGAGCCGAGTAAGTCAAAGTTATGGCATAAAAGACTCGGTCACATGAGTAAAAAGGGGATGAAGATGCTTGTTACCAGGGGAAAGCTTCCAGAATTGAAGCATGTCAAATCTGAATTCTGTGAACCGTGCATTCTCGGGAAGAAAAAGAAGGTTACTTTTCTGAAGAAAGGGAGAGCACCTAAAGCTCAAAAGTTGGAGTTGATTCATTCAGATGTGTATGGACCGACATCAGTAACTTCATTTGGTGGAGCTCGCTACTTCGTGACTTTCATTGATGATTCAACACGCAAGGTATGGGTTTACTTTCTTAAACATAAATCTGAAGTTTTCGATACTTTTAAGAAATGGAAATCTGCTGTTGAACTTGAAACTGATTTGAAGGTGAAGTGCTTGAAGTCTGACAACGGTGGTGAATACATCAGCAAGGAGTTTACAGATTATTGTGCTGATAGAGGGATCAAGATGATAAATACAGTTCCAGGAACTCCGCAACAGAATGGGGTTGCAGAGAGGATGAACAGAACATTATGTGAAAGAGCCAGAAGTATGAGGTTGAATGCAGGGCTCCCAAAGATGTTCTGGGCTGATGCAATTAATACAGCAGCCTATCTTATCAATCGTGGGCCTTCAGTACCGTTGGGTTTCAAGATTCCTCAAGAAGAATGGAAGGGTAAAGCAGTTGAGTATGATCACCTGAAAATCTTCGGGGGCAGTGCTTATGATATCAATCCTGAAGGTGACAAGTTAGATGCTAAAGCAAAGAAGTACATCTTCATTGGATATGGAGGTGATAAAATGGGCTATAGGCTTTGGGATTCTGAACACAGAAAGGTAGTCCGAAGCAAGCATGCAGAGTTCAATGAAGCAGAGCTGTACAAAGACAGAAAGATGGAAAAGTCAGAGGTTCAGAAGAAAACAATTGAGTTTAGTGTTAATCAGAAGAACAATTCTGCTGCAGAACCAGTGGCAGATTCTGATAACACAGAACCAGAGACTGAAGATGGTGAAGAAACGGTGGGAGTTTCTGACAGTGGGAGTTCAGGGTCTGAAGACGAACAGTCACCACAACAGCCTTCGTTAAGAAGATCTACCAGAGTTTCTAGACCACCGAACAAGTACAGTCCCTGTCATACTGGCCCTTCTGTCAACTACATTCTTTTGAAAGAAAATGGCGAACCCCAGTGTTACTCTGAAGCTATGGGGTTGAAAGATTCATTGCAGTGGGAGCTTGCAATGAAAGATGAAATGAAGTCGCTTGAGAAGAACAAGACCTGGTACTTGACGAAGCTTCCATCTGGGAAGAAGGCTCTTCAGAACAAATGGGTTTTCAGGGTCAAAGATGAACATGATGCTACCAAACGGTACAAGGCAAGATTAGTAGTCAAGGGTTTTCAACAAAAAGAGGGAATCGATTTCAATGAAATATTCTCTCCAGTGGTGAAGATGACTACCATTAGACTCGTTCTTAGTATTGTAGCAGCAGAAGGCTTGCATCTAGAGCAGCTAGATGTCAAGACGGCATTTCAACATGGTGACCTAGATGAAGACATCTACATGACACAACCAGAAGGTTTTCAGGTTAAAGGCAAAGAAAACTTGGTGTGTAAGTTGAAGAAGAGTTTGTATGGTCTGAAACAAGCGCCCAGACAATGGTACTTGAAGTTTGATAACTTCATGGGAAGAGTCGGATACAAGAGATGTAACAATGACTATTGTTGTTACATCAAGAGGTTTAAGGGTTCTTATATCATTCTATTACTATATGTGGATGATATGTTGATTGCAGGTTCAGACACGTCAGAGATCAAGAAGTTAAAGAAGCAAATGTCTGAAGAGTTTGAGATGAAAGACTTGGGAGCTGCAAACCAAATACTCGGGATGAGTATTTTCAGAAACAAAGATGGTTCTTTGACACTATCTCAAGAGAAATACATTGGGAAAGTGTTAGAGAAATTCAGCCTTAAAGATGTCAAGATCAGAATCACACCTTTGGGAAGTCACTTTAAGCTTTCTAAAGACCAGTCACCCAAATCAGATGAAGACAAGGAAGAAATGGCTAAAGTTCCTTATGCATCTGCTGTTGGTAGCCCCATGTATGCAATGGTATGCACGAGACCAGATATAGCTCATGCAGTGGGAGTTGTTAGTCGGTTCATGTCCAATCCGGGGAGAGAACACTGGGAAGCAGTTAAATGGTTGCTGAGATACTTGAAGGGAACTTCAAAGATGGCATTGCATTTTAAGAAGAAAGATGTTATTCTGAAGGGTTTTGCAGATGCTGATCTTGGTGGTTGTAAAGAATCTTACAAAAGCACCACCGGATATGTCTTTACAGTAGGAGGCACTGCAGTAAGCTGGATGTCCAGACTACAAAAAAGTGTCGCCCTTTCAACCACAGAAGCAGAGTATATGGCAGTTGCTGAAGCAAGCAAAGAGCTTAAATGGTTGAAGAATTTTCTCAAAGAGCTCGGCAAGGAACAAGTTGATTGTGCACTGTTTTGTGACAATCAAAGTGCAATTCATCTTGCAAAGAATCCTGTCTTCCATTCGAAGACAAAACACATACAGCTGAGATATCACTTCATCAGAGAGCAAGTTAGTGAAGGCACTCTGAAGTTGAAGAAGATCAAAGGAAGTGAAAATCCATCTGATATGTTGACTAAGGTTGTCACCTTAGAGAAGTTGAAGCTTTGCATAGCTTCAACTGGTCTTCAGGTTAAAGGTTAATTGAAGAGAAGGCCGGGTAACTAGGAATGTGTGAAGATCAAAGTTATTACAGAAATACAAATGCACAGTTGAAGCACAGGTTCGTGACTTCAAGTGGGAGATTGTAAAGGTGTGAAGCCACTCAGAATTAATGGCAGACAACAGGTAAGCCACTCAAATAATAGTGGCAGAAAACATGGAAAAGGCATGGTGACCCATATTTCATGACCATGCTTTGTGGTTGCCTTTGTTGATTCCAGACTCTATATATGAGTCTCATTTGTATTGTAAATGCATAACCAACACAGAAGCAATATACTTCCTAGTTACCGAGAGTGGACGTAGGTTGCAGTGTAGCAACCGAACCACTATAAATCCTTGTGTTCAAGTTTCGGTTCTAAGTTGTGCAAGAGAGTGTTTCTAGTGTTCGTGTGTGAGCCCGATCCTAACAGTCGTGTTGTCTGTTATACTCTCTAGGCTCTAGATTCTGATATCTAATGAGCACAGGGATGAAATCCTGTCTTCAATTGCATTCGAGTCGAGATTTTTATTCCCGTTTTCGTTGTTTAATTAAATTTAGATCTACTTGTATTTACCATTACTTTCATGCCTAAGTTTTATACAGAGTTACTTCCGTCTTATAATTCATACGTAGGGTTAATTTAATTAATATCTCAACTCTTGTGTTTATTCTTGATAAAGCAATCAACTTCATCCAACCCGAAACAGGACAAAGCATCAAGGCAGATGGATAAGAAATTTGTGAAGAATCAGGATTCCAAGAAAGTACCTGTGGGTCCTAAAGGCCAGCCATCAAAAAGGAACAACAGAAAAGGGGAAAACCCTATGCGAATCCCACAAATCACAGAGCCATGTTCTGGTTCTAGACTCCCAACTATATCGATCTGCAGGAACGCTGCATGTAAAGCAGTGGTTTATGATGTTGACGGTGGAGTCGCTGTTTAATTTGCACCTGTTGTAGCAGATGAAGTTTTTCCCACAATATCTAGTGGAACCGTGATTGGTAAAGGTGTCAAGAGTCTCCTACCTTGCTGTACAGTTCTCGGAGGAGTCTCCTAAGCAGAAACGCACAACTGATCACAACTGTTGTTACGGCGATTTTTCTAAGCTTTAGTTGATTAACAAGCACATAAATGAATCTGCAAGATTATAAATAAATGTTGTAGTTATCTTAAATCCTTTTATGATAGATTTCTAAATGTTTGTGGTAAATGATGAAAAATCATATTTATCTAATCCTTTCAAACTTGTTATTAGTGATTCATGAATCTTTATATTGATAAAGAAAAGTGCTGATATTCTATTTATTTTTATGAGATTTTTTCCCTTTTGGTTTAATTTGTAATGGCATTTTCTGTTTTTGTTCACATTAGATTTTAAAATTTTCAAATTTAATGTACTTTAACAAAAATATATTTTAGTTAAACCTGAAAAGAAAAAAATTAATAGTTTTCTAAACCAATAACAAATAAAAATTTAATCTGAAAATACTTATAAAAAACTGAAAATAAAATAAATATAACATCAACATGCAAAAAAGTATCTTTAAAACAACATATATTTGCAAACTTAAATTAATATAATTGCTATATCTATCACTGTTAATTTCCTTAACTGTCGGTAGTTCAATTTTTAATAAAGTTTCAGAAAACATTTAAGATTTAACCTGTTATGACCCTGTTTTCGGTGGGCCCTATTTGCGGTACACGTGACAGATTGTTAACAGAATTTATATGCAACAGAAATTAAAGGTAGAGTTAATTACTGTTTTCGTCCCTGAGGTTTGTCAAAAATAACAGTTTCAGTCTATTAGTTTAAAAATTGCGATTTCAGTCCATTAGTTTCATTTTCGTAACCATTTCAGTCCACCAACTTAACTCCCATCCATTTATTTTGTTAACTTTGGGTGAAATTACCAAATTACCCCTATGGTTAAATTTAAAAAAAGGCTAGTCACAGGTTTCGAACCTGTGACCTTTGCTTTGAAAGGTAACTGTTAAACCAATATGCCATGTATTAAGATTGTGAATGAATTCAATTTGTTTTTCTTATAACATAGCTTACTCATCATCTTCTTCCCTAAACCTATTCATCATCTTCCACAAACCTTTCATTCACCACCATTAACAACCCACCACACAACAACCGACACCCCACAACCACCTCCGCCACACAACAACAACTTTTGCCACACACAGCCACCACACCACAGCACAACCACCTCCGCCATAGTGCACAGCAATCGGAGGTTGATGATGATGAAACACCACAGTGCACAGCAATCGGAGCACATCGGAGGTCGACGGAAGATAACGATGACGAAGATGATGGTAGTCGAGCGATGATGATGAAGAACTGAGGTGGTGCTCCGGTGAGTGATGAAGACGATAGGACAATGAAGACGGTGATAAGGTGTCGGTGGTTTCAGTGATGTGCAGTGATGTCGACGGCGATGTGTTGCAGGTTCGAAGATCGGAACGCGACAGAGATGTAGATGGTTATCAGGTGGTCGACTAACGAACGATGATGGATGATGATGAACTAGATTATGAAGATGTGATGATATGATGATATTATTTTCTGAAAGATGATGAAGTGATGCTGATGATGATGATGCTGAACTGCGGAGAAGATGAACTGCATTTTTTATTACAATTTGTTAAGTTAGCAGGGGCAATTTGGTCATTTCACCCAAAGTTAACAAAATAAATGGATGAAGTTAAGTTAGTGGACTGAAATGGTTACGAAAATGAAACTAATGGACTGAAATCGCAATTTTTAAACTAATGGACTGAAACCGTTATTTTTGACAAACCTCACGGACGAAAACAGTAATTAACTCTTAAAGGTAAGTAAACAAAGTTTGCTGATGCGGTTTCACAGCTGCTGCTTGATAACAACCGATCGATCATTTACAACGACATTTTTTTCACTGCCATTTGCTGTTGAAAATAAAGAACCTGAACAAGTTAACAAGGAGTAAGTGGATTATATTTCTTTTTTTGAACCACCAACAATACTTTTTCTTCTTAAACACCAACCAGCTAGGCGCTAGCTTATAAAATTAAAGCCTAGGTTAACAGAACTGAAACAGAAAAACAGAGTAAGTGGATTATATTTGACTATTGACTTTAGCAAACATAAACCCATAAGACTACCCGTAGTGGAAGGGGTTTCGGGCGGTCCCCCCCCCCCAAAAAAAAAAAAAAACGCCCCATCACGCCTGTGTCACTGCCCTCGGGGCGTTTTTGATGGGTTGTTTTCTTGGACGTTTCCTTAAACACGCCGGATGTAAGAGAGAATGGCCAACCAAACATTTTTATGGGTTTCTATTTTTATTTTTGTTAATTCAATTTCAATATTTAATCATTGCAAGGGGCATTATACCATTACGTCCCTTTTTAACTTCAAGCCCCTTTGCTAACTAGGAGCCACATGTTGGATAATGCCCAAGGGAGGGCTTGAAGTTCAAGTCTGACTACACATGGTCTAATGAATTCCTGTTGGTCCCGATTCTCGGAGGATCGATAAACGAAACCTAATCCTTGTTTATCACAAACACGATCACTAGTGCGGAATCCCAGTGACGGTGTCAAACCAAACACAGATAATCAAGATGCAATATAACCAATGAATCACAGTCAATTGATTAAGAGGATAAGAACAATGTTCAAACGGATACACACACAGTTTCACACAAATCTTACAAACAGGCTATGCTCTCATAGTTTCAAAGTGAAACCATGTTGTGTTTATATAGCAGACCAGGCCCAACACTCGACGAAACATCAATGGGCTTGACGAAACTATATTTGGGCCTGACGAAACCTTCTGGACGAGTTTCGTCATTCATTACGACGAAACCTGAAGTTTTGGCCATATGAGGGTTTCGTCATGTAATGCTCGACGAAACCTGGGGGTTTCGTCGAGGCCTGCAATATGTGATGTGCTGCAAAATGTTAACAGTTTGCAGCAAATACCATAAACACACAAACATACATTAAACCCAAAATGCAACATGCATTAGTCATTTGACATACATAACAAACTGAGACAAACTTGTCGGACACAAGTAGGATAGGAGGATATCCGACTTGGTCGACGGCGAATTCCAGACTCGATAATTATAAAAAGACCATACTAAATACATTGTTAACTAAGACAAGTGACAGACACAAAATAATGCACCAACAAACTCCCCCTTGTCTGTTTCTGTCTTCGGTCTTCAACCTTCCGTCTTTAGTGTTTCTCGGACCACGAACTGCAGGCATGAATTCCACGATAGTAGCAGAAGCAAGCGACGCGCTGAAATCGCAATGCTTGATGCGCGCCCTTGTAGTCGTAGAAAATATCGTGACGATATAGCTTGTTGATGTCGACCGCGGACATGTTCATGATCCACATCGGATCCAACATTCGGAAATTCTCACGATCGCCATTAAAAACAATCACCGCTTCATGTGTAATCGGATCGTAACACCACAACCTCATATCATTGAGAAAGTTCGGCTTCATCGGCATCAATGGGATCTTGTCCATAACCTTCGCGGGCTGATACACAAGCTTGTAACGCGCCGTGTTGGTTACTGGATCTAAAGTGAACTTAATCTGCTGATAAATGGGAAACTAAGGCTTGTACGACTCATCTTTCCAGCCTGACCTTTTGTTAAACTTTATCTTACGCTCGAACAATGTTGCTCCTTCGAAGTTTGAACGATTAACAAGCTCAAGCTTCGTCAAAGCTGCAACGTCGTAAAATGGTAAAGACAGTATGCTCAGCAATGATCGGAAATATTGAATACCGAATTCCCGTTTGATGGCGACGCAATGTATTTCCTTTACGAACATCCAACAGAGAATTCTTCCATGCGGCTTCGCTTTCTCAAACTGTAGGAAATCAACCTGTGCTTCCAGTGGTGTAGGCTTTTCAACTCTAGACAAGAAACGTTTTCTCCATTCTTGGAATGCATCAACCGGATTATCGGAAGACGTGCGATTCTTCAACTGTTCATCAATGTCTTCCTGATTCTCTTGCATCCATTCTTCATCAAATGGATCAAACTCCGTTCCGTCGGCACGAACATAGGTTGTTTTGCTCGTTTCCCCCTTAAACACAATCTCTTCAATGTTTTCTACATTCTCAGTCTCTGGTTCAATCGGCATTTTCTCAATTTCAGCATCATCAACGTCTTTCATAGCATTCAAAGCAAGTAACTGCTCATGTGAAAGATCAGAAATAATCTCCCCTTCTTCAAGAAGTTCTCCAGTAATCGGATGTACAACCTGCAATGCAAGATCAGCAGTGCTAGGAACAGAAGAAGTGCTAGGCAAAGATTTAATCTGTTGTATTTCTTCAACTGTTCCACTGGAGGTTCCTTGCGCAGATCCAAGTTGCGCAGGCTTGAAGACTATTAATTGTGTAGAAGAAGTTGCCGGTGGTTATTCTGATGTAGCGGAGGGATCGGGATTCTCTTGATCTTCAGGATCATCATCCTTTTTCTTCATCACTTCTTGCGGTTTACATCGTTCGTTCCATAAAGTATTGACGCGCTTTCGAAGAAACTCGTAGCCTTCATTGATCTTCTTGACCCCATCAACTATCGTCGTGTTTCGAGAGTCGTACCACTGCTTCATGAAGTCATGTCTTTCTTTCAAACCTTCGGCCAACCTTTGAAGTGCAGAGCTGCTTTCTTTCATGCGGTTCATTTCAATACCGCGTGTATTATTTGCCGCACGCATCTGTTGTGGCTGCCTTTCTCTCTCTTCGTATGCAGCTTTCAAACTTGCGTTTTCTGCCCGTAGCTGCTCAATTTCAGCTTGCTGACGAGTGATTTTTGCTGCTTGTCGTTCAACAGTGGCATTCAACATGTTAATTTCCAACTGTTACCTGATCGAGTCAGCTCTTGTGGCTTTGATCACTTCCGTACGCCTGGTGATCTGACCTGTAGCAGCTTGAAGTTGAGAATATAGGAAATCTATCTTCTCATCCTGCTGCATATGTTCAAATACACTTTGTCGGCGTTCTGCGGCAGGCTGCGAGGTCATAGCACGAATAGTTGATGCAATGGAGCGAGTAGGTGCTTGAGGAGTCACTACAGGAGTTTCAGGTGTTGAACTCACTGCATGAGTTGGTTCTGTAGACCTCGGAGGAGACGGCACCATTGTAGAAGCTTCTTCAGCTGTGAATCCAAGATTTAGATCCATTGCAGCTTCCTGTATAGGCTCTTTAGGAACGGATTGCTGAGCAAACGAGGAAGTACCAATGTACTTTCTTGCTTTCTTCTTGCGTTTGACAGCCGTTTCCTTTCTCTTTAATCGTTCCGCTTCGGTATCCGAAGGAACGTATTCAGGGTCATCTTTTTTCTGATCTTCCTGATCCTTTTAACACCACGTTCATCATAGTAAACTTCATATCCGGGCTCAGGAGAATTGTCATCAGACTCAGAATCCTCCTCGTCGTCACCAGCTGATGTACCACCAGTTGTACCCGCAGACGATGCACCAACACCAGATGCACCAACAGCACCAGCACCTGCATCACCACCATCACCAGCATCATCATTATCACTATCACTTCCAGATGAACCTGAATCCCTTGGACCAAACTTTTCTATCATCTTTCTCTTCAACTCCGGCCCTTCATCATCAGACTGGCTGTCATCATGATGCCATTTGTCATCTGCAGGAGCAACGTAGTCTGGTCTTCCAAGAGCACCTATCAACTTCCTAAGAGGATCGCTTTCTTTGTATCTCTTGGCTGCAAGACTCTTGATTATCCTTAAAGATTGCAAGATCATAGGTTCTATCTTCAGGATGTCGTCGTCAGCTTTTGGAAGATTAGGATGCTGGACGTTCATGATCATTTGAAGAAACCTAGGATACATCCAGAATTTGTTCCCGTTTATTCTACTACCGGTCCTCGTCATATTTTCTTTCATGTTGGTGAAGATATACTTTGATATGCTAAATGGTTTGTTCAGCACCAAAGCCACCATAAGACCAACGAGATCGTTTCCTGCCATATCATATCCTGCACGTCTGTTGCTGATACACTGAATAAGAACGTGCAAGAGAAACTTGTAACGTAATGGAAAATCTCCTTTGTTAATCTGATTGCTGTAGATGTCGCCAATACACTTCATCCGTAATAAGCAGCCTCGCGTACACATGATCGGAATTGAGAACGGTGCATTTGGATCGTCTTGTAACTCTAAAACAACGTTCAATATTTCCGGAGATACAATCACATCCAGATCATTTACTCTCCCTTGAATGGCTTCAATACCATCAATTTGCACAACAATTGCGGTATCCCAGAAAGCTTTAATGAGCGATCTGTAAACAGGCGTTGAAAAGGTAACAGCTCTATTGATCCATGATTCTCTAATCCACCGAGTAATTTCTTTAAATTCAGAGATCATTTCTTCGGGATCCATAAAGGCAATCTGATTGTGACGCTTCTCCGACATCATTTCCTCTTCAGATTTATTTTCCTTCTTAGTCGGTGCCTTACGTTTTCGCTCTTTCGGTGCCATCTGCATTCAAAAATGTCCGCAATAAATCATAATGGTATAAGATGTACATTAGACAAGGGTCTATGCAAGTTCAAATGTCCAATTGACATATAACATGCAAATCCAAGTCTACTGTGAAAGGGCACCATACTTAGAAAATTTTCTAAGGCATGGACGACGAAACCTAAACACCTCGATGAAACTCCCTACCTCACGACGAAACCTCCTTGGTCAAACAAAGTCAGCGTTGATCGTTGACCTGAGGAGTTTCGTCGAGTGGAGTTACGTCGTAGAGGACTTACGTCGTGTAAGGCATGAAGAAACTTAGGTTTCACCGATTTGGGGGTTTTTCAAATCATAGGGGTTTCGCCGTATGTTGGTTAATCGATGGTTGATTCCAAAAATCAGACACAATGATGCTTCGATTTTACCCAAACAAACCGAAAACAACCCAATAGTTTAATCTACACAAGTTTATACCGAAACCTACACCCAAATCAGTTAAAAACATCAACATTCAACATCCCCTGTTTTGTTTTCCAAAACCCAAACCCAAATCAAAGAACATATCATCATTTAAACCTTATATTTATCTTTTTTGATGAAAAGCACAAACAAGCAACAAGTTTATATCATGAAAAAAATGAGTAAACAGTGTCTCCGAGGGATTTTTCAAACAATCGGACAAACACACCGTTCCTATGGTTCAAGACATTTAAACAATCCGTTAAATACCTTTGATTTTTTGATAAATTTTTTAAAGAAAATGGAAGGTTTGAGAGTCGGTGTAAAAGGAATGGGGTGTTGAGTGTTTGGGGAAGATGAAACAGCAGAGTGGGTTTGAAAAATGAGGACATCTCTAACACTGGGACCCTTATATACCGACATACACGGCGAAACCCTATCCACGGCGAAACTCCCTTGTGGGCTCGACGAAACTTCAGATTGGGCTTAGACAGTTAGCCCATGACGAAAGGTTAAAGGGCCATGTGAGTTTCGTCGTTACCTCTACGAAACTAGGAGTTTCGTCGTGAACATAAATAGCTTTGACCAAAGTTGACGAAAGATAAACACAGTTGACTTTGACCACGGGGTTTCGTCGACACAAATGAGTTTCGTCGACCTCAAAGGAGTTTCGTCGACACCTTTTTCTGAAATTCACTTAAGTCTTGAAAATTTTTGCACACTGAACCAAATTTTGTTTATTTGAACACATTTCATTTTGATTGAGTTTTTCAAATGCAAGGACATTTTATGAAGTAGGTTTCAGGCTTCCGACAGAAAACACCAAGTTACAATCTTCAGCTAATTCAAAAATGAACTTTACAATTACACTTAAACTGAATTTAAAGCGCGGTAAACTAATCGAAAAGCTATAAAAAGCAGTAAACAACTGTACAAATGCAATCTTTTTGTGAGTTTCAAAGGATAAGGAATCATACCAGCTTACGGTCTTAGTCAACATGATTTTGATTTCTGTTTAAAGCTCTGGATAAGTATACTACCTCGATTATCGGTATTGTTGTCCACATAAGCTCAAACTGATCAGATGTAAGCATAATTAGGAGATACGATTTACGGTAAGGGTTATACTTACAAGTCAATGTTCATCCACTCACGACACATTCCCGTATCAAGGTTTGCGCGAGAGTTCATCTTACCGGTGAGTATACCGATTATCATCTGTTTGACCATATAAAAATGTGAGATACTCACTTATTTTTATTGAAAACAAGCCCTATGTGATAGAATCACTTATTGATGAGGAACTTGATTTTCGATGCATGAGGGCACAGGAGCAAGTTGGTGAATAGGTCAGTACATCATACAGCAGAGAGACGAACTTGACTCCGGGATAAATGTGATATTTTATCACTTATTTGTTTGGACATGTGATTGTTGATCACTTATTGAGGTCGAATGCAATATGTACACGTATGTATAGTATCATGGAAGATCTAGACTTCGTCTCCGTTATTTTTCGGTAAAAGATACAACCATGATACCCAGATGATAAGCAGCATAAAGACCGAATATCTCAGAAGCTTGGCAATCTCTCAAACAAAATTTCGGTACCAAGACCATATGCCAATGAATGGTTCCCACCTGACTTGAAGTCTATTAGGTTTGTATCATCCTGCACATTTTAATCAGATTGTGAGCCTACCGATACATCGTTAGTAGAGATACTTATCATTTCTCAATTTTTGTTTTTCATTATGAACATGTTGACCGACCACACCAGTGAATATCATCATCTTCCTTTTCCAAGAAACTCATTTTTGGTTTTCTATTTTTTTGAATTTTTGCTTTTTCAAATTTTTTAAAATTTTTTAATTTTTCAAACTTAAAGACAGAAAGTAAAGACATATTTTTGGATTTTTGAATTTTTCGAATGTTTTTGTATTTTCTTGAAATTTTTCTCCCCCTAAAATACTAAAAGGTTACGAAATTGAAAATCTTTTTGTATTTTTTAGAGTTTTAAAGAAAATATTTACAAAAAAACGATTAGCCAAAGAAGTTACTCGGGTATCACCTTAATGCCATTGACCAAAAGTAGATAATCAAAACGTGATTTATCAAAAGCTTTTGTAAACAGGTCGGCACGTTGGTGATCGGTGTGAACTTTAACAACATCGATTAATCTTTTGTCAAAACAATCACGTATGAAGTGATATTTAATTTCGATGTGTTTGGTCTTGGAATGCTGCACAGGATTTCTAGTGATTTGTAAGGCAGCATTATTATCAACAAAAATAGGAGTAGATAGGAATTCAAAACCGTAGTCGCACATTTGTTGTTGTATCCAAAGAACTTGGGAGCAACAACTAGAGGCAGCAATGTATTCTGCTTCACATGTTGATGTAGCAACACAGGTTTGCTTCTTGCACTGCCACGTGACCAGGCGATTTCCTAAGAATTGACATCCCGCTGTTGTTGATTTGCCATCAATTTTGCATCCGCCAAAATCAGAGTCACTGAACGCGATCAAGTCGAAGCTATCATCCCTAGGGTACCAGAGACCGGTGTCCGGGCATCCCTTCAAATAGCGGAAAATCCTTTTAACAGCTGCCAAATGTGAGGCCTTGGGGTTGGCTTGATATCTTGCAAGCAGGCACGTTGGATACATGATGTCAGGCCTCGAAGCTGTGAGATACATGAGAGATCCGATCATAGCGTGATAGTATGAAGAGTTAATGCTTTCACCCTTCAGATCCAGAGTAATCCCGTGATTCTGCAAAAGTGGGGTACCAATGGGCGTTGCATCGGACATCTGGAACCGGCTCAAGATGTCACCAACATAATTTGTCTGATGGATGAATATCCCAGAGTCGGTTTGTTGAACTTGTAGGCCCAAGAAGAAATTCATTTCCCCCATTGCGCTCATCTCGAATTTTTCTTGCATAACACGCTCGAATTGCCTGCACAAAGAATCATTAGTAGAACCAAATATTATATCATCAACGTATACCTGCGCCAACAGAAGATCTCCATTTTGTTCTTTGATAAAGAGAGTGCAATCAATAAGACCTCGCCAAAAACCATTTTCCAGCAGATAATTTGATAAGGTTGCATACCAAGCTCGTGGTGCCTGATGTAAACCATAAAGAGCTTTGTTGAGCAACCAAACCCGATCTGGATGAATAGGATCTTCAAAACCCGGAGGTTGTTCGACGTACACTTCTTCATCAACCACACCGTGTAAGAAAGCACTTTTGACATCCATCTGGTACACTTTGAATCCTTTAAATGAAGCATAAGCTAGAAAGATCCGAATAGCTTCCAGACGTGCAACAAGTGCATAAACTTCATTGTAGTCAATGCCTTCGATCTGACGAAATCTCTGAACAACCAATCTCGCCTTGTTTCGAATGACTACTCCACGATCATCCTTCTTGCATTTGAAAACCCAACGTGTGCCGATTTTTTTGTAGTTCTCTGACCTTTCAACAAGCTTCCAAACACCTAGCTTTTGAAATTGTTGCAGTTCTTCCTGCATGGCTTCAACCCAAGAATTATCCTTTAAGGCTTCTTTCCAAGATTTCGGTTCTTCTTGTGAAACGTAACACGCAAAGGACCAATCATTTTGAAGACCAGATTCTCTAATGGCCGAATACAAACAAGCATTCTGGTTGTTTCTCAGCTGATTACGCGTCTGCACACCGCGACGGACATCTCCAATAATATTCTGCTGCGGATGAGTATCTTGAATTCTCGATTCAGGAACATCAGGAACACGAGTGTTGATACCCAAATTGTTAAGATTAAGATCGACAACCAAATCCAAACCAGGTATAGGCGTAGAAGTGGATGCATTCCCTTCAGCAGTGTCTACATTATGCTCATGAGGAGTTGCTTCAGAAGCACCCTGAATAGGAGCAACTGGAGCTGAAGTGCCTTCATTTGCATCATGGTATTCATCATCTTCCGACGATTCATTGTATTCAGTAGCATCTTCAAATTCCTCATTTTGAACCGTATTGTTATTAACCGAAGTAGAAGCTTGAGGGTCAACAACAATTGGTCTCACCAATGGCGAATCAGCCGCATTGTCGCTTTCAAGTAACATTCGAGCAGTTGCAGATGCTTCGTCAAAGGTTGGCAGATTAAAGGAGTCGAATAGCCCATCATAATCGAACATCCAAGGATCACCCGGAGCTCTAACAGGATTAGTATACCTTTGAACCCTTACTTCACTCCATAATTCAATCTTTTTGGTTGCCAGATTCCATACACAAAAATTCAGAGTTTCATATCCAAGGAAGAAACCCTCGATAGCTTTGGCACCAAACTTTCCGTCCGGGTCAATCATTGTACATGGACCGCCAAAAGGTTCTAGGTAAGAAAGATCAGGTTTCCTTTTCTGTAGAAGTTCGAAACACGTCTTGCCATGCCTTTTAACTGTGAGAACTCTGTTTAACGTGTAGCAAGCAGTCGACACAGCCTCCCACCAGAACTGTATAGTTCTTGCAGTTTCAATTATCGTCCGATTCTTCCTCTCAGCGACACCGTTTTGCTGTGGAGTGTAGCGAGAACTGTATTCATGAAGAATGCCCTTTGAAGTACAGAACTCATCCATTACACGGTTTTTGAACTCAGTTCCATTGTCTCTTCGGATCCTTTTCACTTTCAACGTGTACAAATTTTCAAGCATAGTAATCAAATCCTAGAGGATTCCAGGAGTTTCACTCTTGTGTGCCATAAACGCTACCCACGAAAATCTTGAATAATCATCAGTAACCACTAGACAGTATGCATCCCCAAAAGTTGTCTTGTGTTTCATAGGTCCAAAGAGGTCCATATGAAGACGTTCGAGAGGCACACTAACAGTGTTGACTTTCTCCAGCGGGTGAGACTTCTTCGTTCGCTTCCCTTTCTGGCACAAAACACAAATATCTTGTAGATGAAAACTTCTCATAGGCACACCATTCACTAGGTTATTTTTCACCAAATGGTTCATTTTTCTTAAGTGAATGTGCCCCATTCTTCTGTGCCAAGATATAGACTCCTTCTCTATGGCTTTTGAGACAAAACATGTCACTTGTGCAAATGTCGTAATCGCTTGGCTCATATCAAGAATATAAATATCATTAACTCTTGGAGCCGATAAGAGAATCCATTCTTTTGGAAATTTGAAACCAGGTTTCAGCACATAACAACCGGCATCATCAAAATGCACGGAGAACTTCTTATCGTAGATTTGCGAAACACTCAGAAGATTGTGATCAATTTGACGAACATAATTGATCTTATCGCAACATACAATACCATTGGAGATCTTTCCATCTTTAGTGATATATCCGCCTTTGTCACCAGCAAAAGCGACATAGCCTCCTCTAATATTTTTCACATCATATAGAAGATGTAAGTCGCCTGTCATGTGCCTAGATGCTCCACTGTCAACAATCCAATGACTATTAACAGTTCCTCCTGGAACATCCTGCACATATCATCCAATGATCAGTTGAGGATGGGGACCCAAGCCTTAGTGGTCTTGGGTCGTCCCTGAGCATCACGAAATGTGATCTCGATTTCCTGATGGTTTTCAAAAACAGTACCTCCCCCTGAACTTTCACCCGTTTTAGGTTTCCAAATTTGTTTTTGTTTACCAGTTTGATTCTTTTGAAAAGATTTTGAAACTTCTGGTTTTAATGATTGTGACGAACTTGGTTCCCTATTAACAGATTTGACTTCTGATTTTAAAGCCTTTTCAATTGCTTTGACGTTTTGACGTCGTTGCTTTGTTTCTTGTTCTTTAACGATTTTTTTATCATGTTTTGGTGAAACAGGACGACGTTGTGGGTGAAACTTTTCAGGTGGGGCTTTTTCAACAAATTTTTCTTTGGGAGTGTTAGTACAATTTTTAATGATGTGTCCAAACTCCCCACATTTAAAACACGTTCTCCTTTCAACAAACTTAGGAGAATCCGATCGATGAGCCGTGTTGAACCTGTAGAACCTGAGGTACTTGCTTTTTTCATCACACCCGTTTGTATGTTGAGTGTAATTGTTTTGATTGTTACGTTTTAAAATCTTGACTTGTTGGACAAAATCGGTGTTTGATTTGTTTTCAAAAGTCTCAATTTTATCAGTACCCTTCGATGCTACAAATTTGACATCACTATTTTTCTTCTGGTAACGAGCTCCTTTTGTTTCAAGTTTTGATTGAGAAACTTTAGGCCTTTGAGCTCGTTGAACTGGTCGTTTACCTTTAGAAGCAATAGGTTGTTGCTTTGTCGGTGATTTTTGGTTTCCAAATTGTTTTCTAATTTCTGATTTTGGAACAGGATCACATTGTGTTACAATAACTCCAGGAATGGTCTTTCCCAAAAATTTATTCGTGTTATCTTTAAAAACTTTATCAATCAAAGATGGCACTACAATAAAACTGGGTTTTTAGTACGCGCAAAAGCGTCCTAAAATGCTATTTTATAGGACCTTTCATTTAATAAGACCAACGGTAAAAGCGTTTCATGTAAAGGGGTCGTAATAAGTCCCGGAACTAAAAAAGCGTCCTAACATCTCAAGTAAGATTATGAAACCAATTTTAAGGTCGCGTAATATGTCTTTGAACAACCAAAATAGTGTCCTAATAAAAACATATTAGGACACTTTTACGATGTTCTAACATGTGCTTACATACTTTTAATCTTTTGATACACTTACACGCGTCCTTAGAAATTAATTGATAGGACCCTTATGATGTAACATTATAGCTAATTTAGTACCAAGAAAAAGGTCCTAATATAACAAATAAGATTATGAAACCAATTTTATAGTCGCATAATATGTCTATAGACAACTTAAATAGCGTCCTAAAAAGAACATATTAGGACACTTTTACAATGTTCTAATATATGATTACCTACTTTTAATCTTTTGATACACATACAAGCATCCTTAAAAATTAATTTCCAGGACCCTTATGATGTAACGTTATAGCTACTTTAATATCAAGAAAATAGTCCTGATATCCCAAATAAGATTATAAAAGCAATTTTATAAACAGACTATTAACATATAACATCCTAATAGTTATTGTATAACATCAACTAATGAAAGAAATAAAACTTCATTATATTTCAAATAAGCATGTTCATAACAAAAACACTAACCATAAATAAGTTATAACATTATCTAACATAAAGTCTTAACATTTAACAACGAAATTAAAAGCAATTAAAGAAATAAGAAGCATAAAATCTTGAGTCATCATGCGTCCTCAATCCTCATGGACTACCTACAAATAAACCATCCATGTATAAGCATTAAGTTCCATGATATTAAAATTATTTGTATCACAAGTTTAACAAATACATACCGAGATGAATGGATAGGGCCATGGGATGGATGCACCAATACAATCTTGAATTGTAGAAAAAACCATTCTTTTGGGATGGAATTCATTGTCATAAAACTTAGCTCCAAAGCTTCTCATGATATTTACCATGCCATCATCAACAATATAAATAAGCATTACTATTAATTCAAAAAACCTAAAAGTTCTTTATTTTATGAAACTCAATTTTCTTGATTCAAAAGAAAAACATGTATAAGAAAATGGCCCGAACACCTAACAATTAGACAAAAAACAAACAAATAATATATAGTCATTTATAATTGGCACAAACACCTAACATTTAGAGAAAAAATCAACATATTACCTTAACTTCAATGTTAACAAAACTATTGGACACCACTAACTGAATTAGCATCCAAAATCATTTTGGCAAAGCCCTCATCACTTGTAGACATGACACAAGAATTAACTAAGTCCCATAACTATCCCTCACATGATTTTTCTTGATGACTTTGTTAGTAACCAGCAATGAGTGATCACGATGGAGTTTTACGGATGATTAATCAATAGAATTAGATTCATTTGACTAGACAAAATATATAAGATAGACAGGATATATAAGATACCGGCAAAATCAGTTTTTCATACTTAATAACATTTAGAGTTTCTGATTTAAAATAAATAATATTTTTTCCACAAATCATAGCCCTTTGGCTGCAATTTGATTTCCCAAAACAATCCTAATAGTTTACAGGATTACCTCTCGAGAATACATGGTGTTGATTACAAACTTTAGTCTTTCATTAACTTCCCTGACTCATTTCTTCTGGTACGCCATGTACAAAGTCCTGCAGTTAAAACACAATCCTTGGTGAATGCTGAATGGACAATATTACCAACGTTAGCATCTCAAACAAGCTAGTAAAAAAATAAGGTTCGTGTATTAGTTACAATAGCCCAGTTGACAATTCCAACTAATAAAAACAATCTTTGGGCTTTTATTCTCATTCTCTGCCAGCAGGGTATGGTGTCAAAAAATGATATCAGGGCCCAACAATGAAAATTTTGTATTGTTCATAAAATCCCCTATGATTAGAGCACCAAAATCCACATAAAATTTCATTGTTTGTTTAATATGTAAAGTCACATGAAGCCAAATAAGTAGAAATTGTTTGATAATTTGACATTTTGCATACAGATATTACATCTACAAGCAAATGAATCTAACTCTATTGATTAATCAAGTCAATGAAAATGCCCATATAAGATTCAAGTAAAGTGGCATTTATATAATCCAGACCAAACGGTATTAGTAACTTAAATCGGTCAAGTAAACTACGATTTTTTAGAACCAGACCACATCTGCTCAAACTGGAAAAAAGTCAAAAACAATAAACGAAACAATATGTGTAATTTGAACATCTGATTCTGACCTAGTTTTTTACAGGTTCATTAATAAAGCTGGATGCAACCCTAAGTGAGAAAATCGTGTAGGTATGATTTAAGCTAACCTGTTACACTGGTCTCTGGCGATGCACGAGACGATAAAGAGAGTGATTCTGAGGTGGAACTTGGAGGAGCGAAGGACGTCAGGTTTTCTACAACTCGTTCTCTGGCAAAGATGCCTGATTTTCTAGACCACTGGGGCAGCCACCAAAACCAAGAAAAAGGTCAAACATTATCTCATAGTGAATTACATGAATCCAATTAACTATCACTTTTAGCTAAGAAACAAATTTAAATATGTCAAGTACCGAAAGATGTTACTCAATTACAAATCCACAAATCGTTAACGTTATCATCAGCAAATATATATAAAATCATAATGTTCATACATCAGAACACTAACAACAAAGTAGAATTGAGTAAAAAATAAGTAGGGCACAAAAAACAGATTTCATAAGATCAAATTTACAAAGTGACTTCATCAATTAGCAACCACATATCATATAATCATCAAATTTATTTAGAAAATAATTTATTATAATTTATAATTATGTTTGGGCTCCTTTAGGCTCGCCAGCCTAAAGCGATCTTTGTATGTAAAGCACGCGCTCGGGCTTGATAACTAAACGAGTCATAGTTTAGGCTTGAGCCGCTCGGCTCGTTTGAGCTCTTTAGGGATTCACTCACGAGTAGCTTCCGAGCCGTTGCACATCATTTACGCCCCTTTTTCAAAATAAAATATTAATAAGTAAATTGTTTGTTGGCTGAAGATTAACCTGAAAGCAAATCTTCTTCTTGTTGCATCTCATTTAAACACATTCACCATGATCATACAGAAAACATTTTTTTCTCAGGACGTTTATTAATTTTGCAACCTGCATGATAATCATTAGGGCATTTTGTTAGTTTTTAGTACAATGACAAATGCTAAATAAATTCATTTGTTTCAAACCTCTATCCCAATTCCATCGCTGCTCATTATGATTTCTTCATATATTCAACACAATGAACACTACACTTCATTAAAAAGAAACCATAATGCCCTAAACAAATCATCAAACAGTTCATGTACAAAATTGATATAGCTTTAATAAGATTTATACCCTAAGAATCAATAGAAGGCTAGAAGCAATTATGTGATATACTAGAAAATACCCTAATCCAGATCATATATATATATATATATATACTAGTCACTTACCCGCGCGATGCGGCGGGAGTGGCAATTTACAATAGTATAATTGTTTACCGTTAGTTTATCCGTCGTCTCGTGATATATTGTAAAGTACTTAAGTTAGTTTTCTTATTCGTGATATGATGACACTGGTTTTTCTGTTAGTTTATCGATTCTTTGGTGATCTTCTACAAAAGAGTACAAAACAAGGAAGTAGATGTAATTAAAAACAAGAAGAGTTCAAAACAGTCAAGTAGCTGGACAAAACAATAAAAACAAAATGCGGGGAGTCTCTTGTATCTCTTCCTGTTTTACCAATACATCCGTTCGCTTATGACTTTCTTGTATCTTCACCTCTACTGTTCCAGATTTCGACACATAAAAAAAATGTTAGACGCTTACAGGTGATTTAAAATAGTAATTAAAAGGTAATTTCTGGAAGCAAATAAGGCACAAAATCTACTAACTTACCTTCTTTTTGATACGCATGCGATTAATTAATCACGCAACACTTCCTGGTAGACAACATTTGATGTGTAAACTCCGCGTTGTTTGAATTCTTTGGCGAGATGTACCAACACCTTCGTACTTTGTCTTGAAATCCCTCTTGATAACGCGACATAAAGTTGTCCATGTGAAAATACAGAATCCGGTAGATAAATACCAACGTTCGGAATTGTTTGACCTTGAGCTTTATTAATCGTCATGGAAAAGCTAAGTCGAATTGGAAATTGTTTTCTTTTTAGCTTGAATGGGAACATGTCATCTTCAGAAAGGGTTAGAGGGATTCTTGGCAAAAAAACTCTTTTTCCGGCATGTTGACCGACTGCAATTTCCGCATCAATAACATTTCGCATGAAACCCTTACATATCAACCGCGTGCCATTACACAGGCCATGTGATGGATCGATATTACGTAACAATATTATTGGGCATCCAATTTTTAAACGAAGCTTATGAGGCGCCAAACCACTAACATTTAGCGAGTTTAAGAACTCGACCGGATAGAAGTTACGCTGATCGTCTTCAGCTTCATCAAAACTGTAATAAACTTTTTCCTCCCCTTGAAAAATTTCAATCATTTGATTATTAATCTCGTCAACACTCTCATTTTTAGTGGACAATATTGCTCTAGAGATTATATAATCTGAAGAATATACATTATCTTCAATTGATGGAAAGATGGCATGGATCAATTCTTTTATAGCGTTTTCTCTGTTGTTGCACTGAATTGTCATGTCATCGGGTATGCGAATATAGTTTCCTTCGATTGGTTCTTCAGTTCCATCGCCGACTCTTAAAAGAAATTTAGAAAACCATGGATCTTTCCGCGCTCTCATATTTATGGTCAACCGCATCTTCTTAGTCAAAGACCAAAGAGGTGACATTCGTACGCTGGAGTCTACAATCTGTGCTCGAGTGCCACGTTTAATAACCGGCAACACCTGTCTGAAGTCACCTCCCATAACCATTATCTTCCCACCAAATGGGAGACTAACGCCTATAATGTCTTGGAATGTACGATCGACTGCCTCTATCGCCTGTCGTTTAGCCATCGACGCTTCATCCCATATGATTATTTTGGCAGACCGAATCAGTTTAGCGGCCCCACTCTGTTTTTTGATATTGCACATTGAATTATTTTCAAGATTAAGAGGAATCTTGAATCTTGAGTGAGCCGTTCTACCTCCTGGCATATTATTAGCCGCTGCACCTGATGAAGCTGTTGCGAGAGCAATAAGACCACGTGACCGAATTTCAGCAAGCAAGGCAATGTACAAAAATGTTTTTCCAGTTCCACCTGGGCCATCAATAAAGAACACGCCTGGAAGATCATTATCAACATGCATCATGATCTCATCAAACACGTTTTTTTGGTCCGGATTAAGTGAATCTTTGGCACTCAAGTGTTCAGGTTCCAAAACAATCCCATACTCTTCTTGTAACTCACGATAACCTGCATCTTGTAAGTTAACATCGTCTGTTATCTTAGGAAGGTCGAATTCATTGATATTTTTACCCATTGATTGTAGCATGACACTAATTTCAGTAAGAACCATATTTTGAACTCGTTCTATACTTTGACAGTGTAACCGATGATCTTCAGACAGTGATTCAAAGTGGTCATTCCATAACTTTCGAATATCTCCAGGTTGGCAAAAAATCATTATGGTCGCAAATAACCTTCGAAGAGCATTGGGAAACTGAAACGTAGAGGCTTCTTCGAGACATTGTGATAGATATTCATCGTCTTCTATTAAGCCTAACTCAAGAGCGGCTTTTCGAAATGTCTCACACCGTTGACCATTAACTGTGCAAAGATGTTCAAAAGAAGTAGGCCCTCTGACATTTGACAAAAGTAGGCGTAAGTAGTACCTTTCTCCTTCGGCTGGATTAGCGGAAACGATACGACCTCTTTGTTTTTTACCGCCACGAGGATTCCAACGGCGTGTGCTTCCATTCCACGTAAAGTGTTTTGGAAAATCTTTATACAAATATACCCTTGCTGTTTCATCGATTCTATTTCTCTCAAAAAATGCTGTTAGCATGGTTCTCTTATCTCTTTCCCTATCAACAATATTAGACATTAAGTCATCATCTCTAAATCTAACCATCTGATTATTTGGGAGATGAAGTTGTAAGGCTAAAACAGAAGGAAAGATTTGAGAAAGAGAGAAGGAAAAAATGCGCCACATAGCCTCTGGGGGCGATATGTAGCGTGCATCTTGAAAGCTCTTTATCTCATTAACAACAACCTCTGGCTCACTTTGATCAACTTGAATAACCTGTTTGTCATGTCCTTTATAAACATATTTAAAAAGATATTTCACAGATTTTATACTTGAGCAAACTTCAACATTGATGTGGCAGTTAAACATCATCAAAAGCCTTGGGTTATATGGGACCACCCATCTATTATCAAGTGTGTTTCCTCGTACATCCACTTCTATCCCGGTGTCTCTCCTTCGATACAACGGATACGCATCTTCTCCTTGTGTTGTCTGTTCATTAAATTGTCTAGGATAGTGAAAACGACAAATTTTAGGATCACCCTGCATACAAGGACTGCTTAATCGTAAATTTCCGCAAGGACCGTGAATCATGTGCTTGACAACCATCTCATGCAATTTGGGATGTCTTTGTTTGTTAGGAATTTCAGCACACACAACCTTATCATAATGGTCCGCGTTATTGATCTTGTGTTGCGGGTACATGATAAGGAGAAAATGTGCGTGCGGCAAACCACGCTTTTGAAATTCGATGACATAAACGTATGACTTAACTTCCCCAAGGATATGTTTCTTGAAGAGTTGTTCCTTAAGATCTTCTAATTTACCCCTGAACACTCTTGAAACAAGGTCTGGACGATCTTGTGCAGTTTGACCAACATGTAAATTATCACATATCTCAGGCCACTTAGGATTACACGTCATTGTAAGGAATATATCAGGCTTGCCGTCGTCTTGAACTAAAGTCATCGCATCTAGAAACCGACGTCGCATGTCGCGAGGCCCTCCGATGAAAGATGCAGGCAACACAATTCTTTTCCCGACTCTGTTTGCATGAACCTCACCAGCATTGACGCAATCCACAAGACCTTGGTACAAATCGGCCCGTATCTTATCCTGGTTTCTCTCACAAAATTCTAAGCGTGACGTCTCAATTTTTATGTAAACATCTACCACAAACTGTTGTAGCAGTCTACCACCGAACAGAAGCACGTTTTCGGTAGATCGAATCTGGAACTTGTAACAGTAGTACTCTCGCATAGCCACGGTTGTTCTACCACTTCGTGTGTTAGCCTCTGAACGATGAAGATGTTTTAAAAACAAACAGTTAATAAAAAATAAGACGCATTATGGTATTTTTATGATCTTCACTTAAAAAGGATAATAAATTGTTGGTACCTTCCATTTCTCCTTCGATGTTTTCATTGTTGCAAACCTCATTTATTGATACTCCGTGACGTGGTATGTTTGCATGCCAACCCGACTCACCATTAGGAAAAAATAGAGGATACGACAATGGATCGTAACAACTGAAGTACGGCTGAATAGTTTGGCTATATTCAGACCTACCATACACAACAATACTTCGTTTATACGAAGTGATATTGTCATTACCTTCAACCCAAATACCAGCAACCTATATAATCGTGAACTATAAGTAAGTAAAATAAGCAATACTATTAAATAATTGTAATTAATATAATATATTTTATATACCTCCGATGTCGTTGGTCGGTTGTACACCCTTTGGTCAAGTTCAACCGAAGCATTCAAAGTGACTCTATAGTTGTCCAGAGGTCCTAGTTCTGCAAGTCTTCTAAATGTATCGACATATGGGTTTGTAGAAAGAACGCGTGTCAAAATCTGAGTAATACGACGATCAAGATTTGGCCATTGGAGTCTGAGATCTAACTCGGCATCAGGATCATAAAAATACAACTGCAGGTACCTAGGGGTTCCATCCCTCGGAACTAATTGGTCGATTTTGTGATATATTCCTCTATGTGCACGAAAAGTATATACACCGTCTCTCATATTGTTCAATGTATCATCCAACGTCACTCCCATTGAGGCAAAAGAAAAATTGGTGTTATAAGCACGAATGTTTTGCCTAAAAATATTTCCAATTTCATCTTGCGATGTGAAAAGTCGGTGCAATTCCTCTGGAATTTCTGAATTTGCTAACACAGTTTTCCCACTCATACAACAAAAGGTATCAAATTCAAATTGAAAACGTTTTGCACCACAATTAGGACATGCACCACGTTCTTTTAAAACACGATGTTCTCTAGGTAAACGATCGTAAACAAAGTTATATGGATCATCTTCTACATTCTCATTTTGGAAGGAAGGTTGATCAACTACTTCAGAAAATTGAGGTAAAAGTGTACGTGGTTGAATTCGAACACCTAAAAAAATCGTTGTCTTAAGTAGTGAAGGTTATTAAAGATATCAAATTCAATAAAGAAATCAATGTAAAGTAAATAGAAACCTCGTGATGTTCTGGTAATGACTTCATCAATTACATTGGGGAATGTGGTTGTCGGCGTAACATCATTGGTCGGGGTTGCTGTAATTTGACTACCGTTTGAAATATGCATTCCATTGTACTCCTTACGTTTCACGGTAGAAATACTTGACGCGTTCACGTTTGTCATTTGGGTAAATTGAGTAATATTAGTCTGTAAACTTCTTAACGGTGTCCTTTCTGCTGATCTATTACTCATTAAAGATAGTGATGAAGCACTTTGGGAGACCTCACCACTCCCAAATTTTGGGACTTTGTTATTTTCTTTGCGTGCAGCATAATATCTTTTGTTATACTCTTTTCGTTTTTCAGCTCTAGTAGATGAACTCGAGCTAGAAGCTTGATTAAGATGGTTTGGTTGTCCATTAGTCATTGTAAATTGTTAAAGTGTCAAATACCTTGCAAATTAAATAAAAGATAGTTATCATAGATGATGAAATTCTGAAATTATTACAAGATTAGTACACGACACTTAAACAAAATAACATGATTACCAGAAATAGAAAACCAAAATTCTTAAAACATTGAATACATAATGATAACATTAAGTGAAAGCCAAACTAAATACTTGGTGAAACGACGGTCTCCACAAACACCGCACCCTTATAACCACGAAACCAAGTAACTGGATAAAGAATTTTGAAGGGCTTTGTATCCATTTCAATAGTAAAAAGCTTCCCTAATTTAGTCATCACAAACCAATTACCATTCGTCACGTAATGTGTTATATCGCCCCACAATGACAATGATATTGGGGGGATCGGAGGACATGATAAGACCTTAATCCAGTAATCCTCTTTTAGCGTCCATAGGTCAATTGTTATCTCAAACCAGCCAGTCGTAGCAAACATGTGAAGCTCATTTTTTACATTCACCAAAACACCTTGAACAAATCCCGTAGATGGAACAGGTGGAAAGCTTATCTCCTTGAACTGCTCTGAATTAATATCAAAACAAATCACCACATTTGTACCTCCAACCCAACATTCGCAAAGAGTGAAATATAGAGTACCACCACAAAATGTGCCTGGTGACCAATAGAAATTGGGGCTAAGGTACTCTTGTCTTGTTAAGAAAGGAATATTTCTCCAAAAGTTTAATTCCCTAGAATAAACATAGCTTTCATATACACCACACCTACGCTTGATATGCAAGACCTTGTAATCACCGGTATCATCAGCATACAAACCAACGGCATCAAGATTATTTATATAGATTCCAAGAGAATCAGGTGTTGACAAACGCTTGAAAGCAGTAGTTGTTGGATTCCAAAGAAGCAACTCGTTTGTATGATTCAAGCAAACACACAACAATCCATTCAAATGTGAAAGTATTGACACATCATTATTTTGGTGGTCGAATGGTAATGTAACAATTGACCTTGGCCCATAATCATAGGATTGAAAGATGATCGGATAAACAGAGCATGTTAGGTCGTCAATTAAGAGAACTCTTTGGTTAGATGAAACTAATGAGCGAGAGCAATGTACCCTTATGAAATCTCGAGTTGACAGCAACGCATACCATTCCTTACAAACACTCTTAGAACGTCCTACGACCTTCGCTGGCACCCTCGTTAATATCTCAAATATTGTTTCAATAGGAAGGTCAGCCATGGTGATACCTTCGTTTAAGATAAATAATAATTTTTTAGTTGTCCAACCTATCTAGATTATAGTTTGGTGAAAAATAGGTGTAACCATTAATTTTAAATCAAGTAATATAACATACTTGTTACAACATAATATAATATTAAACAAACTAAAGTATACTTCTACAAGTAGGAAAGAAACATAAAGGCAGTTAACCAAAAGCAAATCACAAAACACCATCATGGATTTTAATATTCAACAACTAAAGATATAAAAACACCCAATGTTTCTAACATGAACACGGACTTAGGTATAGATCCATAATTTAAATATCTCGTGCCTCGAGCATATCTGGGTCGTACGTAATCCTACTCAGTTCTGTAGACTTCAAAATATTAACTGAAAAAACAAATAAAATACAACTTTTATTAAATTACATGACCCATTAAATGTAACTATTTTTTTTTAAAGTTGATGTTTAATGCATAACGTACTATCAGGTAGGTGAACCAACTTGAGACGTGATACGTATATGATAGACTTTCGTTGCACCGCTCGAATGGTACATATAACATCGGAAGGCTTCAGGGCGGACAAAAACATTTGTATTGTATGACCACTGTACACAACAATTTTGGGTTAAAGTTCTTTTAAAATTAGTTTTTTGTTACATACGATGTAAATAATGTCTCTAATATGTTAATAAATAATAACTTACGTCTTATCTCGAAGAGAAAGTTCGAAACAACAACGATCTCGTTTACCTTCTATTATCCTCCCAACCACATCTACAATGAAATCAACCAAATTGTATACACCATATCTAATATCTAAATATATAAACTTTTATATTTTTAATCAAAAAATAAAGAATGGGATTTTAAATGTACCAACAATAAATTTTTTAGGTCTTCTGTCATGCTTCAATTTTATAATGGAAGGCACCAACGGATATATACAAGCACCTCTTGGAATCATAAGCTCCAGTGATAAAAGCTTCGTATATTCATTGATGACGATTTTTTTCTCCGAACAGACTAAGTGGTAATCATGGTACTTTGGGTACTCATGATAGTTGAGATTCTCAATTTGGAAATGATTCAACGAAAAAAAGCCACCCATCAATGTATTGTCATTATATAGGTGTATCAAATGTTGTGGAACGATCGCAACAATTTTTTGTCTCTAAAAAAAGAACAAATTTAGTGGTGAAAAAACATTAACTCGTATAACATATAGCAAATTAAAATAATGTTCTTACGTTTTGATCAAGAAAAATAATCACTAATCTCTTTCCCTCGACGTCATGCCAAATAAGCTCGACCATAACAAAGGTTAGATTATACCATGCTCTATCATTTCTCAATGATGAAAATTCGTCGACGATACAATGACCAGACATATCCTATTAATGTTCAATGTTAGTCAAAGAAAAAATAAAAATTACATATATTTAAACTTATATCTGTTTGATTTTTAAGATCAAGTAGATAAGAGAGGGAGCCAACTAAAATTAAAGTAATACATGATTAAAATTTAAATAACCTTAAAATTAAAAAGTTATATTAATACATAATTAAAACGAAACATCTACATAAATAAAATTCAAACTAATACAAAACAAAAATAATTTGAAATAAAAATAACTAACACATAATAGAACATTTGGTAAATCACATTAAATATTACTCAAAAACAAAACACCGAATCATAGGAGAATCAATCATTATCATCGTCGTTTCGGTGGATGCATTCATCAATAACGTTTTTTTAAGGTTCCCAGTTCATTTCTTCATCCAAGGGTGGTTCGTATTCCGCTCCAGGATCGGTTTCGTACCCTTCAGCCCAATTCGGTACTCGTTGTGTTTGATGGGGGTTTTCCACATGAGGGGGGTTTGAAGATGGTGGATGGTTTGGCACTATAGGAGTGTTTGCCAATGGACGATAATGCCCCTCCCCAATACGTAGTGCCCCAAATTGTAGTTGAGCAAAGGTATAATCATACGCCCAAATCAACTCTTCATCCGTCCAAGTATTTGGATCATTATCTTGAGGGATTGTAACTGGAGGTGGGTTTGTGAAGGGAGGTGGGTTTGTTATGGAAGGCGGGGTTGTCACTGGAGAAGGGTTTGATCGTCCATGACTTGAAGGCCCTTGTGGTTCAACTGGAATTGGATAACCACCACCCATACCTCTCAATTGATATGTGTTTGGAATGAATTGTAAACTGAAAAATACAATTTTGATTGGATATAAAGATCAATTTTTAAGCAAATAAAAATAGTTTAAATACAATTTTATTGGATACAAAGTTATGATATTCTGAAAAAATTAGTTATTGACACCGGTTGTAGCCGGTTCCTTTATGTCTTTCTTCTTGAACAAAACAAAAAAAAGATTGTTAAGTGGAAACCACGTTTAAATTTAAATATTGCGTTAGGTATATATATGCAATTTAAATTTAAATACCATAAATTATCAACTTATTTGTGCATAAGGTGTTGTACATCATGTTTTGGGAGTTTTTCAAAAAAAAAGAAGTTGATTTTATACTTTTAGTCCAATAGTATTTGATGAATTATTTTTAATCCAAACTATTTGATTTATTACTTTTAACCAAAACTTTTCATATTTTCGGTTTAACCTCATAACTTTACTTTTAAATGACTTCCTCTAGAAATCATATAGTAGCTTTTAGACTAAAGCAGAAGGTTAGTAATTTTTTTAATTTTTAGTAATTTACATAATAATAAAAGAAAAAACACATCATTTTAAGTTCAAACACAAATATAATATCCATTTTAAGTGGAAAGCTAATATATTCAATAAACCTTCATATATTTAGTTTAACACACTTTGTTAATGTATTTAGCATAAAAACAATAAACAGTTAAAAAACATAAAAATAGTTTATGTTGTACCATTAAATAAGTACATACATTATTCTTATTCTTTTAAATCATTATGTAATTATATTTTTATGTAAGGAAATTAGGAATGAGATTTTTTTTAATTGGTCTTGCATTTTATTTCTATGGTTTGACATGAGTTATTTGAATCGGTCTTGTATTTCCTTTTTGGGTGTTTCATTGAGTGGGGTAGTCTTATTTTGATTCCCCCAAGTCTGGTTATGTTCTGGGTGGGGTGGTAGTCTCCTATTTTGTAAGTGTTATTTTATGAATGAGGGTTGGTCTTGGTTGTTTAAATACAACATCGGTTAAAAATAGAAGATAGAAAAGTCAAAAAAATTAAATCAAATTAACTTGTTTTATACTTCCCAAAAGACTAATATAGTTTTATAAGAAACTGGATAAATATGAAAAACGTTAATAGATATTTTGGAAGATTTGACGTAGAAAAAGTAATAATATACTTTTGGAATGTTTCTTTTTCGAGAAATGCTAAGGGGTGCCTTTATATTATTAGAAAAGGTCAAAATATGGTACTTTCATTTTTAACCTTATACTTGAATCTTTAAATCCAATTTTTAAAACATCTCCAAGTGAAGTCATCTGACTTCTGCTCATTTTTAAACCCCTAATAATGATGCATATTTTAGCGAGTTTTTTTTCAAAGTGGTGTTGATGGAAAAAATATTTACCATAATAGTTTTGTTTCAAAAGTATTTACTAAAATGGTGTTTTATCTTTTTTAATAGTTTCTCACTCCTAATTTCATTGTTTAGTTTCACTTTATTAACTACATTATATATTTTTTTATCAAACTTGCTTTAAACCTTTTTGCCTCGTCACTTATCAATGAATATTTTTAAATTACTGTATTTGAAAATTCAACATGTTCCAATATAAGTGAACACAAACGTACAGTAGATGATCTTGTTCTTGTTTACTTTTTAATAAAATCAATATTATAATGTTATAATCATGTATGTCTTCTTAAGGAACAGTATCAAAGAAAAAAAATATGTAACTAAACTGATTTATCAGCATACGCAGTCAAATGAAATGGTAACACAGCCAAATCTAATACCTTGAACACAATTACAGTAATGTGCAGTGATTTTAAATGTAATTTTTCTCCATAAGTGATGTGTAGTCATTACACATAAATGAAAAATGAAATCATTCAGGAACCAAGAAGTCTTGTAATAATAAACAAGTAATAATAAACAAGTATGAATGTGGACCAACTTATCACATTTATCATCACCTGGTAGTAAGCCAAGCATGTGAGAACCACAAATATAAAATGTGCAAAACAGGTAAAGAAAAAGTGACTTCAGTAATAGGTAAAGAAAACTTTACTGTAACGCGAATATATGCAAAATAGGTGAAGAAAAAGTGACTTCAGTAGCAAAAGTAAGAATATCTTGCTTCACAATCTATATTGTCATCGTGAGAAATAATGCAATAATAAAACAATCGGTGTATCAAACATTGTTATCACTATGTAAGATTACATACAACACACATACAAAATAAAACAGTCAAATTGTGAGAAATACTTACCACAACGCAGGACCAAGATGTTAAAAATAGAGAAATAATGCAATAATCAAATGTAGAGGTGAGAAACAATGCAAGACCCAGATGAAAATAGTATTCTGAAATGAAATAAAACACAATTTGTTAGGAATACAAATATAACAAAAGTGAGCTTTAAAAGTAACCTTAAGTTAAACTGACACTAACTTACAATTAGACGGTTGAATGGATTTTCTGAATAATGTTCATCCTACGTAGCAGCAAACTGAAGGTGAAGGTGGGTGTGAAGTGTTTGTGGAAAGTTAGATGGAGTTTATGAAGTTTAAATTTACTATATATAATGTCAAAAGTAAAGTAGTAGTTGTACTTTTTTCAAACTGAATATATAATGTCAAAAAAGTAGACATCTACTTTTTAACCCAACCCAGCTGTAAGTTGACAAAAAAAAAAGCTGTAAGTAGATGTATAGAGCATACTACTGAATTCTGACCTATGTTCACCTCTTTTCAGCATACTGCTGACTTCTGACTACTGTTCACCTCTTTTCAACCTTCTGACCATCGTTGACCATTGTTCCCTCTTTTCGACCAAGCTGAGTTCGGACAGCTGTTCCCTCTTTTCACCCTTCTGACCACTGTTGACCACTATTCCCTCTTTTCAACCCAGCTGTTCACCTCTTTTCAACCTGTGCACATAACATCTTTTAGTTGGGCTTGTTCAAATATTAGTACAAAACCAACAAGATATTAGAAAATGAAGTTATATCTTCTTAACGAACAGTATCAAAGAAAAAAAATATGACACTAAACTGATTTATCAACATACGCAGTCAAATGAAATGGTAACACAGCCAAATCTAATACCTTGAACACAATTACAGTAATGTGCAGTGATTTTAAATGTATTTTTTCTCCATAAGTGATATGTAGTCATTACACATAAATGAAAAAAGAAACCATTCAGGAACCAAGAAGTCTTGTAACAATAAACAATAGGGGACAATATAACCTGTTTAGGCCCTTTGATTGTGCTTAATGTTGGCTGCCTTTGATTGTACTTATTGCTGGCTGCCTCCCGTCGCTTCTTGCTAAGGGTGATGTTAATAATAAACTTCGATGCCTTTCAAAAAAACATGAGGTGGTGATGGATGTCTTGGACAGCATTGCACGCTCTTTTTTGACAGCTTGTATACTGAAAAAAGGAACCAAACAACTCAATAAAAATATATCTTATAACGGACATCAATAAAAATCATCTTGACAACCTTTTTATAATCATCTTGAGCTTTCAGCATTCACTTTGGTCAGGAAAAGTAACACATTTGAACACCTTGCACTTAGGACACAACACATACCCAACCTGTCAAAAACGAATCGAATCAGTTGATCATCACCAACGATTAAAACTGATAAAACAACGGATGACATTACTTACCACTCTGCAAGATGGGCATCTACTATAGATGCGATTTGTTTTAGATTTTACATTTGTCTTTTGACCTTCACAGAAATCACAAAGCAACCATCCTCTTCCATCACAAGGCTTACATCCAATCCCAACATCCGTTGTTGTAGCCTACAGAACACATTCAAAACACCAACAGTATTATGATTATCATTTTTAACCTCGGTTTCTAACAGAAAATAAAACCTCAAATTTCAATCAATTGTTACACTGTATAGACATATATATACCTGTAATTGAAGAGATGTGCAATGAGTAGGATTTGATATCTTGCTAGAATTCAAATGGATAACAGGCATCAATGGCAGCTTGATACTACCCAAAAAAGCCATTTTTGTTCCTTTAGAAATAGAGGATAAAGGTTTTAAGGGGAAATCAGCGATACCCACCACCCATTAAAGCCAAATATCCACCCTTTTAGTTATACACAAATTAGCAAAGCAATAATGATGGGAACATTCTTAACCAGCATTTATTAGCATAATTCCCTCAAAAATTGGACCCTTTTTTTCCAAATTACATCTACTATACAAGAGCACATATCATTATAGCATCTGAGGCTATGTGCCCAACCCATGATGTGAAACAAAGTAAACTGTATTTCAGAATCATGAAACATCAAATATAGAGAAAACCATTTCAAAGAGTAAATTGATTGCAAATGAAGCAAATCCTATATTTAATTCATCAGAATCAACTTCAAAGACCGCCAAAACTTTTAATTTAATTAACAATCAATATACTATATATTTACTTAAGAATTACCATGAATATAATGACCCTTTTTATTAAAAACAATTCAGGATACGTTCTTGCTACTAAAACTGTCGGTTGCGACTTGTAGTTCACGTAGAGAAAACCTCTTTAGTTGTCCCAAATGAACAGTGGGGTCCTCCTCAGCTGCACATATCAGAGAATTAATATAAGTGAGCAGAAAACGATTATTAAGGAACCAAAATAAGACGATTATCTTTGTTCAATTAACAAACCTGGTACATCAAAGAAATGATCTTGTGGCTTTGTGCGCCGCCACCAAGCAATAAACATCCGAACCCGACTAATAAACATCCGAATATAAGCATGTGGGGTGCAGCTGCCATCATAAAAGATCCAAGTGCGAAAATTACATCAGCGATAAGCGTAGCACTTTTGCGGCCTTGATCGTCATTTAACCACCCACCGGCTGCAGCTCCAATCATTGCACCAAGTAAAGCCATGCTAACAATTGTCTCCTGCGTATAACATACATGATTTAAAAGGTCAAAGATTGAGGCAAAGAGCCAAGAGTTAAGTAGCTGATAACTGATTTTGCACCTGTAAAAAGCTGCTTTGATCAACGATCCAGTATCTAAATATCTAAGATTGTCTACTTCCAGATCACATCACGAAACACAATTTAAAAATTTAAGAAAATGTAGGAGTAATGACACACTCCTACAGTTTCACCGTTTGACTCACTGAGTCAACTCGGTCATAACTGACCTATCCTTGCAAGGTAAGCAGTGGCTATCACAAGCATTAATGAGAAAATTCACTCCTATAGTTTCACTGAGTCAACTTAGTCACCACTGAACTGTCCTTGTAAGGTAAGCAATAGCAATCACAATCATTAATCAGATGTTTCTCCCTCAAACATCATACAAAATGCAGACTAAAACACAAACATTAAGAAAGACGTCAAAAATTGTCGATATATAAATATAGAAAATTACAAATTTCATCTATCAAAGAGTGTTTGATCTGATTAAATAAATGAAACGACAAATTGAACTGAAACTATCAAATAAAACCATGAAGAAACCTTCAATCGGCTTCAAATTGAGTGTGTGTGTGTGTGATTATATATATATATAACACAAATCTCATCAATCAAGGAGTGTTCGATCTGATTAAGTGAATGAAACAACAAACTGAACTGAAAAAAAATCAAATAAAACTATGAATAAACCTTAAATCGGCTTTAAACTGCCAATAAATAAACGAATCCCATCAATTAAAGAGTGTTCGATCTGAATTAGTGAATGAAACAAAGCCTTAACAAATATGTGAATCCTAGATCTGCTACAAAACACAGCTAAAAAAACTAAACAACACACACGCTCTAAACCCTAATAGAGATGAAAACCCCTAACTGAGATATTGTAATCGAAACCTGTGAAGCTCGAATCAACAAAAAGCCTTAACAGAGATACGAAGCCCTAATTTGTCATCACTCCGGGAGACTCTCGCAACGCAATCACCATCCTCAGCCGTCATCTAGAAATCCTTCAAGATTCTGAAAGTATTACACAAATCCGACATAGATACATCCAAAATAATAGCAAATCTGTTAAAAAAACCTTATAACATTATAGAAATTAACATGGTATAAACATAAACTACTCAAATAACAACAATAATGGTAGATATAGTTAAAAAAGGGTACCAATCTGGCCACCAACCAAGCCATGTGTCTTCATCATCGTCTTCCACACACGACCACTATCTAAAGTAATACAAAGATCTAACTCAAATAACAAACAAAAAACAATAGGTATAGGTAAGAAAATGGTATTGAGAGGTCAAACCGTGTCGATCTGGTGTCAGTTAAAGAGATATTCACGATCTAGTGCCATTGAGAAAGCCTTGGTCTTGAATCGACTGGGATAAAACCTAGATCTTGAATCATCTGGGGAAACCCTAGATCTGAATCGCTGGAGAGAAAGCCTCTGCAAATGAAAAATGAAAAGGAGTGTATGGGGAATTGGGTATGAGAGGGAGTTCAAAATGAATGTAAATTTTGGACGGTGCAGATCACCATTTGTGTGATGTAATTCTATAAAAATGAATGGTGCAGATTGCAATCCGTGTGATATCTCAAGTGCAATCCGTGTGATGTGTTTCTTTGAAGGACATAATTGGAATTGCAAATTATATTGTGCTTTAGAGGTTTGTACAACATGCTTTAGGGGTGTTTTAAGGAAAATTTTTTGGACATTAAGAAGTCCTTCCTATATGCTTTATAAAGTAGTATAGATATATATATATATATATATATATATATAGGGGACCGCTAGAATGAGAACCACCTCGAGTTATGAGAACCGCGAGAACTACTTGATCCGGGGCGAGGTGGACCAAATTTTTTTTTCAAAAACGTAGATGCATGTATTATAAACACATTCGTAAAAAAAATTTTAAAAAATGTCGTGTGTGTAGTTTTTTACACCACAAGTTTGTGGTTTACGAGTTCCGTAACGGAACTCGTAAACCACAAACTTGTGGTGTAAAAAACTACACACACGGCATTTTTTTTACGAATGTGTTTATAATACATGCATCTACGTTTTTGAAAAAAAAATTTGGTCCACCTCGCCCCGTACGGTGTGGTTCTCGCGGTTCTCATAACTCGAGGTGGTTCTCATTCTAGCGGCCTCCTATATATATATATATATATATTTAGGTTTGTAAGCACAATCAATAGGGAAAAAAATCAAACCTGAAGGTCGTAGCTATATGATAATAGCAACTAAACTACACAGCAACAGTCCATCCAATTTCCTAATGAACAAAGCCAGATATGAAACTACACTCAGCAATAGAAAGAGATAAAGAAACCAACCAGTAAGTCTGGTTAAAAATACAAAATCTTAGTGATTTAGGGTTGCGGAATCTGAATCAGACGAAGAAGAAGAGATCATCGTACCTTAGTTCGGAAATTAGAGGACGAAATCCATGCGCGCTTCCAATTGATGGCGTTAAAGACCATCGACTTATTCAGCATCTATGAGAGAGAGGAAAGTCTGATGATAAAGCTAAACAATGTGCAAAAGCTTTTGAGCGGTGGAAGTAATTTCAAAATTTGGTGGTCTGAATTTAGGCGGGATGTCAAAAATACAATCACTGTGGACAGAGCAGAGCAGGGGTGGAGATCCAATCACAGTTATTCACCCGGATCGCCACATTTAGTCAGGGGATGGAACATGACATTAGTTTGTGGGGTATGGGGCGGGGGTTTGGGCGTGGGTTGGGGGAAAACGCCCAAGCCACCACCCTGGGTGGGCTTGGGTTGGGGCGTGGCCCTTGGGGCTTGGCTTTCAAGCCGAGCATGGGGCGGTATGGCCATGCTAGTTGGCTGAATCTCATTGGCTCACCCGCTACGTCAAGCGGTTTTTTAAAATTTTGAATTTTAAAATTCAAACGGTCCCCCCATCTTCTCGAACCGTTTCAAGGCTTACTACGAAGCCGTTCCCGGTTTCGAGGCAAGGAAAAAAAGGCGTTCGACAAGATCGACCTTTTTGAAATTTTTTTAACGCTTTAGGTTTGTTATTTTGTAATTTTTAGGATTATGTAATGTTTTAAATTTTAATGAAGTTATAGGTTTTTTTTATAATTGTTGTGTGATTTTTTATAAATTTTTTTGTGTTTTTTTTTTAATTACTCTGTCACACGGTGCACCCAACCCACGCCCCGTCATACCCCGCGGACACGTAACCAGGCGGTGGGGGGCTCCCATTCCACGTGTCAGCAAATGCCCCAACCCAAGCCCAACCCCCGCCCCACCATACCCCACGGCCTTACAAAGATGCATACAAAGGTAGTACATTGGGCTTAGTAACTTGTAAGGGTGAATGGAGTGGTTACCTATTTGGAATAGGTAAACTCTCCATTCACCCAATCAGACAGTGTCACGTCAATTCACCTAAATTGTTTACCTAATGCTCAAAAACGTTGGCGGTGGTTTACCTAATGGGGTTTAGGTAAACTATTTAAAAAAAATGCGTGATTGGTTGAGAAGGAATGGACCCCACCACACACCCATCTCTCTCCCCCTTCCCTCCCTCTCATTGACTTGGTGAAAGCTCACCGATTTTGCCCCCCGTTTCGGTAACATCCCAACGGTAAAAAGGTTGGCAGTGGATGGGGGATCGGTACCGATGGGGTTTACCACCCCACTCTGCTCACCCTAAAACCCGTAATTTTAAGTTCTATCTCCAATTTGTATTATATAATAGTATAGATATCTATATAGGAGAAGGATCCGTTAGGAACAACCCTTTATTGCGAGAACCGCGAGAACCAATGTGAACACAACCAAAAATACCTAAAAGTAGCTAAAAAAACACACAATTTTTTTTTAATATTTTTTATAAAAAAATCGCTACTTTTAGTAGCCCAAAAAAAATAATATTTTTTTGATTTTTTTAGCTACTAAAAGTAGCGTTTTTAATGTAAAAAATATTTTTAAAAAAATTGTGTGTGTGTGTTTTTTTCCAGGTTTTTTTGGGGTTTAGTTTTTAGCATTTTAGCTTGGGGGGGGGGGGGAGGGGGGTTTAGGTTTTTTTGAGGGGGGGGGGGGGGGTGGGGTGGGGGTTAGGTTTTTTTTAGCTATTTTAGGTTGTGTTCACATTGGTTCTCGCGGTTCTCGCAATAAAGGTGGTTCTCGCATAAACCTTACCCTATATATATAAATAAAGTTGAATGATCATACATGTTGTTTTAAAGGATCATACATGTTCTAGTGAACTAACTATATTGGGCCTTTATAGTTTTTATATTTTTAATGGATCAAGTTAGACTTTATTAGTTCACGTTAGATTTGAAAGAGGTGGGATGTGTTGTAGTGAGTCATACTAGATCACAATTGAAAAAAAAATGATCATACGCGTTTTATTGGACCATATTGGGCTCTAGTAGTATTGTAGCTTTTGTTAGACCATGGTAGACTTTATTGGGTCTCGTTAGACCTTAAAGGGTGAGTTGGGTTGTAGTAAGCCCCAATAAACCCCCAATGTATAATAATTGATCATACACATCTTCGTGAACTATATTGGGCCTTAATAAGTGTTTTAGCTCTTAATGGGTCATGGTGGACTTTATTGGGTCACACTACGTATTTAGAAGGATGTATTGGGTTATATTACTGAGTCTAAGGGTGTGCAAAAAACTGAATTAACCGAACCATAACCGAATTAACCGACAAAACCGAACCGAAAAAATGGAACTAAATAAAAAACCGGTGGGTTGGTTAATGGTTTTTTTGAAAACCAAAAGTAGCGGGCCGGTTATGGTTATCATTTTTTCCATACCCACCATAACCGAACCGACATGTAAGAAATCCTTGTAAGATTTAGGACTTTTCACCATATTTTTAATATTTGATGTTTTTGACCGAAGAATTTTAGTATTTATCGGTTTTTCATATCATTTTGTGGTTTTGGTTGAATGTTTATTTGAATTTATGGAATGTATCATATCACTTTATTTGAATATTCGATAATAATTGGTATTAATATTATAAGATTATAAGTATTTTTCAATACTATGTAATATACTAATATATACAAATATGCAATAACAATTTATTCCATGTTAAAAAAAATTAAGCTATTTTTAGCTAAGCTAAATACACGGTTAACCACCCATAATAGACCCGCTATAACTATCAAAACCGAATAACCATAACCACCATAACCGATCGGTTATGGTTATCCAATAACCGACATCGCGGTTATGGTTATGGTTTTTGGTCAAAACCGACCTAAACCGACTCATGCACACCCCTAACTGAGTCATAATACATCACAATGATTAATAATAGATCATATGTGTATTAATAGTTTGCATTACAAGTTATATTAGTCAAATAAAGTCAAACTTACCTAATATGATCCATGAATATGTGTATGACCCCTTATATGCTATTTTTCGTTTATATAATAAAAATAAAAAGTCTATAAATATAAAAGTCTATAAAGTATCTTAGTTTCTGCTCAACTTATAATTTATTTATAGATTTGAATATAGATTTAATAACTAATTTAATTATGTGACTAATTATTTCAAATTCCTTTTAAAACTAGTATTTCCCTCCAATTACTACTTCCCTCCTAAAAACTCTAATTTTCACCCATTTTCCCCCTAAAATTAAATATGATGTCCTATTATAGTGTATAATAATAACACCACAATGATTAAACGTTCTATAAAAGTTAAATTTATAAGACCCAAGTGTTAGGTGTCTTTTTAAGTTATATTATAATAAAACTCTAGCGAATAAGCGTCCTATAAAACTAATGTTTTATGACTCAAATATCAAGTGTCCTATTACGGTGTATTATAATAACACCACAATGATTAAGCGTCCTATAAAGTTTAAAGTTATTAGACCCAAGTGTCAAGTGTCCTATTAAGTTAAGTTCTAATATGACTTCGACTAGAAAGGGTCCTATAACACTGAACATTTATGACTTAACTACAACGTGTCCTATTAAGTTATGTTATAACAGGACACCAGATGATCAAGTGTCCTAATATAATACCTCATAACGGGACACTAACAATTAAATGTCTTATAAAGTACTTTATTAGTATCTACATTTTAAGTGTCCTATTAAATTATATGATAATAGGACCCTAAAAAATCATCCATCCTATTAAATAGTTTTTTAGGACACCGGTTTAGTAGAGTATATTATAAAAGGACCCCAAAAGTTCATTAGTCCTATTAAATAGTTTTTTAGGACCCTCTTTTACAAGCGTCCCACAGAAAAGGTCCTAAAAAGCCATTTTTGTTGTAGTGTGGATTGACATTTTTAATTGGAAAATCATTGTCCGAATAAATTTTAGCATCAGTGCATCACCGACCAAAGTATACAACACGTTATTGCTCTTAACAGCAGACACACATTCTTTGTCATCCTTGACAGGATTAATCACTTGTTTTGCAACAGGTTGCACGACAGGAGTAGGAGGATCACAAAGAATGTGATTCTCAACAGGAATTTCTACTCCTTTCATCTTGTCAAGTGATTCATCCTGGTCACTCACATCTGATTCATCATCAGACGAATCATAATCCTCAATGATTGGAGCACTTTGATTCGTCAACGTTGAAGTGTCTATTCCACCAGATGAGGTACTCGAGGAACTGTCCAATTTGAACCCTAAACCAGTAGTAACTTCCTCATAATCAAGAGGCACCCTGGGTTCAAAACGTGGCATTTCTTCTTCATGGGGCATTCGAGTATAATTGTGTCTCAAAGGGGGCGGACACTTCTTATACCCAATGCCTTTCTTGTTCCCTTTCACTCTCCAATTTGAGCTTATTGCATCATGCTCGCATTTGGCAATGGCTAGCTCTTTCTTGGTTTCCTCAATGATGTTAATGTAGTTATTAATGCCAATTTGTTTGTTAAAAACAGTTTTGGTTAATTCGGAAACGCTTTTCTTTAAAGTTTCAATTACATCTTTAAAATCCTTTTCATTTCGCGCTAAAGCCATGTTTGCCTCTTTGCACTTAGACAGCTCAATAACCAAATTCTGATTATGACTATGAACCTTTTCGGATTCCAATTTCACATCTTCATACATATTACAAATACTAGGAGTAGGAGTGTCGGTTCTTACCTGACTCGTCGAGGCTGAGACATTTGCCATAAAGGCAGTCTGATAAGAAAAAGATCCATCCTCAGAGAAGAATTTCTCCATTTCCTTCGATGCTACATCAGCCTTCTTGATCAGAGTAAATTTCTGACACTTCAACTCCTCAGCTTCATTCAATAAGTCTTCAACATCATAATTCACTTCTTCCTCCACGTCAGATTCAGAATTATAACCACCCGAATTAGAACTTTCTTTATCAGAACTCCTGGTATAACCAGAGCTATCATCGCTATCAGAAAATTCTTCCTTATGAACATGCTTGAGGTGATTAATGATCTTTGCATAACATGCAGTTCCTCCTCCTTCTTGATCACCATCCCCAAATTGTACAGACCAATTACATCCTTCATCAGCTTGAACAACTAATGCTCGGTTTGTGTTTGAAGGTCCAGCCTGATTTTGATTGGTGGGGTTGTTCACAGCAACCATCCTTCTTTCACGGTTATCTTGATTGGCATTGGAAGTACTTGTCTAATTTTGGAAGGGATTCTAGTTGCCTTGTTTGCTTGGTCGGGTGCACTCACGTTTGAAGTGACCCTTTTCACCACAGTTGAAACATGTAACCACATCCTTATTGAAACCGTACTTCGTATCATTCTTGCCTTCCAAGCGTGTTCTTCCTGTTCGAGTCATAAAATCCTTTGCCCTCCTAACAGCACTTGCAAACGCCCACTTGATATCCATTAACTCCATTTCATCACGATCTATCTGCTGATAATCTTCATTGGTCATCTTGATGTTTCCAATTTGACCTGCAACCAATCCGCAGTAGGCACTGACCATTGTATTAATGAGTTCCATATGTTCTTTAGCCACTTCGATGCTTACTGTCGAAAGGTTTGAAGTATCAACTCTGACAGTGTTGGGGTTTTGGGGTGGAGGATTGTTACTGTAACAAGCTTGTTGCTGTTGTGGTTGAGCTTGAGGTTGGGTAGGAATATAAGCACTTTGATTAAATTGAGGTGGAGTAGTAGAAACTTGAGGTGGAGGTTCGGGTTTTGGTAGCCAGGCACTTGCATCGAATTGAGGTTTTGAAAAGGCGCGAGCTTGAGCAATAACATGCACTGGCGGAAGATAGGCTCTTGGATCGAAAGCCGGTGGAGGAGCTGATTGGGGACAAGGAGACGAGCTTGTATTGGACATAAAAGCCGTTTGCAGCTTTGGTTGCTGAGCGGAACTGGAACTAGCTGCATGATTAAAACCTGCAAGGTACATATCAGTATTTTGAGGAACTGGAATCCGTTTAGCTTTGCGGATTTCTTCATCATTCTTGTGCTCCAGCGAATGAACTCATAGATACTGACAGTATCCAAAGTACCCGTATGCTTCAACAATTCAATGAATGAACTTCACTTTGGGGGTAGAGCATCAGCAAACCGTGCAACCATTTCCTGTTGAGTTGCAAGAACACCATAAGAATACATTTCACTGATTAAATAATAAAAACGCGTTGTGATATCACTTAGTGTTTTGTTGTCCATGAATTGAAATGATTCAAATTCTCTTTTCAATAAATCATGCTGCGTTTTTCTTGTAGCTGCATTCCCTTCTCCTCTTGCGACCAAGGCATCCCATAAATCCTTCGTGTTCGTACAATAACCGAATTGATGATAGATATCTTTGTGAAGTGCTTGTGTGAGAATAGAAAATGCCTTCTTCTCAAGATCATACGCCTTCTTGTCGGCTTCTTGCATATTCATAAAGGTTGTCGCATTTGATCCTGCTTCTTCGAGAGCGGTGTTGTATGGCGAAATGAAGCACGTCCATAACTCAGTATTTTGCCCTAGAACATACGTGTGGAAATGGTTTTTCCAAGATGGATATTCATTCATATGATTCAGCTTTGGCGGGCGGTTGTTGCTGCCCGTTTCACTCTCACTGATCAAGAGGTTCTGAATGCTTTGATTCTGATTCGTCACCAGTGCCCATTGATTTTCACTAATCGATCGTGGTGGCATAACATTCCTCATCCACGTGGCTGCAGATGTCAGATCTTCACCTGGTCTTGGGTCCGTACTCCAATCCCAAGGACTAGTACAATCCATATTTGTTATATGAAAATGAAAAACCTAGTTAAACACTTAAAAACAAACTGTTATGACACGTTTGCAAGTCTTCTGTTGAAAATGAACAAGTATCACGACGAAACTCTTTCCCACGAAACTCATAAGTTTCGTCGGAGAGCCTTTGACGAAACTTTGGGGGTTTCGTCTAAGTCTCTTATGGCGAAACTCAGGGGTTTCTTCGAAGTATCTTGTGGCGAAAATCTATGGGTTTCGTCGCAGTTCCTTGTGGCGAAACTCCAAGGGTTTCGTCACTTGTAAGTTTCGTCGAGGTATGTCACAGAAAGTTGGTGAAAGTTGGTAAGATTTTTCAAAGGTAAATCTTATCTGTTATCTGACACGGTACACCCAATTTCAACTCAAAACATACCTAGTTTACCAACCAGCATGGTCACCAATATTTAATTCATTTTCAATTTTCCCTTTTTAATTTTTTAATTGTAACTTCAATGATTATAACAAGAACAACTTGAATATATGAAAAACAAGCCCAGAAACTATGAACTTTCCGGCAAGATTTTTCACCGGAGACTTTTCCGAACACCAAGCTTGCTTAAAACTTTCACTAAAAACCCGGTTTTCTCACGTGATCAAACAAACTAACAAGGTTTTTGATAAAACTTTTAGCAAACAACAATATCTAACAGATTTTTTTGAGACAACTTTTCCAGAAATTTATGAATTTTAAGAACAATTTTCAGAAAATCACAACCAATCAGTTTTAACACTTGATAAAACAACTATGTTTGGTTTTAAACGAGGATAAGAGCCACTGCTCTGATACCACTTGTTGGTCCCGATTCTCAGAGGATCGATAAACGAAACCTAATCCTTGTTTATCACAAACACGGTCACTAGTGCAGAATCCCAGTGACGGTGTCAAACCAAACACAGATAATCAAGACGCAATATAACCAATGAATCACAGTCAATTGATTAAGAGGATGAGAACAATGTTCAAACGGATACACACACAGTTTGACACAAATCTTACAGACAGGTTATGCTCTCATAGTTTCAAAGTGAAACCATGTTGTGTTTATATAGCAGACGAGGCCCAACACTCGACGAAAGATCAATGGGCTTGACGAAACTGTATTTGGGCCTGACGAAACCTTCTGGACGACGAAACTCTAGGAGTTTAGTCATCCATTACCACGAAACCTGAAGTTTTGGCCATATGAGGGTTTCGTCATGTAATGCTCGACGAAACCAGGGGGTTTCGTCGAGGGCTGCAATATGTGATGTAGCAAATACCATAAAAACACAAACATACATTAAACCCAAAATGCAACATGCATTAGTCATTTGACATACATAACAAACTAAGGCAAACTTGTCGGACACAAGTAGGATAGGAGGATATCCGACTTGGTCGACGGCGAATTACAAACTCCATAATTATAAAAAGACCGTACTAAATACATTGTTAACTAAGACAAGTGACAGACATAAAATAATGCACCAACAATTCTATGTTCTATCATTCATTGAGATTTAACAGCCTTAGGTTTCTGAGAACGCCCTTTCCCTTCTTGTACCGACCCACTGTGAACTTCTGATATGCTACTAAATCCGTGTTTTGAGCAAGCAATTCAATCATACCATCATCAGAATCAGCACAAGATGATCCTAAAATTTTCTTGCAAACCCAACTTCAACTCATTTCAGATGTCAACATCCTAGGTGCTGACCCTTTTATTTGTCATACCAATAAATGTTTAGCAAACATGTTTTGCAACTACTAATCAATTATGAAATTGTTGTCGCTAATAAGTTTTACAACGACGGCTGATCTGTTAGCCGTGCTACATCTTGTTTGAATCAGCAAAATAGCATCCATGTATAAGATGTATGAAAAAAAAGAATTTGTAGTCTTCCTCAACTCCTCTGAATATCAACTCTGAAAAATCCATATCGGCATCATCATTGTTTTTAAACCTTAGCTGTGAATAATTTGTAGAAGAACATTGCGTCAACCGTCAAGGAGGGGAGACTATTCTTCAACTAGAGGACCACCAATGGGCAATTGAGGAAAACCCATCACTTTTTAGTTTTCTATATCAGTTAGTGTAGGTCCACCCGGAGGATCGAGTAACCTCTATTCCCTGTTTTCCGACAAACCCGAAAGTGCGGAATCCAAAGGGTTATGGTAAACCAAGTTACGAACACATAAGACACAACGATTCACGGATTAACACTCCATTGTATTAATCTAGAAAACGGTTACAACACAATGTTTACAAATGGTCTCTGTAAACTCTCAGTGTGTGTGTGTTACATTGTGTTCGCTCTCAAATCTATTCAGACTTGTCTAGTGTGTTATGTCTGTTATCTGTGTATATATACTGAAACACTACGACGAAACACATCACAGTCGACGAAACAAGTGTTTCATCGACGAAACACAATAATCATTCATCAAAGTCGACGAAACACACCTTGTTTCGTCGACATATACATGTTGTTTATGGGTTTCGGCCCAGTTAACAAAGTTTCGGCCCATGTGAATTGATTTAGTCCACTACAAGTTGATTGGTCCAACATTCTTTACGTAAATCACATTTGTTGATTTGTAATGTTTAGTCAACTTATGACATCATCATGATGATGTGGCAGCGGGAACCGGCTCGCGGCGCTTCGTGCTTCGCGTGTGGAACTCTGGGGCGTACGACGGAGGAATGTCGTGACGTCGGGCTTGAGCCGAACCTAACCGGGTCGAACCGAACTGAGTCGAACCGAACCGAGTCGCGACCACATAATATGTATCAACAAACTCCCCCTTGGACGCTACTCGTGAGGGTTCATCTTTCATGTCTTCCATGTCGGAGGATCTTCAAAGTCTTCAAGCGTCATGAGTAGAAAGTGTATTATCAAACTCCCGCTTTCATTTAGGAAGTGTATCAATAAACTCCCCCTTTGATTATGCTCGTGAATCTTTTGATTTTCGATACTTGAGATCCTTGTGGTGTTGATGATTGATCAGCGGCAACTCGATCATCTTTATCATTTGAGTGCCTTCACGTCGTGTCTTCATTCCGAAGCTTGTCATCGAACATGTTCTCTTCGCCTTTAGCATCTACACATGCAAGAAATCTAAACGCGCAATGAGAACAACTGCTTGGAATATAGTTAACATTAAACAAAAGACACAAATGAGACCATGTTTTCAACTACCGTCTGACAATTTGTTTGAAAAGTTAACAGATTTTTCAATTTTGATTATTAACTTTCAAAACTTGCAAACTCTGACCGTTTATGAAGATTCAGTCGTTTTGGTTTTCATTCAGATTTCAGGCAACGAAAACTTGAGTTCCAACATCGGTTAATCAAAACTAAAGCAGAAATAAAATCTTTTTGACTTTTATAAAGTTTAAATTAAAACACACCTAAAATCTTTTTGGTATTTTGAATATTTCAAATGTAAAGACTGAAAGCAGTAAATAAATATATACAGAGTTGCAGAAACTAAGAAAAGTAAATATATACAAACATTCTTTTTGCGAGTTTCGAGGGTAAGAGAATCATATCAGTGTACGGTCATGCCAAAACGCTCTTGTTGTTCTTTTTGTTAACAATATAGATAAGCATCCTATAACAATTATCAGTATTGTTGTCCATATAAGCTCAACTTATCAGATGTAATCATGGCAAGGGGATACGATTAGTGTATGATTTATACTTACCGACCGGTGTTCATCCACATCACGACACATTCCCGTATCAAGGTATGCACGAGGGTTCATCTTACTGATGAGTATACCGTTTATCATCTGTTTTGATGTATATGAAAATGTGAGAAACTCACTTATTTTGATTGAAAACAAGCCCTATGTGATAGAATCACTTATTGATGATGAACTTGATTTTCAGATGCATGAGGGGCACAAGAGCAAGTCCGTGAACAGGTCAGTACTTTCGTATAGCAAAGAGACGAACTTGACTCCCGGATAAATGTGATATATTATCACTTATTTTTTGTGGACATGTGATTGTTGATCACTTATTGAGGTCGTATGCAGTATGTACACGTATGTATGATATCATGGAAGATCTAGACTTCGTCTCCGTTTGTTTCGGTAAAAGAAACAACCATGATACCCAGATGATAATCAGCATAAAGACCACATATCTTAGAACCTCGGCAATCTCTCAAACGAAATTTCGGTACTAAGACCATATGCCAATGAGTGGTTCCCTCCTGGTCTTCAGCCAATTTAAGTTTATATCACCCTGCACACTTTAAGATGATTGTGAGCCTACCGATACATCTTATATAGAGCTGCTTAACATTTTTCATTTTGCATTTCAGTTTAAAAAGGTTTAGACAGACCACTGATGTACTATCATTTTCTCTTTTGCTTGCCAGGAAACTCATTTTTGTTTTTCTATTGTTTTTGGGTTTTGAAATTTTTCTATGTTTTTGAATTTTCAGATTTTGATTTACTCCCCCTAAAATCAACAAACATACAATAATTTTAAAAACACCAAGATATTTAGAAAAACGATTTTCCGATGTCGGTTAACTCATGTTTTACCTCAATGCCGTTTACCAAAATTAATTTTAATCAGAATTGATTTATCGAATTTTGGAAAAATCAGTTGGTACGTCGGAAATCGGTGTGGACCAAAACAACATTGACGAGTTTGATATTGAAACAATCACGTGTGAAGTGATATTCGAGATCAATGCGTTAGGTCAAAGAGTGTTGTACGAGATGACAATAATTCATAAAGCAGCTTAAATATCGACAAGTATAAGAGAGATTAGAAATTTAAACCGTAATCCTGCAATTGCTTCGTGCATTGCAAAGAATCTGAGTGTTCTCCCAAAGCTGGATATCCACCAGGTGTGGATTTCAAAGTCGATTTTGTAGCTACTGAGAAATCTCTTCACCTCAATAAGATCATAGACCCCTGGGTCCGGCTGGTCTTCCACATTGCACCAGCTAAGGTCTTTGACTTTCTCTTTGAGAAGTAGTGTGCGGTTGTTCAATCCACGCCAAGGCATCCGCACACCCGATTTGGTTTGATCAACAAACAAATTTTCTTCAAACACACCGTGGAGAAATGTACACTGTACGTTCATCTTGTTAATTTCGAACTTCGGACGTGCTGCATGCGCGTACTTTTCATTGGAATCTTTCCTGAGGACCCGATCAAAAACCATAACAACCAAATTTTGGCACATTTTTCATCTAGTCGAATTTTTTTTAACTTGATTCCTTTTTCCTCTCCATCAATGGCAACAATTTCTCCTAAATGTAACAATATGTCGGAGCCTTATGTCGCCGATCTTGTGCATGGACGCTCCACTATCAACAATCCTAAGACTATCAATAGTTCCTCCTGGAACATCCTGCACACTTATTCAGAGATTAGTCGGAGAGGGGGACCCAAGCCTTCACAGACTTGGGTCGTCCGTCATCATCGAGAATTGTAACATCCATTTCCCGATGATTCGGAATTGATGTAGCTCCCCCTGAAACAATTTCCGATTTTGGTTTCCAAATCTGTTTTTGTTTTTCATGTTTAACATTTGATTTAACAGATTTTGTTTGGACAACCTCCGGTTTTAAAACCTTCTCAACATTTTTCCGTTGTTTCTTTATCTGTTTCACTTCTTGTTGTTTAACAAGACGAGGGTCCTGTTTTGGTGAAATAGATCTTTTATGGTAACTGTTACCATGGGGGGCATCAACCTTTGCCTTTCCTTTCGTGAGATATGGACAATTTCTGACAATGTGCCCATACTCACCGCATTCGAAACATGATCTCCGCTCAACAAACCTCAGAGTATCATAACTGTAGGAGCTTGATGATGAACTTCGTGAACTTGAGGTACTTGCTCCTACATCACAACCGTTTGTATGTTGTGTGTAATTGTTTTGACTGTTTCTTTTCAAACTTTTACTTTGTTTAACAAAATCCGTGTTGGATTTGTTTTCAAAAGTTTCAATTTTATCTGTCCCTCGGGAATTCACAAAGTTCATCTTCTTGTTCTTCTTTTGATTCGGTTCCTTACGACCTTGGGTCGTTGATTTGCTTTTTGGTTTGGTTTGATTTTGCTGCTTTTTCACTGTTGGTAGTTTCTGATTGCCATTTTGTTTTCGAATTTCGGCTTTTGGGATCGAAGGACACTATGTTACCACAACGTGTGAAGCCGACTTTCCCAAAAACCTACTTGTCGAATCTTCAAAAACTTTATTGATTAAAGATTGATTAACATTCTTAATCGGAAAATCTTTGTCAGAATAGATTTTATCATCACCAACAAGAGTGTACAGCAAATTCACACTCTCAGACTCTTTTGCAGACGTGGACTCGACCTGAACAGTCTTAGCAGGTTTTGTGGGAGGATCACATAGAATGTGATTCTCGAGAGGTATGTCCTCTTCTTTGATAACCGCATCAGATTGTGGAGAGTCAGTATCATCGGATTCATCATCTGAAGAATCAGCATCCTCAACAATGACTGGAGGATCCTGATTTTGTTCAGCAGTTACAAATGTATTTGCTGACACATCCGAATCTGATGATACTTCCGGTTTGTATCCAAGTCCCGTTGCAAATTCCTCAATGTCTAAAGGAACAGATTCTTCATAATGAGTTCTATACTCCTCATCAGGCAGTGCATCATAATTGTGTCTAACAGGTGGTGGACATTTCTTATATCCAATGCACGTGACATCCTTTTTCTCTTTTTGTGTGCCAATGATGTGATCCAGCACGTATCTAGAGTTAGAATAAATGTCTAGCTTAAGCCGGATCGCCTCACTTTCACACTTTGTACAGGCCAACTCTTTTTGCATGATCTCAAGACGATTAATATAACAGTTTATGTCTGTTTGTTTTCTTGAAACCATTTTTGTCAGTTCGGTTTTATCTTTTCTTAAATTTTCAATCACCGTTTTAAACTCCTTTTCATGGTTTTCATAAAACATGTTAGCCTCTTTGCATTTCGAGAGATCCACTATCAAGTTTTGATTGTGGATATTTGTCACTTCATATTTGTTTTGCAAAGCCTCATGTTTGCTTTGCAAATCACACCACTTAGCATCTAAAGAAACATGTTTGTTTTGCAAGTCAAACAATTTAGCATTTAAAGCATCATGTTTGCTTTGCAACTCAGACATATTTGCATCCAAATCAGCACATTTAACGCAATTATCACAATTAACGACAGTTGGTTCATCGACACATACCTGACTGGATTCACTCTCAGATATTGACTCACTTGCCTTAGAAACAACAACCTCCCTTGTTGATTCATATTCTGATCCATTCTCGCTTGAACTTGAACTTGTACCATCTTCAACTGAGCTACCGTCATGTTCAGAACTGTCATCATTTCCCGAGGATTCACCATTGCTAGCATCTTTGACAATTTCGGCATAAAACGCAATTCCTGTCTGACCATTGCAGTTTGTATCTAGAAATGATGGTGTTACAGTAGACCGATAGCTTTGCTGTTGGGGAACTGGTGGTAGTGGATTTCCATACAAGTCTGTTGTTCTTTCCGGTTCACTTTGCTTTTGATTAGTAACTGATGCCCATTGTTCTACCGTAATTCGAGGTGGTGTGGGAGGTTCGGCCCATGAAGGCGATAAACCCTTGCTCGTATACTTGCTCGCATTAGGATCCGGTATCCAACGACCATACATATATGTTGTCATTTTCGGTGTACTTTGATGAGAAGGATCATTTGATGATTGAGATCCTAAAATGCTTGACCCCCAAAGGTGTGTACTCATGACGGATTGAAAATAATCAACCGTGAACCAAATGTGATTCTTCTGTGAAAAGAATAGGTCCACGAAGATTATGGTCTTTAATACTTGCCCAACGAACAATCTTTGTTGAATTTTTTTTTAATGGCCCACGAAAATTGTTAAGGCCCACGAAGACTATTTTTTAAAACAAGTTCACGAAGAATGAAACAATTAATAAAGCCCACCAATGATAGTCTTAAACCAGGCCCAAATCAGATGTCCACGAATTACCAGGCCCAACTTTTATTCTTTGCCCACTAATAATACTTCTTTGAAGGATAATGATATTGGCCCAAGAAGAATGCAAGTCCACGAACAGTTGGAATTTTAAGGTCCAATTGGTACTTGTGAAAACAAAGTTTGAGAAGCAAATATTTTAATCAAAAGAAATTATGGTTAGTAGGTAAACAAACAAGTCAATCATCCATACCATCCATACTTTCTGCAAATGTCCGAACACCATTCCCTTTTGTTTACCAACTTTTTCAAACATAATATAATATTTAACAGTTTTCAATATATCAAATTAATAAATCAAAAACCCAGAAACATGAAGAACATGGATGACTCGACGAAACTGAATTCTGATTTAATCAGCGACGAAACAGAATTCTGATTTAATCAGCGACGAAACAGAAAGATGATGGTTATGCGACGAAACAGATGGATTATGGTTATGCGACGAAACAGATTGATTCTTTTAATAATTCGACGAAACAGGAAGGATATTTGATTTGCGACGAAACAGAATGTGATATTTTGGCAACGAAACAGAATGTGAAATCTGATATCGACGAAACTGAATTCCTTTGATCTGCGACGAAACAGGTTGCCTTTTTACGACGAAACAGAAAGGTAGATCTTATCCTGAATCTTATCTTCTGACACAGTACACAATTGTCAAACCAAACCTTACTTTCGGCCACACTATTTTCAAGTAAACATCATCATTTTATGTATGTAATAGTCAACAATTGTTTTAATAATCAATTACAAACACAATAATTCATACACAAATACAGATCAAACATGAATATTATCAAGAACAGTTTGAAGATTTGATGAACTGGATGAAGATTCAAGTTACCAGAAATTTTTCAAACACACTTTTGCAAATAAAGTTCAATAAAAACCCAAAACTAACATGTATACAAGAGTTATAACAAGGTTTTATATGAACTATAAGCAAAACAATAAAGATTTTCAAGGTTTTAACAAGGTTTTTCCAGAAAATGTATGATTTTTCAAAGCTCAAAATCAAGAAAAACACAAGAAAATCAACTTGGTTTAAACAAGGAATCGAGCCAATGCTCTGATACCAATTGTAGGTCCACCCGGAGGATCGAGTAACCTCTATTCCCTGTTTTCCGACAAACCCGAAAGTGCGGAATCCAAAGGGGTATGGTAAACCAAGTTACGAACACATAAGACACAACGATTCACCGATTAACACTCCATTGTATTAATCTAGAAAACGGTTACAATACAATGTTTACAAATGGTCTCTGTAAACTCTCTGTGTGTGTTACAGTGTGTTCGCTCTCAAATCTATTCAGACTTGTCTAGTGTGTTATGTATGTTATCTGTGTATATATACTGAAACACTACGACGAAACACATCACAGTCGACGAAACAAGTGTTTCATCGACGAAACACAATAATCATTCATCAAAGTCGACGAAGCACACCTTGTTTCGTCGACATATACATGTTGTTTATGCGTTTCGGCCCAGTTAAGAAAGTTCCGGCCCATGTGAATTGATTTAGTCCACTACAAGTTGATTGGTCCAACATTCTTTACGTAAATCACATTTGTAGATTTGTAATGTTTAGTCAACTCATGACATCATCATGATGATGTGGCAGCGGGAACCGGCTCGCGGCGCTTCGTGCTTCGCGTGTGGAACTCTGGGGCGCACGACGGAGGAATGTCGTGAGGTCGGGCTTGAGCCGAACCTAACCGGGTCGAACCGAACTGAGTCGAACCAAACCGAGTCGCGACCACATAATATGTATCAACAGTTAGCTCCATCAAAAGTTGGACTCACAAATGTACTCAATTATTTACTTTCTTTAGGTAAAGGGGACAACATCAAAGTAAATTTTATTGATAACAAATAAAAAAGAATACAACCTAAGGGCATTGGGTCTCCTGGGAACCTCAACCCCAAAAACAAAATTTAGCTAACGCTAACAAACTATTGGTCTAAACTCATTAACACAATTCTACTTCCCTTAAAAGAAACTTTGTCCTCAAAATTAATTATATACCACAAGTTACAAATAACTATGCTAATGCTTTGTAAAACACATTACAGCCAGCTATTGGTCTAAACTCATTAACACAATCTAGACATTTTGATTTAGGAATTAATAACTCTACAGATTTTGAAGTTCTATCATGGGTATTTATTGTGGGGATTAAACTACATTTTATCCGGTCATCGCTTAATCCAGCGTATCTAACCGTTTTCATTAATTTAAGTTAACCGGTCCAAGTCTATGACTTGAGTAAGACCCGTAAACATTCTAATTGGTTATCATACCATTTATTCCAGACTAAGGTATTCCAGTAGATTGCAACCAGGCTTAGTTAATTGAAAAACGGCTGTGATTATTATTTATATCTTGCATTGTGAGATTATTAATACAGGTAAATACTCTTAGTTCCTTTAAAAAAAGGTAAATACTCTTAATCTATTTTCCCTATACCGGATTGGGATACGGTATATTATTACCGCATGGTCAGGTATGGGGTCGATGACCTATGTGTCTGGAATTCAAATAACCCGTTTTAATTTGTTTTGCTTGAACTAAGTCATTGGTGGTTAATACGACAGTGTCCTAGATATCCTCGGCTCATCTAATTGCAAGTGGCCACAACCTAAGCACGGGGTGTAGGCATACACCTGACAGATGCTAATGCTATATTAAAATGATTTTTATAACCCAATACGGCTCCCAATAAGGGTATTCCCAATAAGGGACTTAAAGTGGTGTGTAGGTTAATCATGCCTCGACATAGTTTCCGGGCCCCATATAAATTGTCAAGCTTGTAAAACTGATAACTTGAGAAATAGTTTATCCCAAGTTATTTATGAAAATATATGTACCATTGTGTACACAAAAATGATTTTGAACATTTTCAAAATGTGTCGGTTATTTGTATTTACCAGTGTAGTGTAAACTGTGTAAACTGACGTATTTTCAAAAGACCAAGTGACAGGTTGCAAGGTTACGAAATAGGCTGGAATGTGGCTGGTAATGTTTAAGAGGAATTTGCAACTCCTTACATATGAAGCCTAGTAGTCTGTTATTTAATTTTATAAATTTTCGATCCGCCTGTGGATCTTTTGATACATCCGTCTGCATTATAACTTGAACACTCGGATATTATTATTTGTAATAGTATTTTAAATCCAAGACTTCTGTTGTCCTATTTGTGTATTTGATGTCAATCTAGTCACGTACCCATCCTGGCCCACCGGAAAATATCAGGGTGTGACAAGTAAGAACAACGATCACTTTATAGAAGCAGCAGATTTACATCTCCAGTTGAATTCACAAAACAAGTAATCGACAAAGTTGAATTATAGATGGTTAAATCAATTGATTCATAACCCCCACTCTAATACCACAAGTTTTAAAATATATATATATATATATATATTCTAGAAATAATTACAACAGACTGCTATTAAATTTAATATAGCATGCAATTAATATCAGAACACAAAGGATTGAATGTAGCATGCAATTCACTACAAAGGATTGAATAGCAATCTTTGATGTAAAGGCTGCATTAATCACAACTTAAACTTGTCTAAGATATTTAGCAAGTGATTTCGTCGAATATTTCAAACAAGTTAAACACCCAAATTTACGGACGGGTTGTGTAATACTGAACTGCCTAAGATATATAAATTAAAAGTAATACGTCTCGACATAAATCACAAAAAAAAAATCAAGCAACAGACATTTAAGAGAACTTGGCTTACAGTTTTCTTTTTATCTTCTTAGCATAGTAGCATTTATACTTCTGTTTTGTGTGTCTACTTGATTGTTTATGGAAGAAAATTGCACGTAAAAAAATAGGTCAGAACAAATAAATGTGACGTAACTAGTTTTAAATGAATTACTCTAGTGAAAAGTAAACAACAAATAAATGTGCTTAACGATCATAGGGTTGGTATCTAAAACTCTGGGATGACCCCTAAAAATTTAGAGCATGTTTGGCTAAGCTTAATCAAAAAGCCAATAAGGAGTTTTAGTGTTTGCAAAATGCAAAAGTCCTTTTCAAAATGACTTTTTGAGAAGGAGAAAAAGTCATCAAAAAGTCATTTTTGAAAAGTTAGAATGTTGTGACTTTTTTAACTAACTTATTGACTTATTAGCTTTTAGTCATTTTACATCAATAAGCTAAGCCAAACACTTTTTAAAAAACAACTTATTGACTTATTGGTTTTTCCCACCCCATAAGTTAATCCAAACACTTTTTTAAAAAAACTCCTTTTCAAAAAGCCATAAGTCAATAAGTCCTTTTCCCAAAAGTCATTTTTAACTTAAATAAGCTTAGCCAAACATTCCCTTAAATAAAACAACCATTAACTTAGTTCAATAAATATAAAAGGATTACCTCCTCATGTCAGTATTGCACCATATATATACAAAAATATATGATTTAAGAAAACCTCAATAAACTTTGAGATCGACTACGTCACACCGTGTTCATTTTTGTTTTGCATGTTTCTTCTTCAACATGTTTCAACACCCCATGGTTTGTATCATAACTCCAACATCTCAATGTAACCTTCAAACACCACCCATTACATATAGGCGTACCAAAGTGAAATGTTTCTTTATGCATTTACCACTAACAACACGTATTGAGTTATAATTCGCATGCAATATCAAACATCACTCCGTCTTTAGATATAATACAACTGACATCGTTGTATAACATGTCGAGCACAATTTGTGTATCTACAATAACTAAGATATTTTCCCATTTGTGTTTCCAATTCTAAAACAAATGAATTCATTGTCGAAACTTCCATTCAAGACTAATTACTTGTCTTTTCTTCTTGCAGAAACATTCATAGGTTAGAGGCTCATTTGTGCACTTTCACCTCAACGGATAATTTCTTGCAATTAAATTATCATTGATAAAAGGTATTCCTTTCTAAACTTCGTAATCATATGAGATTGGATTATAGATATGGCTTATAAGGAAGTCAAAATTGCTTGTTCTATGAAGATCTACAAGGTTTATCTCATTTATCTATGCATACCTGGCATAGTAGGTTTAAAATATCACTTGGTAAATAGCTATTTTCCTGTACGATCTTTCATGGCGATGGCATGCTAGCTAGCTTACAATAATATTTAGGGTTTTTTGTCTTTTTGTTTTTATGGCGATGGCAACCTGGCTTACAATATAGTATCATCAATCATTATTCACAGCTAGCTATTCGAAAAATGGTAATAGAAAATGTATTGCATAATTAGCATTATATTCGTGCTAATCAAGCTAAATGTGATCTTGTGCCATACCTTTAGCACCTTTTGCACGCAATACTGTGGTTTAGTATATATTTTTATCATTCGTACTCTATCACAAAATTTGTTTTTATGTAATTTGAGTTAACATTATATTGCTATCATCGCTGAAATAGTTATCCCTTTCGAATGGGTAACTTATTTGTGAAATGGTTAAAGCTCTAAGTTCCCTAAGGTATTGAAACTCTTGTTTTGTGTTTATTGACTGCTATCTAAATTCATTTGGTGCCTACATACTCATAATACATATGCTTGAAGGATGTTTTATTCACCTTTTTTTAACCTAGCTACCTGTGACAACACAATGGCAAAATATAACTCATACGCCTGCGATCACAGACAACGCTTGTCTGGGTAGCCCAAGCTCACCATCTTCGGTTATGAGGAAAACCCGCCGCCCAAAGGGCCACTGAATCAGATTCGAACTTGAGACATGTGGTCTTCAACTCCTGAATCGTTGTGCATAAAAAAAATATGTGTTGGATGTTTTATTCACCTACATAAAGACAATTAGGTGAAAAAAATAGGACATGAAGGATTAGATTTGTAAGGTGAAAAAAAAATAGGACATGAAGGATTAGATTTGTAAAATTAAACAAATTGGGTTAGTGTTGATGCAGATTTTGTGTCCGATGCTTGTCGAATAGATTAGTTATTATTTTACGCTGAATTTGTAATAGTTAGTGAAACGGTCAAACGAACGTGTATTGACCCGCTCGTTTGAAGTGGTCAAACGAGAGGGTTATTTGTTTGACCGTGTGTGTTTGCAAGACAAGGGGTGTGACTATAAATAGAAAACCCTTGCCATTTGCAACACAAGGAGTTTTTAGGAGGTTTGAGACCTCACCGGGAGAGATCACCACTTGGTCTCTCCCCGGATGTATACTTCTTTGGTATTAGTTCGGTTATCATGTAATCGGGCCGATTTGTAATGTTTTACTACCGGATTAATACAAAGTTGTTTGTTTATCATCTCTAATCTCTCCCGTCTTGAACCGATCTCACACGAATCACGGTTTCGGTCACGAAACTCGGTCCTACAAGTGGTATCAGAGCCGTGGCGCGGCTCTTTTCCTTGTTAAAAACTGAGTTTATACAAGGCTTTGGAGTGTTTTGGACAAAAACTCACTTGGTTTAGTAACCGTTTTCTGTGTTTTTCTCGCATTTCTTGACGTTAAAACGTGTTCTAAACTTACCGGGTGTGTTAAAAGACGGGTTGGGTAACTCAAAAACTTGTTTTTTAAGAAGTTTGGTCTTCTCCGGCCAAATTCCGGCTTACTCCGGTGACCGGTTTCTGGGTTGGTCTTTCGATTTTTAGTATATTTTATTGGTTCAAAATCTCTGTTTTGGCAGAAATCATGGTCTGACCATACTTTCTGCCGAAAGATTTCACCAACCCATCACCTTTTTCACCAACCTGTCACCTTTTGTCAACTGTGTCAGATCAGATCGAAGGATATCCTTCGAAGTCGAAAGATCATCTTTCGATCAAAGGAGGTTCGATAGATAATCATCCTTCGAACATCCTTCGAAGTCTGTGACTTATCCTTCGAGCCAAGGAATCTTTTCGAAGCATACATCTTTCGGTCTACAGTTCTTTTTCGAAAGATAAGGATCCTTCGTTTGGAGAATCTTTCGAAATCATTGTTCGAAACTCAACAGTGATCTTTCGAACACTGTTGATCCTTCGAACAAGTCTTGATCTTTCGATCCTTAGTCTGTTTATGTTTAACAAGTTTGTGATTCTCAGGTATTATTTTTCTTGATCAAAAATGAATCCAAGATGGGGTAGACCGGTAAATACAGAAATGTATTTTGGTACTCCGACTCCGGAATCATCTTCGCAAGCTAATGCTATATCTACCGGTCAATGGGCATTCGTATCAAATCAAACTCCAAGTGTTCAAAGCATTCTCTTAAGCGAGAGCGAAACCGGAAGTTTGAATAGGCCTCCAAAGTTGATGCACTTATATGAATATCCAGGATGGATTGACAGATTTCATACATACGTCCTTGGACAAAATACAGAATTGTGGTTGCGGTTCATCACAGATTTCGATCAAACAATAGAAGTTGCCGCATCATCTGCTGCTACGTTTGCAGATCTTACGGAAGATCAGAAGAAGGTCTATGATTTGGAAAAGAAGGCATATGCCATTCTTACTCAGGCGTTAAGTAAAGATATTTATCATCAATTCGTCAGTTACAAGACAACGAAAAGGTTGTGGGATGCATTGAAGACAAGGGGCGTAGGAAATGAAGCGACACGTCAATTGAGAAAAGACCTGCTAAAGAAAGAGTTTGATGGTTTTACTTGTATGGAGAATGAATCTTTAGGAGATTTGACAAGTCGATTTAATCATCTGCTGACTGAATTGTCAAATTTTGAGGTTGTTACAACTCCAGCAGAGATTGTGAAAAAGTTTGCAGATGCGTTGCCACCTCAATGGAATACTTTCTTGGAAATCATGAAGTACAATGGCACTTTAGCTACAACAAGCTTCAATGACTTTGTTCAACTCCTAGAAAACAAGAATCAGGAAGAAACTCTCAAGGCAAAAAGAGTTCATCTGCCACAAAATCCTGAAATGTATTATGGAACTTCTAGCACTTCTGCAAAACCTTCTTCACACGCTCCAATTCAAACAGCGTTTGTGTCTAGTACTGACATGTATGGCAATACTATCCAAGTTCCGGTCAAGCCTCCTCCAACAGACATGTATGGAAATCTGCTTGAACCAGTTCCTCAACCAGTACCACAACAGCAAAGCCAACGACCTGTCAGAGCAACTGATATGTTCGGAAATCCATTACCTGTTCGATCTCCCGGAACAACAGACATGTATGGGAATCCACTTCCTCCTCAATCTACCGGACCAACAGACATGTATGGAAATCCACTTCCTCCTCAACAGCAAGCGTGTTATGGAAGCACATCATCTGCTGGTCAACAATCAAAGCCAAATACAGTACGGCTCGACACCTCAAGCTTTTCTAAAGTTAGTGTGGAAGTAGCAAAGGAACACATGGAGCTGCTAAACACTTTGGTGAGCGCATACTGTGGATTAGTGGAAGGTCAGATTGGTAACATTAATCTGACACAAGAAGACTATCAGCAGATCGATAAAGAGGAGATGGAGATGATGGACATCAAGTGGGCCTTTGCCAGTGCTGTTAGGCGAGCAAAGGATTTCATGGAAAGAACTGGCAGAACCAGCTTGGAAAGCAAGAAAGACACCAAGTATGGGTTTGATAAGCAGGCTGTTAAATGCTTCAATTGTGGTGAACGTGGTCATTTCAAACGTGAATGTACAAGGCCATCTCAACATGGAAACCAAAATCCCTTCAGAGGTCAAGGCAACAGGGCAAATCAGAACCAAGTAAGGAACAATGAGCGCACACTGGTGCCTGTCAACAACCAGAGTCAAGCAGGACCATCTAATGCCAACCAGGCACTTGTGGTTCAAGTAGATGAAGGTTGTGATTGGTCAATTCAGTTGGGAAATGATGCTCCAGATGGAACAGCATGTTTTGCTGAAGTGGTTAAGGATTTAAATCACGCCAGTGGTGGAGAATCTTCCGCCAATGGTGGTGAATCTTCTGAGGATGAAGACTCTTCTGGTTATAGTGGAAGTTCAGATGAAGAGTCCTCGAGTTCAGGGAATGATCAGGAAGATGACACATCAACTGCGTCAGTTAATGCAGACATTGATGAGCTATTGGAAGAAGCTGCAGCAGGAACTGATAGAAGATCTATTTTGGTGGATCAAGCTGCTTATTCTTCGTCTTCTCTCCATTCAGCCTTTATGGCTAATGTCGACAGCTCATCAAGTCAGGTATGTGTCGATGAACCCACTGCTGCTATTTGTGATCATTGTGCTAGATTAAGTGATAGATGTGCTGATTTGGATGCAAACATGTCTGAGTTGCAAGGCAAACATGATGCTTTACAAGCTAGTTTGTTTGACTTGCAAGACAAACATGTTTCGTTGAATGATAAGTGGTGTGAATTGCAAAGCAAACACGAGGCTTTGCAAGAGAAATATGATGTGACATTCATCCACAATCAAAAGTTGGCCGTGGATCTTTCTAAGTGCACAGAAGCCAACATGTTTTATGAAAACCATGAAAAGGAATTTAAATCGATGATTGAAACATTAAAGAAAGATAAAACAGAGCTGACAAAAATGGTTTCCAGAAAACAAACTGACATAAATTTGTATATCACACGTCTTGAGATAATGCAAAAAGAAATGGCTTGTGTGAAAACTGAAAGTGAGGCAATCCAACTTAAGCTAGACAGTTATTTGAGCTCTAGCTATGTGTTGGATCACATCATTGACGTACAGAAAGAAAAACGGGATGTCACATGCATTGGATACAAGAAATGTCCACCACCTGTGAGACACAATTATGATGCCATGCCTGACGAGGAGGATAGAACTTTCTTTGAACCATCTGTTCCTCTAGATGTTAATGAATTTGCAGCAGGACTCGGATACAAGAAAGAGGTATCATCAGATTCAGATGTGTCAGCAGATACATGTGTGTCTTCTGCCGAACTGAATCAGGATCCTCCAGTTGTGATTGAGGATGCTGATTCTTCTGATGATGAATCCGATGATACTGACTCAGCAAAGTCTGATGCGGTGATCAAAGAAGAGGACATACCTCTTGAGAATCACATTCTTTGTGATCCACCTGCAAAACCGTCTGTGATTGCTACAGCCAAGTCTGTTGAATCCTCATCTGGAAGCTGTGAAAGCGTGAACTTGCTTTACACATTGATTGGATCTGATAAAATATATTCAGACAAGGATTTCCCTATCAGAAATGTCAATCAATCTTTGATTGATAAAGTTTTCGAAGATTCTACCAGTAAGTTTTTGGGAAAGTCGAGCCCAGGAGTTGTAGTAACTCAGTGTGCTCCTATCCCAAAATCCGAAGTTAGAAAGAAATATGGGAATCAAAAATTGCAAAAACAAAACAATCAACGAAAGCAAAATCACGCTGCCCAAGGAAATGGAAAAGGCAAACAGAGCCAAAACAAGAAAAAGGACAAGAAGGTAAACTTTGTGAAATCAAAGGGAACGGACAAAATTGAAACGTTTGAAAACAAATCTAACTTAGATTTTGTTAAACAAGCAACAGTGTTGAAAAGAAATGAACCAAACTGTTCGAAACCTAGTACCTCGAGATCACAAAGTTCATCATCATCGGCAAGACGATCACATGATACTTCGGGGTTTGTTGAACGAAGATCATGCTTTGAATGTGGCACAATTGGACATATCATTCGAAATTGTCCGTATCTTCATAAATTAAAAGCGAAAGAAGATGATCCCCGTGAACGAAATTACCGAAAGCGATCTGCTTCGTCAAAATCAGACCCTCGTCTTGTTAAACAACGGGAAATGAAGCAGAAAAGGAAACAAAGAAAAGAAATTGAAAAGGTTTTAAAACCAGAGGTTGTCCAAACACAATCTGTTATGTTAGAAGTTAAAAATGAAAAACAAAAACAGATTTGGAAACCAAAACCAGTAACTGTTTCAGGGGGAGCTACATCAATTCCGAATCATCGGGAAATGGATGTCACAATTCTCGATGATGACGGACGACCCAAGTCTGTGAAGGCTTGGGTCCCCCTCTCCAACTAATCTCTGAATGAGTGTGTAGGATGTTCCAGGAGGAACTATTGATAGTCTTAGGATTGTTGATAGTGGAGCGTCCATGCACAAGATCGGCGACACCAGACTCCGAAACATCATTACATCTTGGAGAATGTTGTTACCTTTGATGGAGAGGGAAGAAAAGAAGACAAAAATGTCTGATGAAGGAAAAAGGAATGAAGTTAAAAAATTCGACCAGTTGAAAAATGTACCAAAGTTTGGTTGTTATGGTTTTTGATCGGGTCCTCAGGAAAGATTCAAATGAAAAGTACGCGCCTGTAACACGTCTGAAGCTTTTCGAAGATTCATGGATTTTTCTTCCACAAGAAGTTCAAAGTCCACAAGATGAACGTGTAGGGTACTTTTCTCTACGGTGTGATTGAAGAAAATATGTTTGTTGATCAAACTACACCGGGTGTGCGGATGCCTTGGCGTGGATTGAACAACCGCACACTACTTCTCAAAGAGAAAGACAAAGACCTTTGCTGGTACAATGTGGAAGACCAGCCGGACCCGGAGGTTTATGATCTTGTTGCTGTGAAGGGATTTCAGTAGCGACAAAATCGACTTTGAAATCCACACCGGGTGGATATCCAGTTTGGGAGAGCGCTCAGATTCCTGGCAATGCACGAAGCAGTTGCATGATACGGTTTTAAATTTCTAATCTCTCCTATACTTGTCGATATTTAAGCTGCTTTATGAATTATTATCATCTCGTACAGCACTCCTTGACTTGACACGTTGATCTCAAATATCACCTCACACGTGATTGTTTCACTATGAAACTCGTCAATGTTGTCATGGTCCACACTGATGACCAACGTGCCGACCTTTTTACCAAAGCATTTCACAAATCAAGATTTGACTATTTATTATTGGTAAACGGCATTAAGGTCAAGCAAGAGTAAAACCAACATCGGAAAATCATTTTTGTAAATACCTTTGTGTTTTAAATTTATCTTAGTTTGTAGCTTTTAGGGGGAGTAAACCAAAATTTGAAAATCCAAAAACATCGAAAAATTTCAAAAACACAAAAACAATAGAAAAACAAAAATGAGTTTCCTGGCGAGCAAAAGAGAAAATGATAGTACATCAGTGGTCTGTCTAAACCTCTTTAAACCTAAAATGAAAAACGATAAGCAGCTCTATATAAGATGTATCGGTAGGCTCACAATCATTTTAAAGTGTGCAGGGTGATATAAACTTAAATCGACTGAAGATCAGGTGGGAACCACTCATTGGCATATGGTCTTAGTACCGAAATTTCGTTTGAGAGATTGCCGAGGTTCTGAGATATTCAGTCTTTATGCTGCTTATCATCTGGGTATCATGGTTGTATCTTTTACCGAAAAATAACGGGGACGCAAGTCTAGATCTTCCATGATACTATACATACGTGTACATATTGCATTCGACCTCAATAAGTGATCAACAATCACATGTCCCCAAAATAAGTGATAATATATCACATTTATCCGGGAGTCAAGTTCGTCTCTCTGCTGTACGAAAGTACTGACCTGTTCACGGACTTGCTCCTGTGCCCTCATGCATCGAAAATCAAGTTCCTCATCAATAAGTGATTCTATCACATAGGGCTTGTTTTCAATCAAAATAAGTGAGAATCTCACATCATATACGGTCAAACAGATGATAATCGGTATACTCACCGGTAAGATGAACCCTCGTGCATACCTTGATACGGGAATGTGTCGTGATGTGGATGAACACCGGTCGGTAAGTATAAATCATACCTTAACGTATCCCCTCGCCATGATTACATCTGATAAGTTGAGCTTAAGTGGACAACAATACCGATAATTGTTATAGGATGCTTATCTTAATGTTAACTAATTGAACAACAAGAGTGTTTTGGCATGACCGTACTCTGATATGATTCTCTTACCCTCGAAACTCGCAAAAAGAATGTCTGTAAATATTTATTTAATGCTTTCAGTTTCTGCACCTTTGTATATATTTATTTACTGCTTTCAGTCTTTACATTTGAAATATTCAAAAATTCCAAAAAGATTTTAGGTGTGTTTTAATATAAACTTTCTAAAAACCAAAAAGATTTTATTTCTATTTTATTTTCGATCGTACGATGTTGGAGCTCGAGTCTTCGTTACCTGAAACCTGATCGAAAACCGAATTGACTAAATCTTCATAAACGGTCGAAATTTGCAAAGTGTTGAAAGTTAAAATTTGAAATGGATAAAGTATTTTAAACTTTCGAACTGTCGGACGGTGTTTGATTAAACAATGGTCACACGTGTGTCGTTTGTTTATGTTAACTATATTCCAAGCAGTTGTTCTCATTACGCGTTTAGATTTCTTGCATGTGCAGATTCTAAAGGCAAGGAGAACATGGTCGATGACAAGCTTTGGAATGAAGACACGACGTGAAGGCACTCAAGTGATGAAGATGATCGAGTTGCCGCTGGCCATCATCAACACCACAAGGATCTCAATTCATAAAGAACAAGTATTTCACGAGCATAACTCAAGGGGGAGCTTATGTTAAGGGGGAGTTTGTCAACACACTTCCTACATGAAACGGGGAGTTTGTTGGTACACTTTCTGCTTTCAAGACGTGAAGACTTTAAAGATCCTCCGACATTGAAGACTTGAAAGGACGTCAAAGACTTGAAGACACGAGGGATCTACAAGAATTAAGATCGAGACAAAGTTACAGCCAAGGGGGAGTTTGTTGGTGCACTTGTGTCTGTACTTTGTCTGTATTATGTCATGATACCAAACGATGTCTTGTGATAGTCTGAGTTACGTCTTAGGTTTGTTATTATGTGTTCGATGTAAGTTTGACCAAGTCAACCATCCTCCTGGTTTGACTTGACCAAACAGTTAGCACATTGGTTGAAAGATGTTTGGGTCGAAGGATGTGTCATCGAAGGATAGTCTAGATCCTTCGATGAGCTCGAAAGATAAGCCTTCGATGGATGGACCTCGAAAGATATTATCCTTCGAGGTACATGTGGATCGTTCGAGCTGTTTCAGATCGATAGATGATCTTTCGATCAGTCTATCTGATCCTTCGACCAGACATGCTGTGTTCGGGTATATATACCCATGTAGTGTGTTCACTTCATTTGGTGGTTCGAAAGGCAGACACATAGAGAACATTCTGTTCAGAACACACACACACACACGAGAGTTAGAGAGAGTTTGCAGAATACATTTGTAAACCTTGTGCTTGTAACCGAACCTTTCATACGTATTAATACAAGTGGTGTTAATCGGTGAAGACTTGTGTGTTGTGTTTGTGCTTGTTCTATCTCGGTTTGCATGCTAGCTTGGATTCCGCACTTGCTAGTGTGTTAGACATAACAAGGAATAGGTTTAACCTCAACCTCCGAGGGACCTACAGTTAGAATTGTAAATCTTTCTAGGTTAAAAAGATTATAAAGCCACACTCCTTGTTCTTCGTTTGTCAGTTCCACATATCGACCCGCCGCAGCCGCCAAACTATACTAGATGGCCACTGCTCTAGCGTCTGGGATTGATGAATTCTGGCCTCCCGATATGTCAAAATCATCGGTGAGTGGTATTTGATTTTTAAATTCTTTTCATCTCTATTCTTCTTAACTTGTTCGGAGCAAGCCTTGTTGTGATCAGAATCTGTTTCTGGTTTTTATTTCAGTCTTTTTTTTTCATGACGTAGAATCGGTATTATCATGCAGGCTGTTGAAGAACGATCGTTGACTGTTCAAAGGATTTCGGAAGACATTCTCGTTTCAGGTAACTGTTAATCGATTAAATGCTGTATTCATTTAACAAAACCTTCTAGATCATCTATCTCAATTTAAAGAAGTTTTTATATAAATCTTGATTTGCTGTTTTTTCATATCACTCACTGTGTAAGATGAATTTTAACGAAGATAAAAATTTTGATTTTGATCTAATTAATTAGGTAGTATATGATATAATTTGGTATTTTATGAGGTTCAACGTTCATATTGGGCTTATTGTTTTATGATATCTGAAGGTACTCCAAGTGTGATATCTGGGATGAGTCATGGCCTTAGATGGATAGTATACGAAACCCTAGAAAGCATAAAAGCGCCGACTGACGTCTCCAACGATACGTTCTTCTTCAGCAGCTGCCCTCCATTTCTCTTCGTTTCATTGGAAAGAGTTGTTGCTTGATTCCATCGGTGTGCTCATAATTCGTATTTTTTTGAAACTCTGTAAGTATATTCATTTCTGTAATATTTTCAAACACCATTCAGTTCTTAAGTTCATATATTGCTAAATTAATTTGTGGATCTGTATGAATAAGAATATTTGTTGCTGCATTTGGATTGTCGTGTTGTCTGTTATACTCTCTAGGCTCTAGATTCTGATATCTGATGAGCACAGGGATGAAATCCTGTCTTCAATTGCATTCGAGTGTTTAATTAAATTTAGATCTACGTGTGTTTACCATTACTTTCATGCCTAACTTTTATTCAGAGTTAGTTCCATCTTATAATTCATAGGTAGGGTTAATTTTATTAATATCTCAACTCTTGTGTATTTTTCTTAATAAAGCAATCAACTTCATCCAACCCGAAACCGGACAAAGCATCAAGACAGATGGATAAGAAATTTGTGAAGAATCAGGATTCCAAGAAAGTACCTGTGGGTCCTAAAGTCCAGCCATCAAAAAGGAACAACAGAAAAGGGGAAAACACTATGCGAATCCCACAAATCACAGAGCCATGTTCTGGTTCTAGACTCCCAACTTTATCGATCTGCAGGAACGCTGCATGTAAAGCTGTGGTTTATGATGTTGACGGTGGAGTCGCTGTTTAATTTGCACCTGTTGTAGTAGATGAAGTTTTTGCCACAATATCTACTGGAACTGTGATTGGTAAAGGTGTCAAGAGTCTCCTACCTTGCTGTACAGTTCTTGGAGGAGTCTCCTAAGCAGAAACGCACAACAGATCACAACTGTTGTTACGGCGATTTTTCTAAGCTTTAGTTGATTAACAAGCACATAAATGAATCTGCAAGATTATAAATAAATGTTGTAGTTATCTTAAATCCTTTTATGATAGATTGCTAAATGTTTGTGGTAAATGATGAAAAATTGTATTTATCTAATCCTTTCAAACTTGTTATTAGTGATTCAAGAATCTTTATATTGATAAAGAAAAGTGCTGATATTCTATTTATTTTTAGAGTTAAATGCCCGAATAGTCCCTGTGGTTTGCCGTTTTTTCACCTTTAGTCGCTAACTTTCTAAAATTACAGCTATAGTCCTCAACTTTTTCGATTTCGTTCCTGGATAGTCCCTGGCGCGGATGGAGGTTAGTCTTTTCAGTTAAGTGGGTGTGAAATGACCTAAATACCCTTACTATTAAAAAAAACATTTAAATCAATAACCACCTTCAATCCAAACACACCTCTTCTTCCTCATATTCAGATTTATCTTCAATCCAAACACACCTCTTCTTCCTAATTCTTGGTCAACCATCTGAATTTCAGCGAAGAACCTCACTACTCTTACTCTTCAATTTCACCAAGCGAACAACAATTCATCTAGGTTTAGAGAAGGAAGTGAAGGACACTGACGGTTGAGCGAATGATGCTGATGATGATCTATTGGTGCAAATGGATGAGATGCGGACGCCGGAGAAGGTCACTGTGGTAGCCATGGATGCCGGAGAAGTGTAAGTGTAAATCTCACCCACTTGACCCTCTGAGTTAACTTAGTCTCCTGCAAACATGAATAAACCCCCTCATTTAATTCGAATCGAATTGGCCAATTTTTAATCGAATTCGAATTCCTGAAAACAAAAATTATTCGAATAATTCAAAAATTCGTTATTTGATCCGATGAACACCCCTGATTCTTTTGTAGTAATGTGTGTCAGTTATACCTCGTAAAAATCCTCTCTGAGTGTTGAATAATAACTTGCTGTAAATAAGCAGAAGCAAAGAGTACAGGATTCAGGTTAATATATCATATATATTACACACACAAACACACATATTAATATTATACATGTTCTGAAAACACATCAAGGAAAAGTGATAGGCACAAACATGAGACACTACAAAGAGAAAATGGACCTGGATGAAACAGCTATGAAGGGGCCAAATGTTGACCGACGTAAAGAACAAAAACTAGATAGGCCAGAGCTCTGACCGAAAACCAGTGGACTGTATGCTATAATTGACATTACGAAAAACAACTAGAATACGCTGACGACTAAGATTGACGGTGCCGAAAAAATAAGGAGAAGAAAGAAGGGGAGAATAGGTGGGGTGGGTGAGGGTATGAGTTTATGATTCAATTGTATTTTTAATTTCTAATTAGTAAGGGTATTTAGGTAATTTCACACCAACTTAACACCAAAAACTAACCCCCATCTGTGCCAGGGACTATCCGGGAACAAAATTGTAAAAGTTGGGGACTATAGCTGTAATTTTAAAAAGTTAGGGACTAAAGATGAAAAATAGGCAAACCACAGGGACTATTCGGGCATTTTTCTCTTATTTTTATGATAATTTTTTCCTTTTGGTTTAGTTTGTAATGGCATTTTCAGTTTTTGTTCACATTAAATTTTAAAAATTTCAAATTTAATCTACTTTAAGAAAAAAAAAATTTAGTTAAACCTGAAAAGAAAAAAAAAATGAATAGTTTTTAAAACCTATAACAAATAAAAATTTAATCTGAAAATAATTATAAAAGACTGAAAATAGAATAAATATAACATCAAGATGCAAAAAGTGTATCTTTAAAACAACATATATTTGCAAACTTAAATTAATATATTTGCTATATCTATCACTTTTAATTGCCTTAAGTAACTGTCGGTAGTTCAATTTTTAATAAAGTTTCAGAAAACATTTAATAACCTGTTATGTCCCTGTTTTCGGTGGGCCCTATTTGCGGTACACGTGACAGATTGTTAACAGAATTTATATGCAACCGAAATTAAAGGTAAGTAAACAAAGTTTGCTGATGCGGTTTCACAGCTGATGCTTGATAACAACCGATCGATCATTTACAACGACATTTTTTTCACTGCCATATGCTGTTGAAAATAAAGAACCTGAACAAGTTAACAAGGAGTAAGTGGATTATATTTCTTTTTTCTGAACCACCAACAATACTTTTTCTTCTTAAACACCAACCAGCTAGGCGCTAGCTTATAAAATTACAGCCTAGGTTAATGTAACTGAAACAGAAAAACAGAGTAAGTGGATTATATTTGACTATTGACTTTAGCAAACATAAACCCATAAGACCACCCGTAGTGGAAGGGGTTTTGGGCGTTTATATCCCCCCCACCCCCAAAAAAAACGCCCGGTCACGCTTGCGTCACTGCCCCCGGGGCGTTTTTTATGGGTTTTTTTCTTGGACGTTTCCTTATACACGCCGGATGTAAGAGAGAATGGCCAATGGAACATTTTTATGGGTTTTTATTTTTATTTTTGTGTAAGTGCAGCTCTCGTCAGGTGTGCTTTATCAGTTCTGGTCAAGTCCGAAGTCAAGAAAATTCAAGATACAGTATATTCGGACATATATGTTAAAAGCCTAACAGATTTGGACTGGATTATGTGTTATGTTGTCCGAAATTGTGGTCATAGATTGTCACGACTAAGGGTTTTGCCCTAGCCTATATATATGGGGTATAGGTTAGAATTGGGTATCATCCATCACATTCATTCATCTCAGTGAGAATGGGTCAAGGTGATCAGCTTTGTGCAACCTCTCACAAACCCTAGCTATTCCTCAATAAGGTGTGCACATTTCTAGAGAGAGAGTGACTATGTGTTAATGAGAGAAAGCTCGGTTTAGATCTTTGCAGCTTGTAGATGATGTATACTCTTTTGGTTTGTAATATGTGATGACTGATTCAATAATAAAGTGTTTCATCTTCTACATCTTTCTATCTTTCATGTTTATGATTGTTCTTCATGTCTTGTATCAAGTGCAATGTTTGATGTTCGTCATCGATCCGGTGCTTTAACATTTTGTTAATTCAATTTCAATATTTAATCATTGCAAGGGCCATTATACCATTACATCCCTTTTTAACTTCAAGCCCCTTTGCTAACTAGAGCCACATGTCGGATAATGCCCAAGGGAGGGCTTGAAGTTCAAGTTTCACTACACATGGTCTAATAAATTCTAAGTTCTATCATTCATTGAGATTTAACAGCCTTAGGTTTCTGAACCAGAACGCCCTTTCCCTTCTTGTACCGACCCACTGTGAACTTCTGATATGCTACTAAATCCGTGTTTTGAGCAAGCAATTCAATCATACCATCATCAGAATCAGCACAAGATGATCCTAGCTACTAAATCTGTGTTTTGAGCAAGCAATTCAATCATACCATCATCAGAATCAGCACAAGATGATCCTAAAATATTCTTGCAAACCCAACTTCAACTCATTTTAGATGTCAACATCCTAGGTGCTGACCCGTTTATTTGTCATACCAACAAATGTTTAGCAAACATGTTTTGCAACTACTGATCAATTATGAAATTGCTGTCGCTAATAAGTTTTACAACGACGGCTGATCTGTTAGCCATGCTACATCTTGTTTGAATCAGCAAAATAGCATCCAAGTATAAGATGTATGAAAAAAAAAAAAATTGTAGTCTTCCTCAACTCCTCTGAATATCAACTCTGAAAAATCCATATCGGCCTCATCATTGTTTTTAAACCTTAGCTGTGAATAATTTGTAGAAGAACATTGCGTCAACCGTCAAGGAGGGGAGACTATTCTTCAACTAGAGGACCACCAATGGGCAATTGAGGAAAACCCATCACTTTTTAGTTTTCTATATCAGTTAGCTCCATCAAAAGTTGCACTCACAAATGTACTAAATTATTTATTTTCTTTAGGTAAAAGGGACAGCACCAAAGTAAATTTTATTGATAACAAATAAAAAAGAATACAACCTAAGGGCATTGGGTCTCCTGGGAACCTCAACCCCAAAAACAAAATTTAGCTAACGCTAACAAGCTATTGGTCTAAACTCATTAACACAATTCTAGTTCCCTTAAAAGAAACTTTGTCCTCAAAATTAATTCTATACCACAGGTTACAAATAACCATGCTAATGCTTTGTAAAACACATTACAACAAGCTATTTGTCTAAACTCATTAACACAATCTAGACATTTTGATTTAGGAATTAATAACTCTACTGATTTTGAAGTTTTATCATGGGAATTTATTGTGGGGATTAAACTACATTTTATCCGGTCATCGCTTAATCTAGCGTATCTTATCATTTTCATTAATTTAAGTTAACCGGTCCAAGTCTATGACTTGAATAAGACCCGTTAACATTCTAATTGGTTATCATACCATTTATTCCAGACTAAGGTAATCCGGTAGATTGCAACCACGCTTAGTTAATTGAAAAACGGCTGTGATTATTATTTATATCTTGCATTGTGAGATTATTAATACAGGTAAATACTCGTAATTCCTTTAAAAAAAGGTAAATACTCTTAATCTATTTTCCCTATACGGGTTTGGGATACCGTATATTATTACCGCATGGTTGGGTATGGGATCGATGACCTATGTGTCTGGAATTCAAATAACCCGTTTTAATTCGATTTGCTTGAACTAAGTCATTGGGGGTTAATACGACCGTGTCCTGGATATCCTCGGCTCATCTAATTGCAAATGGCCACGACCTAAGCACGGGGTGTAGGCATACACCTGACATATGCTAATGCTATGTTAAAATTATTTTTATAACCCAATACGGCTCCTAATAAGGGTATTCCCAATAAGGGAATTAAAGTGGTGTGTCGGTTAATCATGCCTCGACATAGTTTCCGGGCCCGTATGAATTGTCAAGCTTGTAAAACTGATAACTTGAGAAATAGTTTATCCCAAGTTATTTATGAAAATATATGTACCATTGTGTACATGAAAATGATTTTGAACATTTTCAAAATGTGTCGGTTATTTGTATTTACCACTGTAGTGTAAACTTATGTATCTTCAAAAGACTAAGTGACAGGTTGCAAGGTTACGAAATAGGCTGGAATGTGCCTGGTAATGTTTAAGAGAAATTTGTAACTCCTTGCATATGAAGCCTAGCAGTCTGTTATTTCATTTTATAATTTTTCGATCCGCCTGTGGATCTTTTGATACATCCGTCTGTATTATAACTTGAACACTCGGAAATTATTATTTGTAATAGTATTTTAAATCCAAGACTTCTGCTGTGCTATTTGTGTACTTGATATCAATCTAGTCACGTACCCATCCGGGCCCACCGGGAAATATGAGGGTGTGACAAGTAAGAACAACGATCACTTCATAGAAGCAGCATATTTACATCTCCAGTTGAATTCACTAAACAAGTAATCTACAAAGTTGAATTATAGATGGTTAAATCAATTGATTCATAACCCCCACTTTGATACCACCAGTTTTAAAACAAATATATATTCTAGAAATAATTACAACAGACTGCCATTAAATTTAATATAGCATGTTGATGCACTTTGTGGATGCGGCTTGGTTCGGATCGACTGAGTTCGGTTCGACTCGGTTAGGTTCTGCTCAAGCCCGATGTCACGACATTCCTCCGTCGTGCGCCTTAGAGTTCAACACACGAAGCACGAAGCGCCACGAGCTAACATCACAATGATGTCATGATGATGTAATCTTTAATATTGTATGAATATGTAATGAAATTCAAAGAACATTAATTGTGTTGTGCATGTATGAAGTCCACGAAGACTCCAAGTCTTCGTGGCACTACTCGTGGTTAGTGGCCTTTGAAGGGTTCGTTGATGATGTCCACCAAGACCTCTAATCTTCGTGGGCTTGGACACTCTTCGTGGCCCAGTAACACCCTTCGTAGTGTTACTAACACTGGGTATTAGGCCTATATATACAGAGACTTGTTCCATAGTTTAGTTAAGAGAGTCCTGTGAGTGTATAACACTGTGTGTATGTGTACTTATTCTCTTCACTTAATCAAAGCTTTGTGAAACTTTGGTTACTTTGTGTTTGTTCCTTTTTGCTTTGATTTGCATAGTTACGCGGATTCCGCACTCGTTAGTGTGTTAACAAACAAGGAAGTAGGTTTAATCTTATCCTCCAAGTGGACCTACAAGTGATATCAGAGCTTTGGCTCTCTTCCTTGTTTAAAACCAAGCAAAACCTTGTGTTTGAGCAAGTTGTGAAGTTTCTGGAAAGTTGTCTTTGAGTTTGAAAACAAAAAAAAAGTCAAGTTTTTCTGTAAAAGGTGTTTAAAACTTGGTGAAAACTTGTTGTTTGGAGAAAATTTTTACAAAACCCAGTTAAAACACATGGAGAGTTTTAAAAAAATATATATTCTAGAAATAATTACAACAGACTACCATAAAATTTAATATAGCATGTTGATGCACTTTGTGGATGCGGCTTGGTTCGGTTCGACTCGGTTAGGTTCGGCTCAAGCCCGATGTCACGACATTCCTCCATCGTGCGCCTCAGAGTTCAACACACGAAGCACGAAGCGCCGTGAGCTAACATCACCATGACATCACAATGATGTCATGATGATGTAATCTTTAATATTGTATGAATATGTAATGAAATTCAAAGAACATTAATTGTGCTATGCATGTATGAAGTCCACGAAGACTCCAAGTCTTTGTGGCACTACTCATGGTTAGTGGCCTTTGAAGGGTTTGTTGATGATGTCCACCAAGACCTCTAATCTTCGTGGGCTTGGACACTCTTCGTGGCCCAGTAACACCCTTCGTAGTGTTACTAACACTGGGTATTAGGCCTATATATACAGAGACTTGTTCCATAGTTCAGTTAAGAGAGTCCTGTGAGTGTATAACACTGTGTGTATGTGTACTTATTCTCTTCACTTAATCAAAGCTTTGTGAAACTTTGGTTACTTTGTGTTTGTTCCTTTTTGCTTTGATTTGCATAGTTACGCGGATTCCGCACTCGTTAGTGTGTTAACAAACAAGGAAGTAGGTTTAATCTTATCCTCCAAGTGGACCTACAAGTGATATCAGAGCTTTGGCTCTCTTCCTTGTTTAAAACCAAGCAAAACCTTGTGTTTGAGCAAGTTATGAAGTTTCTGGAAAGTTGTCTTTGAGTTTGAAAACAAAAAAAAAGTCAAGTTTTTCTGTAAAAGGTGTTTAAAACTTGGTGAAAACTTGTTGTTTGGAGAAAATTTTTACAAAACCCAGTTAAAACACATGGAGAGTTTTAAAAAAATATATATTCTAGAAATAATTACAACAGACTGCCATAAAATTTAATATAGCATGTTGATGCACTTTGTGGATGCGGCTTGGTTCGGTTCGACTCGGTTAGGTTCGGCTCAAGCCCGATGTCACGACATTCCTCCATCGTGCGCCTCAGAGTTCAACACACCAAGCACGAAGCGCCGTGAGCTAACATCACCATGACATCACAATGATGTCATGATGATGTAATCTTTAATATTGTATGAATATGTAATGAAATTCAAAGAACATTAATTGTGCTATGCATGTATGAAGTCCACGAAGACACCAAGTCTTTGTGGCACTACTCATGGTTAGTGGCCTTTGAAGGGTTTGTTGATGATGTCCACCAAGACCTCTAATCTTCGTGGGCTTGGACACTGTTCGTGGCCCAGTAACACCCTTCGTAGTGTTACTAACACTGGGTATTAGGCCTATATATACAGAGACTTGTTCCATAGTTCAGTTAAGAGAGTCCTGTGAGTTTATAACAGTGTGTGTATGTGTACTTATTCTCTTCACTTAATCAAAGCTTTGTGAATCTTTGGTTACTTTGTGTTTGTTCCTTTTTGCTTTGATTTGCATACTTACGCGGATTCCGCACTCGTTAGTGTGTTAACAAACAAGGAAGTAGGTTTGTTGATACATATCGTGTGGTTACGGCTCGGCTCGGTTCGACTCGGCTACGAAGTGAAGGCCGTAGTCAAGACATCCTCCTGTCTTGACTCGGTATGTTATCTACTTAGTAACGTTCAATTTGATTGCAACTGCGTGTGTGCAGTTTGCATACTAGATAACATTTATGTGTTTAGGCTTATGTTGTCTGTTAGTTGTTTGGCCCAACATGTTAAAGCCCAAGCCCAAGTCCATATGGGACGAAATCCCTTGATTTCGTAGAAGTCCCCATGTGGAGAAGACCATAAGTGGCGAAATCCCTTTCTGGTGAAAACCAAATGGGGGGACGAAATCACCTCAGATCCTTGATTTCGTCCATGTGTTTTCATGGGCCTCTTGTTTTCGTCAACATGTTGGTATATATACCCAGACAACAGACAGAAACACCTAAGAAAGTCTGAATAGATTTGAGAGCGAACACTGTAAACACACACACACTGAGAGTTTATGAGAGCATCTTGTAAACATTGATTTGTAACCGTTTCATACGCATTAATACAATCGAGTGTTAATCGTTGAATCTTTGTGTCTTACGTGTTCGTAACTTGGTTTAACTTACCCGTTTGGATTCCGCACTTTCGGGTTTATCGGAAAACAGGGAATAGAGGTTACTCGATCCTCCAGGTGGACCTACAATTGGTATCAGAGCATTGGCTCGATTCCTTGTTAAAACCAAGTTTGTGTTCTTGATTTTTCTTAAGTTTTTAATGTGTTTTTCCAGATTTTGAGTTTAAAATTCATGCATTTCTGAAAAACTGTTTAAAAACCTTTGAAAAACTTGATGTTTTGCTTTTAGTTTTTTACAAAACCTTGGTTAAAATACATGTATACATGTGAAATTTTGGTTTTTACTAAACTTTAGTGCAAAAATTGTTGTTCGGATCAACAGGATATTCATCATGTTCATCTTTTTATTCAAAGTGTTCTTCAAATATATATGTGTTTGATCCTTATTTGGTAAATCGGTGAAGTGTTACTGATTATAATATTGATTGTTTGAAATCTTGTACAAAAGGCATGATGGATAGTTGGTAACCACTGTGGCCGAAAGCATGATTGTTTGACAATTTGGGTTTGTGTCAGAAGATAAGGTGATAAGGTTTGATAAATATCTTCTTGTCTGGTTCAATTGTCAACGAAAACCGTTCTGGACGAAATCACAATCTTGATTTCGTCATCACACCACCCCACGAAAACATCAGCGACGAAATCAGAAGTTTCTGGACGAAATCAACTAATTCTGGACGAAATCACTTTTCCTGACGAAATCAGAAGTGTCAGTCAAACATCAGCGACGAAATCAGAAGTTTCTGGACGAAATCAACTAATTGCGGACGAAATCACTTTTCCTGACGAAATCAGAAGTGTCAGTCAAACATCCAGCGACGAAAACAGCCTGATTTCGTCATCAAAGGGACATTAGCGACGAAAGCAGCCTGATTTCGTCATCAAAGGCACATTAGCGACGAAAACAGCCTGATTTCGTCATAAAAGGCACATCAGCGACGAAATCACCCTTTCAGCGACGAAATCACCCTTTCAGCGACGAAATCACCATTTCAGCAACGAAATCAAACATATCAGCGACGAAAACCACTATTTTCGTCACATAATTGTGTTATTTTTAAACAGAAGACTTGTAACTCATTCTTAACTGTTTGATTTGTGTGATTTAATCAGGTATTTGTCATTATACATTCAAAATGAATCCGGCTTGGTCGGGTACTCCGTCAAATGCAGAGAACAAATATAGAAGCACTGGATTATCTCCTTCATGGGCCGAATCTCCCACACCACGTCGAATTACGGCAGAACAATGGGCATCGGTTACTAACCAAAATAAAAGTGAACCGAAAATGGCTAGAAATATGTATGGTGATCTAGTACCAGTTGCTCAGTTACCAGCAATCCGTGTCCCAACCACCTGACGAGTCGATCAGAAGAGTGCTCAGACTGAATCAGAGGCGGAATTCATTGATTCAGTCTTTGTTTAGCTTGATTTCACTAATTAACGTCTCTTTTATTGATCTCTTAACAATATACAAGCTCTGGAGACAAATTGGCAGGGCTTCGCCGTAACACACAATCTACTTCTCTTCTAGATCCGCTTGAATGACCTACCTATATATAGGAGACATAGGTTCGCTTATATGAACATGTACGTATAAGCGGACCTGTATAAGCGGACCTGATCAGATAGGTTCGCTTATATGGACATGACACAAAAGCGGACCTAACCAAATAGGTTCCCATATATGGACATGACACAAAAGCGGACCTATACTCTAATTACATACATTTTCATATTTTCTCGTACAATAAGCCCTAACCTAAGACTCGAACTAAGATGTAGTCGACAGACAACTGCACCAACAGACTCCCCCTTGAATGTTGACGGAATCTTCAGTGAGAGTCTTCAACATGACAACTCTTCAATCTCGATCGGTCTTCTTCAGGAACTCTTCCTGGAATCAAATACCCGGATCTTTCTCTGGCTCTAACTCTCGTCAGACTCCCCCTATCATCAAGCTGGGATCGCCGTCTGGAATTTGTTATCACCTTTGAAATTAAATCCTGGCTTTATCAGTTTAAGCTCTCCTCAGATTCTGATGCATCTCCTGGCTTTCGTAGCAACAGGATCAGAAACCTACATAACTCAAACACACAATTATAACAAACAATATTGTGATTCAATTTAATGAATCAACTAAACCTTTGAGAATCATTTTCATTTAAAATTGATTTTAAAAAAAATTGAAACATTCCAAATTCTGATTCAACTTTTCAAACCAATTATCCAACCCAATTGTTCATCTTGTTTAGCCTTTGAAATTTTGAATATTAGCTTTTCAACATCAGTTCTTTTTGGATTTTTCAAACTATGAAACACAAACGCAATAACAGAAATTAAATGCAGAAATGAAATATGTACAAACATATTTTTGTGAGTTTGCGAAAGAGGATCAGATCAGTTTTTAGACAAAAACACAAGCATCGTTAAGCTCTTAATCGTTTTAAGTTCTAAACGATTCACGTTGATTGACGATATGTTTGTCCTTTTAAGCTCAATCTAAAAACTTTCGACATGCTTACCGATACGTTTAGGTATATTAATTTTGCACTAAGCTCTTATGGACCCCACGATCTTAGCATATCCCCTCATCATGTAATACACTAACTCAAGTAATGCCTTTAGACTTTTATCAACTGTGATTTGTGCGAAAACAAAGCAGAATGTTTAAACATTAACAATCAGGTCGATACTTCCGTATACGCAGAGAAAGTCCAATGTTTAAACAAAATAAGAAAAATAAAACAAGTTGAAGTTGTTTAGGCTTTAACCACCAGGTCGATACTCCCGTATACGCAGAGGTGATCCAAAGCTTAAACGAAACACCAAAGAAAATAAAGCAGAACGTTTAGGCAACAACATCCAGGTCGATACTCACGTATACGCAGAGGATGTCCGATGCTTAAACAAAATAAAGAAATAAGGCAAGTTTAAATCTTTGCAAAATAAAATGCACAATCACAGCGACTTTTCAGCAAAGTTGTGAAAGTTCACAAACTTAACCAGTTTTATGTCTTTCGACAATCAGCGATTACCGAGTAGGCACACAGTCAAGAAGGACAAAACTAAGTACTATGCTTTCAACCATGTTTCCCACTAGAACTAGGCTTTTTCATTTAAGTTTGTATCGTTATCGCAAATCTACTAGTCTAGCTGAGCCTATCGTCACATCTTTAGTGAGACCGTTTATCACATTTAGACTGTACATTTGTTTAGCATGCTGTGATAGTCCACTGATTTTCTATCATTTCCTCTTGTTTTAGCAAAACTCAATTTTAAATTTTTCAATATTTTTGACATTTTCAAATTTTCTAATTTTTTTTTAATTTTTACTCCCCCTAAAATCAAAATATGTTTCAATTTTGATTTTCTGGGAAAATTTGAAACAAACTGTACAAGAAATGTGACAACATGATGAGAATTGCTTCAATTCTCCATCCACCTGGCATAAACAATCAGAACTCCCCCTCACAACAAAACATTTTCCCATAGTGATTTCAAAACATTTAAGTTTGTTTTAATCAAAATGGTTTTTACGGAAAATAAGTTTTGTGTGACTTTTCACAAATTCGGGGTTCATTCATCACCTTGTTTTCTTTCAACCACTTGTAAAAACTAACATTTGTAAGATCAATCCACAAACATCACTTGTAGAAAATCAAGTACAACTTAATGTCCCTGATTTACCACTTGTAAGTCGAAATATCACTTTCGTGAATTTCTCAAGAAATATGCCGATTCATGTTCCACGCTTACCAACCTGGGAACTCCGGCAAGTCAGGTTTTTCTATTTAAAGAGTTTCACCCAAGCCTGACGGTCCTTGGGTGCTTTTGAAATTCCGTTTGACAATAATGGAAAATTTTCATCATTCATTGTCAAACCGGAATCACCACTTTTTACCTCAACACATGGCTCATCTGGCTTTGACAAACCAGAATCATTGCCTGCACATGGCTTGTCTGACTTTGACCTGTCAGATTCACTGCCTGATGGTGGCTTGTCTGACTTTGACTCATCAGATTCATCGCCGACCATTTTCTTCTTCTTCTTTTCTTCTTTCGTCCTCAGATTTGTATCCGATGAATTCGTCTTGCTTGACTTTGCCATCGAGGGAGTAGATTCATCAGAACTCTTATTTTTAACAGATGAACCCGAGGACAAAATCTTTTCTAGATACTATCTAGCCTTCTTTCTCTTCTTCCTCAGTCTGTCTTTCTGCCCCTGAGAAAGCTTCACTTTCGTTTCTTGAACTTTAGGTTCTTGAACCTTCTGTTCTTTGGGCTTGACATTGACTGATTTCTTTGCCATCTTCTGAGAATTAACCCTCAATCTTTCATTTGATCTCCTTGGGCAATCTCTGGCAATGTGACCTCTGATGTTACAATTAAAGCATCTCCTCGTCTCATAACTCCAATCTTGGCAGTTAACAGCAATGTGTCCTTGATAACCACATCGGTAACACACTCTGTTATCGTACCAATCACCATTTTCAGCCCAAATGCTCAAATCAAAGCACTGTTTGGCTTGGTGATATTCCTTTTTCCTTTTGATTTCTGGATTTGACTTTTGAGCACTGTGGTCCGACCTGCACCACTTATTGCCAACAATTTTAGAGTTTTCATTTTTCGATTTTTGTAATTTTTCATTGCGATTGGATGATCGATCTGATGAACTTTTATTCTCTTGTTGAACATTTTTCAAATTTTTACCTTTTTGTTTTTGTTCTGCTTTCTTCTTCAAAGGTTTTTGCTTAGAGCATTCACCTTTTTCAGTCGATTGCAGAACAGTTTCTTGAAATTTTTCTTTTAATTTCAAAAACAATTTTTGTTTTTCACTTTTATTTTTTTCATCATCAGATTTCTCATCGCAATCTTCAACTTTGATTTTGTCAAAGTTTGTGACATTGTCACTTATTGGAACTGAATTAACAGATTTTGGGCAAGGAATAGTTGAAGTATTCACAAACACCTTCAACTTTTCTTCCCATTCCTTGATTTTCTTTTGAGCACACTCTGCCTCTTTTTCAAGTCGAATAATCTTTTCAAGATGAGAATTGATTGCAATTTGTTTTTCAAGATTGTTTTTACCAAACAAATCTCTCTCATCTTCTAAAATTTTTATTTGACTTTGAAAATCTTTTTCCATTTTTAATTTCTCTAATTCAAAAACTTTTAGTTTATCTTCAAAATTTTTTGCATTTCTTTTCAACTTCTGGTTTTTCAATGTCAAACTGTTCAAGTTACTTAACAGTTTGTCATTTTCAGATTTCAGCTTTACACAATTTCCTTGCAACTCCAGAATCTGTTTATCATCAGCTTGCTTTTTAACATTCAGCGTTTTGATTTCCAAAGTCAAACTTTCCGCATTTTTCATGAGTTTGTCATTTTCCGTCTTAAAGCTGTCACATTTAAAACACACTGAAGCAGAACTTGAAAGTTCATTCTTCACAGATTCTTCATTCTCTGACATTTCCTTTGTCTCTATCTTGTATGTTCCTGCACAAACAATTTTAACAAAATCAAGAGGATTTAAATTTGTATTAATATAACACCCCCTTTTAAAGTCATATTTCATGTTCTGTTTTGCAGCGAAACACATACATATTCTCCTATCAATTTCAGTAATTACATCCAAATTGATTTTATCTAGATTTCCCAAATTCAATTTATCTAGATTCTCTTTGATTTTATTCATCAATATTTTCTTCTTATCAGAATTTTCAAAACTATGCTTTTGAAGTTTATTGATGAAATCAGATGGATGTAATTTTGAAAATTTAGGCTCTTGTTTTAATATCTTTAAAACATCATCCCATTCGGCAGGTAAAGCATCTGCAAGCTTTGATATCTTTTCAGTATCTGTCAGTTTTATTCCAAACAATTTTAACTTGTCCATCAAGTAATCAGATCTCCTTTCCATCTCTTTCACGGTCTCATCCTTTTGACATGCAAACTTTTCAAGTCTAAGAATCCAAATCTTCTTATCATCTTGTTCATATATGCTCATTTGATACCAACCATATCTATTTAACCTTTCAATAAACTCATTCTCCTTTTCATCAAACATCATTTCCATTTTTCTAACAATCCCACCAAATCTTTGTTATTCACAAAAGCGAAACGCCAAAGTGACAGAAAAACGGAACCTCAGTTGTCACTAAAAGCGGATCAACAATGAGCAGAACTAATATGTTCACTTAAGCGAACCTCTTGAGCGAACCTACAACAATCAAGTTCCTAAAAGCGAACCTCTCAAACAAAACTACTCCTTATCACTTGAAGCGAACCTCACAAGCGGACCTCCGAATTGTCACTTGAAGCGAACCTAACAAGCGAACCACAAATAAATGTCACTACAAGCGGACCACTTGAGCGGATCTAAGTGTAATTTGGAGCGGATCTACTGAAAAGATGTCTGAATAAGGGAACTTGAATGGTCTTAAAAGCAGACTTGAATGATTTTTGAGCGGATCTACTCCAAAAATGTCCAAATAAGCGGATCTCCTCAATGTCCGAATAAGCTAACCTACTCAACGTCCGAATAAGCTGACCTACTCAACGTCCGAATAAGCTGACCTACTTAACGTCCGAATAAGCTGACCTACTCAATGTCCGAATAAGCTGATCTACTCAATGTCCGAATAAGCTGATCTCCTCAATGTCCGAATAAGCGGACCTGCTGATGTTCAAATAAGCGGACCTGCTGATGTTCACATAAGCGGACCTGCTGATGTTCAAATAAGCGGACCTGCTGATGTTCACATAAGCGGACCTGCTGATGTTCAAATAAGCGGACCTGCTGATGTTCACATAAGTGGACCTGTTGATGTTCACATAAGCGGACCTGCTGATGTTCAAATAAGCGGACCTACTCAAATATGTTCCTAAAAACGGACCTAATCAAGCGAACCTATGAAGTGTCCGTATAAGCGGACCTAAATCCGAAGGTCATTTGATCCATTTTTAGTCCGTATTTTGGTCCGAAACTTTCCAGGGTTTGTCTATGATCAATTGCGCATAATCCGTGAAACTTTGAGCGAATTCCGACCGGTAAAACTTGATCTGATGATGAAAGAAGGTGTAGAAATCAGAATTTTTGAGCGAAAACGAACTAAACAGTAAGAACTCTTCCTCCTGAGCTCTGATACCACTTGTAGGAACGTTATACGACCTGACGAGTCGATCAGAAGAGTGCTCAGACTGAATCAGAGGCGGAATTCATTGATTCAGTCTTTGTTTAGCTTGATTTCACTAATTAACGTCTCTTTTATTGATCTCTTAACAATATACAAGCTCTGGAGACAAATTGGCAGGGCTTCGCCGTAACACACAATCTACTTCTCTTCTAGATCCGCTTGAATGACCTACCTATATATAGGAGACATAGGTTCGCTTATATGAACATGTACGTATAAGCGGACCTGTATAAGCGGACCTGATCAGATAGGTTCGCTTATATGGACATGACACAAAAGCGGACCTAACCAAATAGGTTCCCATATATGGACATGACACAAAAGCGGACCTATACTCTAATTACTTACATTTTCATATGTTCTCGTACAATAAGCCCTAACCTAAGACTTGAACTAAGATGTAGTCGACAGACAACTGCACCAACAGAAGATGATACAACTTCAAGTTCAAGTTCAAGAGAGGATGGATCGGAATGTGAAACATCAAGGGAGGTTGTTGATTCTGATGCAGATAGGTCAACATATGAGAGTGATTCCAGTCAGGTACGTGTCGATGAATCAAAATCTGATAGTTGTGATAGGTGTGAGATGTGTGTTGGATTAAATGTTAAATTGTCTGATTTGCAAAGCATATTTGACGATTTGAAAAGCAAATATGATGTGACATATATCCACAATCAACATTTGATCGTGGATCTTTCAAAATGCACAGAGGCCAACATGTTTCGTGAAAATTATGAAAAGGAATTTAAAAAAATAATTGAAACATTAAAAGAAGATAAGACCGAGCTAACGAAAATGGTTTCAAGAAAACAAACTGAAATAAACCTTTACATCAATAGGCTCGAGTTAATGCAAAAAGAGTTTGCCTGTGCTAAGTGTGAAAGTGAGGCGATCCAGCTTAAGCTGAATAGTTATTCAAACTCTAGGTATGTGCTGGATCACATCATTGACATACAGAAAAGAAAAATGATGTCACGTGCATAGGTTATAAGAAATGTCCACCACCTATTAATTAAACACGATTATTCTTCGATGCCTGATGAGGAAAATAAACCTCATTTTGAGCCCTCAGTTTCATTGAACCTTGAGGAATTCACATTTGGGCTAGGTTACAAAAAGGAAGTATCCTTAGATTTGGATGAATCAGCAGATGCGAAAGCGTCAACAGCTGAAGGAAATCAGGATCCTCCCGTCATTGTTGAGGATGCTGATTCATCAGATGATGAATCCGAGGATACTAACTCTGAACAGTCAGAAACGGTAACAAAAGAGGAAAACATACCTCTCGAAAATCACATTCTTTGTGATCCACCTGCAAAACCGTTTGTGACTGCTACAGCCAAGTCCGTTGAATCCTCATCTGGATGTTGTGAAAGCGTGAACTTGCTTTACACGTTGATTGGATCTGATAAAATATATTCAGACAAGGATTTCCCTATAAAAAATGTCAATCAATCTTTGATTGATAAAGTTTTCGAAGATTCTACCAGTAAGTTTTTGGGAAAGTCAAGCCCAGGAGTTGTAGTAACTCAGTGTGCTCCTATCCCAAAATCCGAAGTTAGAAAGAAATATGGGAATCAAAAAGTGAAAACACAACACAATCAATGAAAGCAAGGTCACGTACACCAAGGAAAGGGAAAAGGCAAACAAAGCCAAAACAATAAGACGATTCAGAAGGTAAACTTCGTGAAATCCAGAGGGACTGATAAAATTGAAACTTTCGAAAACAAATCCAACACGGATTTTGTTAAACCAAGTAAAATTTTGAAAAGAAACAATCAAAATAATTACACACAACACACAAACCGTTGTGATGTAGGATCAAGTACCTCAAGATCACGAAGTTCATCGTCATGTTCTTACAGTTATGATACTCCGAGGTTTGTTGAGCGGAGATCATGCTTTGAATGCTGTGAGTATGGACACATTGTTAAGAATTGTCCATATCTCACCAAGGGAAAGTCAAAGGTTGACCCCCCCCCCCCCGTAATAACAGGTACCATAAAAGATCTGTTTCACCAAAACAGGACCCTCGTCTTGTTAAACAAAAAGAAGTGAAACAGATAAAGAAACAACGGAAAAACGTTGAAAAGGTTTTGAAACCAGAGGTTATCCAAACACAGTCTGTTAAGTTAGAAATTAAAAATGAAAAACAAAAACAGATTTGGAAACCAAAACCAGTAAGTGTTTCAGGGGGATCTACATCAATTCCAAATCATCGGGAAATGGATGTCACAATTCTCGATGATGACGGACGACCCAAGTCTGTGAAGGCTTGGGTCCCTCTCTCCAACTAATCTCTGAATGAGTGTGCAGGATGTTCCAGGAGGAACTATTGATAGTCTTAGGATTGTTGATAGTGGAGCGTCCATGCACAAGATCGGCGACATAAGGCTCCAAAATATTGTTACATCTTGGAGAATATTGTTGCCATTGATGGAGAGAAAAGAAAAGGGAAAGAAGACAAAAATGTATGATTCAAGAATGATGATGAAAGAATTTGACCATTTTGACAAAATGAAGATCATTCTAAAGTTTGGTTGTCAGAGGTCTATGATCTTGTTGCTGTTAAGAGATTTCTCAGTAGCTACAAAATCGACTTTGAAGTCCACATCGGGTGGATATCCAGGTTGGGAGAGCACTCAGGTTCCTGGCAATGCACGAAGCAGTTGCAGGATACGGTTTTAAATTTCTAATCTCTCCTATACTTGTCGATATTTAAGCTACTTTATGAATTATTATCCTCTCATACAACACTCTTTGACCTGACACGTTGAAATCGAATATCACTTCACACGTGATTGTTTTTAATATGAAACTCATCAATGTTGTTAAGGTCCACACCGATGACCAACGTGCCGACCTTTTTACCAAAGCATTTGATAAATCAAGATTTGACTTTTTATTATTGGTAAACGGCATTAAGGTCAAGCAAGAGTAATCCGCATCGGAAAATCGTTTTTGTAAATATCTTTGTGTTTTTTAAAATTATTTTAAGTTTGTTGATTTTAGGGGGAGTAAATCCAAAATTTGAAAATTCAAAAACATTTAAAAATTTTTCAAAACTAAAAAACAATAGAAAAACAAAAATGAGTTTCCTGGCGAGCAAAAGAGAAAATGATAGTACATCAGTGGTCTGTCTAAACCTCTTTAAACTGAAATGCAAAATGAAAAATGTTAAGCAGCTCTATATAAGATGTATCAGTAGGCTCACAATCATCTTAAAGTGTGCAGGGTGATATAAACTTAAATCGACTGAATACCAGGTGGGAACCGCTCATTGGCATATGGTCTGAGTACCGAAATTTCGTTTGAGATATAGCCGAGGTTTTGAGATATGTGGTCTATATGTTGTTTATCATCTGGGTATCATGGTTGTTTCTTTTACCGAAACAAAACGGAGACGAAGTGATCAACAATCACATGTCCACAAAATAAGTGATAATATATCACATTTATCCGGGAGTCAAGTTCGTCTCTTTGCTGCACGAAAGTACTGACCTGTTCACGGACTTGCTCTTGTGCCCTTCATGCATCTGAAAATCAAGTTCCTCATCAATAAGTGATTCTATCACATAGGGCTTGTTTTCATCAAAATAAGTGAGTTTCTCACATTTTCATATACGGTGAAACAGATGATAAATGGTATACTCACCGGTAAGATGAACTCTCGTGCATACCTTGATACAGGAATGTGTCGTGATGTGGATGAACACCGGTCAGTAAGTATAAATCATACCTTAACGTATCCCCTCGCCATGATTACATATGATAAGTTGAGCTTATGTGGATAACAATACCGATAATTGTTATAGGATGCTTATCTAAATGTTAACAAAAAGAACAACAAGAGCGTTTTGGCATGACCGTACATTGATATGATTCTCTTACCCTCGAAACTCGCAAAAAGAATGTTTGTATATATTTACTTATTGCGTTCCGTCTTTACATTTGAAAATGAAAAATTCCAAAAAGATTTTAGGTGTATTTTAATATAAACTTTATAAAAGCCAAAAAGATTTTATTTCTGCTTTAGTTTTGATTAACCGATGTTGGAACTCAAGTCTTCGTTACCTGAAATCTGATGAAAACCAAAATGACTGAATCTTCATAAACGGTCAGAGTTTGCAAGTTTTGAAAGTTAATAATCAAAATTGAAAAATCTGTTAACTTTTCAAACTAATTGTCTGACTGTAGTTGAAAACATGGTCACATGTGTGTCATTTCTTTAAATGTTAACTATATTCCAAGCGTTTGTTCTCATTACGTGTTTAGCTTTCTTGCATGTGCAGATGCTAAAGGCGAGGAGAACATGTTCGATGACAAGCTTCGGAATGAAGACACGACGTGAAGGCACTCAAATGATAAAGATGACCGAGTTGTCATTGATCACTCATCAACACCACAAGGATCTAAAGTATTGAAGATCAAAAGATTCACAAGCATAATCAAAAGGGGAGTTTATTGATACACTTCCTAAATGAAAACGGGAGTTTGTTGATACACTTTCTATGAGCAACACGTTAAGCCTTTGAAGATCCTTTCCGAGACAATGAACCATCAAGAGATGGGGAACGAGATTACGAACCTCGCGAGCAGCATCCAAGGGGGAGTTTGTTGATACATATCGTGTGGATACAGCTCGGCTCGGTTCGACTCGGCTACGAAGTGAAGGCCGTAGTCAAGACAACCTCCTGTCTTGACTCGGTATGTTATCTACTTCGTAACGTTCAATGTGATTGCAACTGCGTGTGTGCAGTTTGCATACTAGATTACATTTATGTGTTTAGGCTTATGTTGTCTGTTAGTTGTTTGGCCCAACATGTTAAAGCCCAAGCCCAAGTCCATATGGGACGAAATCCCTTGATTTCGTAGAAGTCCCAATGTGCAGAAGACCATAAGTGGCGAAATCCCTTTCTGGTGAAAACCAAATGGGGGGACGAAATCACCAGATCCTTGATTTCGTCCATGTGTTTTCATGGGCCTCTTGTTTTCGTCAACATGTTGGTATATATACCCAGACAACAGACAGAAACACCTAACAAAGTCTGAATAGATTTGAGAGCGAACACTGTAAACACACACACACTGAGAGTTTATGAGAGCATCTTGTAAACATTGATTTGTAACCGTTTCATACGCATTAATACAATGGAGTGTTAATAGTTGAATTTTTGTGTCTTACGTGTTCGTAACTTGGTTTAACTTACCCGTTTGGATTCCGCACTTTCGGGTTTGTCGAAAAACAGGGAATAGAGGTTACTCGATCCTCCGGGTGGACCTACAAGGTTTAATCTTGATCCTCCAAGTGGACCTACAAGTGGTATCAGAGCTTTGGCTCTCTTCCTTGTTTAAAACCAAGCAAAACCTTGTGTTTGAGCAAGTTGTGAAGTTTCTGGAAAGTTGTCTTTGAGTATGAAAACAAGAAAAAAAGTCAAGTTTTTCTGTAAAAGGTGTTTAAAACTTGGTGAAAACTTGTTGTTTGGAGAAATTTTTTACAAAACACATGTAGACATGTTAGGACTGGGTTTTTCTTAAAAATTTCTTTCAAAATTTTGTGTTCGTCAAACTTTCCGGCAAGTTGGTTAACCGGAAAAGTCACCGATTTTCTGGTTGGTAAGGATAAGGTTCAAAAGATTTGCTGAAAAAGATAAGATTGTGTATGTTTGTTTTTAACTAATTCAAGATATCCTGCTACCACCTTTCTTCAAATCAGAAAAAGCAAGTTACTGTAAAAGAGGAATCTCACCAACCACTACTCTATGAAAACTGTGTACACGAACAATCTATTAGACGAAAAGTGATACTGGACGAAGACTCAATCTTCGTGGGCCTTTGAGTCTTCGTGGATCCTTCAATCTTCGTGGGTCCATGTGATTCAACGAAGAGTAAATTTTCGTTGACTTTTATTGTTCGTGGCATCCTAGTCTTTGTAACCAGTCAAGGCTTCGTGACAAGGCTTTGTGGACACAAGACAACAAGTCAACAAACATTAAGTCTTCGTAGTCTTATCGTAGTCCATATAGTCTTCGTTGTGAACCAAGTCTTCATATGGTCCATTTCAAGTCTTCGTAGGCACCTAAGTCTTCATGGGCCCTCAAGTGTTCGTATAATATAGTCTTCGTTGACATTAATCTTTTAGTGGAAATCATTTTTCAAAATGGACCTACCATTAATCTTCGTGGTAGGTACTTTTCGTTGACCTTTGGGATTATGTAATGTTAGACCTTTATTCATTTACAATCCTTCGTTGGGCCGTATCAACCATTCTTGGTGGCCCCCATTCTTCGTGGGACCCCTTTTTGTTCAACGAAGAATATCAATTGTTTTGGGTTTGGTTCAAACAAGTCTTCGTAGGTGTCATAAATTGAGAGTCTTCGTGGGTCCTCAAGTGTTCGTAGGAATTGTTCTTAAATAACCAGTCTTCGTAGTCTATTCATTGTTTGTTGTCTGCTAGTCTTCGTGGATTACTAGTCTTCGTTGAACATTGTTTGTGAACATTACAAGTCTTCTGGCACATAGTGTTCGTGGACAAGGACTTGTGACTTTCACAGAAAGCTTTTTACTTTTTCAAAACTTACAAGTTTGTGTTTTAACTTAAATAGTGTTTTATAAAACTTCACAATGAGTTCAAATCGTTGGAGTTGGAGTGAAAACCCAAGTACACCACAAGATCCTTCACAATGGGTGAAAGGATTGAGACCCAAAAAGGAAATCACCGAACATCAATGGGCATGTGTCGTGAATCAAAACAGTAGCATTCAAAATCTTCTCTTAAGCGAGAGTGAAACGGGAAGCAGCAATCGTCCACCAAAATTGAATCACATGAACGATTATCTATCATGGAAAAATCGTTTTCATACGTATGTTCTAGGGCAAAACACCGAATTGTGGACATGCTTTATCACACCGTACAATGAATCTCTCTCGAAGAAGGTTCCAATGCACAAGCTTTGGCGGGATTGAGCGAAAATGATAAAAAGGCTTACGATCTCGAGAAGAAAGCATTTGCTATCCTTACGCAAGCACTTCATAAGGATATCTATCATCAATTTGCGTATTGTACAAGTACAAAGAACTTGTGGGACGTCTTGGAAGCGAGAGGAGAAGGAAATGCTGCAACGAGAAAGATTCGTCATGATTTGTTGAAGAAGGAGTTCGAAGAATTTCGGTTCATGGGAAATGAAACACTCTATGAGATGGTTACTCGGTATTATCACTTGATTAGTGAAATGCACTCATACAAGGTTCAGGCTACACAGCAAGAAATGGTTATGCGTTTTGCTGAGGCTTTGCCACCTAAGTGGAGTCAGTTCATCGACTTGTTGAAACATACTAGTGTTTTGGATACGGTTAGCATTTATGAATTCGTCCAAAAGCTCGAGAACAAGGATGAAGAAGAAATTCGAAAGGCTAAACGACTTCCAGTTCCACAAAATCCCTAAATATACTATGGAGGTATTAATATGGGGGTTAGTACCAGTCAACAACAACCGAAGCTTTAAACCGCATTTGTATCAAATACAAATCCTTATGGTCTACAACTACCTTGTCAACTATCTCCTCAACAACAACCTTCTTCATTCACAAAACCCTACAACTACCTTGTTAACCACCTCCTCAACAACAACCCTCTTCATTCACACAATCTACCCTACAACTACCTTGTCAACCATCTCCTCAACAAGCATTTTATGGGAACAACAACACTCAATCTTCAAACCCCAAAACTGTCAGATTCGATACCTCAAACTTCACCAAAGTAAGTGTGGAAGGTGCTCGGGAACATATAGAGCTTTTAAACACAATGGTGAGTGCCTATTGTGGATTAGTCGCTGGAATTTGACAGATGAAGACTATCAGCAAATAGACAGGGAGGAAATGGAATTGATGGATATTAAGTGGGCGTTTGCAAGTGCAGTGAGAAGAGCTAAGGACAACATGAGGAGAATGGGTAGAACAAGTTTGGAAAGCATGAGGGATACTAAGTATGGTTTTGATAAGGATGCAGTTACGTGCTTCAATTGTGGGGAGAAGGGCCATTTCAAATGGGAATGCACTCGACCGAGCAGACAAGGAAATCAAAATCCTTTCAGAAACCACTCAAGGTCATCAAATGCCAATCAAGTGTGCCAATCAAGTTAGCAATGAAAGGGGCATTGTAGCAGTTAACAATCCGGGTAACTCAAACCAGTCGGGGCCTTCCAATTCAAACAGGGCCTTAGTAGTTTATGCAGATGAAGAATGTGACTGGCCAGTTCAACTGGGTAATCAGGGAACAGAAGGAAATGGGGGAACTGCTTGTTATGCTAAGATCATCAAGTATATCAAGCCTGTTCACAGTGAGGAGTTCTCTGAGGATGATGACAGTTCTGGTTACAGTGGTAACTCAGATGAGGAAAGCTCCAATGCGGGTAGTTATGGTTCAGAATCGGAAGTAAAGGAAACTCTTGATGCTGAGGTTGACAGTCTGCTTAAGGAAGCTGAGGAACTGAAAGAAGCAGAAGAACATAAAAGGAAGAAATTTGTGTTGGTAAGGAGAGCTGAAGTCGCCTCCAAGGAAATGGAAAAGTTCTTCACTGAGGATGGATCTTTCTCTTATCATACTGACTTTATGGTAACTGCTGCAGCTTCGACTAGTAAGGTAAACACCAAAACTTCTAGTGTGTGCAATGATTGTGTAGAATTGAAACGTAAGCTAGAAGTAGTAACTAGTCACAATCAGGGTTTGGTAGCTGACCTTTCGAAATGCAAGGATGTAAACATGGCTTTAACTCACAATGAAAAAGATTTCAAATCTGTTATTGAAACGCTTAAGAAAAGTGTGTCTGAATTAACAAAAACACTATTGAACAAGCAAACATATATTAATAATTGTGTTAATATCATTGAGGAATTAAAGAAAGAGCTAGCCATTGCCAAATGCGAGGATGATGCGATCAAGCTCAAATTGGAGAGTTATTCTAACTCCCGATATGTGCTTGATCGTATCATCGAGGTTCAGAAGAAGCTGAAAGGGGATGTTAAGTGCATTGGGTATAAGTCGTGTCCACTTCCGTTGAGACACAATTATACCAAGATGCCTGATGAGGAGGAAATGCCACGGTTTGAACCATCTGTACCTCTTAATCCCGAAGAGTTTGTAGCAGGTTTAGGGTTCAAACTGGATGATTCATCAAAGGAATCAGAAAAGACAGAAAATGTGTCTTGTGATGTGGAACAAAGTCCTCCAATAATTGAGGATTGTGTTTCATCAGATGATGAATCTGATGAATCAGATGAATCAGATTCGAGTTATGAGGATCAATCTCTTGATAAGAAGAAAGGAGTAGAAATTCCAGTTGAGAATCATATCTTGTGTGATCCTCTTACTCCCGTTGCCCCCGTTGTGCAACCAATTGCAAAAAAAGAGATTGATCAGATCAAATCTGTGGATGAATTTATGTCTACGTTTGAGGGCGATAATGTGTTGTATACTTTGATTGGTGATGATAAAATTTACTCAAACATGGATTTCCCAATTAAAAATGTTAATCCATCAATGATTGAACGTGTTTTGGAAGATTCTACTAGTAAGTTTTTGGGTAACGCGATCCCGAGAGTTACAGTAACTCAGTGTGATCCTATTCTAAAATCTGAAGTTAGAAAACAATACGGAAATCAAAAATTACCAACTGAGAAACAACCAATCGCCCCTAAAGGTAAACAACAGGAAAAACGAGCTCAACAACCTAAGTTCGAACCAAAAGGAGCTCGAAACAAGAAAAAGGGAAGGGATGTTAAATTTGTCGCCGCAAGCGACTGACAAAATTGAGACTTTTGAAAACAAATCCAATACTGCTTTTGTTCAACAAGTCAAAATTTTGAAACGTAACAGTGATAACAATTACACTCAACATACAAATGGGTGTGATAATGAAGCTAGTACCTCAAGGCCCGCAAGTTCAACATCGGGACATCGATCAAAATCTCCTAAATTTGTTGAAAGGAGAACATGTTTTAAGTGTGGGGAATTTGGGCATATAATCAAAAATTGTACAAACCCACCAAAACCAAAGTTTGTTGGAAAAGCTCCTCCTGAAAAGGATTACCAACGTCGTCCAGTGTCACCTAAACAAGAAAAACGCATTGTTAAGGAACAAGAAGCAAAACAACGACGTAAAAATGTTAAGGTAATCCAAAAGGCTTTAAAACCGGATGTTGTTGAAAAGGGACCAAGTTCATCAAATTCGTCAAAACAAGAAGTGTCTAAATCTGTAAATAACAATCAATCTCGTAAACGACAACAATCTTGGAAACCTAAAACCGGTACAGTTTCAGGGGGAGGCACACCATTTCCAAATCATCAAGAAATATAAATAACATTTCTTGATGATAAGGGTCGACCCAAGACAACTAAGGCTTGGGTCCCCATCTTGAACTGATCGTTTAATGTATTGTGCAGGGCGTTCCAGGAGGAACTGTGAATAGTCATTGGATTGTTGATGATGGAGCATCCCGGCACATGACAGGCGACTTAAGGCTCCTGTATGATGTGAAAAGCATTAGGGGAGGTTATGTTGCCTTTGTTGGCGATAAAGGCAGATACATCACTGGAGAAGGAATGATTTCCCATGGTGTTGTTAGTTTCAAGAAGATAAATTATGTGCGTCAAATTGATCACAATCTTCTTAGTGTTTGGCAAATCTGTGACAAGAAGTTCATGGTACATTTTGATGATACCGGCTGTTATGTGCTGAAACCCGGTTTCAAGATTCCCAAAGAATGGATTCTGTTGATGGCTCCAAGAATTAATGACTTGTATATTCTTGATATGAGCCAAGCTATTACCACGTCTGCACAAGTTACATGTTTTGTCTCAAAGGCCACTGAAAAGGAGTCTATATCTTGGCACAGATGTATGGGTCACATTCACTTGAGGAAGATGAACCATCTGGTGAGAAATAATCATGTGAATGGTGTTCCAGTCAAGAGTTTTCATTTGCAAGACGTCTGTGTATCGTGCCGAAAAGGAAAGCAAACGAAGAAGTCTCATCCAATCAAGAAAGTCAACATGCCTCTTGAACGTCTTCATATGGATCTCTTTGGACCTATGAAGCACAAGACTACCTTTGGAGATGCTTATTGTTTGGTAGTTACTGATGACTATTCAAGATTCTCGTGGGTATTGATGATGGCACACAAAACTGAGACTCCGGGAATCCTTAAAAATCTGCTTACATTACTCGAGAATTTGTACACTTTGAGGGTAAAGCGAATCAGAAGTGACAACGGCACGGAATTCAAGAATCAGGTTATGGACGAGTTTTGTGCTTCTAAGGGAATTCTGCATGAGTACAGTTCTCGTTACACTCCTCAACCAAGTTCTGTGGATCCAACAGCAAATGCGCGACTAAGGTTTTGAATTCCTAACTACTCCTATTTATGTTGATAATTCTACTGCTTTACAGATCACTCGTAATACTGTACATCACTCAAAGACAAAACACATCGAGATAAAGTATCATTTCATACGAGACTGTTATGAAAAGAAACTTATCGATGTTGTGAAAATCCACACCGATGACCAACGTGCCGACCTTTTTACCAAAGCTTTTAACAAATCACGATTTGACTATTTACTAATGGTAAACGGCATTAAGGTCAAGCCAGAGTAAAACCAACATCGAAAAATCATTTTTGTAAATATTTATTTGTGTTTTCTTAATATCTCATACTTTTTGCATTTTAGGAGGAGTAAAAACGAAAATACAAAAACATTGAAAAATTTTAAAAATACAAAAAAAATCGAAAAATTTAAAAGACACAAAAACAATAGAAAAACAAAAATGAGTTTCCTGACGAGAAAAAGAGAAAATGATAGTACATCAGTGGTCTGTCGAAACCTCTTTAAACTTAAAATGAAAAACGATAAGCAACTCTATATAAGATGTATCGGTAGGCTCACAATCATTTTAAAGTGTGCAGGGTGATATAAACCTAAATCGACTGAAGACTGTGTGGGAACCGCTCATTGGCATATGGTCTTGGTACCGAAATTTGGTTTGATAGATTGCCTAGGTTCTTAGATACGTGGTCGTTATGCTATTTATCATCTGGGTATCATGGTTGTTTCTTTTACCGGAAAACAACGGGGACGCAAGTCTAGATCTTCCGTGATACCATACATACGTGTAAATATCATACAAACATGTATATAATACATGATCCATTCGACCTCAATAAGTGATAAACAATCACATGTCCCTATCAATAAGTGATAAAATATCACAGTTAATCCGGGAGTCAAGTTCGTCTCTTTGTCGGTACGATGGTACTAACCTGTTCACGGACTTGCTCCTGTGCCCTCATGCATCGAATATCAAGTTCCCCATCAATAAGTGATTTTATCAATTAGGGCTTGTATTCACCCAAAAATAAGTGAGTATCTCACATCATATACGTTGAAAACAGATGATAAATGGTATATTCACCAGTAAGATGAACTCTCGTGCATACCTTGATACGGGAATGTGTTGTGTGTGGATGAAAACCGATCGGTAAGTATAAATCATGCCTTAACGTATCCCCTAACTGCGAGTACATCTGATAAGTTGAGCTTAAGTGGACAACAATACCGATAATCGTTATAGGATGCTTATCTTAATATTTACTAACTGAACAACAAGAGCGTTTTGGCATGACCGTACACTGATATGATTCTCTTACCCTCGAAACTCGCAAAAAGAATGTCTGTAAATATTTATTTATTGCTTTCAATTTCTGCATCTCAGTATATATTTATTTACTGCTTTCTGTCTTTACTTTTAAAATATTCAAAAATTCCAAAAAGATTTTAGTTGTGTTTTAATATAAACTTTATAAAAACTAAAAAGATTTTATTTCTATTTATTTTTTATTATACGATGTTGGATCTCGAGTCTTAACCACTTGAAGCCTATTTATAAGCCGGAAAACATTTGCACCTTCATAAACGGTCAAAATTTAGCAAGTTTTGAAAGTTAAAATCTAAATTGATCAAATTTTTCAACTTTCAAATTGTTGTCGATCGGTGTTTGTTTGAGAGTTGGTCGCATGTGTGTCGTTGTTTATGTTGACTATATTCCAAGCGGTTGTTCTGATTATGTGTTTAGCTTTCTTGTATGTGCAGATGTGGCACTCAAACCAGCTAAAGGCAAAGAGAATGTGTTAGAAGACAAGCTTTGGAATGAAGACACGACATGGATGCAATCAAAGGATCAAGATGATCGAGTTGCAGCTGACCACTCACTAACATCGAAAGGATCTGAAGTATTGAATATCAAAAGATTCACGAGCATCATTCAAGGGGGAGTTTGTTGATACACTCCCAGTTTGTGACACGTGAAGACATCTGAAGATCCGACAACATGTGAAGATCAAACCATCACGAGCAGCATCCAAGGGGGAGTTTGTTGATGCACTTTGTGGATGCGGCTTGGTTTGGTTCGACTTAGTTCGGTTCGACTCGGTTAGGTTCGGCTAAAGCCCGATGTCACGACATTCCTCCGTCCTGAGCCCCAGAGTTCGACATACGAAGCACGAAGCGCCGCGAGCTAACATCACCATGACATCACAATGATGTCATGATGATGTAATCTTTAATATTGTATGAATATGCAATGAAATTCAAAGAACATTAATTGTGTTGTGCATGTATGAAGTCCACGAAGACTCCAAGTCTTCGTGGCACTACTCATGGTTAGTGGCCTTTGAAGGGTTCGTTGATGATATCCACGAAGACCTCTAGTCTTCGTGGGCTTGGACACTGTTCGTGGCCCAGTAACACACTTCGTAGTGTTACTGGGTATTAGGCCTATATATACAGAGACTTGTTCCATAGTTCAGTTAAGAGTGTCCTGTGAGTTTGTAACACTGTGTGTATGTGTACTGATTCTCTTCACTTAATCAAAGCTTTGTGAATCTTTGGTTACTTTGTGTTTGTTCCTTTTTGCTTTGGTTTGCATACTTACGTGGATTCCGCACTCGTTAGTGTGTTAACAAACAAGGAAGTAGGTTTAATCTTGATCCTCCAAGTCGACCTACATAGCATGCAATTAATATCAAAACACAAAGGATTGAATGTAGCATGCAATTCACAACAAAGGATTGAATAGCCATCTTTGATGTAAAGGCTGCATTAATCACAACTTAAACTTGTCTAAGATATTTAGCAAGTGATTTCTTCGAATATTTCAAACAAGTTAAACACCCAAATTTACGGACGGGTTGTGTAATACTGAACCGGCTAAGATATAAAAATTAAAAGAAATACGTCTCGACATAAATCACAGAAAACATCAAGCGATAGACATTTAAGAGAACTTGGCTTACAGTTTTCTTTTTATCGTCTTAGCATAGTAGCATTTATACTTCGGTTTTGTGTGTCTACTTGAATGTTTATGGAAGAAAATTGCACCTAAAAAAATAGATCAGAACAAATAAATGTGACGTAACTAGTTTTAAATGAATTACTCTAGTGAAAAGTAAACAACAAATAAATGTGCTTAACGATCATAGGGTTCGTATCTAAAACCCTGGGATGACAAATCCTGAAAATTTAAATAAAACAACCATTAACTTAGTTCAATAAATATAAAAGGATTACCTCCTCCTGTCAATATTGCACCACATATATACAAAAATATATGATTTAAGAAAACCTCAATAAACTTTGAGATCGACTATGTCACACCGTGTTCATTTTTGTTTTGCATGTTTCTTCTTCAACATGTTTCAACACCCCATGGTTTGTATCATAACTCCAACATCTCAATGTAACCTTCAAACACCACCCATTACATATAAGCGTACCAAAGTTGAATGTTTCTATATGCATTTACCACTAACAACACATATTGAGTTATAATTCGCATGCAATATCGAACATCACTCCGTCTTTAGATATAATATAACTGACATCGTTGTATAACATGCCGAGCACAATTTGTGTATCTACAATAACTAAGATATTTTCCCACTTGTCTTTCCAATTCTAAAGAAAATGAATTCATCGTCGAAACTTCCATTCAAGACTAATTACTTGTCTTTTCTTCTTGCAGAAACATTCATAGGTTAGAGGCTCATTTGTGCACTTTCACCTCAACGGATAATTTCTTGCAATTAAATTATCATTGATAAAAGGTATTCCTTTCTAAACTTGGTAATCATATGAGATTGGATTATAGATATGGCTTATAAGGAAGTCAAAATTGCTTGTTCTATGAAGATCTACAAGGTTTATCTCATTTATCTATACATACCTGGCATAGTAGGTTTTAAATATCACTTGGTAAATAGCTATTTTCCTGTTCGATCTTTCATGGCGATGGCATGCTAGCTAGCTTACAATAATATTTAGGGTGTTTTGTCTTTTTGTTTTTATGGCGATGGCAACCTGGCTTACAATATAGTATCATCAGTCATTATTCACAGCTAGCTATTCGAAAAATGGTAATAGAAAATGTATTGCATAATGTAGCATTAGATTCATGCTAATCAAGCTAGTTGGGCAGTAAGGGTCGGAGAAGGGCAATCACTCATTCTTAAAACCAGCGTTCTTAAGGCCAAAGAGTCGGCGGAAAAGGGGAGCTATCACATGTATTTCTTTTTTTCTATTTAACTTTGTATATAAAATTTCAATTCTTTAGTAGTTCGATCTATTCCCAATATATTCCTTTATTCCATTACTCGTTATATTCTAGTCAATCCGATTGGTTAAATTGTTGTTCATATTGAAATGAATCGAGATTGATAAGGAGTTGGCTAATGATGCTCGCGCCCAATACACCGGCAACTCCCATCATATGAATGGGTTACTCCCATCATATGAATGGGTTACTCGTTATATTTAGTAGCACCTTTTGCATGCAATACTGTGGTTTAGCATATATTTTTATCATTCCTACTATATATCACAAAATTTGTTTTTATGTAATTTGAGTTAACATTATATTGGTATCATTGCTGAAACAGTTATTCCTTCCGAATGGATAACTTATTTGTGAAATGGTTAAACCTCTAATTTCCCTAAAGTATTGAAACTCTTGTTTTGTGTTATTGACTCCTATCTAAACTCATTTGGGGCCTACATACTCACAATACATATACTTGCAGGATGTTTTATTCACCTTTTTTAACCTAGCTACCTGTGACAACACAATGGCAAAAAACTCATACGCCCGTGATCGATCACAGACAACCAACGCTTGTCTGGGTTGCCTAAGCCCACCATCTCCGATTTTGAGGAAAACTGTAGGTCCCTCGGAGGTTGAGGTCAAACCTAATCCTTGTTATGTTTAACACACTAGCAAGTGCGGAATCCAAGCTAGAATGCAAACCGATAGTTTATATGAGAACACAAGCGACAAAGAGAAAGGTAGACACGCGAGATATCAAAGTTTTCTCTTGTATTTCAGTGGACACGGTTACAGCCCTTTACCCAACTGAAAATGCTCTCTACAAGACAAAGTTCACTCACTTCTCACACTTAATGAAGTGAACACATTACATGGATATATATATCCATCACAGCTCGTCTGGTCGAAGGATCAGATAGACTGATCGAAAGATCATCTATCGATCTGAAACCTACCGAAGGATCACATATACCTCGAAGGATGATATCCTTCGAGGTCCATCTATATCCATCGAAGGTTTATCCTTCTAGCTCATCGAAGGATATAAACAATCCTTCGATGACTCATCCTTCGACACAAACAACTTACAAACAATGTGCTAACTGTTTGGTCAAGTCAAACCAGGAGGATGGTTGACTTGGTCAAACTTACATCGAACACACATATTAACAAACCTAAGACGTAAACCAGACTAACACAAGACATCGTTTGGTATCATGACAAAATACAGACAAAGTACAGACACAAGTGCACCAACAAACTCCCCCTTGGCTGTAGCTTTGTCTTGATTTTCGTGTCTTCAAGTCTTTGACGTCTTTTCAAGTCTTCAATGTCGGAGGATCTTTAAGGTCTTCACGTCTTGAAAGCAGAAAGTGTACCAACAAACTCCCCGTTTCAGGTAGGAAGTGTGTTAACAAACTCCCCCTTAACATAAGCTCCCCCTTGAGTTATGCTCGTGAAATACTTGTTCTTTATGAATTGAGATCCTTGTGGTGTTGATGATGGTCAGCGGCAACTCGATCATCTTCATCACTTGAGTGCCTTCACGTCGTGTCTTCATTCCGAAGCTTGTCATCGACCATGTTCTCCTTGCCTTTAGAATCTGCACATGCAAGAAATCTAAACGCGTAATGAGAACAACTGCCTGGAATATCATAAGCAAACGACACACATGTGACCATTGTTCAATCAAACACCGTCCGACAGTTTGAAAGTTTAACAAATTGTTCAGTTTAAGGTTTTTAACTTTCAAAACTTGCAAATTTCGACCGTTTATGAAGAATCAGTCGTTTCGGTTTTCAATCAGGTTTCAGGTAACGAAGACTCGAGATCCAACATCGAACAATCGAAAATAAGACAGAAATAAAATCTTTTTGGCTTTTATAAAATTTATATTAAAACACACCTGAAATCTTTTTGGTATTTTTGAATATTTCAAATTTAAAGACTGAAAGCAGTAAATAAATATATACAAAGATGTAGAAACTGAAAGCATTAAATAAATATATACAGACATTCTTTTTGCGAGTTTCGAGGGTAAGAGAATCATATCAGTGTACGGTCATGCCAAAACGCTCTTGTTGTTCAATTAGTTAATATTAAGATAAGCATCCTATAACAATTATCGGTATTGTTGTCCACTTAAGCTCAACTTATCAGATGTAATCATGGCGCGGGGATACGTTAAGGTATGATTTATACTTACTGACCGGTGTTCATCCACATCACGACACATTCCCGTATCAAGGTATGCACGAGGGTTCATCTTACCGGTGAGTATACCGATTATCATCTGTTTGACCGTATATGATGTGAGATTCTCACTTATTTTGATTGAAAACAAGCCCTATGTGATAGAATCACTTATTGATGAGGAACTTGATTTTCGATGCATGAAGGCACAGGAGCAAGTCCGTGAACAGGTCAGTACTTTCGTACAGCAAAGAGACGAACTTGACTCCCGGATAGATGTGATATATTATCACTTATTTGTTTGGACATATGATTGTTGATCACTTATTGAGGTCGAATGCAATATGTACACGTATGTATGGTATCATGGAAGATCTAGACTTGCGTCCCCGTTAATTTTCGGAAAAAGATACAACCATGATACCCAGATGATAAGCAGCATAAAGACCGAATATCTCAGAACCTCGGCAATCTCTCAAATGAAATTTCGGTACTAAGACCATATGCTAATGAGTGGTTCCCACCTGGTCTTCAGTCGGATTTAAGTTTATATCACCCTGCACACTTTAAAATGATTGTGAGCCTACCGATACATCTTATATAGAGCTGCTTATCGTTTTTCATTTAAGGTTTAAAGAGGTTTTAGACAGACCACTGATGTACTATCATTTTCTCTTTAGCTCGCCAGGAAACTCATTTTTGTTTTTCTATTGTTTTTGTGTTTTTGAAATTTTTCGATGTTTTTGGATTTTTCAAATTTTTGGATTTACTCCCCCTAAAATCAATAAACTAAGACAAATTTAAAACACAAAGGTATTTACAAAAATGATTTTCCGATGTTGGTTTTACTCTTGCTTGACCTTAATGCCGTTTACCAGTAATAAATAGTCAAATCTTGATTTGTCAAATGCTTTGGTAAAAAGGTCGGCACGTTGGTCATCAGTGTGGACGTAAGCAACATCGATTAGCCTTTTCTCAAAGCAATCACGTATGAAGTGATACTTAATTTCTATGTGCTTAGTCTTTGAATGCTGCACAGGATTTCTAGTGATCTGTAAGGCAGCAGAATTATCAACGTAAATAGGAGTAGTTAGGAATTCAAAACCGTAGTCGCGCATTTGTTGTTGGATCCATAGGACTTGGGAGCAACAACTTGAGGCAGCAATGTATTCAGCTTCGCATGTTGATGTAGCGACGCACGTCTGCTTCTTGCACTGCCATGTGACTAGGCGATTTCCCAAAAACTGACATCCAGCCGTTGTGGATTTGCCGTCGATTTTGCATCCGCCAAAATCAGAATCACTGAATGCGATCAAGTCAAAGTTATTATCCCTAGGGTACCAAAGACCGGTGTCAGGGCAACCCTTCAAATAACGAAAAATCCTTTTTACAGCTGCAAGATGTGAGGCCTTCGGGTTGACTTGATATCTGGCAAGCAGGCACGTTGGGTACATTATATCTGGTCTTGATGCTGTGAGGTACATAAGAGATCCGATCATCGCGCGGTAGAATGAGGGGCTAACATCTTCACCCTTCAAGTCTGGAGTAATTCCGTGATTTTGCGGCAATGGGGTACCAATGGGCGTTGCATCAGACATCTGGAACCGGCTCAAGATGTCACCAACATATTTAGTCTGATGGATGAATATCCCAGACTCGGTTTGTTGTACTTGTAGGCCCAAAAAGAAGGTCATTTCCCCCATAGCACTCATCTCGAATTTATCCTGCGTAATGCGCTCGAAATTCCTACACAAAACATCATTAGTAGAACCAAAAATAATATCATCAACGTATACCTGTACCAGTAGAAGATCTCCATCTTGTTCTTTGATGAAAAGAGTACAATCGATAAGACCTCTGCGAAATCCATTCTCCAGCAGATAATTAGATAAGGTTGCATACCAAGCTCGCGGTGCTTGATGTAGACCATATAGAGCTTTGTTGAGCAACCAAACCCGATCGGGATGGATAGGATCTTCAAAACCTGGAGGCTGTTCGACGTACACCTCTTCTTCCACCACACCATGTAAGAATGCACTTTTCACGTCCATCTGGTATACCTTGAAACCTTTGAATGAGGCATAAGCCAGAAAGATCCGAATTGCTTCTAGACGTGCAACAGGTGCATACACTTCGTTGTAGTCGATCCCTTCTATCTGACGAAAACCTTGAACGACTAGCCTTGCTTTGTTTCGAATAACGACTCCACGGTCATCCTTTTTGCATTTAAACACCCAACGGGTACCAATCTTCTTGTAACCAGCAGGTTTCTCTACGAGTTTCCAGACACCAAGCTTCTGGAATTGTTGCAGTTCTTCCTGCATTGCTTCAACCCAAGAGTTATCTTTCAAAGCTTCTTTCCAAGTTCTTGGCTCTTCCTGTGAGACATAACACGCGAAAGACCAATCGTTTTGTTGACCAGATTCTCTAATCGCCGCATACAAGCCTGCATTGTTGTTGTTTCGCAACATGTTTCTTGTTTGAACGCCACTCTGTACATTTCCGATGATGTTTTGTTGAGGATGGGTATTGTGAATCCTTGTTTCTGGATTATCTTGAACTGGAATATTTGTACCTAGATTGTTGAGATTGAGATCAACAACCAATTCAATGCCCGGAATTGACGAAGAGGATGAAGCAGTAGCTTCAGCTGTTCTAGGGACGTCCACTGGAGGAGTACCCTCTGAAGTACCATGAACTGCTGTTGTTGGAGCTTCTTGATCTGCATCTAGAAATTCATCATCCTCTGAAGATTCGTTCAATTCGGTAGCATCGTGAAAATCCTCATTATCGAGAGCATTATTATTCACTGAAGATGGTTCTTGATTGACAATAATGGGACGAACCAACGGTGAATCTGTTGCATTGTCACTCTCGAAAAACATCCTTGCTGCAGCATTTTCTTCAACTGCTTCAACATTGATCGAATTGAAAAAGTCATCGTACTCAAACATCCAAGGCTGACCAGGATTTCTAACTGGCAAAGTGTGCCTTTGTACTCTGACTTCAGACCATTCCTCGACCCTTTTAGTCTCTAGATTCCAGACTCTTAAGTTCGGGGTGGAATACCCAAGAAAGTATCCTTCAATGGCTCTTGCCCCAAACTTTCCATTAGGATCGATAAGTGTGCACGGAGCTCCAAACGGTTCAAGATATGACAAATCTGGTTTCCGTTTGTTAAGAAGCTCAAAGCAGGTCTTGTTGTGCCTTTTGACTGTAAGGACTCGGTTCAACGTGTAACATGCAGAGGACACAGCTTCAGTCCAGAATGGAATGGGCAACTGCGATTCTACCAACATAGTCCTAGCAGTCTCGATCAATGTGCGGTTCTTACGTTCAGCGACGCCATTCTGTTGAGGAGTATAAGCTGCACTAAATTCGTGAAGAATACCTTTTGAAGTGCAAAACTCCGCCATGGCATAATTTTTAAATTCAGTACCATTGTCGCTACGTATCCGCCTAACCCTGAACTTATATAGGTTCTCAATCTGAATGATCAAGTTTTTGATAATACCGAAGGTTTCGCTCTTGTGTGCCATGAACGCCACCCAAGAAAATCTTGAATAATCATCAGTTATCACGAGGCAATATTGATCATTCCTAACACTTTTGTGCTTGACAGGACCGAACAAATCCATGTGCAAACGTTCAAGAGGAATAGCCACCGTGTTGATTTTCTTTGTAGGGTGTCGCTTCTTCGTTTGTTTTCCTTTCTGGCACGAGACACAGACGTCTTGAAGATGGAAGTTTTTAAGAGGAACACCATTCACTAATTCATTTGACACCAAATGATTCATTTTGCGTAAGTGAATGTGACCCATTCGTCTGTGCCAAGAGATTGAGTCTTTTTCTGTGGCTTTGGAAACAAAACAAGTTGCTTGTGCAGACGTTGTGATAGCTTGGCTCATATCAAGGACATACAGATCGTTTATCCTTGGAGCCGACAAGAGAATCCATTCTTTCGGAATTTTGAAGCCGGGTTTCAGCACATAACATCCATTTGCATCAAAGTGTACTGAGAACTGCTTATCACAGATTTGAGAAACACTAAGAAGATTGTGATCAAGTTGTTGTACGAAGTTGATCTTATCAAAGCTAACAACCCCGTTGGAAATCATTCCTTCACCCGTAATATATCCGCCTTTATCTCCAGCAAAAGCAACATAACCTCCTCTAATAGATTTGACGTCGTAGAGAAGCTTCATGTCGCCTGTCATGTGCCTGGATGCCCCACTATTAACAATCCAATGACTACTGATAGTTCCTCCTGGAACACCCTGCACATGAACTCACATGATTAGTTGGAGATGGGGACCCAAGCCATTGTGGTCTTGGGTCTTCCATTTTCATCAACAACAATAACTTCTATTCTTTGATGATTCATAAATTGTGATGGTCCCTCTGAACTTGTGGTCAATTTAGGTTTCCATGTCTGTTGAGTTTTACCAGTTTGATTGTTTGACAATTTAACTTCGTGATTGTTTGAAGTTTTTGAAAATTTTGAGTTTTCTGGCTTAATTGAAACAGATTGTTTTTGAACCACATCAGTTTTAAGTGCCTTTTCAATCACCTTGACTTGTTGGCGTTTCTGTTTCTTTTCCCTTTCTCTTACAAGTCGGGGATCTTGTTTTACAGAAACAGATCGCTTTTGGTGATTGCGTTCACGGGGATCATCATCCTTTGCTTTCAACTTATGAAGATACGGGCAATTTCGAATGATATGCCCAATTTCACCACATTTAAAACATGATCTTCGTTCAACAAACCCCGAAGTATCATGTGATCGTCTTGCCGATGATGAACTTTGTGATCCCGAGGTACTAGGTTTTGAACTATTTGGTTCATTTCTTTTCATCACAGTTGCTTTCTTGACAAAATCTAAGTTAGATTGGTTTTCAAACTTTTCAATTTTGTCCGTTCCCTTAGATTTCACAAAGTTCACATTCTTGTTCTTCTTTTGATTTGGCTTCTTTTGACTTTGAGCCGGCAATTTTCCTTTTTGTTTGTTATGATTTTGCTGCCTTTTCTCTGTTGGTAATTTCTGATTGCCAAATTGTTTTCTAACTTCAGCCTTTGGGATAGGAGGGCACTGTGTTACCACAACGTGTGATCCTTTCTTACCCAGAAATTTATTTGTCGAATTTTCAAAAACTTTACTGATTAAGGATTGATTTACATTCTTAATCGGAAAATCTTTGTCAGAATAAATTTTATTATCACCAACAAGAGTGTACAGCAAATCCACACTCTCCGACTCTTTTGCAGACAAGGACTCGATTGCAACAGTCTTAGCGGGTTTTGCAGGAGGATCACACAGAATATGATTCTCAAGAGGTATGTCCGCATCAGACTTTGCTGAATCAGTATCATCAGATTCATCATCAGAAGAATCAGCATCCTCAATAACAACTGGAGGATCCTGATTCTGTTCAGCAAAAGACACACATGTATCTGCTGACACATCCGAATCTGATGATACTTCTTTCTTGTATCCGAGTCCTGTTGCAAATTCATTAACATCTAGAGGAACAGATGGTTCAAAGAAAGTTCTATCCTCCTCGTCAGGCATGGCATCATAATTGTGTCTCACAGGTGGTGGACATTTCTTGTAGCCTATGCATGTGACATCCCATTTCTCTTTCTGTACGTCAATGATGTGATCCAACACATAGCTAGAGCTCAAATAACTGTCTAGCTTAAGTTGAATCGCCTCACTTTCAGTTTTGACACAAGCCATTTCCTTTTGCATTACCTCAAGGCGAGTTATATACAAATTAATGTCAGTTTGTTTTCTGGAAACCATTTTTGTTAGCTCGGTTTTATCTTTCTTTAATTTCTCAATTACCGATTTAAACTCCTTTTCATGGTTTTCATAAAACATGTTGGCTTCAGTGCACTTCGAGAGATCCACGGTCAATTTCTGATTGTGGATGAATGTCACATCATATTTCTCTTGCAAAGCCTCGTGTTTGCTTTGCAATTCACACCACTTATCATTCAATGAAACATGTTTGTCTTGCAAGTCAAACAAACTAGCTTGTAAAGCATCATGTTTGCCTTGCAACTCAGACATGTTTGCCTCTAAATCAGCACATTTAACATTTAAACTATCACAGTTATCACAACTAACAGCAATGGGTTCATCGACACATACCTGACTTGATGAACTGTCGACATTAGCCATAAAGGCTGAATGGAGAGAAGACGAAGAATAAGCAGCTTGATCCACCAAAATAGATCTTCTTTCAATTCCTGCTGCAGCTTCTTCCAAAAGCTCATCAATATCTGCATCAACTGACGCACTTGATGTCTCATCCACATGATCATTGCCTGAAGTGGAGGATTCTTCATCTGAACTTCCACTGTAACCGGAGCTGTCTTCATCTTCAGAAGATTCATCACCATTGGTGGAAGATTCTCCACCACTGGCGTGTTTAAGATCCTTGACAACTTCAGCAAAACAAGCTGTTCCATCTGGAGCATCATTTCCCAACTGAATTGACCAATCACAACCTTCATCTACTTGAACCACAAGTGCCTGGTTGGCATTAGATGGTCCTGCTTGACTCTAGTTGTTGACAGGAACCAATGTGCGCTCATTGTTCCTTACTTGGTTCTGATTTGCTCTGTTGCCTTGGCCTTGACCTCTGAAAGGATTTTGGTTTCCATGTTGAGATGGCCTCGTACATTCACGTTTGAAATGACCACGTTCACCACAATTGAAACACTTAACAGCCTGCTTATCAAACCCATACTTGGTGTCTTTCTTGCTTTCCAAGCTGGTTCTGCCAGTTCTTTCCATGAAATCCTTTGCTCGCCTAACAGCACTGGCAAAGGCCCACTTGATGTCCATCATCTCCATCTCCTCTTTATCGATCTGCTGATAGTATTCTTGTGTCAGATTAATGTTACCAATCTGACCTTCCACTAATCCACAGTATGCGCTCACCAAAGTGTTTAGAAGCTCCATATGTTCTTTTGCTACTTCAACACTGACTTTAGAGAAACTTGAGGTGTCGAGCCGTATTGTATTTGGCTTTGATTGCTGACTAGCAGATGATGTGCTTCCATAACATGCTTGCTGTTGAGGAGGAAGTGGATTCCCATATAAATCTGTTGGTCCGGTAGATCGAACAGGTAATGGATTTCCGAACATATCAGTTGCTCTGATAGGTCGTTGGCTTTGCTGTTGTGGTACTGGTTGAGGGACTGGTTCAAGCGGATTTCCATACATGTCTGTTGTTGGAGGAGGATTGCCATACATGTTAGTGCTAGACACAAACGCTGTTTGAATTGGAGCGTGTGAAGAAGGTTTTGTAGAAGTGCTAGAAGTTCCATAATACATTTCAGGATTTTGTGGCACTGGAACTCTTTTTGCCTTGAGAGTTACTTCCTGATTCTTGTTTTCCAGGAGTTGAGCAAAGTCATTGAAGTTTGTTGTAGCTAAAGTGCCATTGTACTTCATGATTTCCAAGAAAGTATTCCATTGAGGTGGCAGTGCATCTGCAAACTTTTTCACTACCTCTGCTGAAGTTGTTACAACCCCAATATTTGCCAATTCAGTCAGCAAATGATTAAATCGACTTGTCAAATCTCCTAAAGATTCATTCTCCATACAAGTAAAACCATCAAACTCTTTCTTTAGCAGGTCTTTTCTCAATTGACGTGTCGCTTCATTTCCTACGCCCCTTATCTTCAATGCGTCCCACAACTTCTTCGTTGTCTTGAAACTGACAAATTGATGATAAATATCTTTGCTTAACGCCTGAGTAAGAATGGCATACGCTTTCTTCTCTAAGTCATAGACCTTCTTCTGATCTTCCGTCAGATCGGCAAACGTAGCAGCAGATGAAGCGGCAACCTCTATTGTTTCATCAAAATCTGTGATGAAACGCAACCACAATTCTGTATTTTGACCAAGGACGTATGTATGAAATCTATCAAACCATCCCGGATATTCACTTAAGTGCATCAACTTTGGAGGCCTATTCAAACTTCCCGTTTCACTCTCGCTTAACAAAATGCTTTGAATACTTGGAGTTTGATTTGATACGAATGCCCATTGACCGGTAGATATAGCATTAGCTTGCGAAGATACAGGTACGGGAGATTCGGCCCATGCAGGGGATAAACTGGTATTTCTATACTTTCCCGAATCCGGAGCCGGAGTACCATAATACATTTCTGTATTTATCGGAATACCCCACATCGAATTCATTTTTGATCAAGAAAAATTGTTACACTAGTTCTCTCGGGTTCTCCTTGTTAACAACCAAACAGCCGAAGGATCCCTGATCGAAAGACGAGAAAAACACAAACTTGTTAAACTTAAACAGACTAGGATCGAAGGATCAATACTTGTTCGAAGGATCAACAGTGTTCGAAAGATCACTGTTGAATTTCGAACAATGATTGTGAAGGATTCTCCAATCGAAAGATCCTTATCTTTCGAACCAGAACTGTAGATCGAAAGATGTATTCTTCGAAAAGATTCCTTGGATCGAAGGATAAGTCACAGACTTCGAAGGATGTTCGAAGGATGATTATCTATCGAACTTCCTTTGATCGAAAGATGATCTTTCGACTTCGAAGGATATCCTTCGATCTGAACTGACACAGTTGACAAAAGTGACAGGTTGGTGAAAAGGTGATGGGTTGGTAGAAATCTTTCGGCAGAAAGTATGGTCAGACCATACTTTTTACCAAAACAAGATTTGAACAAATAAACTATTACTTCTTATCCAGAAAACCGGTCACCGGAGTAAGCCGGAATTTGGCCGGAAATTACCAAACTTCTTAAAAACAAGTTTTTAAGTTACCCAACCCGTCCTTTAACACACCCGGTTAGTTTAGAACACGTTTTTACGTCAAGAAATGCGAGAAAAACCCTAAAAACGGGTGCTAAACCATGTGAGTTTTTGTCCAAACACTCCAAAGTCTTGTATAAACTCGGTTTTTAACAAGGAAAAGAGCCACGGCTCTGATACCACTTGTAGGTCCCTCGGAGGTTGAGGTCAAACCTAATCCTTGTTATGTTTAACACACTAGCAAGTGCGGAATCCAAGCTAGAATGCAAACCGATAGTTTATATGAGAACACAAGCGACAAAGAGAAAGGTAGACACGCGAGATATCAAAGTTTTCTCTTGTATTTCAGTGGACACGGTTACAGCCCTTTACCCAACTGAAAATGCTCTCTACAAGACAAAGTTCACTCACTTCTCACACTTAATGAAGTGAACACATTACATGGATATATATATCCATCACAGCTCGTCTGGTCGAAGGATCAGATAGACTGATCGAAAGATCATCTATCGATCTGAAACCTACCGAAGGATCACATATACCTCGAAGGATGATATCCTTCGAGGTCCATCTATATCCATCGAAGGTTTATCCTTCTAGCTCATCGAAGGATATAAACAATCCTTCGATGACTCATCCTTCGACACAAACAACTTACAAACAATGTGTTAACTGTTTGGTCAAGTCAAACCAGGAGGATGGTTGACTTGGTCAAACTTACATCGAACACACATATTAACAAACCTAAGACGTAAACCAGACTAACACAAGACATCGTTTGGTATCATGACAAAATACAGACAAAGTACAGACACAAGTGCACCAACAAAAACCCGCCACCCAAATGGCCCACTGAATCAGATTTGAACTTGAGACCTGTGGCCCCTGAATCGTCATCCATAAAAAAAATTATATCTGTGGGATTTTTATTCACCTACATAAAGACAATTAGGTGAAAAAATAGGACATGAAAGATTAGATTTGTAAATTAAACAAATGGGAGTAAAGGGAGGGGTAGAATGAAAAAGCATTGGGTTAGAATTGTAAATCTTTCTAGGTTAAAAAGATTATAAAGCCATACTCCTTGTTCTTCGTTTGTCAGATTTAATATATTCCACATATCGACCCGCCGCAGCCGTCAAACTATACAAGATGGCCACTGCTCTAGCGTCTGGGATTGATAAATTCTGGTCTCCTGATATGTCAAATCATCGGTGAGTGGTATTTAATTTTTAAATTCTTATCATCTCTATTCTTCTTAACTTGTTCGGAGCAAGCCTTGTGATCAGAAACTGTTTCTGGTTTTTATTTCAGTCTTTTTTTTTCATGACGTAGAATCGGTATTATCATGCAGGCTGTTGAAGAACGATCGTTGACTGTTCAAAGGATTTCGGAAGACAATCTCGTTTCAGGTAACTGTTAATCGATTAAATGCTGAATTCATTTAACAAAACCTCCTAGATCTATCGCAATTTAAGGGAGTTTTTATATAAATTTTGAGCCGATTTGTGGATCTACAATTTACTATATATTTTTTCGGGGCTTGATTTGTTGTTTTTTCATATCACTCACTGTGTAAGATGAATTTTAACCAAGATAAAAATTTTGATTTTGATCTAATTAATTAGGTAGTATATGATATAATTTGGTATTTTATGAGGTTCAACGTTCGTATTGGGCTTATTGTTTTATGATATCTGAAGGTACTCCAAGTGCCCTAAAACCCTGATGCTTATATGGTGAAGGGTGTTGTGGGGGCTAGCTACAGTGGGTCTTCTACAATTGTGCAGTTCTGGGATGAGTCACGGCCTTAGATGGATAGTATACAAAACCCTAGAACGCATAAGAGCGCCGACTGACGTCTCCAACGATACGTTCTTCTTCAGCAGCTGCCCTCGAGTAATCATTCCTTTTCTCTTCGTTTCATTGGAAAGAGTTGTTGCTTGATTCCATCGGTGTGCTCATAATTCGTATTTTTTTGAAACTCTGTAAGTATATTCATTTCTGTAATATTTTCAAACACGATTTGAGATCCGCTTTCTTGCATCCTTGTATGCAATTTTTTTAACAATGTAATTTTGACAAAGTTCTTAAGTTCATATATTGCTAAATTAATTTGTGGATCAGTATGAATAAGAATATTTGTTGCTGCATTTGGATTGTCGTGTTGTCTGTTATACTCTCTAGGCTCTAGATTCTGATATCTGATGAGCACAGGGATGAAATCTTGTCTTCAATTGCATTCGAGTCGAGATTTTTATTCCCGTTTTCGTTGTTTAATTAAATTTAGATCTACGTGAGTTTACCATTACTTTCATGCCCAACTTTTATACAGAGTTAGTTCCATCTTATAATTCATAGGTAGGGTTAATTTTATTAATATCTCAACTCTTGTGTATTTTTCTTGATAAAGCAATCAACTTCATCCAACCTGAAACCGGACAAAGCATCAAGACAGATGGATAAGAAATTTGTGAAGAATCAGGATTCCAAGAAAGTACCTGTGGGTTCTAAAGGCCAGCCATCAAAAAGGAACAACAGAAAAGGGTAAAACCCTATGCGAATCCCACAAATCACAGAGCCATGTTCTGGTTCTAGACTCCCAACTATATCAATCTGCAGGAAAGCTGCATGTAAAGCTGTGGTTTATGATGTTGACGGCTTCTGCAAGAGATGTTCTGCAAGAGGTATCTACTTCGACCTGGCTTCTTTTGTTTAAAAATGGGTCGGGTCCGGTTGGGTTGAATTGGGTGCACGTTTTATGTCCAAATTGTACTTTTAAAAAAATCATTAGTACATCAATTAAGATTACAATAACCATACTTTTCCAATAATAATAATAATTTGTTTTTTTGAACAAAATGATTTAGGTGACCTGTGCTTCTGCTAGCTAGTTTTTTGTGTTACATGACCCGAATTGACCCTTCAATTCCTATGCATGTTTTATTTTTCCCCTTGTAGAAGGCCCTGTTCCTCAAATTGAAGGAACATCTGAACCAGACACTATACTTAAAGCCCGAGACTCTGGGAAACTGCCACAACTAACTTGGGGTGAAGATCGAAGAGGCTTGGATGATATATCAGGTCCAGAATTGAGTGGGCTTGGTCATAAGGTCAAGCCCAACACTTCAAAAGCTGACGAGTCACCATCTACGTCTAACGGGCTGGACACGAATATCGTCATAGTTCTTGATGTAGATGACGAAGCTGCTCCAAATGATATCCCTAGGGATGAAGCAGATCACCGTGGTGGTGGATCAGAAAACTCGGCCCAACATGGGCCCAATGTGGAAGTGGCAGCTGTTAACTCCCAGGCTGGGGCTAGCTACAGTGGGTCTTCTACAATTGTGCAGTTCTAGGATGAGTCACGGGTTGATTGAGGTAAAATAACAGATGAGTGGGCTTCTGAGAGGGTTTGGTTGATTGGGGTATAAACACTTGGTTGTTTTGTCGTTCATGAGAATCAGATGCGAGAGATATTAGCAACAAAACAAGCCACAGGGGAAGCATCTCATGATTGGGAATCTGGAATTCAGCGTTAATCGACGCCCAGGGACCAATTAAGAAAAACAGGGTCCTCGGTCTTCCTCGAATCCCAGCAAATTCAGTTATCCGGGCCCTCAAAGATAGGAAGCAACGCCAGAGCCAGATGAACCATAGGTCTCAGCCCAGCAGCAATAGAAGTTGGTGGTGGCTGGAGTTGGCGGTTGGTGGTGGTGTTTGATGAAGAAGAAGGTGGGCCCCTTTTAATAATAACATGGGCGTTAAGGATATTTCACAGAAGGTCGTTCTATGGTGAAAAAGTGGTTTTTTGAATCACAATGGTTACGACGAGGTATTTTCTAAGCTTTAGTTGAATAACAAGTACATAATGAATCCTGAAGACTATTAATGAGTTGTGGTTATCTTTACCTTTTAATGATAAATTTCTAAATCTTCGTGGTTTAATGATGAAAAATGTATTGATAATGAAAAGTGTTGATTATCTATTTTCTTTTATGATAGTTTTTTCCTTTTGGTTTACTTTTGTAATGGCATTTTTAGTTTTGTTCATATTATATTTGATAATCATGTTTAAATTTAATTTTACTTTAAAACAAAATATATTTGCAATCTATTAATTATATGGATTATTACATATACGGGGAGGTTTATTTGAGAAGAATCTTTTTGAAAGAAGAAAAAATGAATTAATCTAGACCATATATTTTTTAATCAATGGTTGTGAATCAAGATATCATTTTTATCAACTTTTAATTAATGCTTTAATTACTAAGGGTAGTATAGACATTTTGATGTAGAATATTAATAAATATTTTAAAGAGTTACTCAATTCTTATTAATGCAACCATAAATTTCTCATTCACCATCATTAATGTATTGGCTCCTACACAAATGACAAAATTATTTAAAAATTTTGTGTCCTGCACATATTTTATTATGAGTCGCAAAATTATTTAAAAGTGTTTGAGTCCTACATGTAGGTCCCTCGGAGGTTGAGGTTTAACCTATTCCTTGTTATGTCTAACACACTAGCGAGTGCGGAATCCAAGCTAGCATGCAAACCGAGATAGAACAAGCACAATGATAAACACAACACGCAATATTCAACGATTAACACCACTTGTATTAATGCGTATGAAAGGTTCGGTTACAAGCACAAGGTTTACAGATGTATTCTATAAACTCTCTCTATCTTTCGTGTGTGTTCTCTGAACAGAATGCTCTCACCTTGTCTGAAATGTCTAACTCACGAACTGAACACAACACACGGGTATTTATACCCAATACAGCAGGTCTGGTCGAAGGATCAGGCAGACTGGTCGAACGATCATCTGTCGACCAGAAAGAGCTCGAATGATCCAGATGTACCTCGAAAGATGTGATCTTTCGTGGTCCATCTATCGAAGGTTCATGTTTCGAGCCGATCATCGAAGGATATAGGACAATCCTTCGATGACTTATCCTTCGACCCAGCCATATTACAAACATTATGTTGACTGTTTGGCCAAGTCAAACCAGGAGGATGGTTGACTTGGTCAAGCTTACAGGACTACAAAGACATCGTTTTACATCGTGACCGAATACAGACAAAGTACAGACATAAGTGCACCAACAAACTCCCCCTTGGCTGTAGCTTTGTCTGGCTTTAGCTTTGTCTCGATCTTCATTCTTGTAAGTTCTCGTGTCTTCAAGTCTTTGACTTCTATTCAAGTCTTCAATGTCGGAGGATCTTCAAAGTCTTCACGTCTTGAAAGCAGAAAGTGTATCAACAAACTCCCCGTTTCATGTAGGAAGTGTGTTGACAAACTCCCCCTTTAACATAAGCTCCCCTTTGAGTTATGCTCGTGAAAATCTTTATCTTTATGAAGTGAGATCCTTGTGGTGTTGATGATGGTCAGCGGCAACTCGATCATCTTCATCATTTGAGTGCCTTCACGTCGTGTCTTCATTCCGAAGCTTGTCATCGACCATGTTCTCCTAGCCTTTAGAATCTGCACATGCAAGAAATCTAAACGCGTAATGAGAACAACCGCATGGAATTATCATAAGTAAGCGACACACATGTGACCATTTGTTCAAACAAACACCGTCCGACAGTTTGAAAGTTTAAAGTATTTTATCAATTTCAAATTTTAACTTTCAACACTTTGCAAATTTCGACCGTTTATGAAGATTTAGTCGTTTTCGATTTTCAACCAGGTTTCAGGTAACGAAGACTCGAGCTCCAACATCGTACGATCGAAAATAAAATAGAAATAAAATCTTTTTGGTATTTTGAATTTTTCAAAAGTAAAGACTGAAAGCAGTAAATAAATATATACAAAAATGCAGAAACATGGAAGCATTAAATAAATATTAAGATAAGCATATCAGTGTACGGTCATGTCAAAACACTCTTGTTGTTCAATTAGTTAACATTAAGATAAGCATCCTATAACAATTATCGCTATTGTTGTCCACTTAAGCTCAACTTATCAGATGTAATCATGGCGAGGGGATACGTTAAGGTATGATTTATACTTACCGACCGGTGTTCATCCACATCACGACACATTCCCGTATCAAGGTATGCACGAGGGTTCATCTTACCGGTGAGTATACCGATTATCATCTGTTTGACCGTATATGATGTGAGATTCTCACTTATTTTGATTTGAAAACAAGTCCTTTGTGATAGAATCACTTATTGATGAGGAACTTGATTTTCGATGCATGAGGGCACAGGAGCAAGTCCGTGAACAGGTCAGTACTTTCGTACAGCAGAGAGACGAACTTGACTCCCGGAAAGAATTTGTGATATATTATCACTTATTTGTGAGGACATGTGATTGTTGATCACTTATTGAGGTCGAATGCAATATGTACACGTATGTATGGTATCATGGAAGATCTAGACTTGCGTCCCCGTTATTTTTCGGTAAAAGATACAACCATGATACCCAGATGATAAGCAGCATAAAGACCGAATATCTCAGAACCTCGGCAATCTATCAAACGAAATTTCGGTACTAAGACCATATGCCAATGAATGGTTCCCACCTGGTCTTCAGTCGATTTAAGTTTATATCACCCTGCACACTTTAAAATGATTGTGAGCCTACCGATACATCTTATATAGAGCTGCTTATCGCTTTTCATTTTGCATTTCAGTTTAAAGAGGTTTGGACAGACCACTGATGTACTATCATTTTCTCTTTTGCTCGCCAGGAAACTCATTTTTGTTTTTCTATTGTTTTTGTGTTTTTGAAATTTTTCGATGTTTTTGGATTTTTCAAATTTTTGGATTTTTTTTTTAAATTTTGGATTTACTCCCCCTAAAAACAATAAACTAAGACAAATTTAAAACACAAAGGTATTTACAAAAATGATTTTCCGATGTGGATTACTCTTGCTTGACCTTAATGCCGTTTACCAATAATAAAAAGTCAAATCTTGATTTGTCAAATGCTTTGGTAAAAAGGTCGGCACGTTGGTCATCGGTGTGGACGTAAGCAACATCGATTAGCCTTTTCTCAAAGCAATCACGTATGAAGTGATACTTAATGTCGATGTGCTTAGTCTTTGAATGCTGCACAGGATTTTTAGTGATCTGTAATGCAGCAAAATTATCAACGTAAATAGGAGTAGTTAGGAATTCAAAACCGTAGTCACGCATTTGCTGTTGTATCCACAGGACTTGGGAGCAACAACTTGAGGCAGCAATGTATTCAGCTTCGCATGTTGATGTAGCGACGCACGTCTGCTTCTTGCACTGCCATGTGACTAGGCGATTTCCCAAAAGCTGACATCCAACCGTTGTGGATTTGCCGTCGATTTTGCATCCGCCAAAATCAGAATCACTGAATGCGATCAAGTCAAAGTTATTATCCCTAGGGTACCATAGACCGGTGTCAGGGTAACCCTTCAAATAACGAAAAATCCTTTTTACAGCTGCAAGATGTGAGGCCTTCGGGTTCACTTGATATCTGGCAAGCAGGCACGTTGGGTACATTATATCTGGTCTTGATGCTGTGAGGTACATAAGGGATCCAATCATCGCGCGGTAGTATGAGGGGCTAACATCTTGACCCTTCAAGTCTGGAGTAATTCCGTGATTTTGTGGCAATGGGGTACCAATGGGCGTTGCATCAGACATCTGGAACCGGCTCAAGATGTCACCAACATATTTAGTCTGATGGATGAATATCCCAGACTCTGTTTGTTGTACTTGTAGGCCCAAAAAGAAGGTCATTTCCCCCATAGCACTCATCTCGAATTTATCCTGCATAACACGCTCGAAATCCCTACACAAAACATCATTAGTAGACCCAAATATAATATCATCAACGTATACCTGAACCAGGAGAAGATCTCCATCTTGTTCTTTGATGAAAAGAGTACAGTCGATTAGACCTCTGCGAAATCCATTTTCCAGCAGATAATTAGATAAGGTTGCGTACCAAGCTCGCGGTGCTTGATGAAGACCATAGAGAGCTTTGTTGAGCAACCAAACCCGATCGGGATGGATAGGATCTTCAAAACCTGGAGGCTGTTCGACGTACACCTCTTCTTCCACCACACCATGTAAGAATGCACTTTTGACGTCCATCTGGTATACCTTGAAACCTTTGAATGAGGCATAAGCCAGAAAGATCCGAATTGCTTCTAGACGTGCAACAGGTGCATACACTTCGTTGTAGTCGATTCCTTCAATCTGACGAAAACCTTGAACGACTAGCCTTGCTTTGTTTCGAATAACGATTCCATGGTCATCCCTTTTGCATTTAAACACCCAACGGGTACCAATCTTCTTGTATCCAGCAGGTTTCTCTACGAGTTTCCAGACACCAAGCTTCTGGAATTGTTGCAGTTCTTCCTGCATTGCTTCAACCCATGAGCTATCTTTCAAAGCTTCTTTCCAAGTTCTTGGCTCTTCCTGTGAGACATAACACGCGAAAGACCAATCATTTTGTTGACCAGATTCTCGGATAGTTGCATACAAGCCTGCATTGTTGTTGTTTCGCAACATGTTTCTTGTTTGAACGCCACTTTGTACATTTCCTATGATGTTTTGTTGAGGATGGGTATTATGAATCCTTGTTTCTGGATTATCTTGAACTGGAATATTTGTACCCAGATTGTTGAGATTGAGATCAACAATCAATTCAAGGCCCGGAATTGACGAAGAGGATGATGCAGTAGCTTCAGCTGTTCTAGGGACATCCACTGGAGGTGTACCCTCTGAAATACCATGAACTGCTGTTGGAGCTTCTTGATCTGCATCTAGAAATTCATCATCCTCTGAAGATTCGTTCAATTTGGAAGCATCATGAAAATCCTCATTGTCGAGAGCATTATTGTTCACCGAAGATGGTTCTTGATTGACAATAATGGGACGAACCAACGGAGAATCTGTTGCGTTATCACTCTCGAAAAACATCCTTGCCGCAGCACTTTCTTCAACGGCTTCAACATTGATCGAATTGAAAAAGTCATCGTACTCAAACATCCAAGGCTGACCAGGATTTCTGACTGGTAAAGTGTGCCTTTGTACTCTGACTTCAGACCATTTCTCGACCCTTTTAGTCTCTAGATTCCAGACTCTTAAGTTCGGGGTGGAATACCCAAGAAAGTATCCCTCAATTGCCCTTGCCCCAAACTTTCCATTAGGATCGATTATTGTGCACGGAGCTCCAAACGGTTCAAGATATGACAAATCTGGTTTCCGTTTGTTGATAAGCTCAAAGCAGGTCTTGTTGTGCCTTTTGACTGTAAGGACTCGGTTCAACGTATAACATGCAGAGGACACAGCTTCAGTCCAGAATGGAATGGGTAGCTGCGACTCTACCAACATAGTCCTAGCAGTCTCGATCAATGTGCGGTTCTTACGTTCAGCGACGCCATTCTGTTGAGGAGTATAAGCTGCACTAAATTCGTGAAGGATACCTTTTGAAGTGCAAAACTCCGCCATGGCATGATTTTTGAATTCGGTACCATTGTCGCTACGTATCCGCCTAACCTTCAAGTTGTAAAGATTCTCAATCTGAATGATCAAGTTTTTGATAATACCGAAGGTTTCACTCTTATGTGCCATGAACGCCACCCAAGAAAATCTTGAATAATCATCAGTTATCACGAGGCAATATTGATCATTCCTAATGCTTTTGTGCTTGACAGGACCGAACAAATCCATGTGCAAACGTTCAAGAGGAACAGCCACCGTGTTGACTTTCTTTGTAGGGTGTCGCTTCTTCGTTTGTTTTCCTTTCTGGCACGAGACACAGACGTCTTGAAGATGGAAATTTTTAAGAGGAACACCATTCACCAATTCATTTGATACCAAATGATTCATTTTGCGTAAGTGAATGTGACCCATTCGTCTGTGCCAAGAGATTGTGTCTTTTTCTGTGGCTTTGGAAACGAAACAAGTTGCTTGTGCAGACGTTGTGATAGCTTGGCTCATATCAAGGACATACAAATCATTTATCCTTGGAGCCGACAAGAGAATCCATTCTTTTGGAATTTTGAAGCCGGGTTTCAGCACATAACATCCATTAGCATCAAAGTGTACTGAGAACTGCTTGTCACAAATTTGAGAAACACTAAGAAGATTGTGATCAAGTTGTTGCACAAAGTTTATCTTATCAAAGCTAACAACCCCGTTGGAAATCATTCCTTCACCCGTTATATATCCGCCCTTATCTCCAGCAAAAGCAACATAACCTCCTCTAATAGATTTGACGTCGTAGAGAAGCTTCATGTCGCCTGTCATGTGCCTGGATGCCCCACTATCAACAATCCAATGACTACTGATAGTTCCTCCTGAAACACCCTGCACATGAACTCACATAATTAGTTGGAGATGGGGACCCAAGCCATTGTCGTCTTGGGTCTTCCATTTTCATCAATGACAATAACCTCTATTCTTTGATGATTTGAAAATTGTGATGGTCCCCCTGATTCTTTAACCGTTTTTGGTTTCCAGGTCTGTTTTGTTATACCAGTGTTATTCTTTAAAATTTTAACTTCATGGTTGTCAGAAGTTTTTGAATTTCCTGGTTTGACAGAAACAGGTGGTTTGTTAACCGCATCAGTTTTAATTGCTTTTTCAATTTTCTTCACCTGTTGGCGTTTCTGTTTCTTTTCCCTTTCTTTTACAAGGCGGGGATCTTGTTTTACAGAAACAGATCGCTTTTGGCGATTGTGTTCACGGGGATCATCAACTATGCCTTTTTGTTTATGAAGATACGGGCAATTTCGAACAATATGCCCGATTGTTCCACATTCAAAACATGATCTTCGTTCAACAAACCCCGAAGTATCATGTGGTCGTCTTGCCGATGATGAACTTTGTGATCCCGAGGTACTAGGTTTTGAACAACTTGGTTCATTCCTTTTCATCACAGTTGCTTTCTGGACAAAATCTAAGTTAGATTGATTTGCAAACTTTTCAATTTTGTCCGTTCCTTTCGACTTCACAAAGTTCACATTCTTCTTTTTCTTCTGATTCGGCTTCCTTTGATTTTGAGTCGGTGCATTACCTTTGGGTTTGGTATGATTTTGCTGTTTTTCCACTGTTGGTAATTTCTTGTTCCAAAATTGTTTTCTAACTTCAGCCTTTGGAATAGGAGGACACTGTGTGACTGTAACATGTGGTCCTGACTTTCCCAAAAACTTACTTGTAGAATTTTCAAAGACTTTACTGATTAAAGATTGATTAACATTTTTAATAGGAAAATCTTTGTCTGAATAAATTTTATCATTACCAACAAGTGTGTACAGCAAGTCCACACTCTCCGACTCTTTTGCAGATGTGGACTCGGTTGGAACAGTCTTAGCAGGTTTTGTGGGAGGATCACATAGGATATGATTCTCAAGAGGTATGTCCTCTTCTTTGATTACTGCATCAGACTTTTCCGAATCAGTATCATCAGACTCATCATCAGAAGAATTAGTATCCTCAATCACAACTGGAGGATCCTGATTCTGTTCAGCAGTTACAAATGTATCTGCTGACCCATCTGAATCTGACGATACTTCTTTCTTGTATCCGAGCCCTGCTGCAAATTCCTCAACGTCCAAAGGAACAGATGGCTCAAAGTGAGTCCTATACTCTTCATCAGGCAGGGCATCAAAATTGTTTCTCACAGGTGGTGGACATTTCTTATAGCCTATGCATGTGACATCCCGTTTTTCTTTCTGAACATCAATGATGTGATCCAACACATAGCTAGAGCTCAAATAACTGTCTAACTTAAGTCGGATCGCTTCACTTTCAGTTTTAACACAAGCCATCTCTTTTTGCATTACCTCAAGACGAGTTATATACAGGTTAATGTCAGTTTGTTTTCTGGAAACCATTTTTGTCAGCTTTGTTTTATCTTTCTTTAACGTTTCAATCATTGACTTAAATTCCTTTTCATGGTTTACATAAAACATATTGGCTTCAGTGCACTTTGAAAGGTCAACGGTCAATTTCTGATTGTGAATGAATGTCACATCATATTTCTTTTGCAAAGCCTCGTGTTTGCTTTGCAATTCACACCACTTATCATTCACTAAGACATGTTTGTCTTGCAAGTCAAACAAACTAGCTTGTAAAGCATCATGTTTGCCTTGCAACTCAGACATGTTTGCATCCAAATCAGCACATCTAGCATGCAATCTATCACAATTATCACAGCTAACAGAAGTGGGTTCATCGACACATACCTGACTTGATGAACTGTCGACATTCGCCATAAAGGCTGAATGGAGAGAAGACAAAGAATAAGCAGCTTGATCCACCAAAATAGATCTTCTTTGAATTCCTGCTGCAGTTTCTTCCAAGAGTTCATCAATATCTGCATCGATTAACGCCTTTGATGTCTCATCCACATGATCATCGCCTGAGCTCGAGGATTCTTCATCCGAACTTCTGCTGCAACCAGAAGAGTCTTCATCTTCAGAAGAGTCACCACCATTGGCGGAAGATTCTCCACCACTGGTGTGATTAAGATCCTTGACAATCTCAGCAAAACACGCTGTTCCATCCGGATCATCATTTCCCAATTGGATTGACCAATCACAGCCTTCATCTACTTGAACCACAAGTGCCTGGTTGGCATTAGATGGTCCTGCTTGACTCTGGTTGTTGACAGGCACCAATGTGCGAACATTGTTCCTGTTCTGGTTCTGCTGGTTGCCTTGATTTCTGAAGGGATTCTGGTTTCCATGCTGAGATGGTCTAGTACATTCCCTTTTAAAGTGACCCCGTTCACCACAATTGAAGCACTTAACAACCTGTTTATCAAACCCATACTTGGTGTCTTTCTTGCTCTCCAAGCTGGTTCTGCCTGTTCTTTCCATGAAATCCTTTGCTCGCCTAACTGCACTAGCAAAGGCCCACTTGATATCCATCATCTCCATCTCCTCTTTATCTATCTGCTGATAGTCTTCTTGTGTCAGATTAATGTTCCCAATCTGACCTTCTACTAATCCACAGTATGCGCTCACCACAGTGTTTAGCAGCTCCATGTGTTCCTTTGCTACTTCCACACTGACTTTAGAAAAGCTTGAGGTGTCGAGCCGTACTGTATTTGGCTTTGATTGTTGACCAGCAGATGATGTGCTTCCATAACACGCTTGCTGTTGAGGAGGAAGTGGATTCCCGAACATATCAGTTGTTCTGATTTGCTGTTGCTGTTGTGGTGCTGGTTGAGGAGCTGGATTGAGCGGATTTCCAAACATATCTGTTGTTGGAGGAGGAGTGCCATACAAGCTCGTGCTAGACACAAAAGCTGTTTGAATTGGAGCGTGTGAAGAAGGTTTTGTAGAAGTGCTAGAAGCTCCATAATAAATTTCAGGATTTTGTGGCACTGCAACTCTTTTTGCCTTGAGAGTTTCTTCCTGATTCTTGTTTTCCAGGAATTGAGCAAAATCACTGAAGCTTGTTGTATCCAAAGTGCCATTGTACTTCATGATTTCTAAGAAATTACTCCATTGAGGTGGAAGTGCGTCTGCAAACTTCTTCACTATCTCTGCTGAAGTTGTCACAACCCCAGTATTTGCCAATTCAGTCAGCAAGTGAGTAAATCGACTTGTCAAATCTCCTAGAGATTCATTCTGCATACACACAAAACCATCAAACTCTTTCTTTAGCAGATCTTTTCTTAATTGGCGTGTTGCTTCATTTCCTATGCCCCTTATCTTCAATGCGTCCCACAACTGCTTCGTTGTCTTGAAACTGACAAATTGATGATAAATGTCTTTGCTTAACGCCTGAGTAAGAATGGCATATGCTTTCTTTTCTAAGTCATAAACCTTCTTCTGATCTTCCGTAAGATCAGCAAATGTAGCAGCAGATGAAGCGGCAACCTCTATCGTTTGATCAAAATCTGTGATGAAGCGCAACCACAGTTCTGTATTTTGACCAAGGACATATGTATGAAATCTGTCAAACCATCCCGGATATTCACTTAAATGCATTAACTTTGGAGGTCTATTCAAACTTCCTGTTTCACTTTCGCTTAGCAAAATACTTTGAACACTTGGAGCTTGATTTGATACGAAAGCCCATTGACCGGTAGATGTAGCATTAGCTTGCGAACCCGAATCCGGAGCTGGAGTACCAAAATACATCTCGGCATTTACCGGAACACCCCACATCGAATTCATTTTTGATCAAGAAAAATAATACCAGCCGAAGGATACCTGTCGAAAGATCTGAGATCGAAAGACAAGAAACACAAACTGTTAAGCATAAACAGACTAAGGATCGAAAGATCAAAGCTTGTTCGAAGGATCAACAGTGTTCGAAAGATCACTGTTGAGTTTCGAACAATTGTTTTCGATAGACTCCCCTATCGAAGGATCCTGGTCTTTCGAAAAAGAACTGTAGACCGAAAGATGAACACGAAAGATTAACACGAAAGATGACTTCGAAAGACTCCCCAATCGAAGGATCCTAGTCTTTCGAAAATGAGCAGGAGACCGAAAGATATATGTTTCGAAAAAATTCCTTGGACCGAAAGATAATGATCTATCGATCCTCCACTGATCGAAAGATGGTCTTTCGAAATGATTCCTTGGTTCGAATGATGATTGATCTATCGAACCTCCACTGATCGAAAGATGGTCTTTCGAGTTCGAAGAATATCTTTCGAACGGTCTGACACAGTTGACAAAGGACGACAGGTTGGTGAAAAAGGTGATGGGTTGGTAGAAACTTTATGCGGAAGATATGGTCAGACCATGCTTTCTGCCAAAACCATGATTTGAAAAAAATATTATAAACTTATCCAGAAAAACCGGTCACCGGAGAAGCCGGAACTTTGGCCGGAAAACACCAAACACCTCAAAAACGAGTTTTTTAAGTTACCCAACCCGACATGCAACACACCCGGTTAATATAGAACACGTTTTAACAACTGGAAAGGCGAGAAAAACAGTAAAAACGAGTTCAAAACCAAGTGAGTTTTTGAGCAAAAACACTCCAAAGTCTTGTAAAAACCCGGTTTTTAACAAGGAAAAGAGCCACGGCTCTGATACCACTTGTAGGTCACTCGGAGGTTGAGGTTTAACCTATTCCTTGTTATGTCTAACACACTAGCGAGTGCGGAATCCAAGCTAGCATGCAAACCGAGATAGAACAAGCACAATGATAAACACAACACGCAATATTCAACGATTAACACCACTTGTATTAATGCGTATGAAAGGTTCGGTTACAAGCACAAGGTTTACAGATGTATTCTATAAACTCTCTCTATCTTTCGTGTGTGTTCTCTGAACAGAATGCTCTCACCTTGTCTGAAATGTCTAACTCACGAACTGAACACAACACACGGGTATTTATACCCAATACAGCAGGTCTGGTCGAAGGATCAGGCAGACTGGTCGAACGATCATCTGTCGACCAGAAAGAGCTCGAATGATCCAGATGTACCTCGAAAGATGTGATCTTTCGTGGTCCATCTATCGAAGGTTCATGTTTCGAGCCGATCATCGAAGGATATAGGACAATCCTTCGATGACTTATCCTTCGACCCAGCCATATTACAAACATTATGTTGACTGTTTGGCCAAGTCAAACCAGGAGGATGGTTGACTTGGTCAAGCTTACAGGACTACAAAGACATCGTTTTACATGGTGACCGAATACAGACAAAGTACAGACATAAGTGCACTAACACTACACATTCTGTATCATACACCAAAATATTGTTTTAATGGTGTAGGAAACGTTGAAAATGTAAGATCATGTGCAGGATTATTTTTATTGTGTAAGGTGCACAACTATTTTATAAGATAGGCTCATTAAATTATTAGAGTTCATTAATTTGAATAACAAAAATAAACAATAGACTCATTAAATGATTTGTTTAACACTACAACAAATGTGAGCAATAGAGGCGACCGTATTAGCGAGGACTTCTAAAAAGTCGCCGCTAAAGGTGTAATCCGCGTCTAGAATAAATGGAGCAGGGGCAGCCGTTGATGAAAGTTAGATCTGACGGCTAGGGTTTTAAATGCAAAATCCATTTTTATAAGCGGGAGAATTTCCCTCCCTTGCCTGTAATTTTCTCCCCCAAATCGATTTCTCTCTCTCTCTTTCCATCCCAAAATTCCCTTCGTTGCTCTCTTCCCGGCCCTAAATCTCCCCCTCCAAAGTTCAGGCGTTAAGGTTTCCGGCGTGAAGGTGGTTTCCAACATGAAAGTGGGTTCCGGCGTGAAGATTTTTTTCCGGCATTATGCCTTTTTCAGACGTGAAGCTTTTTTTCTGGTGTGAAAGTGGTTTGTGGCTTCTTTGCAACAGGTAAATAACCGAATCCTTGTGCTTGCATCCTTTAATTTTAGTGATTTGTTTAAACCCTAGTTTAAACTGATGATGCTTGGAATTCTGCTCATATTAGATTCAACGGAATTTAGTTTTCCTTTTCTCATTGACTGGAATTAATATCTGCACACACATAATGATGATTTAAGGTACTTTAGAAATTAGGATTTTGGGTATTGGGAAATCGATAGTTTGATTGTTAAATAAATTTTGGGGTATAAGTGAACAATGAGGGTGACGATGTGGGTCTTGGGAACGGGGATGCTGGGTAAACAAAAATATATTAATTGTAGATTAATTAAACCAAATGATTTTGGCCAGCAATAAACAATTGAGATGGTTGCTGTGAATGAGGATTTGTCAATTTGTAAAGCAATATTAATAATAAGTTTTATAAAAACTTACAATAAACAGTGGCGGATCCAGGATTTTTTTTCTTATGGGTTCACTTTTTTTCGCTGGTCAATTTTTTCACAATCAGACGTTAAAATTTTCAGTCAGGCCGGATCGGGATAAATATCTTACAACCAAATGTTAAAACTTTTGTGAGGGGAAATTGGGTCATATCTAAATGAGTCATGTGAAAAAGTACACTAAATTTTAGTAAGATGGAAAGAAAGACCTCTCTAATTATATTTTTTGTATACAGTGATCTAAATCTTCTGTTACATCTTTAAGATATATGTTTTACTCTTCAAAGCCCACATCTATATTAAAAGGCATAGACAATGATCTAAATAACTAAGTTTAATAGGTGATTTTTAGGAAGGAAAAAGTTAAAGTAATTTCCTTTTTAACTACAATATATTCCACTAGTAAGAACACAATACGACGCAACACACAATTGCAACTCCAACAAAAAAAAAAAAAAAAACATAAAAATCACATCTGTTAATGTCCAGGTTGAGGACCATTATTGATTCCAAATAGTGCAAAATATAGTGTCTTAAATTAATGTGTATTCATTCTTTTTTGAAATCAAATTCAAGTTTTGAAAAATTAACGTCACTTGTTCAATTTCACACATAATCAAGCCTTCTAAAACTGACTCCTCTAGAGCTCTATCAATGTTATTGCATAGATACTAACCTTCAACAAAACAATCTGTTATGTAGATTTCATCAACATATATAGTAAATTAATCTCAAGGATAATTTGGATGTGTATTTAGGGACGAGCACGGTACCCGTTCGGTACCGAAAGTACCGGTACCAAAAAAATGGGGAAAAGATCCCATGGGGCTAAACTGGAGCCGTATATGTTGTGGAATCGACCGGTGTTTTTACCGTCATGGACAAAGTCGCTGCTCATCTATGGTCAAACTGGCCAACTATGGTCAAACTCGGCTACAGGGTATCTCATGTTCATTTCATTACACATTAATGTTGATTCCATCTATGTTAGTGGTTTTTAGCAAAGGGATTGTTAGTTTGAAATGTTCATGTGCATTTGAAGTTGGTTTAATTACTTTAGCAAATCATTCCGTCGCGAAGCGCTGGTTCATTTACTACTTTTACTCATTTTGGATGGAACGACAGGTATGAATATGCTGCCACAAGCTGGGGAGTTCAATGAGGTAAAACTAAAAGAATGTAGGTATTGAATATGCAAAATAAAGCCTATTGATACTCGCGAAATGCTAACCAGTATCTAGAAGACAAGGTATGTTCTTTTATTTGTTTTTGCATTCACATCAACCGCCACTTATTTTAAATAAATATACTGATGGTTCTTGTTGTTGGCTCATTTCTTCTTTCAGCAGCTCATTTCAGGAGTCAGCTACTGCCACAATATGGTATAAGTTAAATAAGTAGCTAGTTTATATACAAATTCTTGCTGCACATGTTTGTCTAATTACAAATGTCTCCGCTAAAACTCTTATTAATATACACTTATCATGTATCTGCGTTTACGGCTGTATAACGGCTGCGAACGGGCCGTAAACGCAGCGGTTAACTGCTGCGTTTGCAACCCGTTCGCAACCGTTAAATGGTTGCGTTTATGGCCGTATAACGGCTGCGTATGGGCCGTAAACGCAGCGGTTTAACGGTTGCAAACGCAGTGGTTATCCGCTGCGTTTACGGCCGTATAACGGATGCGAACGGGCCGTAAACGCAGCGGTTAACCGCTGCATTTGCAGCCGTTAACCCGCTGTGTTTACGGCCCGTTCGCAGCCGTTAAACGGCTGCGTTTACAGCGGGATTGATTATTCATCTAACTGATATTTTTTCCAAGGTTTAACGTTACCTATTTATTGGATACATCTAACTGATTATTCATATTAATGGTTCTACTATTGATAGTTGTTATGGTTGTCTTAATTTTGATTAGAGTATACCTTGATAATTACACACAAGCCTTAAGGAATTGACATGGTAACATAGTTTTTTTCTTGCAAACATATAGTGTAATCTGTCACTCCTCGATCTTGCACAATAGTTTCCTTTGAAATGGATATGTTTTCAACACAAAAATTTAAGGGTAAAAGAGCGTGAGAACCTATCTCTACTAACACTTTATGGCCGTATAACGGCTGCGTATGGGCTGTAAACGCAGCGGTTTAACGGTTGCAAACGCAGCGGTTATCCGCTGCGTTTACGGCCCGTTCGTAGCCGTTAAACGGCTGCGTTTATGGCCATATGCCATTTAGGGAATTCACGAATGCCATTTGGCTGAAGGCCTGTTCACACCCAACTTTTATCCAATATGTATGAGATTTTTCAATAATATTTTCATTTTCCTTTTTTATATGTTTAATGTTCCTTTCTTGTTTATTGTGTGTTTGTGTAATGTGTGGTGTGGCTTAGTGAAACAACAAAACAGATTGAACAGTTGCTGTAAATGAAAAAGAAACACTTCATAAGATTCTAACTATTTAAAAGTTCAAAATGATGGACATTAAAAGCACTAAAAATGAAATACCATATTCGAGTTCACAATCCATGATCTATTGAAAATGACTAAGTGTCACATACGTTTTACTTGGGTATGGCCTTCTGCGAGTGTCCTTTGACTTGTGAATGCAGCTATATGTTGACCTTTCTTGTACTAAGAAAGCTGGACTATTATGTCTTGGGTTTATAAGAAAAATTAATGTTATTTACCTTTGAAAACATTTAGAAAATTCCTCTTTTTGTCAGTTACGAAGACTTATATATACTTGCAACTCTTCTTTTTGCTAATAATATTGGGTTTGATATGTGTTAATGTAGGAATACGTTTCGACTTTGTTCCAAAGTCCGGCATTCGTAAACCAACTTGAATCCTTTCTTGCATCGAGGGGAAAGCAAGTCGCACCCGACGATGAGTATGATGATGACGACCTAACTTGAATCATTTCTTGCGGCGATGGGAAATTAGTATTATTGTACGGATATTTTAGAATGTTATTTTTCGGATGTTATTGTACGGAAATGTTTTATGCTATTTTAGTATGTAAAGCATTATGTTTGTTTAGTCTGTTTGTGTTGCGTAAAACTTGAAAATTGGCAGGTTTGTTTATAACGGGAAATACTGCAAATGCAGCAAAAAAAAAAAAAAAAAAAAAAGACTTTTAGCGGCGACATATGTCGCCGCTATATTAATTGAAAACTATTAGCGAAGACCTTTTAGCGAAGACACGTGTCGCCGCTAAAAGTCCTAATCATTAGCGGCGACCCAATAGCGGCGAAATGTCGCCGCTAAAGGCCTTTAGCGGCGACATATAGCCCTTTAGCGGCGACCCAATAGCGGCGAAATGTCGCCGCTATTGGTCGACTTTCTTGTAGTGTAAATTACCTTTGTATCCTTTATTCCTTTTATTCTTAATTTTTAATTCTTCTCATTTGAACTCTCCAAATTACATATATCCCCTTATTTAGATCCTTAATTACATATTTACTCAGCCTTAAAATTAAATTACATATTTCCCATCTTATAAGGTTAAGGGCAAAAATGCCCTCATAGTTATTAAAGAAAATGATATTAACATTTTAGATTAATCGCTTATTTTTGGGGTCTTCATTTTATGTTTATGATGTAGGATTGCAGTACACGTATTATTGTTGATGGTATTTATGCTTCTTACGCCATGTTTGACAAAGTATTTATATATATCTCCACATAAGAATAAAAGCATACTTCAAAAGAGCGCAAGAATCGGCAAGGAAATATACCGAGGGGCATTCAAATTTCTAAAGAAAAGATGGGCTATGATGGACAATCCGGCACAAATGTGGGGAAAAGTAAAAAAAATAATAAATGTTATATACACTTGTGTGATTTTGTATAATATAACTCAATAAGAACAAGTGTAAAACGATTTTCCAAAACTATGAAAAAACTATGAAGATGACCTCTAATCGGCATCTCTACTACTAAACGCGTAAGAGAAATGAGCAATTTGCGCTTAATTATATATAATTGTATTTTTTTCTATTAATAGATAAGATTTGTATTTTGTTGAAAAATGTATTTAAATATATAGCGAAATTAGGTAAGCGTTAAACAATTAATATGTCTAGTGAGACCATTACAAACTATATGGAAAATGGAGAGACTAAACACATTACATAGGCTTTGTAGAAGTGATGTGACCCCAACCTAACTATTGTACATGTTTTTGTTAACCTATATAAGAAAAACTAGATAAAAAAGAATGATATTAAATATACTATTGTAGACATGAACAACTAGATTTATTAGAGGAAAGAGAATTATATCATATTGCACTATGTATTGAATCATATTACATTACTAATCACCTTGTATCATATTACATTATATTACATTGTATATTGTACCACTATATAAATTGTAAAAAACTAATTACATATCTTTATCTAATAAACGATTTCAATTAATGTCACGTGTCAGCATCAAATCTCTTCTTTCGATATTAAGAGTGAATTGCTCCGATGGTCCCTGTGATTTTAAGTTTTTTTCACGTTTAGTCCCCATCTTTTGAAAATAGCAGGTATGCTCCCTATGGTTTGTCATTTTGTTACTCGGATAGTCCCTGAGTAGATGTCAGTTATTTTGAAAATAGCAGGTATGCTCCCTATAGTTTGTCATTTTGTTACTCGGATAGTCCCCAGAGTAAATGTTGTGGGACTATCCGAGTAACAAAATGACAAACCATAGAGAGCATACATGCTATTTTCAAAAGGTGGGGACTAAACGTGAAAAAACGTGAAACCACAGGGACCATCCAAGCAATTAACTCCGATATTAATTTTATATGTAAAGTAGGTATGAACCTCTACGGGTTGATTAAATATATTTTCATTTACTAAGTAATAAAAAAGTTACTTCTTTAAAAACCCGTTTATTGTACGAGTTGAATAAACAAGTGTATTACATGCCTTGAATAATTATAATATAATTAGTTAACACACACAGTTGTCAAGTTATTGAGAAAAATCAACTTTGATGTACTATTTAAATAAAATGACATTTTACTTTGTTTTTTAATATATTTATTATTAGGGGTGAGATTAAATAAAAAGTTTATTTTGCCTAAGTATGATGAGAAGGAATCTTAACCATTCATTTTTCAAATCAATGGTTAAGATGAAAGTGTAGAAAAAAGGAGGAGTGCAAGTGTATTTTGGTAAAATTCTATTTATGGACTTTCTCTCTTCACATGCAAGGGACATGTATATTTCACCCTCATTTTTTAAACGTTCATAACTTTTTTATACGATATTATTTTTTCATAAAAATTTTACGGTAAAATCGAGCGTCTTTTTATCTTTAATTTGATTACCATATTGCTATATAAAATATGAAGACTAAAAAACCCACTAAAATATATTAGATTTCTATGTTGTATAACATTTTTGTGATAGATTTTTGTACTATATTTTTGTGCTAAAATTTTGTGCTGAATTTTTTGTCTTAAATTTTTTCTCATTTTTTTGTGCTAGATTTTTTTGTACTACATTTTTTGTGCTATATTTTTTGTACTAGATTTTTTGTGCTAGAATTTTTTGTACTACATTTTTTTTGTTTTATTTTTAAAAAACAAAAGTGGTGACACATGTCATTTTCACTCCTATTTATAAGGACCAAAATGCCCTCTATTCCTACTTATTAGGAGTGCCACATGTCATCATCACAATATTTCTTAGGCTACTTAGGCAAAATCCACTTTTTAGTGTCAATTACATTTTTAAACTCCTTTTCATAATTTTTATGAAACATGTTGGCATCTGTGCATTTCGAAAGATCCACGGTCAAATTTTGATTGTGGATAAATGTCACGTCATACTTGCTTTGCAAATAAGACAATTTAACACCTAAATCAACACAATTATCACATTTATCAGATTTTTGTTCTTTGAAACATACCTGACTTGACGAACCACCAATATTAGCCATAAAGGCTGAATGATGAGAAGAAGAAGAATAATAACCAACTTGATCCATCAAAACTGATCTTCTGTCATTCCCTGCTTTAGCTTCTCCCAACAACTTCTTAACATCTGCATCAATGGTCTCAAGTGACACTTCATCCATACCATCTTCATCTGAAGTTGAGGTTTCCTCATTTGAGCTTCCACTATAACCAGAACTATCATCATCCTCTGAAAATTCTCCACCAAAAGCTTATTGTAGATCCTTGACAACCTCAGCAAAACAAGCTGTTCCACCCTGATCAACGCTACCCAGTTGAATCGACCAGTCACAACCTTCATCAACTTGCACCATCAAGGCACGCTCATTATTCTGGGTTTGATTCTGATTAGGTTGATTGCCTTGATTTCTGAACGGATTCTGGTTCCCATGCTGAGCTGGCTTCGTACATTCCCGTTTGAAATGACCTGGTTCACCACAGTTGAAACACTTGACCGCTTGCTTATCGAACCCATACTTGGTATCTTTCTTGCTTTCCAAGCTGGTTCTACCAGTTCTTTCCATGAAGCCTTTTGCTCGCCTCACTGCACTAGTAAATGCCCACTTGATATCCATTATATCAATTTCATCCTTATCTATTTGCTGATAATCTTCCTGGGTCAAATTCATGTTTCCAATTTGCCCTGCTACTAACCCACAGTATGTGCTCACCAAAGTGTTTAACAGCTCCATATGTTCCTTTGCCACCTCAACACTCACTTTTGAGAAACTTGAAGTGTCTCGCCAAACTGTGCTTGGATTAGTTGACTGACCAGCATTGACTGTTGATGAAGTGTTTCCATAACAAGCTTGTTGTTGACCTTTGTAGCTTGGATCAAGAAATGATGGTACTCCAGTAGACCGAAAGTTTTGCTCTGGGACAACTGGTTGTGGTGTTCCATACATATCGATGCTTGAGACAAAAGCCGTTTGTAGCTAAGCATGTTGAGCAGGCCTTGCAACAGTGCTAGTACGTGCACAATTTCCATAATACATCTCAGTATTTTGTGGCATCAGAACTCTTTTTGCCTTCCCAATTTCTTCTTGATCTTTGTTCTTAAGCAGCTGAATGAAATCATAGATGTTGGTTGTAGCCAAAGTGCCATTATACTTCAAAATCTCTAAGAATCCATTCCATTGAAGTGGCAATGCATCGGCAAACTTGGTAACAACCTCATGTGGAGTTACTATACCCCATAATTATCCAACTCACTAAACAAGTGAAAAAATCGACTTGTCATATCTCCTAGTGACTCATTTTCCATACACATAAATCCGTCGAATTCCTTTTTGAGCAGATCATGTCTCAGTTTGCGTGATGCCGCATTTCCTTGACCTCTCACCTTTAACGCATCCCATAAACGGTTTATCGTTTTAAAGCTCACAAACTGATGATAAATATCCTTGCTTAAAGCTTGAGTTAGAATTGAAAAACGCCTTCTTTTCTAAATCATATGCCTTCTTCTCGTCGTCCGTAAGATCGGCAAATGATGCGGGATTTGAACCAGCTTCATCAAGTGCTTGATCGAAATCCGAAGTAAAACGCAACCACAACTCCGTGTTTTGCCCAAGAATATACATATGTGTTGGTGCAGTTATTGTGTCCGATGCTGTTCGAATAGATTAGATTTATTTTATGCTGATTTTGTAATAGTTAATGAAACGGTCTAACGAACGTGTATAGACCCGCTAGTTTGAAGTGGTCAAACGAGAGGGTTATTCGTTTGACCGTGTGTGTTTGCAAGACAAAGGGGTGTAGCTATAAATAGCAACCCTCTGTCATTGTAAACACTTGAAGTTTTAAGAGGTTTGAGACCTCACAGGGAGAGATCACCACTTGGTCTCTCCCCGGATGTGTACTCCTTTGGTATGGTTCGGTTAGCTTGTTAATCGGGCCGACTTGTATTGTTATGTTACTGAATCTATACAAGTAAGTACTTTTATCCGTCTCTAATCTTCCCGTTTTGAACATAATCACTCACTAATTACGGTTTCGGTCCCGAAACAAGGTCCTACAATTGGTATCAGAGCCATGGTACCCGATTTAGTAAATCTAACCGTTTGCTAAATCACATGTGCTCTAGATCTGTGTTTATTGTGATTTTTGTTCAAGATGTAAAAAATGGGTAAAAGAGGAAAAACCCAGATCTGGACCCGAATGATGGGTCTGTGCTGAAACGGATCACAACCGAGTGTTGGGTTTTATGTTTTACACCTAAATCAACAAGTTTTCATCATCAAATATCACATTCGAAGTGATTTTCCTGAGATCTGGAAACAAATAGTTGTTGTGTTCTTGAAGATGGGTGGCGGTTGTTGAAGAAACACTAGGGTTTCTTCATATCTGCATCGACGAAGACTCCATTGTGACGAAGATTGATTGATGTGGACGGAGCCTACACCTCACGAAGATTGAAGGTTCGTCATGATTCTATACCTGACGAAGAGTGAAGGTTCGTCAATGTTTATACACTCACCAAGATTGAAGAGTTCATCGGCCAAGTTGACTCTTCATGGCCCACATAAGAGTTCTTCAGCCCTTTGAATCTTCGTCGGCCATCTTCAAACACATGAATGTTCGTCGGACATGTTAATAGAAGAGATTAAGATGATGTTCGTCGGACATGAATGTTGGTCGGCCACAACAATATCTGCTGCAGGTTCCCGAAACTCAAGGAGAGATTAATAGAAGAAGACATGATGAAGATGATGTCTTATGTCGGCTGATGTGTAAATCGTAGGAGAGAAAGGGTTTTGGATACTTTTATTGTTCATCGATGGAAGAGGAGGATGTCTGATGTTGTTGTCTGAGGTTAGGATGTCTTATCCACTCAAGTTAGCGGCTGAAGGTTAATTTCTTTTTAGGGTTTTGTTGGATGTCTGTGGGGTATCGCAGAGAAAGAAAGACGGAGAAGTGGACTTTTAAGTGCCTAGATGGGCTTCAGTGTACCAAGATATTTCATTCATTTCTAGTGGGCTTGCTAAATTTGGGCCTGTTTGTGTGAAGATTTCATTTGGGCCTAAGTTTAGAACAAAAGTGGTTCTTATATGGATTGGCCAATTAGCCCCAACCGAATTACCAGGGAACCTTTGGTGAAGTGGGGTCGGGTGTTCGCAAAATTTGTTTGAACCACGCTTCTACATGTAAACGTCAAATTTGTACGGGTTTTGGAGCGCGTGGGATGATGCAGAATGATGAAAATAAAAGATGATGATTTTAAAAAAATGTGGGGTAGTCACGGTTACCAATGCAAATGTCAAAATTTGGTGACTTGACTTCTATGGGCCAAAAACCGAAAAACCAAAAACGGTATGTTCACTTTCGCACCTCAATGTTTATGTTGTTATCGGTTATTCGTAAATGTTCGAAAGCATTTTGTTTATTGTCATATTCTCGCATTTGGAAACCATTGAATGAACCTGGAACGCCAATACTGGTCCTAACGAGTTCGCAAAGTCTTTGGAGGGATACAAGTCGGATCCTACGGGGTGCTAGGGGACTTTCTTTATCAACTAGAATATGCAAAGAAGAAAGCATTTTGTTTATTGTCATAATCTCGCATTTGGTAACGATTGAAAGAACCTGGAATGTCAATACCGGTCCTAACGAGTTCACGAAGTCTTTGGAGGGATACAAGTGGGATCGTACCGGGGTGCTAGGGGACTTTCCTTTTCAACTAGAATATGCAAAGAAGAAAGTCGTTTTCATGATTTTTCGAAAAACCGAGAACTTTCAGTGAAGATTGACGACAGTTCCGCTCAGTGGAGGGAATTGGTGAACATTTGAAGATAAATTCTACTCAGTGGAGAGAATTTGTTCTGTGAAATTGACGACAGTTTCTTTGAAGTGGAGGGAATCTGTTAAGGTTTAGAAATCTTACCAAAGAAATGGGGGGATAAAAATTTTCATATGTTGAATTTCTTTGGTAAATTTCTAAACGCAATCACAGGTGGTAGAGTTTGTGATTTTCTGGTGATACTAAAGGTTCGGCGTGGAATTTTTTGCACAGACACATATTTGAGGATTTTAATTAATTCTCCAGCCAGCGTGAAGGGTTTTGCACGGAAACATACAGGTATCTAAAGTTGACAGTAGTTTCAAAGCGCTGTTCACTGAAGACCTGGGGGAATCTTTATGAAATCTGATAGTTCAAGGCTGAAGACCTGCAGGATTCGGTTTTGGCTTTGATGTTTCTTTGGGATTTTACAGGGATCTGGGGGTAACTCAATTCATTGAGTTTGCAAACGATTTACTTGGTCAAGCTGACATTCTGAGTACTGATCCTGAAGATCCGTAGTGGTTTACTTAGTCAACTTCAAAAAGGCGAGACAATGAGATATAGATGTAGTTCAACTAAGCGTGCTGTTTGGTTGAGCTTGCAAGGGATACACTTGGTCTAGCTGACTTTTTTGAGTGTTTATGCTCAAGATTAAAGTCCATTACTTGGTCGATTCCACAAAGACGGTTTACAGAAGACAGTTCACTAGAAATCTCTACCAATGTAGTATGCTTGAATGAAATAGAGTTCTTACGACAGATCAAGACTTGATGCAATTCTTAAAGAATGGAACCCTTATCAAATGCCGGTTGGAGTATTGGAAGATCAACGGAAGATCGGTCAATTAAGCCTTGTGAGGAAATTGCACAACACCCAACACGGATACGCGTAGTTTAAGGGGGAAATATTATACAAGGAGCGTCAAGATACTACTTACCTGGATCATCGGTCAAGGGGGAATTTGTTAACACAGAGAAGATAAATACTTGACTGAAGATCGATTGCAGTTGCATTTTCAGCATTCGACAGCAACGGACAAGGGGGAATTTGTTGGTGCAGTTTTTGTGTCTGATGTTGTTCGAATAGATTAGATTTATTTTATGCTGATTTTGTAATAGTTAGTGAAACGGTCTAACGAACGTGTATAGACCCGCTCGTTTGAAGTGGTCAAACGAGAGGGTTATTCGTTTGACCGTGTGTGTTTGCAAGACAAAGGGGTGTAGCTATAAATAGCAACCCTTTGTCATTGTAAACACTTGAAGTTTTAAGAGGTTTGAGACCACACAGGGAGAGATCTGCACTTGGTCTGTCCCCGGATGTGTACTCCTTTGGTATGGCTCGGTTAGCTTGTTAATCGGGCCGACTTGTATTGTTATGTTACTGAATCTATACAGGTAAGTACTTTTATCCGTCTCTAATCTTCCCGTTTTGAACATAATCACTCACTAATCACGGTTTCGGTCCCGAAACATGGTCCTACAATATGAAATCTATCATGCCATCCGGGATACTCGTTCATATGCATGAACTTTGGTGGACGATTGTTGCTTCCGGTTTCATTCTCACTCAAAATCAGGCTTTGAATGCTTTGATTTTGATTAGCAACAAACGCCTATTAATTTGCTGTAATTAGACTCGCTTGGGATGGAATTGATGAAGATGAGGGAGTGGGAGACTCAGCCCATGATGGTGATAGGCCGTTTTGCGTATACATATTATCCGTATTAGGGTCGGGTTTCCAACCCCACCAGTCTGAACTCATAGCGGACGAAAAACAACAACTTAACAGGAAACAGTGAACTTTTTGTAAAGCTTCATGAAGAATGTTTTTCTATGAATAAGAGAAAATCCAAGAAGAATGTTTTTCTTTGAATAAGACAAAAGCAAGGTGAAGAATGTTCTTCTTTGTGTTGGTACACTTTATGTGGACGCGATTCGATTCGGTTCGGTTCGACACGGTTAGGTCTGGCTCAAGTCCGACGTCGCGACATTCCTCCGTCGTGCGCCCAGAAATCGACACGCGAAGCACGAAGAGCCGTGAACCGTCCCGCAGACACATCATCCATGACATCACCATGATGATGTCAATGAAAATCATCATAAACCATGCTGACGAACTCTTGTTTTCGTCATTATGTGTGTGTGGCGAAATCCCTGATTTCGTCACACGTGGTTTTCGTCGCATGGGTTTTCGTCATTGGTCAGTATAAATAGCTAAGTTGTTTCACAGTTTAGTTATGAGATTATTGTGAGACTCCACGAGAGCTGAGAGACTTGTGAGAGTTTATTGTACAAGCATTGTGTGTATATGTTTGTAAATGTTCTCATCCATTTAATCGAACTTAATCTTTGGTTACTTGCTGTTGTTATTTATCTACTTTGTTCGGTTTGCACCGTCACGGGGATTCCGCACCCGCGATCGTGTTTGTGATAAACAAGGAATAGGTTTTCATATCGGATCCTCCGAGAAAAACGGACCTACAGGTGGTATCAGAGCTTTGGCTCTTTTCCTTGTTTAAAACCAAACATTGTGATTGTTTGAAACAAGTGTGTTCTAAACTATATTTAGTTTGTGTTCTTAAAAATTCATATTTTCTGGAAATATTTGCTGAAAATCAGTGTTTGAAGTGTTGTTTTGCTATAAGTTTTAGTGAAAACCTTATTATTTTGCATGTCTACATGTTAGCATTTGGTTTTTGTTGAAAGTTTGAAGAAAATTCATGTTCCGAAAATTTGTCCGGTGATATTTTGGCCGGAATCTTCATAAGTATTCATCTGATATTCATACAGTTCATAAGTTGTCTTCAAACTGTTCTTGAGAATTTATATTGTTTGATCTGAATTGTGGTTTAAGTTAAAGTGTTCTGAATATTATATATTTAGTTGACAAATTGTGTACTGTGATGTTGTTATTTGTTGAAAAAGAGATGATGGGTTGGTAACCACAGTGGCAGAAAGCATTGCATGTTTGACAAAAGGAACCCTCTATGTCAGAGGATAAGATTTTTGTGTGAAAATATCTAAAATCAACCTTTGTCAACCTCCTATCTTCGCCACACACACACATCTTCGTCAACCTCATACATCTTCGTCACACTCATATAGAGTTCGTCAACACATTTTATTTTCGTCCAACATCAGTTTTCGTCAAAGAGATTTCGTCAACCTCCTATCTTCGTCATGCATGGTCTTTGTTAAACATAATCTATCTTCATCACCAGTATCTTCGTCAAACATATCCTATCTTCATCATACAACATCTTCGTCAAACATAATCTATCTTCGTCACCAGCATCTTCGTCACAAACATACATAGAGTTCGTTATATAGTGTTCGTCGAGGAGGGTAATGACGAACACTTGAGTGTTCGTCGCACATAGTCTTCGTCGTTTACCATAAACTTCGTCGATCATACTTGTGATTTTTATAAAGAAGCTTTGCAAACATATCTAAACATTCTCTTTTCAAGTGTTTAATCAGGTACACTTGTTCATACATAAAAAATGAGTACAAATCCATTAGATTGGAGCATTAGCACGGTCCCTGATATGTCCTGGGTTAAGTCTTTGATGCCACAAGAAAGAATTTCGGCTAGTCAATGGGCGTGTGTGGCAAATCAAAATCGAAGTATCCAGAATCTACTCATGAGCGAAAGTGAAACGGGTAGCAATAACCGTCCGCCAAAACTCAACCACATGAACGACTATCCATCGTGGAAAGGTCGTTTCCATACGTACATTTTAGGTCAAAACACCGAATTATGGACGTGTTTCACAACAGCATATAACATCGCTCTTGAGGAAGCCGGATCAAATGCTACGACTTTGGCGACCATGGCTGAAAATGACAAGAAGGCGTATGACCTTGAAAAGAAAGCGTTTGCTATCCTTACGCAATCATTGCATAAAGATATCTACCATCAATTCGCTCATTGTACTAGCACCAAAGCCTTGTGGGACATCCTAGTTACAAGAGGAGAAGGAAATGCGGCCACACGGAAGAGGCGTCATGATTTACTAAAGAAGGAGTTTGAAGGGTTTATGTTTGTGCAGACTGAAACACTGAATGAGATGATAACTCGTTTTTATCATTTAATTAGTGAAATGATTTCTTACAAGGTTGTTGTATCTTCGCAGGAAATAGTCGCACGGTTTGCTGATGCTCTACCACCAAAGTGGAGCCCATTCATTGAGTTGTTAAAGCACACAGGTGTATTGGATGCTGTCAGTATCTATGAGTTTGTTCAAAAGCTGGAGAACAAGGATGCAGAAGAAATCAGAAAAGCTAAACTAATTCCTGTTCCTCAAAATCCAGAGATGTACTTTGGAGGGATTGCTCCTGCTGCTAGTACAAGCCAGCAACCAAAGATACAAACAGCTTTTGTGTCAAATGCTTTCGACCCAAATTCCTATTTTGGAGGATTAGTTGCCACACCTCAACCCCAATTTGATATAAATGCCTATCTTCCGAAACCTCAAGTTGCCACACCTCAACCCCAATTTGATATAAATGCCTATCTTCCGAAACCTCAAGTTGCCACACCTCAACCCCAATTTGATCCAACTGCCTATTTTCCTAAACCACCACAAGCCCAACCACAACAAGCCTTCAATGGTAACAAACCTGATACTTCAAATCTTTCCAAAGTCAATGTGGAGACTGCAAGGAAAAACTATGGAACTTCTTAACACCATGGTCAATGCCTAATGCGGACTAGTCGCAAGTCAAATTGGCAACATTAATTTGACAAACGAAGACTATCAGCAGATAGACAGGGACGAAATGGAGTTAATGGATATCAAGTGGGCGTTTGCGAGTGCTGTAAGAAGGGCGAAGGATTATATGAGGAGAACCAGGAAGACTAGCTTGGAAAGCAAGCGGGATACGAAGTACGGTTTTGATAAGGATGCCGTGACATGCTTCAATTGCGGTGAAAAGGGTCACTTCAAACGTGAATGCATGCGACCGAGCAAACAAGGCAACCAAAATCCCTTCCAAAATCAAACAAGTACTTCAAATCAAGCTAACAACAAAAGAGGGATAGTAGCTGATAACAACCAAACAAACCAGTCAGGGCCATCTAATACTAATCGAGCATTAGTGGTACAAGCCGATGAGGGATGTGATTGGTCCGTACAGTTGGGAGGAGGAACTGCATGTTATGCGAAGATCATCAGTCACATCAAGCATGTGCACAATCAGATGATAGTTCGGGATACAGTGGCAGTTCCGATTCAGAATCATATGTGAATGAACGAATGAATTCTGAAGGTGATAGTCTGTTGAATGATGCTGAGGAGGTAAAGTGTCAGAAATATGTCTTGATCAAGAAAGCTGATGCTACATCAGAAGAAATGGAGAAGATTCTCACTGAAGATGGATCTTTCTCTTCTCAGACTGCCTTTATGGCTAATGTCTCAGCTTCTACAAGTCAGGTAAAATCTGAAATTCCTAGCATATGTAGTGATTGTGCTGATATGAAACATTGTGACAAACGCACTGTCAAAGAACAGGATATAAAACTACGACGTAAAAATGTGAAGGTGATCGAAAAGGCTTTAAAACCAGAAACTGTTAAAAGGAAACCAGTTTTGCCGCAACCGTTAAAACCGGAGATTTCTAAATCTGTAAATGATATACAATCCGGTAAACGGAAACAGGCTTGGAAACCGAAAACAGGTGAGGATTCAGGGAGAGGCTTACAATTTAAGGACCTTTAAGAAATTGAAATTACATTTCTTGATTCTCAGGGGCAACCCAAGTCAATGAAGGCTTGGGTCCCCCTCTCCAATTAATCTCTGAGTGAGTGTGCAGGATGTTCCAGGAGGAACTATCGATAGTCATCGGATTGTTGATAGTGGAGTATCCATGCCCAAGATCGGCGACAAAATGAAATTGTTGCCTTTGATGGAAAGAAAAAGAAAAGAAGACAGAATTGTCTGTCGAAAGAAATTGAAAACCTTCGACAAAATGACAATCATACCAAAGTTTGATTGTTAAAGGCTTTGATCGGGTCCCCAGGATAGATTCAATCAAAATGTACGCACCTGCAGCACGTCTGATGTTCAAAATCAACAAGATGAACGTGCATTGTACATTTCTTCACGGTGTGATTGAAGAAAATGTGTTTGTCGAACAAATCAACCGGGTGTGCGGATGCCTTGGCTTGGATTGAACAACTGCACACTACTTCTCAAGGAGAAAGACAAAGACCTTTGCTGGTGCAATGTGGAAGACCAGCCGGACCCAAAGGTTTATGATCTTGTTGCTGTGAAGAGATTTTTCAGAAAATTGAAGTAGCTGCAAAATCGACCTTGAAATCCACACCGGGTGGATATCCAGTTTAGGAGAGCGCTCAGATTCCTTGCATTGCACGAAGAAGTTGCAGGATACTGTTTTAAATTTCTTATCTCTCCTATACTTCTCGATATTTAAGCTGCTTTGTGAATTATTATCATCTCGTACAGCACTCTTTGGCCAGACACATTGATCATGAATATCACCTCACACGTGATTGTTTTTAATATGAAACTCGTCAATGTTGTCATGGTCCGCACCGCTTACCAACGTGCCAACTCATTTTTCCAAAATTTGATAAATCATTTCTGATTAAATTAATTTTGGTAAACGGCATTGAGGTAAAACATGAGTTAACCGACATCGGGAAATCCTTTTTGTAAATATCTTTCTGTTTTTTAAAATTTATCATAGTTTGTTGATTTTAGGGGGAGTAAATCCAAAATTTGAAAATTCAAAAACATCGAAAAATGTCAAAAACGCAAAAACAATAGAAAAACAAAAATGAGTTTCCTGGCGAGAAAAAGAGAAAATGATAGTACATCAGTGGTCTGTCTAAACCTTTTCGGAACTGAAATACAAAATGAAAAATGTTAAGCAGCTCTATATAAGATGTATCGGTAGGCTCACAATCATCTTAAAGTGTGCAGGGTGATATAAACCTTAATCGACTGAAGACCAGGTGGGAACGGCACATTGGCATATGGTCTTAGTACCGAAATTTCGTTTGATTGATTGCCGAGGTTCTGAGATATTCGGTCTTTATGTTGTCTTATCATCTAGTTATCATGGTTGTTTCTTTTACCGAAACATAATGGAGACGAAGTCTAGATCTTCCATGATACTATACATACGTGTACATATTGCATACGACCTCAATAAGTGATCAACAATCACATGTCCACAAAATAAGTGATAATATATCACATTTATCCGGGAGTCAAGTTCGTCTCTTTGCTGTACGTTGTACTGACCTGTTCACGGACTTGCTCCTGTGCCCTCATGCATATGAAAATCAAGTTCCTCATCAATAAGTGATTCTATCACATAGGGCTTGTTTTCAATCAAAATAAGTGAGTTTCTCACATCTTTTATACGGTCAAACACATGATAAACGGTATACTCACCGGTAAGATGAACTCTCGTGCATACCTTGATACGGGAACGTGTCATGTGTGGATGAACACCGGTCGGTAAGTATAAATCATACACTAATCGTATCCCCTCGCCATAATTACATCTGATAAGTTGAGCTTATGTGGACAACAATACCGATAATTGTTATAGGATGGTTATCTAAATGGTAACTAATTGAACAAAAAGAGCGTTTTGGCATGACCGTACACTGATATGATTCTCTTACCCTCGAAACTCGCAAAAAGAATGTCTGTAAATATTTGTTTACTGCTTTCGTTTCTGCATCTTTGTATATATTTATTTATTACTTTCCGTCTTTACATTTGAAAAATGAAAAATTACAAAAAGATTTTAGGTGTGTTTTAATCTAGATTCTATAAAAGCCAAAAAGATTTTGCTTTTAGTTTATTTTTGATTGACCGATGTTGGAACTCGAGTCTATCCTACCCAAAATCCTGATTGTAAGCCGGAAAATAATTGCATCTTCATAAACAGTTGAAGTTAACAAGTTTGGAAAGTAATAGGTTAAACTTGATCAATTTTCTAAACTTTCAAACTGTTGTCAGTCGGTGTTTAATTGAGATTTGATCTCATATGTGTCGTTTGTTTAATTTGTCTATATTCTAAGCGGTTGTTCTCATTACGTGTTTAGCTTTCTTGTATGTGTAGATGCGACATCAGAATCAGCTAAAGACGAAGAGAACGTGTCAGATGATAAGCCGTAAAGTGAAGACACGACGTTGATACAATCAGAAGATCAAGATGATCGGGTTGCAGTTGATCACTCATCAACACCACAAGGATCTAAAGTTTTAGAGGTTTGACTCCTCACAGGGAGAGATCACCACTTGGTCTCTCCCTGGATGTGTACTCCTTTGGTATGGTTCGGTTAGCTTGTTAATCGGGCCAGTTTGCTTTGTTATGTTATCAAATCTATACAAGTAAGTATTTCATCCGTCTCTAATCTTCATAAACTGTCGAAGTTAACAAGTTTTGAAAGTTAAAAGGTTAAAATTGATCAATTTTTAAACTTTCAAACTGTTGTCAGTCGGTGTTTAAATGAGAGTTGGTCTCATATGTGTCATGCGCTTATATTGTTTGATGTCAATTCTTAGTAAGGTTTTCGTTTGAAAACTTTCTTAGATTGATTTTATTCTTCTCGGTTGTTCTCATTACGTGTTTAGCTTTCTTGTATGTGCAGATGCTACATCAGAATCAGCTAAAGGCGAAGAGAACATGTCAGATGACAAGCCGTAAAGTGAAGACACGACGTTGATGCAATCAGAAGATCTAGATGATCGGGTTGCAGTTGATCACTTTTCAACACCACAAGGACCTAAAGTATTGAAGATCAAAAGATTCACGAGCATCATTCAAGGGGGAGTTTGTTGATACACTCCCTGATTGTGTCACGTGCAGACTTTGAAGATCCTCCGACATGAAAGACATGGAAGACGAACCATCACGAGTAGCGTCCAAGGGGGAGTTTGTTGGTACACTTTATGTGGATGCGACTCGGCTCGATTCGACTCGACTCGGGTCGACGTGGTTAGGTTCAGCTCAAGCCCGACGTAGCGACATTCCTCCGTCGTGCGCCCCAGAGTTCGACGCGCGAAGCACGGAGAGCCGCGAACCAATCCCGCTGACACATCATCATGATGATGTCACAAGTTTGACTAAACTTAACAATTGGGGATTCTAAATGTATGCTTGACGAAAACTCTTTGATTTCGTCAAAATCATATATGGCGAAATCCCCTTTTTTCGTCATTATGTGTGTGTGGCGAAATCCCTGATTTCGTCACACATGGTTTTCGTCCAAAGGGTTTTTGTCATTGGTCAGTATAAATAGCTAAGTTGCTTCACAAATGAGTTCATGAGACCACTGTGAAACTCCATGAGTGAGCACAGAGAGACTTAGAGAGAGTCTGTAAAACATTGTTTGTATATGTTTGTGGTTGTACTCATCCCTAATCAATAGATATTGAATCTTTGGTTACGCGTTTGTTTTACATTGTGTTTGGTTTGCACCGTCACGGGGATTCCGCACCCGCGATCGTGTTTGTAATAAACAGGGAATAGGTTTTCGTATCGGATCCTCCGAGAAAAACGGACCTACACATATCCCCTCGCCATGATTACATCTGATAAGTTGAGTTTACGTGGACAACATTACCGATAATTGCTATAGGATGTTTATCTAAATGTTAACTAATTGAACAAAAAGAGCGTTTTGGCGTGACCGTACACTGATATGATTCTCTTACCCTCGAAACTCGCAAAAAGAATGTCTGTAAATATTTGTTTACTGCTTTCGTTTCTGCATCTTTGTATATATTTATTTATTGTTTTCCGTCTTTACATTTGAAAAATGAAAAATTCCAAAAAGATTTTAGGTGTGTTTTAATATAAACTTTATAAAAGCCAAAAAGATTTTGCTTCTAGTTTATTTTTGATTGACCGGTGTTGGAACTCGAGTCTATCCTACCCAAAATCCTGATTCTAAGCCGGAAAACAATTGCACCTTCATAAACTGTCGAAGTTAACAAGTTTTGAAAGTTAAAGGATTAAAATTGATCATTTTCTAAACTTTCAAACTGTTGTCGGTCGGTGTTTGATTGAGATTTGATGTCATATGTGTCGTTTATTTAATTTGTCTATATTCTAAGCGATTGTTCTCATTACGTGTTTAGCTTTCTTGTATGTGCAGATGCGACATCAGAATCAGCTAAAGGCGAAGAGAACGTGTCAAATGACAAGCCGTAAAGTGAAGACACGACAGTGATGCAATCTGAAGATCAAGATGATCAAGTTGCAGCTGACCACTCATCAACACCGAAAGGATCTGTAGTATTGAAGATCAAAAGATTCATGAGCATCATTCAAGGGGGAGTTTGTTGATACACTCCCTGATTGTGTCACGTGAAGACCTCTTAAAGATCCGACAATGTGAAGAACGAACCATCACAAGTAGCGTCCAAGGGGGAGTTTGTTGGTACACTTTATGTGGACGCGATTCGATTCGGTTCGGTTCGACACGGTAAGGTCCGACTCAAGTCCGACGTCGCGACATTCCTCCATCGTGCGCCCCAGAGATCGACACGCGAAGCACGAAGAGCCGCGAACCGTCCCACAGACACATCATCCATGACATCACCATGATGATGTCAATGAAAATCTTCATAAACCATGCTGACAAACTCTTGTTTTCGTCAAAATTGATATGGCGAACACTCCTTGTTTTTGTCATTATGTGTGTCTGGCGAAATCCCTGATTTTGTCACACATAGTTTTAATCGCATGGGTTTTCGTCATTGGTCAGTATAAATAGCTAAGTTGTTTGAGAGTTTAGCTATGAGATTGTTGTGAGACTCCACGAGAGCTGAGAGACTTGTGAGAGTTTATTGTACAAGCATTGTGTGTATATGTTTGTGAATGTTCTCATCCATTTAATCGAAGTTAATCTTTGGTTACTTGCTATTGTTATTTATCTACTTTGTCCGGTTTGCACCGTCACGGGGATTCCGCACCCGCGATCGTGTTTGTGATAAACAGGGAATAGGTTTTCGTATCGGATCCTCCTAGAAAAACGGACCTACACTTTGAACAAGACAAAACCAAGGTGAAGAATGTTCTTCTTTGAATAAGACAAATGAAAAGGTTCTTCGTTGACTTATATATTTGAAATGGTTTTTCTTTGAAGCAAGACAAAAAATGGGTTTTTCTTTGTCTTAGGTGATTCGCAGGTATAGAGAACTGTGAAGAGTTGGTGGAAAGTTGGTGAACAAACGGATAAGGTTTTGAAGTAAAGATTTGAATCTTATCTTCTTAAAAAGAAAATTTCCAGTGATTTCTCTATTTCTCTGGTTAAAACACTTCACCGGAAAATGGTGTAGAACACTTTTCATGAGCACATTATATATTCAAACATTTCATGAAAGTATAAGCTTTTACTAACCTGTTTTGAAGGTACACAAAGAAGAAGAAAAGAGAGTGTGCGGGACAATTATAATCTTCACAAAAGCTGCAGTAATTTCTTCTGAAATCCACTGAATAAAGTGGATAAACTAGGGTTTTTTCCAAAAGGGAAATGTTGCCAAAAAGGGAAGAGAGAGAGAGAGAGGTAGGGTGGCGGCTGGGGAGAATGATTTTGGGGAAAGGTGTAGGGTTTAGGTAGGTGTGGGTATAAATAGTCAGGTGGAGGTGCCGCACACTCATTGGTGTTGTCCAGCTGTTTTAGGGATGCCGCACACATGCAAGTGTGCGGTCTGAATTACCAAAAAGGTGTGCGACATGGGCTGGCCCAATGCACTGAATGTGCGGTCCACTTAACAACTGCACTCAGCAGATAGAAGGCCTAATGAGGGGTGTACGACATGGTTTGGAGTGTGCGGCTGTATTCTTTGCAAATACGGTGTACGACATTGTTATATATTTATATATAATGATACTTATACACACATACACATTTAAATCCTTGCAAGTATTTAAGCAGTTTGACACATTGTTTTTAATACCAAATAACAATCTAACACACACTCAAGAAATGGCTACAATTTAAGGAATGTATTTTGTGACGGCATCCCCTAATTGATGGAGAAAGGTCTGGTGGCAAGAGAAGCTGCTTCCAGGAGGTTGTCAAGTGATTTCGCTCGACGATTCCATTCGTGGGTGGTTGGTTTGGCCCTTGTTCCTGTAACTCGAATCATAGCCCAGTTACGAGGTGAAACGTGAGTTGTCACAATGTCGGTTAATCATGTCTCGGCATAGTTTCCGGGCCCGTATGAATTGTCAAGCTTGTAAAAGTGATAACATGAGAAATAGTTTATCCCAAGTTATTTATGAAAATATATGTACCATTGTGTACATGAAAATGATTTTGAACATTTTCAAAATGTGTCGGTTATTTGTATTTACCAGTTTCACTTTCACTGACGTATCTTCAAAAGACTAATTGAAAGGTTGCAAGGTTACGAAATAGGCTGGAATGTGCCCGGAAATGCTTAAGAGGAATTTGCAACTACTTGCATATGAAGCCTAGTAGTCTGTTATTCCAATTTGTAAATTTTCGATCCGTCTGTGGATCTTTTGATACATCCGCCTGTATTATATCTTGAACATTCGGACATTATTATTTGTAATAGTATTTTAAATCCAAGACTTCCGTTGTGGTATTTGTGTATTTGATATCAATCTAGTCACGTACCCATCCGGGTCCACCGCGAAATATCAGTGTGTGACAAGTAAGAACAACGATAGAAGCAGCAGATTTACATCTCCAGTTGAATTCACAAAACAAGTAATCGGCAAAGTTGAATTATAGATGGTTAAATCAATTGATTCATAACCCACTCTGATACCACCAGTTTTAATATATATATATATATATATATATATATATATATATATATATATTCTAGAAATAATTACAACAGAATGCTACTAAATTTAATATAGCATGCAATTAACATCAGAACACAAAGGATTGAATGTAGCATGCAATTCACTACAAAGCATTAATCACAACTTAAACTTGTCTAAGATATTTAGCAAGTGATTTCGTCGAATATTTCAAACAAGTTAAACGCCCAAACATACGGACGGGTTGTGTAATACTGAACAGGCTAAGATATATAAATTAAAAGAAATACCTCTCGCAATAAATCACAAAAAAAAAAAAAAAAATCAAGCAATAGACATTTAAGAGAACTTGGTTTACAGTTTTCTTTTTTTATCTTCTTAGCATAGTAGCATTTATACTTCGGTTTTGTGTGTCTACTTTAATGTTTATGGAAGAAAATTGCACGTTAGGTCACAACAAATAAATGTTACGCAACTAGTTTTAAATGAATTACTCTAGTGAAAGGTAAACAACAAATAAATTGCTTAAGGATCATAGGGTTCGTATCTAAAACTCTGGGATGACAAATCCATAAAATTTAAATAAAACAACCATTAACTTAGTTCAATAAATATAAAAGGATTACCTCCTCATGTCAATATTGCACCATAAGTATACAAAAAAATATATGATTTAAGAAAACCTCAATAAACTTTGAGATCGACTATGTCACACCGTGTTCATTTTTGTTTTGCTTGTTTCTTCTTCAACATGTTTGAACACCCCATGGTTTGTATCATAACTCCAACATCTCAATGTAACCTTCAAACACCACCTAAGCGTACCAAAGTGAAATGTTTCTTTATGCATTTACCACTAACAACACGTATTGAGTTATAATTCGCATGCAATATCGAAACTCTTGTTTTGTGTTTATTGACTCCTATCTAAATTCATGTGGTGCCTACATACTCACAATACATATACTTGTAGGATGTTTGTTTCACCTTTTTTTAACCTAGCTACCTGTGACAACACAATGGCAAAATATAACTTATACGCCTGCGATTACAGACAACGCTTGTCTGGTAGCCCAAGCCCACCAAATCCGGTTTTGAAGAAAACCCGCCGCCCAAAGGGCCCACTGAATCGGATTTGAACATGAGACCTGTGGCCTTCAACCCTTGAAACGTAATACATAAAAAACATATATTTGTGGTATGTTTTATTCACCTATACAAAAATAGGACATGAAGGATTAGATTTGTAAATGTAGGTCCGGCTAGGGGAGGATCTAGTCGCCTAATCCTTGTATACGAACCAACCCGGTTGTGCGGAATCCAACCGGGATAGCAAACCGAGATAGAACACGTAAAAACACGACACGCAAAGTTCACCGATTAACACCTCTGTATTAATACGTATGAATGGTTCAGTTACAAGCACAAGATTTACAGATGTATTCTATAAACTCTCTCTCACAGTGTGTGTGTTCTCTGTTTTCCTTATCTGTCCAACTATCTAACTATCGAAATGAACACAGCACACGGGTATTTATACCCAAAACAGCAGGTCTGGTCGAAGGATCAAACAGTCTGATCGAAAGATCATCTTTCGACCAGAAACAGCTCGAAGGATCCATATGTACCACGAAAGATGTGATCTTTCGTGGTCCATCCATCGAAGGTCCATCTTTCGAGCTCATCATCATCGAAGGATAAGCAATCCTTCGTGACACATCCTTCGACACAGACACATTACAACCAAAATGTTGACTGTTTGGCCAAGTCAAACCAGGAGGATGGTTGACTTGGTCAAACTTACAAGACTAACAACGACATCGTTTTACATCGTGACCGAATACAGACAAAGTACAGACATAAGTGCACCAACAAACTCCCCCTTGGCTGTAGCTTTGTCTGGCTGTAGCTTTGTCTCGATCTTTGTCTTGATCTTTGACGTCCTTTCAAGTCTTCCATGTCGGAGGATCTTTAAAGTCTTCACGTCTTGAAAGCAGAAAGTGTACCAACAAACTCCCCGTTTCATGTAGGAAGTGTGTTGACAAACTCCCCCTTAACATAAGCTCCCCCTTGAGTTATGCTCGTGAAAGTCTTGATCTTTATGAAGTGAGATCCTTGTGGTGTTGATGATGGCCAGCGGCAACTCGATCATCTTCATCATTTGAGTGCCTTCACGTCGTGTCTTCATTCCGAAGCTTGTCATCGACCATGTTCTCCTTGCCTTTAGAATCTGCACATGCAAGAAATCTAAACGCATAGTGAGAACAACTGCCTGGAATATCATAAGCAACCGACACACATGTGACCATTGTTCAATCAAACACCGTCCGACAGTTTGAAAGTTTAGCAAATTTGTCAATTTTAATTTTTAACTTTCAAAACTTTGCAAATTTCGACCGTTTATGAAGTTTCAGTCGTTTCCGGTTTTCGTTCAGGTTTCAGGTAACGAAGACTCGAGTTCCAACATCGTACGATCGAAAATAAGATAGAAATAAAATCTTTTTGGCATTTTTGAATATTTCAAATGTAAGGACAGAAAGCAGTAAATAAATATATACAAATATGCAGAAACTGAAAGCATTAAATAAATATTTACAGACATTCTTTTTGCGAGTTTCGAGGGTAAGAGAATCATATCAGTGTACGGTCATGCCAAAACGCTCTTGTTGTTCAGTTAATAAACATTAAGATAAGCATCCTATAACAATTATCGGTATTGTTGTCCACTTAAGCTCAACTTATCATTTGTAATCATGGCGAGGGGATACGTTAAGGTATGATTTATACTTACCGACCGGTGTTCATCCACATCACGACACATTCCCGTATCAAGGTATGCACGAGGGTTCATCTTACCGGTGAGTATACCGATTATCATCTGTTTGACCGTATATGATGTGAGATTCTCACTTATTTTGATTGAAAACAAGCCCTATGTGATATAATCACTTATTGATGAGGAACTTGATTTTCGATGTATGAGGGCACAGGAGCAAGTCCGTGAACAGGTCAGTACTTTCGTACAGCAGAGAGACGAACTTGACTCCCGGAAAGAATTTGTGATATATTATCACTTATTTTGTTTGGACATGTGATTGTTGATCACTTATTGAGGTCGTATGCAGTATGTACACGTATGTATAGTATCATGGAAGATCTAGACTTGCGTCCCCGTTATTTTTTTTTTTTTTTGGTAAAAGATACAACCATGATACCCAGATGATAATCAGCATAAAGACCGAATATTTCAGAACCTCGGCAATCTCTCAAACGAAATTTCGGTACTAAGACCATATGCCAATGAATGGTTCCCACCTGGTCTTCAGTCGATTTAAGTTTATATCACCCTGCACACTTTAAAATGATTGTGAGCCTACCGATACATCTTATATAGAGCTGCTTATCGCTTTTTCATTTAAGATTTAAAGAGATTTAGACAGACCACTGATGTACTATCATTTTCTCTTTTGCTCGCCAGGAAACTCATTTTTGTTTTTCTATTGTTTTTGTGTTTTTGAAATTTTTCGATGTTTTTGGATTTTCAAATTTGGTTGGATTTACTCCCCCTAAAATCAATAAACTAAGACAAATTTAAAACACAAGGGTATTTACAAAAATGATTTTCCGATGTGGATTACTCTTGCTTGACCTTAATGCCGTTTACCAATAATAAATAGTCAAATCGTGATTTGTCAAAAGCTTTGGTAAAAAGGTCGGCACGTTGGTCATCGGTGTGGACGTAAGCAACATCGATTAGCCTTTTCTCAAAGCAATCACGTATGAAGTGATACTTAATGTCGATGTGCTTAGTCTTTGAATGCTGCACAGGATTTTTAGTGATCTGTAAGGCGGCAGAATTATCAACGTAAATAGGAGTAGTTAGGAATTCAAAACCGTAATCACGCATTTGTTGTTGGATCCATAGGACTTGGGAGCAACAACTTGAGGCAGCAATGTATTCAGCTTCGCATGTTGATGTAGCGACGCACGTCTGCTTCTTGCACTGCCATGTGACTAGGCGATTTCCCAAAAACTGACATCCAGCCGTTGTGGATTTGCCGTCGATTTTGCATCCGCCAAAATCAGAATCACTGAATGCGATCAAGTCAAAGTTATTATCCCTAGGGTACCACAGACCGGTGTCAGGGTAACCCTTCAAATAACGAAAAATCCTTTTTACAGCTGCAAGATGTGAGGCCTTCGGGTTGACTTGATATCTGTACCAGAAGAAGATCTCCATCTTGTTCTTTGATGAAGAGAGTACAGTCGATAAGACCTCTGCGAAAACCATTCTCCAGCAGATAATTAGATAAGGTTGCGTACCAAGCTCGCGGTGCTTGATGAAGACCATAGAGAGCTTTGTTGAGCAACCAAACCCGATCGGGATGGATAGGATCTTCAAAACCTGGAGGCTGTTCGACGTACACCTTTTCTTCTACCACACCATGTAAGAATGCACTTTTCACGTCCATCTGGTATACCTTGAAACCTTTGAATGAGGCATAAGCCAGAAAAATCCGAATTGCTTCTAGACGTGCAACAGGTGCATACACTTCGTTGTAGTCGATCCCTTCAATCTGACGAAAACCTTGAACGACTAGCCTTGCTTTGTTTCGAATAACAATTCCACGGTCATCCTTTTTGCATTTAAACACCCAACGGGTACCAATCTTCTTATAACCAGCAGGTTTCTCTACGAGTTTCCAGACACCAAGTTTCTGGAATTGTTGCAGTTCTTCCTGCATCGCTTCAACCCATGAGCTATCTTTCAAAGCATCTTTCCAAGTTCTTGGCTCTTCCTGTGAGACATAACACGCGAAAGACCAATCATTCTGTTGACCAGATTCTCGGATAGTTGCATACAAGCCTGCATTGTTGTTGTTTCGCAACATGTTTCTCGTTTGAACGCCACTTTGTACATTTCCGATGATGTTTCGTTGAGGATGGGTATCGTGAATCCGTGTTTCTGGATTATCTTGAACTGGAATATTTGAACCCAGATTGTTGAGATTGAGATCAACGATCAATTCAAGGCCCGGAATTGACGAAGAGGATGATGCAGTAGCTTCAGCTGTTTTAGGGACATCCACTGGAGGTGTACCTTCAGAAGTACCATGTACTGCTGCTGTTGGTCCTTGATCTGCATCTAGAAATTCGTCATCCTCTGAAGATTCGTTCAATTCGGTAGCATCGTGAAAATCCTCATTGTCGAGAGCATTATTGTTCACTGAAGATGGTTCTTGATTGACAATAATGGGACGAACCAACGGTGAATCTGTTGCGTTGTCACTCTCGAAAAACATCCTTGCTGTAGCATTTTCTTCAACTGCTTCAACATTGATCGAATTGAAAAAGTCATCGTACTCAAACATCCAGGGCTGACCAGGATTTCTAACTGGCAAAGTGTGCCTTTGTACTCTGACTTCAGACCATTCCTCGACCCTTTTAGTCTCTAGATTCCAGACTCTTAAGTTCGGGGTGGAATACCCAAGAAAGTATCCCTCAATTGCTCTTGCCCCGAACTTTCCATTAGGATCGATTATTGTGCATGGAGCTCCAAACGGTTCAAGATATGACAAATCTGGTTTCCGTTTGTTAATAAGCTCAAAACAGGTCTTGTTGTGCCTTTTGACTGTAAGGACTCGATTCAACGTATAACATGCAGAGGACACAGCTTCAGTCCAGAAAGGAATCGGCAACTGTGACTCTACCAACATTGTCCTAGCAGTCTCGATCAATGTGCGGTTCTTACGTTCAGCGACACCATTCTGTTGTGGAGTATAAGCTGCACTAAATTCGTGAAGAATACCTTTTGAAGTGCAAAACTCCGCCATGGCATGATTTTTGAATTCAGTACCATTGTCGCTACGTATCCGCCTAACCTTCAAGTTGTAAAGATTCTCAATCTGAATGATCAAGTTTTTGATAATACCGAAGGTTTCGCTCTTGTGTGCCATGAACGCCACCCAAGAAAATCTTGAATAATCATCAGTTATCACGAGGCAATATTGATCATTCCTAATACTTTTGTGCTTGACAGGACCGAACAAATCCATGTGCAAACGTTCAAGAGGAACAGCCACCGTGTTGACTTTCTTTGTAGGGTGTCGCTTCTTCGTTTGTTTTCCTTTTTGGCACGAAACACAGACGTCTTGAAGATGGAAGTTTTTAAGAGGAACACCATTCACCAATTCATTTGATACCAAATGATTCATTTTGCGTAAGTGAATGTGACCCATTCGTCTGTGCCAAGAGATTGTGTCTTTTTCTGTGGCTTTGGAAACGAAACAAGTTGCTTGTGCAGACGTTGTGATAGCTTGGCTCATATCAAGGACATACAAATCATTTATCCTCGGAGCCGACAAGAGAATCCATTCTTTTGGAATTTTGAAGCCGGGTTTCAGCACATAACATCCATTTGCATCAAAGTGTACTGAGAACTGCTTATCACAAATTTGAGAAACACTAAGAAGATTGTGATCAAGTTGTTGTACAAAGTTGATCTTATCAAAGCTAACAACCCCGTTGGAAATCATTCCTTCACCAGTTATATATCCGCCCTTATCTCCAGCAAAAGCAACATAACCTCCTCTAATAGATTTGACGTCGTAGAGAAGCTTCATGTCGCCTGTCATGTGCCTGGATGCCCCACTATCAACAATCCAATGACTACAGCACACGGGTATTTATACCCAAAACAGCAGGTCTGGTCGAAGGATCAAACAGTCTGATCGAAAGATCATCTTTCGACCAGAAACAGCTCGAAGGATCCATATGTACCACGAAAGATGTGATCTTTCGTGGTCCATCCATCGAAGGTCCATCTTTCGAGCTCATCATCATCGAAGGATAAGCAATCCTTCGTGACACATCCTTCGACACAGACACATTACAACCAAAATGTTGACTGTTTGGCCAAGTCAAACCAGGAGGATGGTTGACTTGGTCAAACTTACAAGACTAACAACGACATCGTTTTACATCGTGACCGAATACAGACAAAGTACAGACATAAGTGCACCAACAGTAAAATTAAACAAATAGGAGTAAAGGGAGGGGTAGAATGAAAAAGCACTGGATTAGATTCGTAAAATTAAATCTTTCTAGGTTAAAAAGATTATAAAGCCATACTCCTTGTTCTTCGTTTCTCAGATTTATAATTCAACAGATCGACTACCGCCGCAGCCGTCACACTATACTAGATGGCCACTGCTTCAGCGTCTGGGATTCTTGAAATTTGGCCTCCAGATATGGCTAAATCATCGGTGAGTGGTATTTGATTTTTAAATTCTTTTCATCTATATTCTTCTTAACTTGTTCGGAGCAAGCCTTGTTGTGATCAGAAACTGTTTCTGGTTTTTATTTCAGTCTTTTTTTTTCATGACGTAGAATCGGTATTATCATGCAGGCTGTTGAAGAACGATCGTTGACTGTTCAAAGGATTTCGGAAGACAATCTCGTTTCAGGTAACTGTTAATCGACTAAATGCTGTATTCATTTAACAAAACCTTCTAGATCTATCGCAATTTAAGGAAGTTTTAATAAAAATTTTGAGCCGATTTGTGGATCTACAATTTACTATATATTTTTTCCGGGCTTGATTTTGATTTTGATCTAATTAATTAGGTAGTATATGATATAATTTGGTATTTTATGAGGTTCAACGTTCATATTGGGCTTATTGTTTTATGATATCTGAAGGAACTCCAAGTGTGATATCTGGGATGAGTCACGGCCTTAGATGGATAGTATACAAAACCCTAGAAAGCATAAGAGCGCCGACTGACGTCTCCAACCATACATTCTTCTTCAGCAGCTGCCCTCGATTAATCATTCCTTTTCTCTTCGTTTCATTGGAAAGAGTTGTTGCTTGATTCCATTGGTGTGCTCATAATTCGTATTTTTTTTTAAACTCTGTAAGTACATTCATTTCTGTAATATTTTCAAACACGATTTGAGATCCGCTTTCTTGCATCTTTGTATGCAATTTTTTTTAACAATGTAATTTTGACAAAGTTCTTAAGTTCATATATTGCTAAATTAATTTGTGGATCTGTATGAATAAGAATATTTGTTGCTGCATTTGGATTGTCGTGTTGTCTGTTATACTCTCTAGGCTCTAGATTCTGATATCTGATGAGCACAGGGATGAAATCCTGTCTTCAATTGCATTCGAGTCGAGATTTTTATTCCCGTTTTCGTTGTTTAATTAAATTTAGATCTACTTTTGTTTACCATTACTTTCATGCCTAACTTTTATACAGAGTTAGTTCCATCTTATAATTCCTAGGTAGGGTTAATTTTATTAATATCTCAACTCTTGTGTATTTTTCTTGATAAAGCAATCAACTTCATCCAACCCGAAACCGGACAAAGCATCAAGACAGATGGATAAGAAATTTGTGAAGAATCAGGATTCCAAGAAAGTACCTGTGGGTTCTAAAGGCCAGCCATCAAAAAGGAACAACAGAAAAGGGTAAAACCCTATGCGAATCCCACAAATCACAGAGCCATGTTCTGGTTCTAGACTCCCAACTATATCGATCTGCAGGAACGCTGCATGTAAAGCTGTGGTTTTTGATGTTGACGGCTTCTGCAAGAGGTGTTCTGCAAGAGGTATCTACTTCGACCTGGCTTCTTTCGTTTAAAAATGGGTCGGGTCGGGTTGGGTTGAATTGGGTGCACGTTTTATGTCCAAATTGTACTTTTTTTAAAATCATTAGTACATCAATTACAATTACAAAAACCATACTGTTCCACTAATAATAATTTGTTTTTTTGAAAAAAATGATTTAGGTGACCTGTGCTTCTGCTAGCTAGTTTTTTCTGTTACATGACCCGAATTGACCCTTCAATTCCTATGCATGTTTTATTTTTCCCCTTGTAGAAGGCTCTGTTCCTCAAATTGAAGGAACATCTGAACCAGACTCTATACTTAAAGCCCAAGACTCTGGGAAACTGCCACAACTAACTTGGGGTGAAGATCGAAGAGGCTTGGATAATATATCAAGTCCAGAATTGAGTGGGCTTGGTCATATGGTCAAGCCCAACACTTCGAAAGCTGACGAGTCACCATCTACGTCTAACGGGCTGGACACGAATATCGTCATAGTTCTTGATGTAGATGGCGAAGCTGCTCCAAATGATATCCCTAGGGATGAAGCAGGTCACCGTGGTGGTGGATCAGAAAACTCGGCCCAACATGGGCCCAATGTGGAAGTGGCAGCTGTTAACTCCCAGGCTGGGGCTAGCTACAGTGGATCTTCTACAATTGTGCAGTTCTAGGATGAGGCACGGGTTGATTGAGGTAAAATAACAGATGAGTGGGCTTCTGAGAGGGTTTGGTTGGTTGGGGTATAAACACTTGGTTGTTTTGTCGTTCATCAGAATCAGATGCGAGAGATATTAGCAACAAAACAAGCCACAGGGGAAGCATCTCATGATTGGGAATCTGGAATTCAGCGTTAATCGACTCCCAGGGACCAATTAAGAAAAACAGGGTCCTCGGTCTTCCTCGAATCCCAGCAAATTCAGTTATCCGGGCCCTCAAAGATAGGAAGCAACGCCAGAGCCAGGTGAACCATAGGTCTCAGCCCAGCAGCAACAGAAGTTGCTGATGGCTGGAGTTGGCAGTTGGTGGTGGTGTTTGATGAAGAAGAAGGTGGGCCCCTTTTAATAATAACATGGGCGTTATAGATATTTCACAGAAGGTCGTTCTATGGTGAAAAAGTGGTTTTTTGAATCACAATGGTTACGACGACGTATTTTCTAAGCTTTAGTTGAATAACAAGTACATAATGAATCCTGAAGACTATTAATGAGTTGTGGTTATCTTTACTTTTTAATGATAAATTTCTAAATCTTCGTGGTTTAATGATGAAAAATGTATTGATAATGAAAAGTGTTGATTATCTATTTTCTTTTATGATTTTGGTTTACTTTTGTAATGGCATTTTTAGTTTTGTTCATATTATATTTGATAATCATGTTTAAATTTAATTTTACTTTAAAAAAAAAATATATTTGCAATCTAATATTAATTATATGGATTATTACATATATCCCCTTATTTAGATCCTTAATTACATATTTACTCAGCCTTAAAATTAAATTACATATTTCCCCTCTTATAAGGTTAAGGGCAAAAATGCCCTCATAGTTATTAAAGAAAATGATATTAACATTTTAGATTAATCGCTTATTTTCAGGGTCTTCATTTTATGTTTATGATGTAGGATTGCAGTACACGTATTATTGTTGATGGTATTTATGCTTCTTACGCCATGTTTGACAAAGTATTTATATATATGTCCACATGAGAATAAAAGCATACTTCAAAAGAGCGCAAGAATCGGCAAGGAAATATACCGAGGGGCATTCAAATTTCTAAAAAAAAGATGGGCTATGATGGACAATCCGGCACAAATGTGGGGAAAAGTAAAAAATAATAAATGTTATATACACTTGTGTGATTTTGTATAATATAATTCAATAAGAACAAGTGTAAAACGATTTTCCAAAACTATGAAAAAACTATGAAGATGACCTCTAATCGGCATCTCTACTACTAAACGCGTTAGAGAAATGAGCAATTTGCGCTTAATTATATATAATTGTATTTTTTCTATTAATAGATAAGATTTGTATTTTGTTGAAAAATGTATTTAAATATATAGCGAAATTAGGTAAGCGTTAAAAAATTAATATGTCTAGTGAGAGGGGTGGGCATGGTGCGGTTTGGTGCGGTTTTAGCATAAAACCGCAACTCATACCGCGGGGTGCGGTTTTTATTTTTTTAAAACCACATGTTGCGGTTTTTTTGCGGTACGGTTTTTGCGGTTTATTTGCGGTTGCGGTTCGGTTTCGGTGCGGTTTCGGTTTTAATAGTTGAATACATCTAAAAAAAACTCTCAGCAATACTTGAATACATCAAAAAAAAAAACTCTCGGTTTTAATACTGGAATACATCTAATACTTGATTGGGTTTCTTTTTATCAAAAGGTTATTGGGTTGAAAGTTGGGCTGTTTGGAGTGCTAATTTAATGGGCTTGTAACTAGTAGGTTAACATCATTTTTTTTTTGAGAGGGAGCAGACGATAGTTAACTTAACAAAGTCAAGTCTGTACGTTTTTTTTTTAACAAACACAGATTATATAATATATAGGGAATTTTTTATTTAAATCTTTAAGTATATTATATATAATATATATATATATATAGGGTTGGGCTAGACAAAAAACCCTATCTTTCTTAGAAAACTCTGGAAACTCAAAGCTCCCGACATTTTTTTTTTTGAAAAAAATAACACATGTAATATACATGTTTTTAAGACTTTTGGGCCAAAAAAATCAAAAAAGCGCCGAGTACTTTTTTTTAAAAAAAATAAACAAGTTCCAAAAACTTCGTTGACTAACATGTGTTAGACAAAAAATGCTGAAAGTTGCTGAAATTTTTTTTTTTTTTTTTTTTAAAAGTACTCGGCGCTTTTTTGATTTTTTTGGCCCAAAAGTCTTAAAAACATGTATATTACATGTGTTATTTTTTTCAAAAAAAAAAAATGTCGGGAGCTTTGAGTTTCCCGGGTTTTCTACCTAAAGAGGGTTTTCTACCTAGCCTTATCCTATATATATATATATATATATTAATTTTGCGGTGCGGTTTCGGTTTTTTGGTGCGGTTTTTAAAGCTAAAACCGAACCGCACCATACCTTTGCGGTTTCGGTTTTTGCGGTTTCGGTTTTTGCGGTTTTTGTGTCGGTTGCGGTTTTGCGGTTTCGGTTTTTACGGTTTTTGGTGCGGTTTCGGTTTTCGGTTCGGTTTTTGCTCACCCCTCTGTGAGACCATTACAAACTATATGGAAAATGGAGAGAGTAAACAGATTACATAGGCTTTGTAGAAGTGATGTGACCCCAACCTAACTCTTGTACATGTTTTTGTTAACCTATATAAGAAAAACTGGATAAAAAAAGAATGATATTAAATATACTATTGTAGACATGAACAACTAGATTTTTATTAGAGGAAAGAGAATTATATCATATTGCACTATGTATTGAATCATATTACATTACTAATCACCTTGTATCATATTACATTATATTACATTGTATATTGTACCACTATATAAATTGTAAAAAACTAATTACATATCCTTATCTAATAAACGATTTCAATTAATGTCACGTGTCAGCATCAAATCTCTTCTTTCGATATTAAGAGTGAATTGCTCGGATGGTCCCTGTGATTTCAAGTTTTTTCACGTTTAGTCCCCATCTTTTGAAAATAGCAGGTATGCTCCCTATGGTTTGTCATTTTGTTACTCGGATAGTCCCTGAGTAGATGTCAGTTATTTTGAAAATAGCAGGTATGCTCCCTATGGTTTGTCATTTTGTTACTCGGATAGTCCCCAGAGAAAATGTTGGGGGACTATCCGAGTAACAAAATGACAAACCATAGGGAGCATACATGCTATTTTCAAAAGGTGGGGACTAAACGTGAAAAAACGTGAAACCACAGGGACCATCCGAGCAATTAACTCCGATATTAATTTTATAAGTAAAGTAGGTATGAACCTCTACGGGTTGATTAAATATATTTTCATTTACTAAGTAATAAAAAAAGTTACTTCTTTAAAAACCTGTTTATTGTACGAGTTGAATAAACAAGTGTATTACATGCCTTGAATAATTATAATATAATTAGTTAACACACACAGTTGTCAAGTTATTGAGAAAAATGAACTTTGATGTACTATTTAAATAAAATGACATTTTACTTTGTTTTTTAATATATTTATTATTAGGGGTAATATCAAATAAAAAGTTTATTTTGCCTAAGTATGATGAGAAGGAATCTTAACCATTCATTTTTCAAATCATTGGTTAAGATGAAAGTGTAGAAGAAAGGAGGAGTGCAAGTGTATTTTGGTAAATTCTATTTATCGACTTTCTCTCTTCACATGCAAGGGACATTCATATTTCACCCTCATTTTTTAAACCTTCATAACTTTTTTATACGATATTATTTTTTCATAAAAATTTTACCTTAAAATCGAGAGTCTTTTTATCTTTAATTTGATTACCATATTGCTATATAAAATATGAAGACTAAAAAAACCCACCAAAATATGTTGGATTTCTAAGTTGTATAACATTTTTGTGCTAGATTTTTGTACTATATTTTTGTGCTAAATTTTTGTGCTGAATTTTTTTGTCTTAAATTTTTTGTCTTATTTTTTTGTGCTGAATTTTTTTGTACTACATTTTTTGCTGAATTTTTCCGTGCTATATTTTTTTTACTAGATTTTTTTTGTGCTATACTTTTTTGTACTACATTTTTTGTGCTATATTTTTTTGTACTAGATTTTTTGTACTACATTTTTTTTGTTTTATTTTTAAAAAACAAAAGAGGTGACACATGTCATTTTCACTCCGAATTTTTTTGTCTTAAATTTTTTTTCTTATTTTTTTGTGCTGAATTTTTTTGTACTACATTTTTTGCTGAATTTTTTTGTGCTATATTTTTTTTACTAGATTTTTTTGTGCTATACTTTTTTGTACTACATTTTTTGTGCTATATTTTTTTGTACTAGATTTTTTGTACTACATTTTTTTTGTTTTATTTTTAAAAAACAAAAGAGGTGACACATGTCATTTTCACTCCTACTTATAAGGACCAAAATGCCCTCTATTCCTACTTATTAGGAGTGTCACATGTCATCATCACAATATTTCTTAGGCTACTTAGGCAAAATCCACTTTTTAGTGTCAACTACATTTTTAAACTCCTTTTCATGATTTTTATGAAACATGTTGGCCTCTGTGCATTTTGAAAGATCCACGGTCAAATTTTGATTGTGGATAAATGTCACGTCATACTTGCTTTGCAAATCAGACAATTTAACACCTAAATGAACACAATTATCACATTTATCAGATTTTTGTTCTTTGAAACATACCTGACTTGACGAACCACCAATATTAGCCATAAAGGCTGAATGATGAGAAGAAGAAGAAGAATAACCAACTTGATCCATCAAAACTGATCTTCTGTCATTCCCTGCTTTAGCTTCTCCCAACAACTTCTCAACATCTGCATCAATGGTCTCATGTGACACTTCATCCATACCATCTTCATCTGAAGTTGAGGTTTCCTCATCTGAGCTTCCACTATAACCAGAACTATCTTCATCCTCTGAAGATTCTCCACCACAAGCTTGTTGTAGATCCTTGACAACCTCAGCAAAACAAGCTGTTCCACCCTGATCAACGCTACCCAGTTGAATCAACCAGTCACAACCTTCATCAACTTGCACCATAAGAGCTTGTTGTTTGATGATCCTGCTTGATGAGAATTGTTTGCAGGCATCAAGGCACGCTCATTATTCCGAGTTTGATTCTAATTAGGTTGATTGCCTTGATTTCTGAACGGATTCTGGTTCCCATGCTGAGCTGGCTTCGTACATTCCCGTTTGAAATGACCTTGTTCACCACAGTTGAAACACTTGGCCGCTTGCTTATCAAACCCATACTTGGTATCTTTCTTGCTTTCCAAGCTGGTTCTACCAGTTCTTTCCATGAAGCCTTTTGCTCGCCTCACTGCACTAGCAAATGCCCACTTGATATCCATCATATCAATTTCATCCTTATCTATTTGCTGATAATCTTCCTGGGTCAAATTCATGTTTCCAATTTGCCCTTCTACTAACCCACAGTATGTGCTCACCAAAGTGTTTAACAACTCCATATGTTCCTTTACCACCTCAACACTCACTTTTGAGAAACTTGAAGTGTCTAGCCGAACTGTGCTTGGATTAGTTGACTGATGTTAGTGCATTTTTGTGTCTGTAACTTGTCTTGTTTCGTTGTATGTTAAACGGTCTTTTGTTATCGAGTCTGTATGTTCCGTCATGTCTACCTAGTTGGATATCCTCCTATCCTACTTGGTATGATGTTTGTCTTTGATTTGTAACTTAAACAAATGCAAGTGTGCATGTTGTTTATGTGTGTGTGTTTACATATGTTTCCTTATACTTAACTGATTAATACCTTGGTATATGTCTGTTATGTTTGATGGATGACGAAGTCCTAACCTTAACCTTCGTCATCATCAAACTTGGCGAACTATATAACCTTCGTCTAAGAGGGTGTGTGACGAAGGTTGAACCTTCGTCACCCATCAACTTCGTCACAAGGAGTTCGTCAAACTGGACAGTATATATTGTTGGAATGTTCATCAGTCTAAGTATGAGAGAATAGAGAGAAACTGAGATTTTATCGTCAAGCATTGTGTGTATGTGTTTGTAGTTTGTTCTCATCCTGTTAATCTAAGTGAATCTTTGATTATCTGTTTGTGTTATCGGCTTTACATTTGTTTGGTTTGCACCTTTACGGGGATTCCGCACCCGTGATAGTGTTTGTGATAAACAAGGATAGGTTACGTATTGGATCCTCCGAGAAAAATGGACCTACAAGTGGTATCAGAGCATTGGCTCTTTTCCTTGTTTAAAACCAAACATTGTGTTGTTTGAAACAAGTGTGTTCTTGTGATTTTCAGATTGTTGTTCTTGAAAAGTTTATTTTTTCTGGAAATCTTTTTGAAAATCTGTGGTTTAAGGTGTTAGTTTGCTATAGTTTTATTGAAAACCTTGTTACAACCACAACTTCTGTTCCCACAAAATCACTTACACCTCCACCATTAACAACACCTGTCACTCAAACAACTGCCACCAATACCACATCAACACACACCACAACCACTGCCATCCCCACTAAATCAACCACCACAAACACCACCTGCTGCCATTCTTCATCAAAGAAGGAAACAAAGCAGATGGATGCAGAAATATCAAAAGAAGAACAAGCTTGAGAAGAATATATCATGAAGATGGTTCTTCAGACACTTAGAGCAGAACTACAAGAAATAGTAAAATCTCAAGACACTGCTCAAAGTTATCATCACCAGGCCTCAATCTCCAAACTCATCATTCAAATAAATCTCTCCCAAGAAACCCATTGGATTCAAAAATACTAAAGTGAATGTCTGATCAAAAGACCCACGTATTGACTTTGCTCAGGTCCAATGGTGAATGTGAAGCATATATCAAGGGAAACAACACTTGGCCTGGGTGTTGAAGATTTGCAAGATCTCCTTGAGCTTACACTGTGCAGGGATGAGGATGACACAGATTCCATGAACTTTGAATCACAATTCAAAGGACAATTTAGGGAATTATTGATGAGACAATAAAGATCCTGAATAATGAAGTGTTTTGGCATCATCTGTTCCAGGGGGAGATTGTTGGGATTGAACCCTACAGAGGAACAGATGATGTAAAGCCAAAACTGGTTCACAACAGTGGATTCATCATAACCAGCGGTTTGCACTAAACTTTCCTCTTAACAGTGGCTCCAACATCTGATATGCTCTAAGTACTGCCCTTCTCAACAACTGTTGATCTTGTAAACTACTGTTAAGTCAAAGTACTGATGAAGATTAAAGACTGAAGCTCAATCTACTGACGGAATCCAAGCACTGCTGAAGAGTTAAAGCACTATCCATTCAAGGTCTGATCACCCTTTGAAGAAAGCACTGATGCTCAGTGGTTGACTACATCAGTGGAATGAAGAATCAGTGTTTATACATCAGTGCTTAGAATGAAATCAGTGTCTGTATGGTCAGTAGTTATAGATCAATGGATAGAGTTTGTTAGGTTGTTAGATGTCACTTTCATGGTGACGTTTGCTGAGATGCCTCAGTGGTTTGGTTTGCCTATAAATGGAGCAGTACTCTGTACTGTTACATTTGATTGACTGAGTGAGTTCTTCTCCTCATGTCTAATCCTTTCATCTTGTGCGATCAGCCATGGAGTATCAGGCTGAGGGGGAGTTTAGTTTTGTAAGCTTGCTTTGTAATCATTTGATTTGCTTTGTAACCTTTTGACTGATGCAATTCATGTGTTTATCAAAACTATTTTCTTCTTTGATTGTGTTTACAAAGTTTGTTATTCATTTCCGCTGCACTTAAACTGTTCATATCTAGTTGATTTGTTCAAATCTCACAAACAAACACAATCATGAGAGCCTCCGATCCTAACACAATGACGTCAAAATGTGAAAGCAGTTGAAAAGGCTTTAAAATCGGAAGTCAAATCAATTAATAGGGAACCAAGTTCTTCACAATCTTTAAAACCAGAAGTTTCAAAATCTTTTTATAAAAACCAAACTGGTATACAAAATCATACTTGGAGACCTAAGATGGGTGAAAATTCAGGGGGAGGTATTGTGTTACAAAATCATCAGGAAATCGAGATCATCTTTCATGATGCTCAGGACGACCCAAGACCACTAAGGCTTGGGTCCCCATCCTCAACTGATCATTGATGATATGTGCAGGATGTTCCAGGAGGACCTATTAATAGTCATTGGATTGTTGATAGTGGAGCATCTAGGCACATGACAGGCGACTTACGGCTTCTATATGATGTGAGAAATATTAGAGGAGGCTATGTCGCGTTTGCTGGAGACAAAGGCGGATACATCACTGGAGAGGGAATTATCTCCAATGGTGTTGTATGTTTCGATAAGATCATTTATGTTCGACAAATTGATCATAATCTTCTCAGTGTTTCGCAAATCTGCGATAAAAAGTTCACCATGCATTTTGATGATGCTGGTTGTTATGTGCTGAAACCTGGTTTCAAAATTCCAGAAGAATGGATTCTCTTATCGGCTCCAAGAGTTAATGATCTTTATATTCTTGATATAAGCCAAGCGATTACGACTTCTGCACAAGTCACATGTTTTGTCTCGAAAGCCACAGAGAAGGAGTCTATATCTTGGCACAGAAGAATGGGGCACATTCACTTAAGAAAAATGAACCATTTGGTGAAAAACAATCTTGTGAATGGTGTGCCTGTGAGAAGTTTTCATCTACAAGATATCTGTGTTTCGTGCCAGAAAGGGAAACAAACGAAGAAGTCTCACCCTCTGAAGAAAGTCAACACCGTTAGCATGCCTCTAGAACGTCTTCATATGGACCTCTTTGGACCTATGCGACACAAGACAACATTCGGGGATGCTTATTGTTTAGTGGTTACTGATGATTATTCTAGATTTTCTTGGGTAGCTTTTATGGCACACAAGAGTGATACTCCTGGCATCCTTAAGGATCTTCTTACAATGTTGGAAAATCTCTACACGTTGAAAGTTAAGAGGATCAGAAGCGACAATGGAACTGAGTTCAAGAACCGTGTGATGGATGAGTTCTGTACTTCTAAGGGCATTCTTCATGAATACAGTTCTCGATACACTCCACAACAAAACGGTGTCGCGGAGAGGAAGAATCGGACGATAATTGAAACTGCAGGAACGATGTTGGTAGAGTCGGAACTTCCTGTTCAGTTCTGGGGGGAGGCTGTGTCGACTGCTTGCTACACATTAAACCGAGTTCTTACAGATAAGAGACATGACAAGACTTGTTTCGAACTTCTACAGAAAAGGAAACCGGCTCTTTCTTTTCTAGAACCTTTTGGCGGTCCATGCACTATGATTGAGCCGGATGGAAAGTTTGGTGCGAAAGCTATCGAGGGTTTCTTCCTTGGATATGCTACTCCGAATTTTCGCATATGGAATCTGGCTACCAAAAAGATTGAGGATTCACGATACCCATCCTCAGCAGAATATCATAGGAGATGTCCAACGCAGGGTGCAGACGCGTAATCAGCTGAGAAACAACCAGAATGCTGGTTTGTATTCAGCCATCAGAGAATCTGGTCTTCAAAATGATTGGTCCTTCGCGTGTTACGTTTCACAAGAAGAACCGAAATCTTGGAAAGAAGCCTTAAAGGATAATTCTTGGGTTGAAGCAATGCAAGAGGAACTACAACAGTTCCAGAAACTGGGTGTTTGGAGACTTGTTGAAAAACCCGACAACTACAAGAAAATTGGCACCCGTTGGGTTTACAAGTGCAAAAAGGATGATCGTGGAGTGGTCATTCACAACAAGGCGAGATTGGTTGTTCAGGGATTTCGTCAAATCGAAGGCATTGATTACATTGAGGTTTATGCACCAGTTGCTCGTCTGGAGGCTATTCGGATCTTTCTAGCTTATGTTTCTTTTAAAGGATTCAAAGTCTACCAGATGGACGTCAAAAGCGCATTCTTGCATGGTATTGTTGAAGAAGAGGTGTATGTCGAACAACCTCCAGGTTTTGAAGATCCTATCCATCTCGATCGGGTTTGGTTGCTCAACAAAGCTCTCTACGGGTTACATCAAGCACCGAGGGCTTGGTATGCAACTTTATCTACTTATCTGTTGGAGAACGGTTTTCGCCGGGGTCTTATCGACTGTACTCTTTTCATCAAGGAACAGGATGGTGATTTGTTGTTGGTACAGGTATACGTTGATGATATCATATTTGGTTCTACTAACGATGCTTTGTGCAGGCAATTTGAACGTGTTATGCAGGAGAAGTTCGAAATGAGCGCAATGGGAGAGATGAATTTCTTTTTGGGCCTACAAGTTCAACAAACTGAGTCTGGGATATTCATCCATCAGACTAAATATGTTGGTGACATCTTGAGCCGATTCCAGATGTCTGAAGCAACGCCCATTGGTACCCCACATCCGACTAATCACGGGATTACTCCGGACTTGAAGAGTGAAAGTGTCAATTCTTCTTATTATCGCGCTATGATCGGATCTCTCATGTATCTCACAGCATTGAGGCCTGACATCATGTATCCAACGTGCCTGCTTGCAAGATATCATGCTAACCCGAAGGCATCTCATCTGGGAGCTGTTAAGAGGATTTTTCGCTATCTGAAGGGTTGCCCGGACACGGGTCTCTGGTACCCTAAGGATGATAGTTTTGACTTGGTTGCTTTTAGTGATTTAGATTTCGGCGGATGCAAAATAGATGGGAAATCCACAACGGCTGGATGTCAATTCTTAGGAAGTCGCCTAGTCACGTGGCAGTGCAAGAAACAGACTTGTGTCGCTACTTCAACTTGTGAAGCGGAATACATTGCTGCATCAAGTTGTTGCTCCCAAGTACTGTGGATTCCGCAACAAATGCGCGACTACGGTTTTGAATTCCTATCTACCTCTATTTTTGTTGATAATTCTGCTGCTTTATCTATCACTAGAAATCCTGTCCAACACTCGAAGACCAAACACATCGAAATTAAGTATCACTTCATACGTGATTGTTTTGACAAAAGATTAATCGATGTTGTTAAAATCCACATTGATGAACAGCGTGCTGACCTGTTTACAAAAGATTTTGACAAATCTCGTTTTGACTATCTTTTGTTGGTCAATGGTGTTAAGGTGAAACAAGAGTAAAACTTCTTTCGGCTGATCGTTTTTGTAAATATTTTCTTAAGCGTCAAAATCCCAAAAAGATTTTCAGTTTACTTATCTTTTCGCATTTTAGGGGGAGAAATTTTACAAAATACAAAAACATGTGAAAAATTCAAAAATCCAAAAATATGTCGTTTACTTTCTGTCTTTAAGTTTGAAAATTCAAAAATTCAAAAATTCAAAAATTCAAAAAAAAAAAAAACAAAAAAAAACAAAAGAAAATCAAAAATGAGTTTCTTGGAGAAAAGAAGGGAAAGTGATGATATACACTGGTGTGGTCTGTCAATAAGGTCAAAAGAAAAAGAAAATTTGAAAAATGATAAGTAGCTTTACTAACGATGTATCGGTAGGCTCACAATTAGACTAAAATGTGCAGGATGATATAAACCTAACAGACTTCAAGTCAGGTGGGAACCATTCATTGGCATATGGTCTTAGTACCGAAATTTCGTTTGAGAGATTGCCGAGGTTCTGAGATATTCTGTCTTTATGCTGCTTATCATCTTGTATCATGGTTGTATCAAACCGTAAAAATAACAGAGACGAAGTCTAGATCTTCCATGATACTATACATACGTGTACATATTGCATACGACCTTAATAAGTGATCAACAATCACATGTCCAAACAAAATAAGTGATAATTTATCACAGCTTTCTTGCGGGAGTCAAGTCCGTCTCTTTGCTGTACGCTATACTGACCTGTTCACAGACTTGCTCATGTGCCCTCATGCATATGAAAATCAAGTTCCTCATCAACAAGTGATTCTATCACATAGGGCTTGTTTTCAATCAAAATAAGTGAGTTTCTCACATTCTTTAATACGGTCAAACGGATGATAAGCGGTATACTCACCGGTAAGATGAACTCTCGTGCATACCTTGATACGGGAATGTGTCGTGAGTGGATGAACACCGACAAGTAAGTATAACCCTTACCGTAAATCATATCTCCTAATTTTGATTACATCTGATAAGTTGAGCTTTTGTGGATAACAATACCGATAATTGTAGTAGGATACTTATCTAGGGCTTTAAACAGAAATCATAAACCGTTTTGACAAAGACCATAAGCTGGTAATAATTCTCTTACCTTGAAACTCGCAAAAAGATTGACTATTGTACAGTTTCTTTATGTTATTATCTTACGTTAGTTTTTCACATTTTAATTTCTGTTGTAGTGTATGTTGTAAAGCTCATTTTGATTAGCCGGAGTGGTAACTCGAAGTTTTATGCCGAAAAGCCTGAAACCAAATTGTTTGTGTTTCACTTCATAAAATGTCCTTTTTGCAAATTGGAAAAACTCTCAAAATGTAAAATCTGTTCAAAATTAATCAAATTGTGTTTTTGTGTTGACTGGTCAACACAGACCTCATTTGGTCTTCGACGAACCTTAAATGGTTGACGAAGTTTAACCTTCGTCAAAATGGTTTTTGGGCTAAATGTTACAAGCCTAACTTAGAAACTTCGTCGGACCAAAAGAACCTTCGTCGAGCCCAATTTAACCTTCGACCCATGTTGAACCTTCGTCGTGGGTCCAGGATATATAAAGGGGAACCCTGTGCATTATTGTTTCACTTTTCCAAAACCTCACTTCAACCGACGTACTGTTCATCAAAAACCCCAATACTGTTCATCCATCTTCTCCGCTGAAACCCCCAACCGACGAACCACATCTTGCTTTACCTTGTCTATTATAAAGATCTGAGGTATTAAAACAAATCAAAAACATGATCGGAACTCGTATAAAACCTCTGTTCTTTGTCCGATTGACATATGAGACCCCCTTTCACTTCTGTATTGATGATATATCTGTATATATGTCTGTGTATATCTTTGTTATGTCATTATTTGTTTAGATTGTGCATGTAATGTCACACCCTGGCTTTGCGGAAGCGTGGTTAATTTGGTGTGACTTCTTAATACCATAGCTTAATCATAACAAAGCTATATGAGTTAAAAACATGCAAGATCATCCATTAAGTTTTTAAAACCAAATACAGTACCATTGTTTTAACGGGAACATACCCTAACAAACATAATCTTGTTCAACAGACATTACAACTTAAACATAACATAAACATGGTTTAAGGATTGTGTCTTGTCCAGGAAAGAGACACATCCCCCAAACCCCGGATGACCTTGGAAACTAGTGCAGCGGAAAACATGCCATACCGTGCCAGATCTCGTTAATTTCCTGAAATACATGTAAGTTGAAAAATCAACAATAATGTTGAGCGAGTTCATGTGCAAGTGAGTAAGTAAAACACTTGTAAGTATAAAAGTTTCCTGGTATGTAGCAGTGTAAGGAAAAGAGATCACCAATGGTTTGCAAGGCCATTAGCATGTGTGAAATGCAAGTAGGAAGACTCAACCCTAGCCGATTTATGCGTCGGGCAACCAAGTCACTCAAGGTCCGTTCTGTTGGTCCTCTCAGAGGTCCGTTCTGTTGGGCCTAGAGTTGGGCTCGCTACACCCAGATAGATCTACCGCTTAAGTCCCTCGGTGTTCTGCCTACCCATTCACATGATCTAAGTAGTAAACCTCCTTACGTTAACATACCCTGTATAATAGTACTTGTAAACAAGGTAACATGTATTTCACCCCCGCAGTTAAGAAAACTGAAAACAGTTAGAGAAAAGGGGGACATGAACTCACAGTGAAGCGTCTCTACCAAGTATCTCCAAATCAGAAAGCTGTGCGACGACCTACAAGTGCTAATTCTATTAGACGGACGGCCGTGCCTTAGCTTTATAGTTTAAGTTTGTGGGAAATAGTTAGACAACTATTTCGTGTTTATGTTCTGTATATACTTGGTAGTTAATTCCCTTCCCAAGGATGGGGGATTCAATACATGTGCGTAAGTTACGTTTTGATAATCGAGTGGTAATATAATTACCGGTGTAACTTATATATTCATGTGAAAGCGTTTGTATTATTTTGGATCGTTAACGCTCGTAAATATTATTTTTACTCTAATAATATTTATGTATTTTCACAAAATAATCATAAACAGTGTTGTGACAATATATATATTCATCACGTTAAATTTTGTGAAAATCCCACCTCCGTATATTTAGTAAATAAAGTCATGGCGAAATTTATATTTCGAAAATATGTCAAAAATAATTCCAACACTTGTTGTGCAAATATTTCTAAGTGTTAGGTTTTTAGAAAAATTTCGCCAGAGTTTCCTCTGTAACTGGAGGTGGCCACGCTTTCAAGCGTATCATTTTCTTTTAATAAATCAATCAATCAATGTTCTCAATATTATCAAACAACTTTTCAACATTTTGACTAGTCAAAGATAGACATAATCGCAAAAATATACGAACTTGTGGTTTGTCTAAAAATATGTAGTAAATCTCTTTACTTTTAATGGATCTTTTGTGTAATTAATCCGACTTCGAAAAACCTCGTTTTTAGAGAAAGTCCATCTTTACAACTTCTAGTAACTTTTGACAAAACTAGTTCTTTGTCGGATCTTTTCATTTCACAAGTGTTTACCCACTTGTGGTTTATAAAATACGCTTATTATTGTAAGATCCATCTTTCAAAATACATGGTTTCCTTGATATGTGGTCCTTTGAAAATACCGGGTGTAGATACGTAGATCTACTAGTTTTAAACACCTTTGTACAAGTTAAAACATGTTTACACAAGTAAAGCATTTTTACACAAGTTCATGCTTCGTGTGTGGTAGAGTTTCACCTTTTAACCCTTGTATCATTCAAAAACGAGCTTATGTTAAGACCCATGATCTTACTAAACCGGGTTAAACGATGATCCGAGCTACCACATCATAGATCGGGTCTCAATAACCTCATATATCAAATACTACAACTTTTACACTAGTTATGATCTTTTATCCAACAAGATTCAAGTTTTAGTAAACTTTAAAGATTCAAAAGATGGGTTTTCCGCATTTTAACCGTTATAAATCATATTAACCACCTTAGATATGTTCAAGAGTGAGTTTTAAACATTATACCTCTAGCTCGGGGCTAGGGAAGAATCTAGGCGAAAATGAGGTGGATAAAAGCTAAGTAACGAGGTCCTTCCACTTCCGTTTGCTCCAAAGCTCCTAATACGTAACCCGTGAAGCTTGTATATACTTGGAATGGAGAGATCAAGATCGAACAATGGGTGTGTAGAGGGTGGGGGTTTCGGCCGAGAGCTCTTGGAGGGCAAGGAGAGAGTTTTGTTGGTGATTGTGATGTGTAAGAACTCATGTGTTAAGTGGTGATATTTATAGACAAGTTCATGTTCTTCGTCCAACGGATTTCGTGTCCCCTTGATATTAAACACATGACAATATAATAATCAAAAGTTGTACTCTCTTGGTTACCCCTTGTTGGCCGATCTCATTAGGGGGGGGGGGGGTATCCAGTTCGTTTTCAATTGTTTAGTTAGAGTTTGGTTACATTAAGTAGGTTAACTTTTGGGGTTAACTCCGTTGGTTGTATGATGCGTTATAATGCGGGTGTTAGGGTAATCAGGGACCCTAACTGGCTCAGAAAAAGACTAATAATATTTCTGGCAGTATTTTTATGTTCCGGGTATAGTCCGGTTGTTCGGTTGGATAGTAATCCGTTAAAGTGCTTATGTAAACCTTTAAGCGTCGATAATAATATTTTTAGTGACACAATTTATTTCCAAAAGTGTCGGGAATACTTTCCTCATGTTTTGGCACTTTATTAGTTAGCTAGAAGCTGGAGTGTTAAATAAAGTGCTGTGTTTCGTGCTTAGGGTACGTTTTAGGCACATCCAATCATTACATCTTATTCCTAGAGACGCAATTCAACAACCCTTGTATCCCTACACACACTCTGGGTGTAGTAAAATATTTCTGGCTCATACAGGCCCTTAGAGGCAGTGCTTGCCTGATGCTGGCTTTATCAGCATGTTCATTAGGTTATCCGTGTATTGTGCTACTGTGCTCTTTGTGCATCATGTTTGTCACTAAGGTGTCGTATGTAAATAATGTAGTGACAGCAAGCAAGTATGATGCAAGTAAGTACATGTATCAGTATTCAAGTAGCAGTTCATCAGCTAGTACAAGCAAGCACAGTAATTAAGCAGTAATTAATCATTAATTAAGTCGTACGGATACCTGGTTTAGTGCGGGTTGTCACATTCACCCCCCGTTAAATAAATTTCGTCCCGAAATTTAAGTTCTGCTTGTAGAAGCAGGGTTCTTAGGAAAAAGGTGGGGGTATTTCTCTTTCATCCGGTCCTCACGCTCCCAGGTGAACTCAGGACCATGCCTGGCATTCCAACGAACCTTGACGAGCTTGACACTGCTCCGGCGGGTCTTGTTAACTTTCCAATCTGTGACCTCGACAGGCTCTTCAACGAAGTGGAGCGTGTCGTCAATATGAATCTCGTCGATGGGAATGGCAACGACAACTTGAGTTGGACTTTTCTTTAGATTGGATACATGAAATGTATCGTGAACACCATTCAGTTCAGCAGGTAGGTCCAACTTGTATGCTACTAGTCCTATTCTTTCCAGAATTCTGAAAGGACCAATGTAGCGTGGATTTAACTTCCCACGCTTTCCAAAGCGTGCCACCCCCTTCCAGGGTGAAACTTTCAATAACACCATTTCTCCAACTTGAAAATCCACATGTTTTCGGTTTGGATCCGCATAGGCCTTTTGTCTGTGGCGAGCTGCTTCGATGCGTTTAAGAATTTGCGCGATCTTGTCTGTTGTCTCTTGGACGATCTCGGGACCAGCAAGCTGCCTATCACCTGCGTCAGACCAACATAGGGGTGATCGGCACTTGCATCCGTAAAGGGCTTCAAATGGCGCGACACCAATACTGGTGTGGTAGCTGTTGTTGTATGAGAATTCGACCAAAGGTAAATGTTTGTCCCAGCTACCGCCCAAATCCATAACACATGCTCTCAGCATGTCTTCCAAAGTCTGTATCGTTCGCTCGCTCTGGCCGTCAGTTTGCGGATGGAACGCAGTGCTCAGATTCAACTGTGAGCCAAAGGCTTCTTGGAAGGATTGCCATATCCTTGACACAAACCTTCCGTCTCTATCAGAGATGATTGAGAGAGGCACTCCATGACGTGCGATGATCTCTCTCATGTAAATTTCCGCAAGTTTACTAGTACTGTCTTTTTCTTTGATTGGCAGAAAGTGTGCGGATTTTGTTAGGCGGTCAACTATCACCCAAATCATATCATGGCCTCTTGGCGTTCTTGGCAATTTTGTAACAAAATCCATTGAGATTTGTTCCCATTTCCACTTGGGAATCTCAGGTTGTTGCAGCAGCCCTGAAGGCTTCTGGTATTCCGCCTTTACCTTAGCGCACGTTAAACATTTGCTCACGTAGACAGCAACGTCGCCTTTCATCCTAGGCCACCAATAATAATCTTTGAGATCCTGGTACATCTTATCCGCTCCAGGATGGATAGAGTACCGTGATTTGTGAGCTTCGTCGAAAATAACTTTCCTTAAATCACCAAACAGAGGAACCCAAATCCTTTTCTCAAAACATAATGTTCCTTCCTCGTTTGGTACCAAAAGCTTCTCCATCCCACGGAGATACTCTTCTCCAAGGTTTCCTTCCTTAAGGGCTTCCTTTTGTGCTGCACGAATGCGCAAGGAAAGATCGGTTCGTATGATCATTTCCAAAGCTCTAACCCTTATGGGCTTGATTCTTTCTTTACGACTTAGGGCATCGGCGACTACATTCGCCTTCCCTGGATGATACTTTATCTCGCAGTCGTAGTCGTTTAGCAACTCAACCCATCGTCTTTGTCTCATATTCAACTCCTTCTGGTTGAATATATGCTGTAGGCTCTTGTGATCTGTAAAGATTGTACACCTTGTACCATAGAGGTAGTGTCTCCAGATCTTTAAAGCAAAAACCACTGCGCCGAGCTCTAAATCGTGTGTGGTATAGTTCCTTTCGTGCACTTTCAACTGACGCGATGCGTAAGCAATAACCTTCTGGCGTTGCATCAACACGCAACCCAATCCTTGGCGCGATGCGTCGCAGTATACCACAAAATCATCAGTACCTTCTGGTAGAGCTAAGATAGGCGCGTTGCAGAGCTTATCCTTCAGTATCTGGAATGCTTCTTCCTGTTTGATTCCCCAATCAAACGTCTTATCTTTCTGGGTGAGGAGCGTCAAAGGTTGAGCGACTTTTGAAAAATCCTCAATGAATCTTCGATAGTAGCCAGCCAAACCCAAGAATTGCCGAATCTCGGTTGGCGTCTTTGGCGTTTCCCAATCCTTGATCGCCTCGATCTTTGTTGGGTCCACGTGGATTCCATCTCCATTCACCACGTGCCCAAGGAATTGGACTTCACGTAGCCAAAATTCGCACTTGGAGAGTTTGGCATACAGCTGTTCCTTCTTCAGCAGTTCTAGAATGGCTCTAAGATGCTGCTCGTGTTCAGCCTTCGTCTTTGAATAAATTAAGATGTCATCGATAAACACAATCACGAACTTATCCAAGTACGGTTTGCAAACCCTATTCATTAGATCCATGAATACCGCAGGTGCGTTTGTCAAACCAAATGGCATAACGAGGAACTCGTAGTGTCCATAACGAGTTCTGAAGGCTGTCTTTGGGATACTTTCTTCTTGAATTCTCAACTGGTGGTATCCAGATCGAAGGTCGATCTTTGAATAAAAGCTTGAACCTTGAAGTTGGTCAAACAGATCGTCGATTCTTGGCAGAGGATACCTATTCTTGATCGTCAGCTTGTTCAATTCTCTGTAGTCAATACACATTCGAAAACTACCGTCCTTCTTCTTGACAAACAGGACCGGAGCTCCCCAAGGCGAGAAGCTTGGTCGGATAAAACCCTTGTCTAACAACTCTTAAACTTGTGTCGACAGTTCCTGCATCTCAGACGGAGCAAGTCTATAAGGTGCCTTAGCCACAGGCGCGGCGCCTGGAACTAAGTCAATGTGAAACTCTACTTGCCTCTGAGGCGGCAGTCCAGGTAAGTCTTCTGGGAAGACTTCTGGATACTCCCTCGCGACAGGGATGTCTTCGATTCTCGGCTCAGCTGCCTTCTTATCCACAATGTGTGCCAGAAAGGCAACACATCCTTTCTGCAAACACTTCCTTGCTTTCAAGCAGCTGATAATCCTCAACGGTGTCTCACGCTTTTCTCCATGAACAACAATGGTCTCACCATCATCGGTTGGGATACGAACAACTTTCTCGTGACATACTATCTCAGCCTTGTTTCCTGATAACCAATCCATTCCTACCACCACGTCAAAGCTTCCCAACTGGACTGGTAGTAGATCCAGAGTGAACTCACGTTCTCCCAATTCAATCACACAACCTCTGATGACTTCATTGGCTTCTACTAACTTCCCATTGGCTAATTCGATCGAGTAAGGAATATCTAACTTACTAGCGGCTAGACCAAGCATACTCTTAAACTCTAATGATACGAAGCTATAATCGGCACCAGTATCGAATAAAACGGATCCATAGCGTTGGTTCACAGGGAACGTACCAGTGACGAGATTGGGGTCCTGGCGTGCTTCCCTTGCTTCCAGTTGGAACACTCTTCCACGGGCTTGGTTCAAATCTGGGCAGTTCTTCTTAAAATGCCCAACATCACCGCAGTTAAAACATCCAAGTTTTCGACCACTTCCGGCGCCATCCCCAACTTGCTGGTTGTTTTGGTTCGCATTGTTGACTCCGTTCCCTCCATTATTTCCTTGTGGGCGATTACCACCACGATTATTGTTTCTGTTTCCATATCCTCCCTGGCCTCCCTGACCGGCAGGGGCCCAACAAGTGTCCTTCAAGTGACCACGTTTCCCACATACTTCGCATACTTTTAACCCACATTGACCAGAATGGTGGCGTTGGCAGGTATTGCATTTGGGCTGGGTGCCCATGTATCCTCTTCCTTTCTTTCCACTACCAGCTGTAACCTGAGCTGGTGCGCTTGGTTCCCCTTTCTTACCAACACTGCCAATGCCTTGTTTGAAGTTCGAGAACTTTCTTTTGTTGCCTCCTGATGACTCAACGTGAGTCTCTGCCTTCTTCGTCTTGATCTCATCAAACTTGTTCAGGCGGATGGCCTCTTCTGTGAGTGCCACGCTCAAATCAATGGCTTCAGTGATAGTCGCTGGTTTGGAGGAGGTTACCATACTTATGATTTGGGGAGCCAAACCCCAAATGAAGCGCTCGATTCGCTTGTATTCTGGTGTAACCATGTAAGGAACCACTTGAGATAAGTCATGGAATCTTTGAACGTACTCCGCTACCTTTGGACCGTCCATTTTCAAGTGCCAGAACTCGGTCTCCAACCTCTGGATTTCTGCGCGGGAACAATACTTTTTGCGCATAAGTTCTTTCAGTTCGGTCCAGGTCAGCGCGTAGGCAGCAGCTTCGCCTAGTGTTTGTACTTGTAGATTCCACCAGGATAGGGCTCCATCTAGAAACAACCCTGAGATATAGGTGACTTGCTGATCCAGCGCACACTTGCTCATGCGAAGTACAGATTCGGTTTTCTCAGCCCAGCGAACAAAGGCGACAGCACCTCCTGTGCCATCAAAGTTGACCGGTTTGCAGTCTAGAAACTGCTTGTAGGTGCACCCTGCACATACGTTATAACATATGAATGGTATTAGCATCCTTGCCAGAGATATCCAATTAGGTCACGGTAGGTCTTAATGGCTTAGTATTACCGTGAGGTGGATTGTTATTACCTTGGTTAATACTTCCGCTCGTTCCGGGCTGAGATGCTGCATACTGTGCTATGGCAGCAGCAATAATCTGCTGGAGTTCTGCCTCATTGGTTGGCATGTGTGGCTCACGTCTCGGCGGCATCTTTCTAAAAGATGGTTTACGTTGGTCAGGTCATAGTAAGACGTACGTATATAGTAATAGTAATAGCACATAACATCTCATGTTATCAACACATCACAAATACCAATCACACAACATCCCATGTCATAAAAATACAAATAAGCAATCAAGCGAATCAGATATGATGAGAATACTGCGATTGCCATATATCAAGACCACATAGTAAGTGTATCAGTACATCATAGTGTCATACAATCATCCATCAACTAGGGGCTACATCACCCCTGTCCAAAAACTACATCAATCAGTGTCAATACATCAAATACAAGTCAACAAAAGTCAGAATCAACTGTGGTCTCCAAAAATACTGTGCAATCCAACAATCGCCGTCTTCTCATCCTCGTCTACCCAAACAGTACTGATGAGCTCTATACAGATGGTGGTGGAGGAGGGGGAAAGTGGGTGTAAAACAAACGGCGTAACTGTAGCCAGACCGCCTCCATAGTCTGCTGAGTACGAATGATGGAAGCAATCTGCTGCTCTAATGTAGAGAGACGGGCAGCATAATCTGGGGGTAAAGGTCGAAATGGCTGCAGAGGAGAGTGTGTCTGACCATGGCATGGACACGGTGGCAGCTGAGCTCTCTCGAGCTCCTGGATGCGCTGCGTGTGTGACTCGTGCTGAGCTACAAAGGACATCAAAACGTCCTCGATAGTATACCCCCTGTGAAAAGAATGGTAGGGGTCAGTATGTGGCATACCAGAATCGGGTGCCCATAGAAACGGCTCACTAGTGGGGTCAAAAGGTGCCACGTGAAATGGAGCAACAGCGGGTGGAACAGATGACATATGTGGCATGAAAGGGATAGGCATGGTACATGCCCAACAGGATGGGCTGAAGAACCCTCTCCAGGCCTCGCTGGAGGTACAAACTGTGGAACCTGGAAAGAAAAATCAACATGTCGCGTAACAGGGATCTGAGGGGGAAAAGGCGGTACATCCTCATCAGCAGGTATCCAACCGTGCTGTGCATGCTCATCTGGTGGATCCATGCGTGCCGCGAACAGTGCATGCTCGGGCTCTAGTGGAACGGGATCAAGTGGGGGAGCAACAACAGGGTGAACAGGTGCAATGTGCTCAACGGGAGGGTCAACAGGTATAACGGGTAAAGGATCAACAGGATCAACAATGACATGATCGCCCTCCATCAAAGGAACATCCACGGGGAGATCATCAGCAACAGGCTCAAAAGGAATGTCAGCATGTACTGGGTCATGCTCTGGTATGGGGTCTAGAGCGGCTGCCTGCTCTGGAGCAACGGCAGGCTCGAGGTCATCAAAAGCCATCTCGAAACCAAAATCTGGGTCGATAGGATCCACTGGGTCATCAGGGTCTACTGGATCCTCCATAAACTGATCCATCGGAATAAACTCTAAGTCACGATCTGGGTCGAATCCTGGGGGAAACATAGGATCGGAATCCTCCACATCATCGTGGTCGAAAGTGAAACTGGGGATAGGGGCAACAGAAGATGCCTGATCAGAATCTGATCCATGAGAGAAGTGCTGCGCACTCTGGGTGTGTGAGGGTACAGAGGCCACAGACTCAAAGGAGTCTGGGACTGGGGAGTGAGCAGGTGACTCCGCGGTGGGAGCATCTGCGATCAACAAGGGACCGTCAGCAGCAGGAAGGGCCTCGCCCTGAGCATCCTCCTCGAAAGGCTCCCCCTCAAACATATCGACATCATCCTCCTCGTCGTCGATAGGCAAATCATAAACAGGGTACGAAGCAAGCGGTATAGGAGCAGGGATCACTGCCAGTGGTAGATCCCCGGCCAAAGGACCATCTGCGAGCTCGTCAGCACCGTCAGGTAATGCGAAGGGCTGAAAGTCGTCCTCATCTGTGCTCGTGACGTCGGACGTGTGAACCTCGTGCTCCGATGACTCAAGGTCGTCTGATACGATAGGCCTAGGGCCTGTGGTGTCTGAACTACCAGTGTCTGTAGAATCCATGTGTCTGTAACATATACACAAACATGCACAAACAGTCAATCATATAATCAAATAATCACATAAGTCACCAAGTAAGCATTCAAATCATTCTCCTAGTCCCACTAGCCTCCCAGCCTCTCAGACTGCTCTTCCTAGTCCCACTAGCCAATTCTCCTAGTCCCACTAGCCAACTACCTCGTTCTCTCAGACCGAGCCTCGGCCTCTCAGACCGAGCCTATAATAAAGAATAAGATGTGCTCAACATTTGTTTGTAAAAAGTTTTGGATCTGGACTTAAGTGGTATGCAGAAAAATGTTTTCGTGAGAGCCCTAGTGATCATAGTCTAGACTCGAGAAAGAATCCTAGTTCGCTATGATCAGAGCTCTGATACCAAGCTGTCACACCCTGGCTTTGCGGAAGCGTGGTTAATTTGGTGTGACTTCTTAATACCATAGCTTAATCATAACAAAGCTATATGAGTTAAAAACATGCAAGATCATCCATTAAGTTTTTAAAACCAAATACAGTACCATTGTTTTAACGGGAACATACCCTAACAAACATAATCTTGTTCAACAGACATTACAACTTAAACATAACATAAACATGGTTTAAGGATTGTGTCTTGTTCAGGAAAGAGACACATCCCCCAAACCCCGGATGACCTTGGAAACTAGTGCAGCGGAAAACATGCCATACCGTGCCAGATCTCGTTAATTTCCTGAAATACATGTAAGTTGAAAAATCCACAATAATGTTGAGCGAGTTCATGTGCAAGTGAGTAAGTAAAACACTTGTAAGTATAAATGTTTCCTGGTATGTAGCAGTGTAAGGAAAAGAGATCACCAATGGTTTGCAAGGCCATTAGCATGTGTGAAATGCAAGTAGGAAGACTCAACCCTAACCGATTTATGCGTCGGGCAACCAAGTCACTCAAGGTCCGTTCTGTTGGTCCTCTCAGAGGTCCGTTCTGTTGGGCCTAGAGTTGGGCTCGCTACACCCAGATAGATCTACCGCTTAAGTCCCTCGGTGTTCTGCCTACCCATTCACATGATCTAAGTAGTAAACCTCCTTACGTTAACATACCGTGTATAATAGTACTTGTAAACAAGGTAACATGTATTTCACCCCCGCAGTTAAGAAAACTGAAAACAGTTAGAGAAAAGGGGGACATGAACTCACAGTGAAGCGTCTCTACCAAGTATCTCCAAATCAGAAAGCTGTGCGACGACCTACAAGTGCTAATTCTATTAGACGGACGGCCGTGCCTTAGCTTTATAGTTTAAGTTTGTGGGAAATAGTTAGACAACTATTTCGTGTTTATGTTCTGTATATACTTGGTAGTTAATTCCCTTCCCAAGGATGGGGGATTCAATACATGTGCGTAAGTTACGTTTTAATAATCGAGTGGTAATATAATTACCGGTGTAACTTATATATTCATGTGAAAGCGTTTGTATTATTTTGGATCGTTAACGCTCGTAAATATTATTTTTACTCTAATAATATTTATGTATTTTCACAAAATAATCATAAACAGTGTTGTGACAATATATATATTCATCACGTTAAATTTTGTGAAAATCCCACCTCCGTATATTTAGTAAATAAAGTCATGTCGAAATTTATATTTCGAAAATATGTCAAAAATAATTCCAACACTTGTTGTGCAAATATTTCTAAGTGTTAGGTTTTTAGAAAAATTTCGCCAGAGTTTCCTCTGTAACTGGAGGTGGCCACGCTTTCAAGCGTATCATTTTCTTTTAATAAATCAATCAATCAATGTTCTCAATATTATCAAACAACTTTTCAACATTTTGACTAGTCAAAGATAGACATAATCGCAAAAATATACGAACTTGTGGTTTGTCTAAAAATATGTAGTAAATCTCTTTACTTTTAATGGATCTTTTGTGTAATTAATCCGATTTCGTAAAAACCTCGTTTTTAGAGAAAGTCCATCTTTACAACTTCTAGTAACTTTTGACAAAACTAGTTCTTTGTCGGATCTTTTCATTTCACAAGTGTTTACCCACTTGTGGTTTATAAAATACGCTTATTATTGTAAGATGCGTCTTTCAAAATACATGGTTTCCTTGATATGTGGTCCTTTGAAAATACCGGGTGTAGATACGTAGATCTACTAGTTTTAAACACCTTTGTACAAGTTAAAACATGTTTACACAAGTAAAGCATTTTTACACAAGTTCATGCTTCGTGTGTGGTAGAGTTTCACCTTTTAACCCTTGTATCATTCAAAAACGAGCCAGTTACACGATCTTACTAAACCGGGTTAAACGATGATCCGAGCTACCACATCATAGATCGGGTCTCAATAACCTCATATATCAAATACTACAACTTTTACACTAGTTATGATCTTTTATCCAACAAGATTCAAGTTTTAGTAAACTTTAAAGATTCAAAAGATGGGTTTTCTGCATTTTAACCGTTATAAATCATATTAACCACCTTAGATATGTTCAAGAGTGAGTTTTAAACATTATACCTCTAGCTCGGGGCTAGGGAAGAATCTAGGCGAAAATGAGGTGGATAAAAGCTAAGTAACGAGGTCCTTCCACTTCCGTTTGCTCCAAAGCTCCTAATACGTAACCCGTGAAGCTTGTATATACTTGGAATGGAGAGATCAAGATCGAACAATGGGTGTGTAGAGGGTGGGGGTTTCGGCCGAGAGCTCTTGGAGGGCAAGGAGAGAGTTTTGTTGGTGATTGTGATGTGTAAGAACTCATGTGTTAAGTGGTGATATTTATAGACAAGTTCATGTTCTTCGTCCAACGGATTTCGTGTCCCCTTGATATTAAACACATGACATTATAATAATCAAAAGTTGTACTCTCTTGGTTACCCCTTGTTGGCCGATCTCATTCAGGGGGGGGGTATCCAGTTCGTTTTCAATTGTTTAGTTAGAGTTTGGTTACATTAAGTAGGTTAACTTTTGGGGTTAACTCCGTTGGTTGTATGATGCGTTATAATGCGGGTGTTAGGGTAATCAGGGACCCTAACTGGCTCAGAAAAAGACTAATAATATTTCTGGCAGTATTTTTATGTTCCGGGTATAGTCCGGTTGTTCGGTTGGATAGTAATCCGTTAAAGTGCTTATGTAAACCTTTAAGCGTCGATAATAATATTTTTAGTGACACAATTTATTTCCAAAAGTGTCGGGAATACTTTCCTCATGTTTTGGCACTTTATTAGTTAGCTAGAAGCTGGAGTGTTAAATAAAGTGCTGTGTTTCGTGCTTAGGGTACGTTTTAGGCACATCCAATCATTACATCTTATTCCTAGAGACGCAATTCAACAACCCTTGTATCCCTACACACACTCTGGGTGTAGTAAAATATTTCTGGCTCATACAGACCCTTAGAGGCAGTGCTTGCCTGATGCTGGCTTTATCAGCATGTTCATTAGGTTATCCGTGTATTGTGCTACTGTGCTCTTTGTGCATCATGTTTGTCACTAAGGTGCCGTATGTAAATAATGTAGTGACAGCAAGCAAGTATGATGCAAGTAAGTACATGTATCAGTATTCAAGTAGCAGTTCATCAGCTAGTACAAGCAAGCACAGTAATTAAGCAGTAATTAATCATTAATTAAGTCGTACGGATACCTGGTTTAGTGCGGGTTGTCACATGTAACATATGTTGTGTGTAGATATTTTCATCATAGGGTTTGATTCGGTGACTGAGTTAACTGGGTTTTTGGGGTATTGGTGTTTTTAATTGAATGAGGGTATGGCTGTTGTTTGTTTGAGTATGTTTAACAAGGGATAAACTTATCAAACTGATATCGGTTAAAATTCTGGGTTTGGGTTCTTTCTGATTGTTCATTTGAGTTTTGGTTGATGATTATATAAACTGGGTTTTAAAACATAGTCGATGAAGATCCCTTATGAACTTAAACCCCCCAAATTTGACAAAATCCCCAAAAATGATTTCTGAATGGCGAACTTTAATTTGACGAACCCTAATTTGACGAAGTTTAAACTTCGTCATAACTGTGCACGGCGAAACTTGACTAACGTTGACTGTTTGACCATTGAACCTTCATCACATTTGAGCATTTAACCTTCGTCATACATAAGCGACGAAGTTTCAAACTTCGTCAATGGGGATCAAACTTCGTCACAAGGAATCAACCTTCGTCACAGTGAACCATTCTTTGACACTCAACACTTAGAAAATTTCATGTTTTGTCAAAAATTGTAACTCTTATACAGTGGGTATATATATACATGATTAATGTTTACAATGAACATAAAATGTGTATACATATATGTATTATTAAAGTGTTATATGCTTTGGTCTCATTACGAGTATGTTTCATACACAGAATGGCTCCGAAAGCTCAAAAGCGCAAACCCACAAAGAAAACGGACAAAACAGAAGAACAAACAATGTCCGAACCTCGACACAATATGGTTGCTTTCTTAGATCCTGAAGGAAAAGTTGATGATTACAAGGAGATTACGCAATGGCTCAGGGAATCTCGTATTAAAAAAGCTGTTACATTTTCAACACCTGTGTACAAGTCACTTATTAAAGCTTTCTAGGAAACTACGAAAATCATAGAAGTTGACGGGAAGGAAGTTATAGAAGGGCAGGTTCATCAGTTGAATGTAGATGTATCACCAGAGATTTTAAACACTGTTTTGGAGCTTCAAGATGACGCAAATACTCCATTCTCCATTCCGATCATGGGCACGCGTGGATGCCTACTGAGAATGAAGTGCACTGGCGATATCTGTGATGGGCAAATAAATAAAGCTAATTTGCCACTACGGTACAAGTTCTTGCTGTATGTACTAATTCAATGTTTAAGCAAAAGCTGTGCAGGTTATGATATGGCAGGGAATGATCTTGTGGGGTTGATGGTCGCATTGATATTGAACAAACCTTTCAGCATTTCACAGTTTATCTTCGCCAACATGAAAGATAATCTGAGGAGAACAGGAACTCGTACGTCCTGCAACAAATTCTGGATGTATCCAAGATTTATGCAAATGATAATGAACGTTCAACATCCGGATCTTCCCAAGGCTGCTAACGACATTCTTAAGATCGATGCTATGCTGGAAAACTCGTTACGGATATTCAAGGGTATCTCTGCTAAGAAATACAAAGAATCAGATCCTCCTCGAAAGATGTTTGGTGCTCTGGCGAAGAAAGAATACGTGGCTCCTGCTAATGACAAATGGCGTCATGACGACAGCCAGTCAGATGATGAGGAACCAGAGTTAGAAAAGAAGATGAAAGACAAGTTCAAATGCAAGCATGATTCATCTAATTCGTCTGATAGTGATGATGATGAAGAAGGTGGTGATGGTGGTGATGCTGGAGCGACAGCAGCTAGTACACCTGGCGCTAGTAGTGCTGGTGGAGATGAACAAGCAGATTCTGATTATGTTATATCGGATACCGAGACCGAACGTTTGTAGAAAAAGAAAACGGTTGTCCTTCGCAAGAAGAAAGCTAGAAAGAACATTGGTACTTCCTCGTCTGGTCAGCAATCTGTTCCTAAAGAGCCTATACAGGAAGCTGCAATGGATCTAAACCTTGGATTCACAGCTGAAGAAGCTTCTACAATGGTGTCGTCTCCTCCGAGGTCTACAGAACCACCTACTACAGCTACTCAACCACCTCCTATGGTTACATCGGCTCTGTAGGACTGGTTTGCGGATCCGAATGAGTCGGTTCAGAGGAATTCCATCAAATACAGGTGCGGAAAACAAGTATTTGATGTATACACAGCTTAATCTTCACTTTAACACTGATTTGTATTGATTAGAAAGCAATTACAATCAGTTCTCACACCGGCAGCACCTCGGTATGGAAAACTCTCTCTCAAAACTTATCTGATTTCGCTTGACCTAACATCCCTATATATAGACTTGGAGATTTCGCTTGGAATGTCCTGAAGCGAAATCTGATATGATGATTTCGCTTGAGGCTTCAAGCGAAATCTCAAATACAAAATATAACTTCAAGCGAAATCTTTCTAACTCTCGTTTTACGTGCCCTGATCTATTCTAACTAGTGTAAGACTCGATACAAGACGAAGTCGACAGATGTAGTGCACCAACAGACTCCCCCTCAGATGTTGACGAGTCGACTATCGAGTCACACCAATACTATGTCTTCACATCTTTAATCTTGATCAGTCTTTGGGCTTTTCTCTCTCTATCTTCTTCTCAAGAAACTTCTTTCTCTATCAGACTCCCCTTCACGATTTGCTGGTATTCATTTGTTCTTCAGCAACATCTGCTTTAGGATCAATGTCTGACTCAAATGCTGTATACAAGATCATTGCCTGGCTTTTATCTAATTCTCTTGATCAGATCTCTTGATTCCTTAAGTTCATCAGCATCAGCAGCTAGCAAACTTTAGATTCATGATCAGATTCTGACTTTTGTAAACTTTGAATGAATTAACCTGGCTTACCTGCAACAATCTTAACCCAGAAATAAATTTTCTAAATTTAACAAGTTAAATGCACTATCAATCTGATATAATCAGATAACTCTCTCTCCTATCATCAATAACCGATGAACCAAATGTAGGTTTTAAAATAACAATTGTAAGAATTTTAACAAACCTTTTTGACATTTTAATATTCACTCCCCCTCACAACCAAGTCATCATGTTTAGCACTTGAAATTTTGATAATCAGCTTTCCAATATCAATTGTCGAAAAATCTTTTTGTATTTTTCAAAAATTTATGCTAAAACACACTAAAATCTTTTTGGATTTTTTTAATTGTAAAGGAATGCAATAATGCAATAAAGAAATATTTACAAACAATATTTTTGTGAGTTTGTGCAAGAGGATCATATCAGTTTTTGAGACAGATCACTAACACCATTAAGCTTCATTTCATATTAAGTTCTAAACAATTTACCTAGATTGTCAGTATATTTGTCCACTTAAATTTTCACACAAAGTTCAATTGATCCGAGATACGATGTTAATGTTTTAAGAAACTTAAACTTATCCGTGTGTCTCACTACTTGAATATACTCCCGTATCCAGATCCCAATATTCAGTCTTACAGGTGAGTATACCACAGATGATATCTGTTAGGGGAATAAATTATAGTACGAGGGCTGTGAGAGCTCAGGTCGATCTTTCGATACGCAGAGAGATGACAGCTTCGACTTTTTGGTGTGTCCCCTTTAGAGGATCTTTTTGCATTACAACAGCAGCGACTATCAATTTTATTGTTTCATCAGCTTGCTGATGGCGATGCTATGTTTCAAGCATTTGCAGAAAGCATTATCCGGGGACTAGGTCAGAAATTTCTTTCAGCAGAAGTCCTGGGATAATACCCCAGATATCACTGAGCATAAAGACCTAGTATCTCAGAATAAGGGACCTTTCAAACAAGATTTCAGGGGTTACCTATATATCCAAGTTTGTGTTAACCCACAGAACAAGCAATTTTGAAATTTAGGTTTATATCTCGTTACAATCTACTAAATGTGCAAAAATCTACTGGCACATCCACAGTAAGATTGTTTATCACATATTTACTTTACATTTCTTTAGCATGTTGTGATAGTCCACTGATGTACTATCATTTCCTCTATATGCAACAAAAACTCATTTTTGAATTTTATCATGTTTTTGTCTTTTTCAAATTTTCAAATGTTTTTGGATTTTCTGAAAATTTTTACTCCCCCTAAAATGCAAACACATTTTAAGAAATTTGAAAATAAACTGTACAATAAAGTGACAACTGATATCGAATCGCATCAAATCGCCATTCTCTCGGCATAAACAATCAGAACTCCCCCTATCACAAAACTATTTTCTCATTTAGATTTCAAAACACTTAAGTTTATTTTAATCAAAATGATTTTTCCGGAAAATAAGTTTTTATGATATAATCATTTGTAGATTCGGAGTGTGGTTCATCACATTGTCTATTCGAAATACCAATTGTAAGTATGGTCCAATCAAGTTCAACTTAATGACCTTGATTAACCTTTTTCATGTATGCATTTTCTATATCAATTGTAAACATTTACCACATATAGAACACAATACCACTTGTAGGAATGTTACGTCTACATCACCATTTTACCAATCAAAATGCCGATTCCTGCTTCGCACTTACCAACCTGGAAGCTCCGGCGTAGTCATACAACCTGTAAACATCCAACCGTTATCAAAAATCTTTCAACCAAAAATCTTCAAACATTAGAAAGATGCCGATTCCTGATCCACAATTACAAACTTGGGATCTCCGGCATATCCTAAGACTTTAAGGAAAGCAAACTTCCACCCAAGTCTTATTCGACTTGGTGGCTTCCAATTCCTGGGCAGTAGGGTTATATGTTGCCTTTTTAGTTGCATAAAAATCTTTAACCCCCTTTACTTTCCCATCAAGCATTTTCTTGAAAATTTTCTTAACATTACCATTGAATGTTTTTTCAATATCAAAATCTGAGATTTCTATTTTACCAACCATTTGTTGAATTTCTTTCACACTCATTGATTTAATATCAGCATCATTCAACAAATCATCAATCTCATTTTGTGACTCCTCTGATTTTGTGGAATCAGATTCATTGTCAGAACTATCAACTGATTTCTTAACAACCCATGTTTGGTTGTCTTTTGCCTTCTTTTTATACAATCTTTTAGAATTTTCACCAACTTCATTCTTTAAATTTTCAACAGTTTTGAAGTTTTTAGTTGGTGAATCATTCTTTTCAACCACTTTTTCTTTAAGTTTTTCAGAGACTCCCTGTTTTTTGTTGATTTTGTTTGGACAGTTGTGAGCAATGTGTCCAACGACTTGACATTGAAAACAAGTTCTTGTATCTCTTAGAATGTCTCTTGAATGAAAAACTCCAGTTCCTGTTCTTTTTCTTTCAACAAGAAACTCCTGGTTTGTTTCTTTCCAGAAAGGTTTCTTCTGTTCATCTTCAACACTTCCACCTGAAACAAATTCTGTTTTTGGTTTAGAATTGTTTACCTTTCTGTAACTTTCTTGCTGAATAAAACCTAAACCTTTTCTTTTGTAATTACAATTTTGATTTGTTTTCTTTTGAAAACCAGAACTACAATTGTAATCCTTTTTCCCTTTTTTCTTGTTTAACCTTTGTTGAACTCTTGAAGTGTATTTTTTAGATTTTTCATTAAGATTTAAATTTTTAGTGTCAGAAATATTAATTTCTGTGATTTTGAAAACCTTTTTGATCTTGTCAAATCTAACACTATCCATCGGAAACTCTTCATCAGAGTATAATTTGTCAGAACCATTTAAAGTATATGCAACTTTAAATGTTTCATCATCCAAATTTGCTTTTGATAACAAAAATTCTTTACTATAAGACCGTTTTTCTGATGATTTTGAACTGTTGACTGACGAACTTGAACCCCCAGACTCAAACTTTGACTCAGACACCTCCTCAGTATCCAACACCTGATCGACCACCTTTTTGATTAACTCGGACTCATGATCAGTATCAGACGAGGTAAACGTGATGTCAATGTTATCTGGTAAAACTTCAGTTGTCTCGGATTTTAACTTTATATTGACTGCTTTTTCGACTTGCTCCTCATTTGGTTTTCTAGGAGAATACCCTTCCCAGATAGGAGGCGGACACTTGTTATATTTAACAGTCGATTTCTTACCAGTCTCATTCTTTTGCTTCTCATCTTGAAATGCTTCAAAACCTGCAACAGTAGGATACACTCGATCAATAACATAATCAGAACAAGAATAACTCAGTAATAACCTTCTGATCCTTTCATTCTCAATCTTTTCTTTCTCCAACTCTTGCTTTAGATTAGCATTTTCTTCGATGTAATGATTAATCGCCTTTTGCTTTGCCATTAACGTAGAATTCGTCATCGTTAAAGCCTTTTCTCTTTCAGAATTCGTTGTTTGAAGACCTGTCACAGTTCTGTTCAACACACTGTACGATTCTTTCACATAGCTGATGTCTGATAGTAACTTTTCTATCAGTTTTTCTCTATCAAACAAAGTCACATCTTTTTCTTCACAATTTTTGCAAGCTTCCAAACACTTCTTGCAAGGCTTTTCAACATCAACAATCTTTTCAATCTCGATTGTTTTTACCACTTCAATTACTTTTTCTTCCTCAATCGGTTGTTGTTCTTTAGCAGCTTGTTTCTCCTTCAGTTTCTCCATGCGATCTGCAAAATAAAAATGAAAACTTTCAGGAGAAAGATGTTTTTTAGCAATATTAATCTGTTTCTCTTCCTCATCATCACTGCTATTCTCCATCGATGTTTGATCAAACTCTACATATTTTTCAGACTCAGCATCTGAAACACCAGTATCAGATGGTGTTTGATCAAAAACAACTTCTTTTTCTGAAGTATCTTCATTTTGCACACTATCGTTTGTACTTAATGACTCATCATCAGCACTTTCTAAACTTTCTTCAGATGTACTCGATTGATCTTTCACTTTTTCACCAATTGATCTCATCCAATTTGCAAACAAGTCTGGTTCTCTAACAATCTTTGCAATGAAAGCTTTGAAGTCACCCTTTTCATCAACAAACATATCCCAATTGAAACCTTCAGGTAATTTCTCATCATCTTGATCAACTGTGCATGCTTTGTTGTCAGAAGATATATAGTTGCTCCAGTTGAAATCTACCAAACATCCTCTCTTTGAATCTTCAATCTTTCTGCCATGAGCTGTTTGTGAGTCTTGTAACTGACCAACTTGTTGATAAATGGCTTTCCGGTAGTAATCATCTTTTCCAAATGGATTCTGAGCGCCACTAACTTCTCTATTCTTGCATTCCCGCTTAAAATGACCTTTTTCCCTGCACCTGAAACAAGTAACTTTAGATTTATCAAAACCTAAAGTAGAAACACAAGCATCAAGAAAGTCATTTCTCCCAGTAATTGTCTTGAACTTTTCAGCACGTCTCAGAACACTTGCAAGACACCATTTGATATCCATTAGTTCCATCTCTTCAGCATCAATCTGATCGTAATCCTCCTTTGTAAGCATAGGATTTCCAATTCGACCAGCCACTAAACCTTCATATGAGATAAGCACGGAACCAAGTAAAGCCATATGATCTTTTGCAATGTCTTCAGAAAAACTTTGACCATCTGGAAGATTTAGAGCTATGTTGCATTGAATCACACAACCATTTCCCATCTTTGTGCTTTGAGACTGAAAATTTTCTGATGAAGTCTTTGGATTGACACTTGGATAGAATGAGAATCCACTGCTGCTTTTGTTTGAGCTTTGATCAATCTTTTCTGTAGAATCTCCAGCACTAAACGCAGTCTGGATTTTCGGACTTCTTTCAGCTTCTGAAACCGGAATACTACCTTTGTAGTACATCTTTACATCCTGTTGACCACTTGGACTGTTCATCCTCGCAATCTTCTGCTGTTCCAAATCCTGACTTTCAATCTTTTCAATGAACTGAGATATCGATAATCTATCATAAACCCCAGTATTCTTCAGTATCATCAAATAAGTTCCCCACTCTTTCTGAGGTAATGCATCAGCAAGTTTATCCACCCATTCATCATTTTCTTTTTTAATACCCATCATTGACATTGTTCTCACTAAGTGACAATATCGTTCAATGAGTTTCTTCGTATCTTCTCCGGGCAAACTTGTGAATAAATCAAATTCCTTTTTAAGCAATGCCTTCTTGCTTTTAATCATACTCGTACTGCCTTCAACTTTGATTTTTAGAGCATCCCATATTGATTGTGATGTTTTGTCATGTTGAAGTAGTATGAAGATGTCTTCTTTGATGGCCTGTTGAAGTAGACTAATCATCATCTTTTCAGCTCGGTATATTTCCCTTTCTTCCTTACTAAAATCTGAAAGCTGTTTTTCAGTCTGCATTTCTGTTTGTGGTGGAGTATACTTTGTCAGAATACATTCCCATGATCTTAAATGATTTGCTTGCACCCAATTTTCGAAACGATCTTTCCACCCATAGTATTCTTCAATTCCCATTAGCTTCGGGGGTTTTTGAGTCGTCCCCATTTCATTTTCTGAATTCATGTTCTGAGCAATGGAAGATGAACTAGGCGATGTTGCAAAAGCGTTGTGAAAATCGTTATCCATGTTTCAATTACTTTCAAGCGAAATACAATCTTTTAAGCAGAATTCTTCAAGCGAACTAGACAGACTGAACAACCCTCAAGCGAAAACCTTGAAGCGAGACCCTTTGAAGCGATCCTGAATGAAGCGAACACCTTGAAGCGAAAACTTTGAAGCGAAATCGTTCAAGCAACAGTTTCTGAAGCGAAATCGTTGAAGCGACAGCCCTGAAGCGAAATTGTTCAAGCGAAACTTTCAAGTGACAAATTTCTGAAGCGAAATCGTTGAAGCGATGGCCCTGAAGCGAAATAGAATGCTGTTTGAAGCGAAATCTAGGTGTCGCTTGAAACTTCAAGCGAAATCTACTACTGAAATCTGATCCGTTCAAGCGAAATCCATTCGGAGGTCAATTTTAATCACTTTTAGATCGAATTTGGCTGTGAAACTTTCAAGGGTTTGTTATCTTGTACTTTTAAACAATCTGTGAGAATTTGAGATGATTTAGGCCGTGAAAAGTTTCTGAACTGTTAAAAGAAGGTGTAGAAGTAAGAGATTTTGATTAATTTCGGCTGAATATTGTAGAACTCCTCCTCCTAAGCTCTGGTACCAATTGTAGGACCGGTTTGCGGATCCGAATGAGTCGGTTCAGAGGAATTCCATCAAATACAGGTGCGGAAAACAAGTATTTGATGTATACACAGCTTAATCTTTACTTTAACACTGATTTGTATTTATTAGAAAGCAATTACAATCAGTTCTCACACCGGCAGCACCTCGGTATGGAAAACTCTCTCTCAAAACTTATCTGATTTCGCTTGACCTAACATCCCTATATATAGACTTGGAGATTTCGCTTGGAATGTCCTGAAGCGAAATCTGATATGATGATTTCGCTTGAGGCTTCAAGCGAAATCTCAAATACAAAATATAACTTCAAGCGAAATCTTTCTAACTCTCGTTTTACGTGCCCTGATCTATTCTAACTAGTGTAAGACTCGATACAAGACGAAGTCGACAGATGTAGTGCACCAACAGGCTCCTGAAACTCCAACAGTAACTCCTCAAGCTGCTCCACAAAGATCAATGGCTTCTGTAATCAGAGCGACTACATCTCAGCCTAGTTCTGAACGTCAAAGGATATTCTCGGAAATGTCTCAAGATGAAAAGAACAACTTCTTATTTTCTCAACTTGAAGCTGCTGCAGATCGTATACAAAGGCAAACCGATTTCATCAGGATCACCAAGAATGATCAACTCAGTCAACTGGTGGAAATAAATACGTTGAAGTCCACTGTTGAACAACAACAAACTGTTATAGTACGCCAACAAGCTGAGATCGATCAACTTAAAGCTGAAAATGAAAGGCGGCTGATAATGCTCGTGGGTTAGAGATGAATCATTTCAGACAAATCAGTGGTGTTCGTCAACAATCTGCTGAAACGCTCAAGGCAAAGTATAGTGAAATCAAGGCGTGGTACGACAGTCGAAATAAAACTATTGCCGATGGAGTTAAGACTATGAATAATTATTTCGAAAACGTCAGAAAACGTGTTGTTTTGTGGAATGAACGATGCAAGCAACAGGAAGTGTTGAAGAAGCATGATCATGATTCTGAAGATCAAGGGAATCCAGATCCCTCAGCTGCAGCTCAACAACCTCCAGCCTCTACATCTACACAGATCGTAGTTTACCAGCCTCCACAAGTCAAATATTTTCAAGGAACATCGAGTAGTGCACAAGCTGAAATGCAAATATTCGAAAGCACTTCCTACATGGAAAGTGACATGGCTGGTACTTCTAATGTTATTAGCTCTTCTGATATTGCCTTATAGGTTGTACATCATGTATCTGGAGAACTTTTAGAAGAAGGGGAGTTGGTGGATGATTTATCATATGAGCAGAAACTAGCTTTGGAAGAAATGAACACAGTGGATGATGCTGTGATTGATCAAATGCCAATTGAACCAGAAACAGCTGACACCGAGAATCTGGATGAAATAGTTTTTGAAGGCGAATCGAGTAAATCAACTTACGTTCGTGCTGACGGAACGGAGTTTGATCCGTTCGATGAAGAATGGCTGAAAAAGAATCTTGAAGACATCAACGAGCAATTTAATAAACGTGATTCTTCAAACGATTCGACAGACGCATTCCAAGAATGGAGAAAAAGCTTTTTGTCGAAGATCGAGAAACCAATTCCTCCGAAAGCGCAAGTTGATTACATGCAGTACATAAAAGAAAAGCCACATGGAAAGATACTCAGCTGGATGTTCATGAAGGATATTCACTGTGTGGCCATCAAGCGTGAACACGACATCCAGTATTTCAATTCGTTGTTGAGTATCACATCTCTGCCATTCTATGACGCTGCTGCCTTAACAAAGTTGAAACTGATCAATCGCTCAAACTATGCTGGAGCAACTTTGTTCGAAAAGAGATTGAGGTTCAATCGTCGAAACGGGTGGAAAGATGAACTATACAAACCGCAGTTTCCGGTCTATCAGCAGATCAAGTATACGTTAGATCCAGAAACCAACACGGATCGATACAAGCTAATCTATCAGCCGCTAAAAGTCATGGATAAAATTCCGCTGATGCCGATGAAACAAAATTTCTTGGAGAACATGCGGTTATGGTGTTACGATTCGGATACGCATGAATCGGTGGTTGTATTTAAAGATCAGGAAAACTTCCGCATGCTAGATCCGATGTGGATTGTCAACATGTCTGCGGCCGACATCAACAAACTATTTTGGCATGATATCTTCTATGAAGACGAGTACGCTCAACAAGCTTTACTGTTCCAACGCGTCGCTTGTTTCTGCTTTTATCGTGGTATTCATGCCGGAAGCACCTGGTCCGCAAAACACTAAGATTGAAGACTCAAAGATCGAAGACCAAGCAACAGACAAGGGGGAGTTGGTTAGTGCATTTTTGTGTCTGTAACTTGTCTTGTTTCGTTGTATGTTAAACGGTCTATTGTTATCGAGTCTGTATGTTCCGTCATGTCTACCTAGTTGGATATCCTCCTATCCTACTTGGTATGACGTTTGTCTTTGATTTGTAACTTAAACAAATGCAAGTGTGCATGTTATTTATGTATGTGTGTTTACATATGTTTCCTTATACTTAACTGATTAATACCTTCGTATATGTCTGTTATGTTTGATGGATGACGAAGTCCTAACCTTAACCTTCGTCATCATCAAACTTGGCGAACTATATAACCTTCGTCTAAGAGGGGGTGTGACGAAGGTTGAACCTTCGTCACCCATCAACTTCATCACAAGGAGTTCGTCAAAGTGGACAGTGTATATTGTTGGAATGTTCATCAGTCTAAGTATGAGAGCATAGAGAGAAACTGAGAGTTTATCGTCAAGCATTGTGTGTTTGTGTTTGCAGTTTGTTCTCATCCTGTTAATCTAAGTGAATCTTTGATTATCTGTTTGTGTTATCGGCTTTACATTTGTTTGGTTTGCACCTTTACGGGTATTCCGCACCCGTGATAGTGTTTGTGATAAACAAGGATAGGTTACGTATTGGACCCTCCGAGAAAAAGGGACCTATAACTGACCAGCATTGACTGTTGATGAAGTGTTTCCATAACAAGCTTGTTGTTGACCTTTGTAGCTTGGATCAAGAAATGATGGTACTCCAGTAGACCGAAATCTTTGCTCTGAGACAACTGGTTGTGGTGTTCCATACATATCGATGCTTGAGACAAAATCCGTTTGTAGCTAAGCATGTTGAGCAGGCCTTGCAACAGTGCTAGTACGTCCACAATTTCCATAATACATCTCCGGATTTTGTGGCATCAGAACTCTTTTTGCCTTCCCAATTTCTTATTGATCTTTGTTCTTAAGCAGCTGAATGAAATCATAGATTTTGTTTGTAGCCAAACTGCCATTATACTTCAAAATCTCTAAGAATGCATTCCATTGAAGTGGCAATGCATCGGCAAACTTGGTAACAACCTCATGTGGAGTTACTGATACCCCATAATTATCCAACTCACTTAACAAGTGAAAAAAAATCGACTTTTCATATCTCCTAGTGACTCATTTTCCATACACATAAATCCGTCGAATTCCTTTTTGAGCAGATCATGTCTCAGTTTGCGTGATGCCGCATTTCCTTGACCTCTCACCTTTAACGCATCCCATAAACGCTTTGTCGTTTTAAAGCTCACAAACTGATGATAAATATCCTTTCTTAAAGCTTGAGTTAGAATTGAAAACGCCTTCTTTTCTAAATCATATGCCTCCTTCTCGCCGTCCGTAAGATCGGCAAATGATGCGGGATTTGAACCAGCTTCATCAAGTGCTTGATCGAAATCTGAAGTAAAACGCAACCACAACTCCGTGTTTTGCCCAAGAATATACATATGTGTTGGTGCAGTTTTTGTGTCTGATGCTGTTCGAATAGATTAGATTTATTTTATGCTAATTTTGTAATAGTTAGTGAAACGGTCTAACGAACGTGTATAGACCCGCTCGTTTAAAATGGTTAAATGAGAGGGTTATTCGTTTGACCGTGTGTGTTTGCAATACAAAGGGGTGTAGCTATAAATAGCAACCCTCTGTCATTGTAAACACTTGAAGTTTTAAGAGGTTTGAGACCTCACAGGGAGAGATCACCACTTGGTCTCTCCCCGGATGTGTACTCCTTTGCTATGGTTCGGTTAGCTTGTTAATCGGGCCGACTTGTATTGTTATGTTACTGAATCTATACAAGTAAGTACTTTTATCCGTCTCTAATCTTCCCGTTTAGAACATAATCACTCACTAATCACGGTTTCGGTCCCGAAATAAGGTCCTACAATTGGTATCAGAGCCATGGTACCCGATTTAGTAAATCTAACCGTTTGCTAAATCACATGTGCTCTAGATCTGTGTTTATTGTGATTTTTGTTCAAGATGTAAAAAATGAGTAAAAGAGGAAAAACCCAGATCTAGACCCGAATGATGGGTCTGTGCTGAAACGGATCACAACCGAGTGTTGGGTTTTATGTTTTACACCTAAATCAACAAGTTTTCATCATCAAATATCACTTTTGAAGTGATTTTCCTCAGATCTGGAAACAAATAGTTGTTGTGTTCTTGAAGATGGGTGGCGGCTGTTGAAGAAACACTAGGGTTTCTTCATATCTGTATCGACGAAGACTCCATTGTGACGAAGATTGATTGATGTGGACGGAGACTACACCTCACGAAGATTGAAGGTTCGTCATGATTCTATACCTGACGAAGAGTGAAGGTTCGTCAATGTTTATACACTCACGAAGATTGAAGAGTTCATCGACCAAGTTGACTCTTCGTGGCCCACATAAGAGTTCGTCAGCCCTTTGAATCTTCGTCGGCCATCTTCAAACACATGAATGTTCGTCGGACATGTTAATAGAAGAGATTAAGATGATGTTCATCGGCCACAACAATATCTGCTGCAGGTTCCCAAAACTCAAGGAGAGATTAATAGAAGAAGACATGATGAAGATGATATCTTATGTCGGCTGATGTGTAAATCGTAGGAGAGAAAGGGTTTTGGATACTGTTATTGTTCATCGAAGGAAGAGGAGGATGTCTGATGTTGTTGTCTGAGGTTGAGGATGTCTTATCCACTCAAGTTAGCAGCTAAAGGTTAATTTCTTTTTAGGGTTTTGTTGGATGTCTATGGGGTATCGTAGAGAAAGAAAGATGGAGAAGTGGAATTTTAAGTGCCTAGATGGGCTTCAGTGTACCAAGATATTTCATTCATTTCTAGTGGGCTTGCTAAATTTGGGCCTGTTTGTGTGAAGATTTCATTTGGGCCTATGTTTAGAACAAAAGTGGTTCTCATATGGATTGGCCAATTAGCCCCAACCGAATTACCAGGGAACCTTTGGTGAAGTGGGGTCGGGTGTTCGCAAAATTTATTTGAACTGCGCTTCTACATGTAAACGTCAAATTTGTACGGGATTTGGAGCGCGTGGGATGATGCAGAATGATGAAAACAAAATATGATGATATTAAAAAAATGTGGGGTAGTCACGGTTACCAATGCAAATGTTAAAATTTGGTGACTTGACTACTATGCGCCAAAAACCAAAAACGGTATGTTCACTTTCGCACCTTAATGTTTATGTTGTTATCGGTTATTCGTAAATGTTCGAAAGCATTTTGTTTATTGTCATATTCTCGCATTTGGAAACCATTGAATGAACCTGGAACGCCAATACCGGTCCTAACGAGTTCGCAAAGTCTTTGGAGGGATACAAGTCGGATCCTACGGGGTGCTAGGGGACTTTCTTTATCAACTAGAATATGCAAAGAAGAAAGCATTTTGTTTATTGTCATATTCTCGCATTTGGTAACGATTGAATGAACCTGGAATGTCAATACCGGTCCTAACGAGTCTTTGGAGGGATACAAGTCGGATCCTACCAGCGTGCTAGGGGACTTTCCTTTTCAACTAGAATATGCAAAGAAGAAAGTCGTTTTCGTGATTTTTCGAAAAACCGAGAACTTTGAGTGAAGATTGATGACAGTTCTGCTCTGTGGAGGGAATTGGTGAACATTTGAAGATAAATTCTACTCAGTGGAGAGAATTTGTTCTGTGAAATTGACGACAGTTTCTTTGAAGTGGAGGGAATCTGTTAAGGTTTAGAGATCTTACCAAAGAAATGGGGGGATAAAAATTTTTCATATGTTGAATTTCTTCGGTAAATTTCTAAACGCAATCATAGATGGTAGAGTTTGTGATTTTCTGGTGATACTAAAGGTTCGGCATGGAATTTTTTGCACAGACACATATTTGAGGATTTTAATTAATTCTCCAGCCAGCGTGAAGGGTTTTGCATGGAAACATACAGGTATCTAAAGTTGACAGTAGTTTCAAAGCGCTGTTCACTGAAGACCTGGGGGAATCTTTATGAAATCTGGTAGTTCAAGGCTGAAGACCTGTAGGATTCGATTTTGGATTTGATGTTTCTTTGGGATTTTACAAGGATCTGGGGGTAACTCAATTCATTAAGTTTGCAAATGATTTACTTGGTCAAGCTGACATCCTGAGTACTGATGCTGAAGATCCGTAGTGCTTTACTTGGTCAACTTCACAAAGGCGAGACAATGAGATCTGGATGTAGTTCAACTAAGCGTGCTGTTTGGTTGAGCTTGCAAGGGATACACTTGGTCTAGCTGACTTTCCTGAGTGTTGATGCTGAAGATTAAAGTGTATTACTTGGTCCATTCCACAAAGACGGTTTACAGAAGACAGTTCACTAGAAATCTCAACCAATGTAGTATGCTTGAATGAAATAGAGTTCTTACGACAGATCAAGACTTAATGCAGTTCTTAAAGAATGGAACCCTTATCAAATGCCGGTTGGAGTATTGGAAGATCAACGGAAGATCGGTCAATTAAGCCTTGTGAGGAAATTGCACAACACCCAACACGGATACGCGTACTTTAAGGGGGAAATATTATACAAGGAGCGTCAAGATACTACTTACCTGGATCATCGGTCATGGGGGAATTTGTTAACACAGAGAAGATAAATACTTGACTGAAGATTGATGGCGTTTGCATTTTCAGCATTCGACAGCAACGGACAAGGGGGAATTTGTTGGTGCAGTTTTTGTGTCTGATGTTGTTCGAATAGATTAGATTTATTTTATGCTGATTTTGTAATAGTTAGTGAAACGGTCTAACGAACGTGTATAGACCCACTCGTTTGAAGTGGTCAAACGAGAGGGTTATTCGTTTGACCGTGTGTGTTTGCAAGACAAAGGGGTGTAGCTATAAATAGCAACCCTTTGTCATTGTAAACACTTGAAGTTTTAAGAGGTTTGAGACCTCACAGAGAGAGATCACCACTTGGTCTCTCCCCGGATGTGCACTCATTTGGTATGGTTCGGTTAGCTTGTTAATTGCGCCGACTTGTATTGTTATGTTACTGAATCTATACAAGTAAGTACTTTTATCCGTCTCTAATATTCCCGTTTTGAACATAATCACCCACTAATCACGGTTTCGGTCCCGAAACAAGGTCCTACAATATGAAATCTATCCTGCCATCCGGGATACTCGTTCATATGCATGAACTTTGGTGGACGATTGTTACTTCCGGTTTCATTCTGACTCAAAATCAGGCTTTGAATACTTTGATTTTGTTTAGCAACAAACGCCTATTGATTTGCCATAATTAGACTCGCTTGGGATGGAATTGATGAAGATGAGGGAGTGGGAGACTCAGCCCATGATGGTGATAAGCCCTTTTGCGTATACGTATTATCCGTATTAGGGTCGGGTTTCCAACCCCACCAGTCTGAACTCATAGCGGATAAAAAACAACAACTTAACAGGAAACAGTGAACTTTCTGTAATGCTTCGTGAAGAATGTTTTGCTATCAATAAGACAAAATCCAAGAAGAATGTTTTTCTTTGAATAAGACAAAAGCAAGGTGAAGAATGTTCTTCTTTGTGTTGGTACACTTTATGTGGACGTGATTCGATTCGGTTCGGTTCGACACAGTTAGGTCCGGCTCAAGTCCGACGTCACGACATTCCTGGGTTTAGCAGGATATTATAGGCGTTTCATCGAAAACTTTTCAAGGATTGCTGCGCCCTTAACCTCGTTGACACGTAAGAAGGTTAAGTTTGATTGGGGCCCTAAGCAGCAGGAATCCTTTGACATTCTGAAGAAGAAGTTGAGCAATGCACCGGTATTAACATTGCCCGATGGTATAGAAGAATTTGTGGTGTTCTGTGATGCATCACACACTGGTATGGGCTGTGTACTCATGCAGAAAGGCAAGGTTATTGCCTACGCTTCACGACAACTAAAGGTGCACGAAACGAACTACACCACCCACGACTTGGAGCTGGGTGCCGTTGTATTTGCATTAAAACTTTGGAGACATTACTTATATGGAACCAAGTGTGTGATCTATTCAGATCATAAGAGCCTTCAACATTTGTTTAATCAGAAGGACTTGAACATGCGACAAAGACGATGGATGGAAACTCTAAATGATTATGATTGTGAGATAAAATACCATCCAGGTAAAGCAAATGTAGTTGCTGATGCTTTAAGCAGAAAAGAAAGAGTGAAGCCAATAAGAATCAATGCCAAGCGCATCGAAATCAGGAATAGTTTGAACGAAAGGGTGTTAGCTGCACAGAAGGAAGCTGTATTGGAAGCTAACTATCCTGAAGAAAAGTTAGGAGTAACTGATGAGCAGTTATCCTACGACAAAGACGGAATGCTTAGATTGAATGGACGAATATGGGTTCCAGTTTATGGAGGACTTCGAGATGTCATTCTCCAGGAAGCCCACAGTTCCAAATATTCTGTTCATCCTGGAGCTGATAAGATGTACCAGGATCTAAAGGCCAACTACTGGTGGATCGGTTTGAAAAAGTCTGTAGCTGCTTATGTAGCTAAATGTTTGACTTGTGCGCAAGTCAAAGCAGAACACCAGAAGCCGTCAGGTTTGTTACAACAACCTGAAATTCCCACATGGAAGTGGGAGATGGTGACAATGGATTTTATCACCAAGTTGCCAAAGACGAGGAAGGGAAATGATACAATATGGGTCATAGTCGATAGACTGACGAAGTCAGCACATTTTCTACCCATCAAGGAGACTTATAGCTCCGATATGTTAGCCCAGTTATACGTTGATAAGATTGTAGCTTTGCATGGAATACCTGTGTCTATTATCTCTGATAGAGATACTAGATACACGTCACATTTTTGGAAAAGTTTCCAACAATCGTTGGGCACTCGTTTAAATTTTAGTACGGCTTATCATCCTCAGACTGACGGTCAGAGTGAGCGTACTATTCAAACATTGGAAGATATGCTACGTGCATGTGCGATCGATTTGGGTGGTAATTGGGATAAGAACCTACCATTAATCGAATTCTCCTACAACAATAGCTACCACACCAGCATAAAAGCTGCGCCTTTTGAGGCCTTATACGGTAGAAAGTGTAGATCGCCTATTTGTTGGGCGGAAGTTGGAGATGTCCAACTATCAGGACCAGAAATTGTTTTTGAGACGACGGACAAGATTGTCCAGATTCGCGATCGTTTGAAAGCTGCCAGGGATAGGCAGAAAAGTTATGCGGATCCACAGCGTAAAGATTTTCACTTCGAAGTAGGTGATAAAGTGTTGCTTAAAGTATCACCCTGGAAGGGGGTGATGCGATTTGGTAAGAAAGGCAAGCTAAGCCCGAGATTCATAGGACCTTTCGAGGTTATCGAACGTGTCGGGTCAGTCGCTTACAAGTTAAACTTGCCTGAAGAACTTAGTGCTATCCATAATGTGTTCCACATCTGTAATTTGAAGAAGTGTTTCGCTGGTGAATCACTGGTTATACCGCATACGGATGTACATATAGATGAAAGCTTGAAATTTGTGGAAAATCCATTGTCGATTGAAGATCGACAGGTGAAGAAGCTTCGAAGGAAGCACGTACCTATTGTTAAGGTCAAATGGGATGCCCGTAGAGGTCCCGAATACACGTGGGAGGTAGAATCCACAATGAAAGAAAAATACCCTTATTTGTTTCAGTAAATCTCGAGGTCGAGATTTCTTTTAAGGGGGTGAGGATGTAACACCTCGAAAATTTACGTCCAATAATGTACTGACACGTGTCATGGACTTTGAATATGTGAAAACATACTTTAGAGGGACTAAAGTTGACAAACAGTGAAACTATATGAATATAAGGGTCCAAAGTGTCAACAATGGATAAATAGGCCCTACAATAACCCTACATGATGTTTATAATCTCAAACGGATAAATCATGGATCATACGAAACGGAAGATGTAAGAAAGTGAGGAATTACAAACTACAGGGGCTAAAAGTGTCAACATGTTGAAAGTATACCTCTGAGTGATCTTTTGGCAAACCCTAAGCTTTGTAATGATAAAATATACTCACTAGAATATGTGATAAAAATTTCATCGAGTTTCGTTATCGTATGAGAAAGTTATGATCAAAACCGTACACGAAGGGTTAAATACGTTAACGTTGATTTCGTGACTTTTCGGGTAAGCGCAAAGTTAACCGAGGACTTTACCATGTTTATAAAAGTCCCAAGACTCTTAAAAATCAGAATTTAGGGTCTAGTGTGCAAGATAAATAGGAATAAACTCGTATCAAAAGATTAGGGACTGAATTGCAACAAGTGTGAAACTTGGTGACCTGATACACCTCGTACGCGGCCCGCCTACCAGCGCCCAGCGACAAAAGTTGCGACCAGCTGCCAGTCAGTTCTGTTTTGCGAGTTGTTTCCAGCTGTGATCGATTCCAGAGCTCACCAATCGAATTTCATGCATGCTAGGACACTTGGACTTATCATACAACATTTACTAACACCTGTATCATCATCAAATCAGATCAAATCTGCAATATAAGGGTCTTGAGTTAGAAACATATGAACACTTGAACTTTCAAAATTCACAAGAACGATTCTGGAGCTTTCTGGTCGACAAGGCTGCTTCATAGTGACCTCTAAGCTTGTTTAGGACCATTGTAAGTGTTCATATCATTCTCTAATTCGTTCTAGCTTAGTGTATTAACCGAAAGTCAAACTATCGTAAATTAAACTTGACTTTGAGTTTAAACGAGATTGGCTCTGTCATTTCTCAAATTGAAAGTACCCACATGTTGGTATTTATGAGTGTAACAAACCCCAAAAAGGGTATTTTCAGATTCACACTCTAAGCATGTTAATTGTCGAGTCAAAGCTTTTCTTAAATAGTCAACAGAATGTGTTTTTGCAAATTTAAACATGATTACCAATATAGGCTACATGCAACCTGTTTGATCATCAAAATAACTTGATAATTAATGTAAGAACATCTTTCATCATGATCAACTCGACAATTTTCAGTTTAAACCCGAATCGGAACCGAAAGTCACATATATTGACTTTTTCTTTGACTATCAGTTCTGATCCGTACATGCATGTTTGAGATCTGAATTAGAGCTTATTTTGGACCAACTTTCATACAAGTTTAACTCTCTGAGATTTTACAACTTGGTTCAACACTTATCCGCTTCATACGCATGTTACCGGTTTATGCTTAAATATGACTATTTTGCCCTTTTGACTATAAAACGCGTTTTTTGAAAAAGTGAAAGAGTAGAAACATTTGTTACTGATTTATAAACTTGCACCGAAAATTTGATATCAGTTTGAGGTCCAGAATAAGAGTTATGCTCATTATCGTAATTTGCAAGCTATATGTTACATAAACGGCATAATTAGCGTAAAACCTATTTTAACCCACTCTTTGATATCAAACTTTTTACCCACTGACATAATATAATATTTTGGGATTTTTAAAGATTTTTATTTAATTTTTGGCTGATCATATCATAGGTCTTTAAGTGTAATTCGGTAAATACCGATTTTGCCCTTTTAAGCCATAAAATGAGTTTTATAAATCCTTTTGACCCCAAACCTTTTTCTACTGATTTTATTTGTTCAATAAATTATTTTGAGCATTCTAGAAATATAAAAATATCAGCCTTCTTTTAAAAACCCGGAAACGGCTCTAAATCGTCTTTTTAAGCGTTTTTAACGCATAGTATGTACTATAGCCATATTAAACATATAAGGTTGATACCTACTGATGTTTTTAGTATATTTTTATATAATAACAGTAAGTATAAGTTTCTGAACTCAGGTTTCGAGTTTTGACCTTTTTAGCCCTTGTGAAATTACTAAAATACCCCTAAGGTGCATAGTTTGGTTTTAAATGATAAGTTTCACATATGGGTCATACCCTACTGTTATAACATGTCAAATTAAATATATTTACTGTATAAATCAGACCTGTAACTCAGATTTCTAATTTAACTCTTTATAATCTTTTAAATGACCAAAATGCCCTTATGAGGCATAAATTGTGTTTAAATCCGTTTTGGGCATAATAGAAAATAACTTACTGATATTATAACATATTTGGAGCATATTATCTCTGGGAACTTGCATATGACTCTTACGGTTACCCGTAACGCTCTTTTCGAGTTCGGTTCGGTTTATGTAACTAGTTTGCATAAATTGACCGAGACGGGTCAAACATTATCATTTTTGTTTCAAAATCCAGAATGTATTTAGTATACCCATAATATACAAGTATTCAAACTTGTCGGGTCTACATCACATTCTATCCGGTCTTCGCTTAATCGTGCGTTTAAACCGTTTCGTCCTTAAAACTAACCGGTCTAGGCTTAAGCTTAAATAAAGACCCGTTAGAAATCTAATAGGTTATATTAAACCTTCGTTCCAGATTAGGAGCACCGGTAAAAGCTACCTGCCTTTTTGCTTGTTGTGATATATACTTACCAAGGTAAATACTTTTAACTTATTTTCCCTATACAGGCTTGGGTTACGGTATATAATATACCGCTTGATCGAGCATCAAATTCTTACATCGTTTGGGTGCTTAATTGAATAATTTGATCGGCTCGTTTAAACAGTTTTGTTCACTTAAAGCCTTTGGTGGGTTAATGACCATGTCCCGGATATCCTCGGCATCATCTTACGAGATGGCCACGACCTGAGCACGGGGTGTAGGCGTACACCTGTCAGTGTATAACTCTAATGTGGAGGGTCTATTGATCTTTAACCCGGACAAGATCCGGGCTACTGAACGCACAAGTAACATGTAATTCGTTCACAAGATTATTATAATAAATAATTATCCCAAGTTATAAAATGTTTTGTGCCACGTGCATTTAAATAAATTTTCAACTCTTTTCAAAATGAGTCAGTTAAATTGTATTTACCAGTGTAAACTAACGTATTTTCCCAAAAGATTAAGTGCAGGTACTACACGTAATAGGCTGGCTGTCTTCTAGAGCGTCCACAATAAGTCTCGCAAGCTTGGACGACATTAAGCTGTTGAACAATATCTTATTTTATTTTTGATCCGCCTGTGGATCCATTTCGACTATTAGTGATATTTAATATTACACTTTATTAAAGTTGAAATGAATCTATCTTTGCTTCCGCTGTGCATTTATATATTGTGTTGTTTGTCTATGCTGATACCAACTACGTCACGATACTCCCCACCGGGCCCATCGGTGACACGTGGAAAATAGGGGTGTGACACAATTTCTTCTTGATATTTGTTCTTAAGCAGCTGAATGAAATCATAGATGTTGGTAGTAGCCAAAGTGCCATTATACTTCAAAATCTCTAAGAATCCATTCCATTGAAGTGGCAATGCATCGGCAAACTTAGTAACAACCTCATGTGGAGTTACTGATACCCCATAATTATCCAGCTCACTCAACAAGTGAAAAAATCGACTTGTCATATCTCCTAGTGACTCATTTTCCATACACATAAATCCGTCGAATTCCTTTTTGAGCAGATCATGTCTCAGTTTGCGTGATGCCGCATTTCCTTGACTTCTCACCTTTAACGCATCCCATAAACGCTTTGTCGTTTTAAAGCTCACAAACTGACGATAAATATCCTTGCTTAAAGCTTGAGTTAGAATTAAAAACGCCTTCTTTCCTAAATCATATGCCTTCTTCTCGTCGTCCGTAAGATCAGCAAATGATGCGGGATTTGAACCAGCTTCATCAAGTGCTTGATCGAAATCCAAAGTAAAACGCAACCACAACTCCGTGTTTTCCCCAAGAATATACATATTTGTTGGTGCAGTTTTTGTGTCCAATGCTGTTCGAATAGATTAGATTTATTTTATGTTGATTTTGTAATAGTTAGTGAAACGGTCTAACGAACGTGTATAGACCCGCTCATTTGAAGTGGTCAAACGAGAGGGTTATTCGTTTGACCGTGTGTATTTTCAAGACAAAGGGGTGTAGCTATAAATAGCAACCCTCTGTCATTGTAAACACTTGAAGTTTTAAGAGGTTTGAGACCTCACAGGGAGAGATCACCACTTGGTCTCTCCCCAGATGTGTACTCCTTTGGTATGGTTCGGTTAGCTTGTTAATCGGGCCGACTTGTATTGTCATGTTACTGAATCTATACAAGTAAGTACTTTTATCCGTCTCTAATCTTCCCGTTTTGAACATAATCACTCACTAATCACGGTTTCGGTCCCGAAACAAGGTCCTACAATTGGTATCAGAGCCATGGTACCCGATTTAGTAAATCTAACCGTTTGCTAAATCACATGTGCTCTAGATCTGTGTTTATTGTGATTTTTGTTCAAGATGTAAAAATTGGGTAAAAGAGGAAAAACCCAGATCTGGACCCGAATGATGGGTCTGTGCTGAAACGGATCACAACCGAGTGTTGAGTTTTATGTTTTACACCTAAATCAACAAGTTTTCATCATCAAATATCACTTTTGAAGTGATTATCCTGAGATCTGGAAACAAAGAGTTGCTGTGTTCTTGAAGATGGGTGGCGGCTGTTGAAGAAACACTAGGGTTTCTTCATATCTGCATCGACGAAGACTCCATTGTGACGAAGATTGATTGATGTGGACGGAGACTACACCTCACGAAGATTGAAGGTTCGTCATGATTCTATACCTGACGAAGATTGAAGATTCGTCAATGTTTATACACTCACGAAGATTGAAGAGTTCATCGGCCAAGTTGACTCTTCGTGGCCCACATAAGAGTTCGTCAGCCCTTTGAATCTTCGTCGGCCAACTTCAAACACATGAATGTTCGTCGGACATCTTAATAGAAGAGATTAAGATGATGTTCGTCGGCCACAATAATATCTGCTGCAGGTTCCCGAAACTCAAGGAGAGATTAATAGAAGAAGACATGATGAAGATGATGTCTTATGTCGGCTGATGTGTAAATCGTAGGAGAGAAAGGGTTTTGGATACTGTTATTGTTCATCGAAGGAAGAGGAGGATGTCTGATGTTGTTGTCTGAGGTTGAGGATGTCTTATCCACTCAAGTTAGCGGCTGAAGGTTAATTTCTTTTTAGGGTTTTGTTGGATGTCTGTGGGGTATCGCAGAGAAAGAAAGATGGAGAAGTGGACTTTTAAGTGCCTAGATGGGCTTCAGTGTACCAATATATTTCATTCATTTCTAGTGGGCTTGCTAAATTTGGGCATGTTTGTGTGAAGATTTCATTTGGGCCTAAGTTTAGAACAAAAGTGGTTCTCATATGGATTGGCCAATTAGCACCAAGCGAATTACCAGGGAACCTTTGGTGAAGTGGGGTCGGGTGTTCGCAAAATTTATTTGAACCGCGCTTCTACATGTAAACGTCAAATTTGTACAGGTTTTGGAGCGCGTGGGATGATGCGGAATGATGAAAACAAAAGATGATGATATTAAAAAAATGTGGGGTAGTCACGGTTACCAATGCAAATGTCAAAATTTGGTGACTTGACTACTATGGGCCAAAAACCAAAAAACCAAAAACGGTATGTTCACTTTCGCACCTCAATGTTTATGTTGTTATCAGTTATTCGTAAATGTTCGAAAGCATTTTGTTTATTGTCATATTCTCGCTTTTGGAAACCATTGAATGAACCTGGAACGCCAATACCGGTCCTAACGAGTTCGCAAAGTCTTTGGAGGGATACAAGTCGAATCCTACGGGGTGCTAGGGGACTTTCTTTATCAACTAGAATACGCAAAGAAGAAAGCATTTTGTTTATTGTCATATTCTCGCATTTGCTAACGATTGAATGAACCTGGAATGTCAATACCGGTCCTAACGAGTTCACAAAGTCTTTGGAGGGATACAAGTCGGATCCTACCGGGGTGCTAGGGGACTTTCCTTTTTAAAAGTTTCCTGGTATGTAGCAGTGTAAGGAAAAGAGATCACCAATGGTTTGCAAGGCCATTAGCATGTGTGAAATGCAAGTAGGAAGACTCAACCCTAGCCGATTTATGCGTCGGGCAACCAAGTCACTCAAGGTCCGTTCTGTTGGTCCTCTCAGAGGTCCGTTCTGTTGGGCCTAGAGTTGGGCTCGCTACACCCAGATAGATCTACCGCTTAAGTCCCTCGGTGTTCTGCCTACCCATTCACATGATCTAAGTAGTAAACCTCCTTACGTTAACATACCGTGTATAATAGTACTTGTAAACAAGGTAACATGTATTTCACCCCCGCAGTTAAGAAAACTGAAAACAGTTAGAGAAAAGGGGGACATGAACTCACAGTGAAGCGTCTCTACCAAGTATCTCCAAATCAGAAAGCTGTGCGACGACCTACAAGTGCTAATTCTATTAGACGGACGGCCGTGCCTTAGCTTTATAGTTTAAGTTTGTGGGAAATAGTTAGACAACTATTTCGTGTTTATGTTCTGTATATACTTGGTAGTTAATTCCCTTCCCAAGGATGGGGGATTCAATACATGTGCGTAAGTTACGTTTTAATAATCGAGTGGTAATATAATTACCGGTGTAACTTATATATTCATGTGAAAGCGTTTGTATTATTTTGGATCGTTAACGCTCGTAAATATTATTTTTACTCTAATAATATTTATGTATTTTCACAAAATAATCATAAACAGTGTTGTGAAAATATATATATTCATCACGTTAAATTTTGTGAAAATCCCACCTCCGTATATTTAGTAAATAAAGTCATGGCGAAATTTATATTTCGAAAATATGTCAAAAATAATTCCAACACTTGTTGTGCAAATATTTCTAAGTGTTAGGTTTTTAGAAAAATTTCGCCAGAGTTTCCTCTGTAACTGGAGGTGGCCACGCTTTCAAGCGTATCATTTTCTTTTAATAAATCAATCAATCAATGTTCTCAATATTATCAAACAACTTTTCAACATTTTGACTAGTCAAAGATAGACATAATCGCAAAAATATACGAACTTGTGGTTTGTCTAAAAATATGTAGTAAATCTCTTTACTTTTAATGGATCTTTTGTGTAATTAATCCGATTTCGTAAAAACCTCGTTTTTAGAGAAAGTCCATCTTTACAACTTCTAGTAACTTTTGACAAAACTAGTTCTTTGTCGGATCTTTTCATTTCACAAGTGTTTACCCACTTGTGGTTTATAAAATACGCTTATTATTGTAAGATCCATCTTTCAAAATACATGGTTTCCTTGATATGTGGTCCTTTGAAAATACCGGGTGTAGATACGTAGATCTACTAGTTTTAAACACCTTTGTACAAGTTAAAACATGTTTACACAAGTAAAGCATTTTTACACAAGTTCATGCTTCGTGTGTGGTAGAGTTTCACCTTTTAACCCTTGTATCATTCAAAAACGAGCTTATGTTAAGACCCATGATCTTACTAAACCGGGTTAAACGATGATCCGAGCTACCACATCATAGATCGGGTCTCAATAACCTCATATATCAAATACTACAACTTTTACACTAGTTATGATCTTTTATCCAACAAGATTCAAGTTTTAGTAAACTTTAAAGATTCAAAAGATGGGTTTTCCGCATTTTAACCGTTATAAATCATATTAACCACCTTAGATATGTTCAAGAGTGAGTTTTAAACATTATACCTCTAGCTCGAGGCTAGGGAAGAATCTAGGCGAAAATGAGGTGGATAAAAGCTAAGTAACGAGGTCCTTCCACTTCCGTTTGCTCCAAAGCTCCTAATACGTAACCCGTGAAGCTTGTATATACTTGGAATGGAGAGATCAAGATCGAACAATGGGTGTGTAGAGGGTGGGGGTTTCGGCCGAGAGCTCTTGGAGGGCAAGGAGAGAGTTTTGTTGGTGATTGTGATGTGTAAGAACTCATGTGTTAAGTGGTGATATTTATAGACAAGTTCATGTTCTTCGTCCAACGGATTTCGTGTCCCCTTGATATTAAACACATGACAATATAATAATCAAAAGTTGTACTCTCTTGGTTACCCCTTGTTGGCCGATCTCATTCGGGGGGGGGGGGGGTATCCAGTTCGTTTTCAATTGTTTAGTTAGAGTTTGGTTACATTAAGTAGGTTAACTTTTGGGGTTAACTCCGTTGGTTGTATGATGCGTTATAATGCGGGTGTTAGGGTAATCAGGGACCCTAACTGGCTCAGAAAAAGACTAATAATATTTCTGGCAGTATTTTTATGTTCCGGGTATAGTCCGGTTGTTCGGTTGGATAGTAATCCGTTAAAGTGCTTATGTAAACCTTTAAGCGTCGATAATAATATTTTTAGTGACACAATTTATTTCCAAAAGTGTCGGGAATACTTTCCTCATGTTTTGGCACTTTATTAGTTAGCTAGAAGCTGGAGTGTTAAATAAAGTGCTGTGTTTCGTGCTTAGGGTACGTTTTAGGCACATCCAATCATTACATCTTATTCCTAGAGACGCAATTCAACAACCCTTGTATCCCTACACACACTCTGGGTGTAGTAAAATATTTCTGGCTCATACAGGCCCTTAGAGGCAGTGCTTGCCTGATGCTGGCTTTATCAGCATGTTCATTAGGTTATCCGTGTATTGTGCTACTGTGCTCTTTGTGCATCATGTTTGTCACTAAGGTGCCGTATGTAAATAATGTAGTGACAGCAAGCAAGTATGATGCAAGTAAGTACATGTATCAGTATTCAAGTAGCAGTTCATCAGCTAGTACAAGCAAGCACAGTAATTAAGCAGTAATTAATCATTAATTAAGTCGTACGGATACCTGGTTTAGTGCGGGTTGTCACATGTAACATATGTTGTGTGTAGATATTTTCATCATAGGGTTTGATTCGGTGACTGAGTTAACTGGGTTTTTGGGGTATTGGTGTTTTTAATTGAATGAGGGTATGGCTGTTGTTTGTTTGAGTATGTTTAACAAGGGATAAACTTATCAAACTGATATCGGTTAAAATTCTGGGTTTGGGTTCTTTCTGATTGTTCATTTGAGTTTTGGTTGATGATTATATAAACTGGGTTTTAAAACATAGTCGATGAAGATCCCTTATGAACTTAAACCCCCAAATTTGACAAAATCCCCAAAAATGATTTCTGAATGACGAACTTTAATTTGACGAACCCTAATTTGACGAAGTTTAAACTTCGTCATAACTGTGCACGGCGAAACTTGACTAACGTTGACTGTTTGACCATTGAACCTTCGTCACATTTGAGCATTTAACCTTCGTCATACATAAGCGACGAAGTTTCAAACTTCGTCAATGGGGATCAAACTTCGTCACAAGGAATCAACCTTCGTCACAGTGAACCATTCTTTGACACTCAACACTTAGAAAATTTTATGTTTTGTCAAAAATTGTAACTCTTATACAGTGGGTATATATATACATGATTAATGTTTACAATGAACATAAAATGTGTATACATATATGTATTATTAAAGTGTTATATGCTTTGGTCTCATTACGAGTATGTTTCATACACAGAATGGCTCCGAAAGCTCAAAAGCGCAAACCCACAAAGAAAACGGACAAAACAGAAGAACAAACAATGTCCGAACCTCGACACAATATGGTTGCTTTCTTAGATCCTGAAGGAAAAGTTGATGATTACAAGGAGATTACGCAATGGCTCAGGGAATCTCGTATTAAAAAAGCTGTTACATTTTCAACACCTGTGTACAAGTCACTTATTAAAGCTTTCTAGGAAACTACGAAAATCATAGAAGTTGACGGGAAGGAAGTTATAGAAGGGCAGGTTCATCAGTTGAATGTAGATGTATCACCAGAGATTTTAAACACTGTTTTGGAGCTTCAAGATGACGCAAATACTCCATTCTCCATTCCGATCATGGGCACGCGTGGATGCCTACTGAGAATGAAGTGCACTGGCGATATCTGTGATGGGCAAATAAATAAAGCTAATTTGCCACTACGGTACAAGTTCTTGCTGTATGTACTAATTCAATGTTTAAGCAAAAGCTGTGCAGGTTATGATATGGCAGGGAATGATCTTGTGGGGTTGATGGTCGCATTGATATTGAACAAACCTTTCAGCATTTCACAGTTTATCTTCGCCAACATGAAAGATAATCTGAGGAGAACAGGAACTCGTACGTCCTGCAACAAATTCTGGATGTATCCAAGATTTATGCAAATGATAATGAACGTTAAACATCCGGATCTTCCCAAGGCTGCTAACGACATTCTTAAGATCGATGCTATGCTGGAAAACTCGTTACGGATATTCAAGGGTATCTCTGCTAAGAAATACAAAGAATCGGATCCTCCTCGAAAGATGTTTGGTGCTCTGGCGAAGAAAGAATACGTGGCTCCTGCTAATGACAAATGGCGTCATGACGACAGCCAGTCAGATGATGAGGAACCAGAGTTAGAAAAGAAGATGAAAGACAAGTTCAAATGCAAGCATGATTCATCTAATTCGTCTGATAGTGATGATGATGAAGAAGGTGGTGATGGTGGTGATGCTGGAGCGACAGCAGCTAGTACACCTAGCGCTAGTAGTGCTGGTGGAGATGAACAAGCAGATTCTGATTATGTTATATCGGATACCGAGACCGAACGTTTGTAGAAAAAGAAAACGGTTGTCCTTCGCAAGAAGAAAGCTAGAAAGAACATTGGTACTTCCTCGTCTGGTCAGCAATCTGTTCCTAAAGAGCCTATACAGGAAGCTGCAATGGATCTAAACCTTGGATTCACAGCTGAAGAAGCTTCTACAATGGTGTCGTCTCCTCCGAGGTCTACAGAACCACCTACTACAGCTACTCAACCACCTCCTATGGTTACATCGGCTCCTGAAACTCCAACAGTAACTCCTCAAGCTGCTCCACAAAGATCAATGGCTTCTGTAATCAGAGCGACTACATCTCAGCCTAGTTCTGAACGTCAAAGGATATTCTCGGAAATGTCTCAAGATGAAAAGAACAACTTCTTATTTTCTCAACTTGAAGCTGCTGCAGATCGTATACAAAGGAAAACCGATTTCATCAGGATCACCAAGAATGATCAACTCAGTCAAGTGGTGGAAATAAATACGTTGAAGTCCACTGTTGAACAACAACAAACTGTTATAGTATGCCAACAAGCTGAGATCGATCAACTTAAAGCTGAAAATGAAAGGCGGCTGATAATGCTCGTGGGTTAGAGATGAATCATTTCAGACAAATCAGTGGTGTTCGTCAACAATCTGCTGAAACGCTTAAGGCAAAGTATAGTGAAATCAAGGCGTGGTACGACAGTCGAAATAAAACTATTGCCGATGGAGTTAAGACTATGAATAATTATTTCGAAAACGTCAGAAAACGTGTTGTTTTGTGGAATGAACGATGCAAGCAACAGGAAGTGTTGAAGAAGCATGATCATGATTCTGAAGATCAAGGGAATCCAGATCCCTCAGCTGCAGCTCAACAACCTCCAGCCTCTACATCTACACAGATCGTAGTTTACCAGCCTCCACAAGTCAAATATTTTCAAGGAACATCGAGTAGTGCACAAGCTGAAATGCAAATATTCGAAAGCACTTCCTACATGGAAAGTGACATGGCTGGTACTTCTAATGTTATTAGCTCTTCTGATATTGCCTTATAGGTTGTACATCATGTATCTGGAGAACTTTTAGAAGAAGGGGAGTTGGTGGATGATTTATCATATGAGCAGAAACTAGCTTTGGAAGAAATGAACATAGTGGATGATGCTGTGATTGATCAAATGCCAATTGAACCAGAAACAGCTGACACCGAGAATCTGGATGAAATAGTTTTTGAAGGCAAATCGAGTAAATCAACTTACGTTCGTGCTGACGGAACGGAGTTTGATCCGTTCGATGAAGAATGGCTGAAAAAGAATCTTGAAGACATCAACGAGCAATTTAATAAACGTGATTCTTCAAACGATTCGACAGACGCATTCCAAGAATGGAGAAAAAGCTTTTTGTCGAAGATCGAGAAACCAATTCCTCCGAAAGCGCAAGTTGATTACATGCAGTACATAAAAGAAAAGCCACATGGAAAGATACTCAGCTGGATGTTCATGAAGGATATTCACTGTGTGGCCATCAAGCGTGAACACGACATCCAGTATTTCAATTCGTTGTTGAGTATCACATCTCTGCCATTCTATGACGCTGCTGCCTTAACAAAGTTGAAACTGATCAATCGCTCAAACTATGCTGGAGCAACTTTGTTCGAAAAGAGATTGAGGTTCAATCGTCGAAACGGGTGGAAAGATGAACTATACAAACCGCAGTTTCCGGTCTATCAGCAGATCAAGTATACGTTAGATCCAGAACCAACACGGATCGATACAAGCTAATCTATCAGCCGCTAAAAGTCATGGATAAAATTCCGCTGATGCCGATGAAACAAAATTTCTTGGAGAACATGCGGTTATGGTGTTACGATTCGGATACGCATGAATCGGTGGTTGTATTTAAAGATCAGGAAAACTTCCGCATGCTAGATCCGATGTGGATTGTCAACATGTCTGCGGCCGACATCAACAAACTATTTTGGCATGATATCTTCTATGAAGACGAGTACGCTCAACAAGCTTTACTGTTCCAACGCGTCGCTTGTTTCTGCTTTTATCGTGGTATTCATGCCGGAAGCACCTGGTCCGCAAAACACTAAGATTGAAGACTCAAAGATCGAAGACCAAGCAACAGACAAGGGGGAGTTGGTTAGTGCATTTTTGTGTCTGTAACTTGTCTTGTTTCGTTGTATGTTAAACGGTCTATTGTTATCGAGTCTGTATGTTCCGTCATGTCTACCTAGTTGGATATCCTCCTATCCTACTTGGTAAGACGTTTGTCTTTGATTTGTAACTTAAACAAATGCAAGTGTGCATGTTATTTATGTATGTGTGTTTACATATGTTTCCTTATACTTAACTGATTAATACCTTCGTATATGTCTGTTATGTTTGATGGATGACGAAGTCCTAACCTTAACCTTCGTCATCATCAAACTTGGCGAACTATATAACCTTCGTCTAAGAGGGGGTGTGACGAAGGTTGAACCTTCGTCACCCATCAACTTCATCACAAGGAGTTCGTCAAAGTGGACAGTGTATATTGTTGGAATGTTCATCAGTCTAAGTATGAGAGCATAGAGAGAAACTGAGAGTTTATCGTCAAGCATTGTGTGTTTGTGTTTGCAGTTTGTTCTCATCCTGTTAATCTAAGTGAATCTTTGATTATCTGTTTGTGTTATCGGCTTTACATTTGTTTGGTTTGCACCTTTACGGGTATTCCGCACCCGTGATAGTGTTTGTGATAAACAAGGATAGGTTACGTATTGGACCCTCCGAGAAAAAGGGACCTATAACTGACCAGCATTGACTGTTGATGAAGTGTTTCCATAACAAGCTTGTTGTTGACCTTTGTAGCTTGGATCAAGAAATGATGGTACTCCAGTAGACCGAAATCTTTGCTCTGAGACAACTGGTTGTGGTGTTCCATACATATCGATGCTTGAGACAAAATCCGTTTGTAGCTAAGCATGTTGAGCAGGCCTTGCAACAGTGCTAGTACGTCCACAATTTCCATAATACATCTCCGGATTTTGTGGCATCAGAACTCTTTTTGCCTTCCCAATTTCTTATTGATCTTTGTTCTTAAGCAGCTGAATGAAATCATAGATTTTGTTTGTAGCCAAACTGCCATTATACTTCAAAATCTCTAAGAATCCATTCCATTGAAGTGGCAATGCATCGGCAAACTTGGTAACAACCTCATGTGGAGTTACTGATACCCCATAATTATCCAACTCACTTAACAAGTGAAAAAAATCGACTTTTCATATCTCCTAGTGACTCATTTTCCATACACATAAATCCGTCGAATTCCTTTTTGAGCAGATCATGTCTCAGTTTGCGTGATGCCGCATTTCCTTGACCTCTCACCTTTAACGCATCCCATAAACGCTTTGTCGTTTTAAAGCTCACAAACTGATGATAAATATCCTTTCTTAAAGCTTGAGTTAGAATTGAAAACGCCTTCTTTTCTAAATCATATGCCTCCTTCTCGTCGTCCGTAAGATCGGCAAATGATGCGGGATTTGAACCAGCTTCATCAAGTGCTTGATCGAAATCTGAAGTAAAACGCAACCACAACTCCGTGTTTTGCCCAAGAATATACATATGTGTTGGTGCAGTTTTTGTGTCTGATGCTGTTCGAATAGATTAGATTTATTTTATGCTAATTTTGTAATAGTTAGTGAAACGGTCTAACGAACGTGTATAGACCCGCTCGTTTAAAATGGTTAAATGAGAGGGTTATTCGTTTGACCGTGTGTGTTTGCAATACAAAGGGGTGTAGCTATAAATAGCAACCCTCTGTCATTGTAAACACTTGAAGTTTTAAGAGGTTTGAGACCTCACAGGGAGAGATCACCACTTGGTCTCTCCCCGGATGTGTACTCCTTTGGTATGGTTCGGTTAGCTTGTTAATCGGGCCGACTTGTATTGTTATGTTACTGAATCTATACAAGTAAGTACTTTTATCCGTCTCTAATCTTCCCGTTTAGAACATAATCACTCACTAATCACGGTTTCGGTCCCGAAATAAGGTCCTACAATTGGTATCAGAGCCATGGTACCCGATTTAGTAAATCTAACCGTTTGCTAAATCACATGTGCTCTAGATCTGTGTTTATTGTGATTTTTGTTCAAGATGTAAAAAATGAGTAAAAGAGGAAAAACCCAGATCTAGACCCGAATGATGGGTCTGTGCTGAAACGGATCACAACCGAGTGTTGGGTTTTATGTTTTACACCTAAATCAACAAGTTTTCATCATCAAATATCACTTTTGAAGTGATTTTCCTCAGATCTGGAAACAAATAGTTGTTGTGTTCTTGAAGATGGGTGGCGGCTGTTGAAGAAACACTAGGGTTTCTTCATATCTGTATCGACGAAGACTCCATTGTGACGAAGATTGATTGATGTGGACGGAGACTACACCTCACGAAGATTGAAGGTTCGTCATGATTCTATACCTGACGAAGAGTGAAGGTTCGTCAATGTTTATACACTCACGAAGATTGAAGTGTTCATCGACCAAGTTGACTCTTCGTGGCCCACATAAGAGTTCGTCAGCCCTTTGAATCTTCGTCGGCCATCTTCAAACACATGAATGTTCGTCGGACATGTTAATAGAAGAGATTAAGATGATGTTCGTCGGCCACAACAATATCTGCTGCAGGTTCCCAAAACTCAAGGAGAGATTAATAGAAGAAGACATGATGAAGATGATATCTTATGTCGGCTGATGTGTAAATCGTAGGAGAGAAAGGGTTTTGGATACTGTTATTGTTCATCGAAGGAAGAGGAGGATGTCTGATGGTGTTGTCTGAGGTTGAGGATGTCTTATCCACTCAAGTTAGCGGCTAAAGGTTAATTTCTTTTTAGGGTTTTGTTGGATGTCTATGGGGTATCGTAGAGAAAGAAAGATGGAGAAGTGGAATTTTAAGTGCCTAGATGGGCTTCAGTGTACCAAGATATTTCATTCATTTCTAGTGGGCTTGCTAAATTTGGGCTTGTTTGTGTGAAGATTTCATTTGGGCCTATGTTTAGAACAAAAGTGGTTCTCATATGGATTGGCCAATTAGCCCCAACCGAATTACCAGGGAACCTTTGGTGAAGTGGGGTCGGGTGTTCGCAAAATTTATTTGAACCACGCTTCTACATGTAAACGTCAAATTTGTACGGGATTTGGAGCGCGTGGGATGATGCAGAATGATGAAAACAAAATATGATGATATTAAAAAAAATGTGGGGTAGTCACGGTTACCAATGCAAATGTTAAAATTTGGTGACTTGTAAAATATGCGCCAAAAACCAAAAACGGTATGTTCACTTTCGCACCTTAATGTTTATGTTGTTATCGGTTATTCGTAAATGTTCGAAAGCATTTTGTTTATTGTCATATTCTCGCATTTGGAAACCATTGAATGAACCTGGAACGCCAATACCGGTCCTAACGAGTTCGCAAAGTCTTTGGAGGGATACAAGTCGGATCCTACGGGGTGCTAGGGGACTTTCTTTATCAACTAGAATATGCAAAGAAGAAAGCATTTTGTTTATTGTCATATTCTCGCATTTGGTAACGATTGAATGAACCTGGAATGTCAATACCGGTCCTAACGAGTCTTTGGAGGGATACAAGTCGGATCCTACCAGCGTGCTAGGGGACTTTCCTTTTCAACTAGAATATGCAAAGAAGAAAGTCGTTTTCATGATTTTTCGAAAAACCGAGAACTTTGAGTGAAGATTGACGACAGTTCTTCTCTGTGGAGGGAATTGGTGAACATTTGAAGATAAATTCTACTCAGTGGAGAGAATTTGTTCTGTGAAATTGACGACAGTTTCTTTGAAGTGGAGGGAATCTGTTAAGGTTTAGAGATCTTACCAAAGAAATGGGGGTATAAAAAATTTTCATATGTTGAATTTCTTCGGTAAATTTCTAAACGCAATCATAGATGGTAGAGTTTGTGATTTTCTGGTGATACTAAAGGTTCGGCATGGAATTTTTTGCATAGACACATATTTGAGGATTTTAATTAATTCTCCAGCCAGCGTGAAGGGTTTTGCATGGAAACATACAGGTATCTAAAGTTGACAGTAGTTTCAAAGCGCTGTTCACTGAAGACCTGGGGGAATCTTTATGAAATCTGGTTGTTCAAGGCTGAAGACCTGCAGGATTCGATTTTGGATTTGATGTTTCTTTGGGATTTTACAAGGATCTGGGGGTAACTCAATTCATTAAGTTTGCAAACGATTTACTTGGTCAAGCTGACATCCTGAGTACTGATGCTGAAGATCCGTAGTGCTTTACTTGGTCAACTTCACAAAGGCGAGACAATGAGATCTGGATGTAGTTCAACTAAGCGTGCTGTTTGGTTGAGCTTGCAAGGGATACACTTGGTCTAGCTGACTTTCCTGAGTGTTGATGCTGAAGATTAAAGTGCATTACTTGGTCCATTCCACAAAGACGGTTTACAGAAGACAGTTCACTAGAAATCTCAACCAATGTAGTATGCTTGAATGAAATAGAGTTCTTACGACAGATCAAGACTTAATGCAGTTCTTAAAGAATGGAACCCTTATCAAATGCCGGTTGGAGTATTGGAAGATCAACGGAAGATCGGTCAATTAAGCCTTGTGAGGAAATTGCACAACACCCAACACGGATACGCGTACTTTAAGGGGGAAATATTATACAAGGAGCGTCAAGATACTACTTACCTGGATCATCGGTCATGGGGGAATTTGTTAACACAGAGAAGATAAATACTTGACTGAAGATCGATGGCGTTTGCATTTTCAGCATTCGACAGCAACGGACAAGGGGGAATTTGTTGGTGCAGTTTTTGTGTCTGATGTTGTTCGAATAGATTAGATTTATTTTATGCTGATTTTGTAATAGTTAGTGAAACGGTCTAACGAACGTGTATAGACCCACTCGTTTGAAGTGGTCAAACGAGAGGGTTATTCGTTTGACCCTGTGTGTTTGCAAGACAAAGGGGTGTAGCTATAAATAGCAACCCTTTGTCATTGTAAACACTTGAAGTTTTAAGAGGTTTGAGACCTCACAGAGAGAGATCACCACTTGGTCTCTCCCCGGATGTGCACTCATTTGGTATGGTTCTGTTAGCTTGTTAATTGGGCCGACTTGTATTGTTATGTTACTGAATCTATACAAGTAAGTACTTTTATCCGTCTCTAATCTTCCCGTTTTGAACATAATCACCCACTAATCACGGTTTCGGTCCCGAAACAAGGTCCTACAATATGAAATCTATCCTGCCATCCGGGATACTCGTTCATATGCATGAACTTTGGTGGACGATTGTTACTTCCGGTTTCATTCTGACTCAAAATCAGGCTTTGAATACTTTGATTTTGTTTAGCAACAAACGCCTATTGATTTGCCATAATTAGACTCGCTTGCGATGGAATTGATGAAGATGAGGGAGTGGGAGACTCAGCCCATGATGGTGATAAGCCCTTTTGCGTATACGTATTATCCGTATTAGGGTCGGGTTTCCAACCCCACCAGTCTGAACTCATAGCGGATGAAAAACAACAACTTAACAGGAAACAGTGAACTTTCTGTAATGCTTCGTGAAGAATGTTTTGCTATCAATAAGACAAAATCCAAGAAGAATGTTTTTCTTTGAATAAGACAAAAGCAAGGTGAAGAATGTTCTTCTTTGTGTTGGTACACTTTATGTGGACGTGATTCGATTCGGTTCGGTTCGACACAGTTAGGTCCGGCTCAAGTCCGACGTCGCGACATTCCTCCGTCGTGCGCCCCAGAGATCGACACGCGAAGCACGAAGAGCCGCGAACCGTCCCGCAGACACATCATCCATGACATCACCATGATGATGTGATGATGATGTCAATGAAAATCTTCATAAACCATGCTGACGAACTCTTGTTTTCGTCAAAATTGATATGGCGAACACTCCTTGTTTTCGTCATTATGTGTGTGTGGCGAAATCCCTAATTTCGTCACACATGGTTTTCGTCGCATGGGTTTTCGTAATTGGTCAGTATAAATAGCTAAGTTGTTTCACAGTTAGTTATGAGATTATTGTGAGACTCCACGAGAGCTGAGAGACTTGTGAGAGTTTATTGTACAAGCATTGTGTGTATATGTTTGTGAATGTTCTCATCCATTTAATCGAAGTTAATCTTTGGTTACTTGCTGTTGTTATTTATCTACTTTGTTAGGTTTGCACCGTCACGGGGATTCCGCACCCGCGATCATGTTTGTGATAAACAGGGAATAGGTTTTCGTATCGGATCCTCCGAGAAAAACGGACCTACAAGTGGTATCAGAGCTTTGGCTCTTTTCCTTGTTTAAAACCAAACATTGTGATTGTTTGAAACAAGTGTGTTCTTAACTATTTTCAGTTTGTATTCTTAAAAATTCATATTTTCTGGAAATATTTGCTGAAAATCAGTGTTTGAAGTGTTGTTTTGCTATAAGTTTTAGTGAAAACCTTATTATTTTGCATGTCTACATGTTAGCATTTGGTTTTTGTTGAAAGTTTTAAGAAAATTCATGTTCTGAAAATTTATCCGGTGATATTTTGGCCGGAATCTTCATAAGTGTTCATCTGATATTCATACAGTTCATAAGTTGTCTTCAAACTGTTCTTGAGAATTTATATTGTTTGATCTGAATTGTGGTTTAAGTTAAAGTGTTGTGAATATTATATATTTAGTTGACAAATTGTGTACTGTGATGATGTTATTTGTTGAAAAAGAGATGATGGGTTGGTAACCACAGTGGCAGAAAGCATTGCATGTTTAACAAAAGGAACCCTCTTTGTCAGAGGATAAGATTTTTGTGTGAAAATATCTAAAATCAACCTTTGTCAACCTCCTATCTTCGCCACACACACACATCTTCGTCAACCTCATACATCTTCGTCACACTCATATAGAGTTCGTCACCACATTTTGTTTTCGTCCAACATCAGTTTTCGTCAAAGAGATTTCGTCAACCTCCTATCTTCGTCATGCATGGTCTTTGTCAAACATAATCTATCTTCGTCACCAGCATCTTCGTCAAACATATCCTATCTTCGTCATACAACATCTTCGTCAAACATAATATCTTCGTCACTAGCATCTTCGTCACAAACATACATAGAGTTCGTTATATAGTGTTCGTCGAGGATGGTAATGACGAACACTTGAGTGTTCGTCGCACATAGTCTTCGTCGTCAACCATAAACTTCGTCGAACATACTTGTGATTTTTATACAGAAGCTTTGCAAACATATCTTAACATTCTCTTTTCAAGTGTTTAATCAGGTACACTTGTTCATACGTAAAAAATGAGTACAAATCCATTAGATTGGAGCATTAGCACAGTCCCTGATATGTCATGGGTTAAGTCTTTGATGCCACAAGAAAGAATTTCGGCTAGTGCTAGTCAATGGGCGTGCGTGGCAAATCAAAATCAAAGTATCCAGAATCTACTCATGAGCGAAAGTGAAACGGGTAGCAATAACCGTCCGCCAAAACTCAACCACATGAACGACTATCCATCGTGGAAAGGTCGTTTCCATACGTGCATTTTAGGTCAAAACACCGAATTATGGACGTGTTTCACAACAGCATATAACATCGCTCTTGAGGAAGCCGGATCAAATGCTACGAATTTGGCGAAACCATGGCTGAAAATGACAAGAAGGCGTATGACCTTGAAAAGAAAGCGTTTGCTATCCTTACGCAATCATTGCATAAAGATATCTACCATCAATTCACCCATTGTACCAGCACCAAAGCCTTGTGGGACATCCTAGTTACAAGAGGAGAAGGAAATGCGGCCACACGGAAGACGCGTCATGATTTACTAAAGAAGGAGTTTGAAGGGTTTATGTTTGTGCAGACTGAAACACTGAATGAGATGACAACTCGTTTTTATCATTTAATTAGTGAAATGATTTCTTACAAGGATGTTGTATCTTCGCAGGAAATAGTCGCACGGTTTGCTGATGCTCTACCACCAAAGTGGAGCCCATTCATTGAGTTGTTAAAGCATACAGGTGTATTGGATACTGTCAGTATCTATGAGTTTGTACAAAATCTGGAGAACAAGGATGCAGAAGAAATCAGAAAAGCTAAACTAATTCCTGTCCCTCAAAATCCAGAGATGTACTTTGGAGGGATTGCTCCTGCTGCTAGTACAAGCCAACAACCAAATATACAAACAGCTTTTGTGTCAAATGCTTTCGGCCCAAATTCCTATTTTGGAGGAGTAGTTGCCACACCTCAACCCCAATTTGATATAAATGCCTATCTTCCGAAACCTCAAGTTGCCACACCTCAACCCCAATTTGATATAAATGCCTATCTTCCGAAACCTCAAGTTGCCACACCACAACCCCAATTTGATCCAACTGCCTATTTTCCTAAACCACCACAAGCCCAACCACAACAAGCCTTCTATGGTAACAAACCTGATACTTCAAATCTTTCCAAAGTCAATGTGGAGACTGCAAGGGAAACTATGGAACTTCTTAACACCATGGTCAATGCCTACTGCGGACTAGTCGCAAGTCAAATTGGCAACATTAATTTGACAAACGAAGACTATCAGCAGATAGACAGGGACGAAATGGAGTTAATGGATATCAAGTGGGCGTTTGCGAGTGCTGTAAGAAGGGCGAAGGATTATATGAGGAGAACCGGGAAGACTAGCTTGGAAAGCAAGCGGGATACGAAGTACGGTTTTGATAAGGATGCCGTGACGTGCTTCAATTGCGGTGAAAAGGGTCACTTCAAACGTGAATGCACGCGACCGAGCAAACAAGGCAACCAAAATCCCTTCCAAAATCAAACAAGTACTTCAAATCAAGCTAACAACGAAAGAGGGATAGTAGCTGATAACAACCAAACAAACCAGTCAGGGCCATCTAATACTAATCGAGCATTAGTGGTACAAGCCGATGAGGGATGTGATTGGTACGTACAGTTGGGAGGAGGAACTGCATGTTATGTGAAGATCATCAGACACATCAAGCATGTGCACAAGGAAGAATTTTCTGAATCAGATGATAGTTCGGGATACAGTGGCAGTTCCGATTCAGAATCAGATGTGAATGAACGAATGAATTCTGAAGGTGATAGTCTGTTGAATGATGCTGAGGAGGTAAAGTGTCAGAAATATGTCTTGATCAAGAAAGCTGATGCTACATCAGAAGAAATGGAGAAGATTCTCATTGAAGATGGATCTTTCTATTCTCAGACTGCCTTTATGGCTAATGTCTCAGCTTCTACAAGTCAGGTAAAATCTGAAATTCCTAGCATATGTAGTGATTGTGCTGATACGAAACGTGAATGTGCTGATATGAAACAAGAATCTGAAAAGATTCACAGTCACAATCAGAGTTTGGTTATTGAACTGTTAAAGTGCAAAGAGGCAAACATGGCCTTAGCTCGCAACGAAAAAGATTTTAAATCGGTAATTGAAACACTCAAGAAAAGTATTTCTGAGTTATCAAAAATGGTTTTTAATAAGCAAACTAGTATTAATAATTACTTTAATATCATTGAGGCAACTAAGAAAGAGCTAGCCGAGGCGAAATGTGAGCATGAAGCGATCAAGCTCAAATTGGAGAGTTACTCAAACTCCCGATATGTACTTGATCACATCATTGACGTTCAACAACTAAAGGTTAATGTTAAAGGCGTTGGGTATAAGTCGTGTCCGCCTCCTTTGAGACACAACTATACCAAGATGCCCGATGAGGAGGAAATGCCGAGTTTTGAGCCAACTGTACCTCTTGATTATGAGGAAGTTACAACTGGCTTAGGGTTCAAAACGGACAATTCATCGGAGGGCTCATCTGATAGCAAGGAAAAGTCATCATGTGCTTCAAATCAAAGTCCTCCAACCGTTGAGGACTATGATTCTTTGGATGATGAATCAGATGTGAGTGATGAGGATAAATCTCTTGACGATAGAAAAGGAGTATAAGTGCCTTTTGAGAATCACATTCTGTGTGATCCTCCTACTCCTGCTGTGCAATCAACTGGTGCTAAACAAGAGATAGATCCTATCACTGAGATAATGTCTACCATTAAAAGTGATAACGTATTGTATACTTTGGTCGGTGATAGTAAAATTTATTCAGACAAAGATTTTCCAATCAAAAACGTCAATCAACCCTTGATTAATAAAGTGTTTGAAGATAATACAACTAAGTTTTTGGGTAAAGCAATCCCGAGAGTTTTTGTAACTCAATGTGATCCTATTCCAAAAGCTGAAATTAGAAAACAGCATGGAAATCAGAAATTACCGACTAAGCAACAACCTGTCGCCTTTAAGGGTAAACAACAACAACGAGCTCAAAAGCCTAAGGCTTTACGCCCAAAGGCTGAAACAAAAGGAGCTCGTTACAAGAAGAAAAACAAAGATATTAAATTTGTGGCCTCCATGGGTACTGATAAAGTTGAGACTTTTGAAAATAAATCCAATACTGAGTTTGTTCAAAAGGTCAAAACTTTGAAACGTAATAGTGATACCAATTACACCCAACACACAAACGGGTGTGAAGCTAGTACCTCGGGGTCTACAAATTCAACGTCAGGTCATCGAACAGAATCTCCTAATTTTGTTGAAAGGAGATCATGCTTTAAATGCGGGGAGTTTGGCCACATTATCAAAAATTACACAAACTCTCCGAAACCAAATTTTGTAGAAAGAGCCCCTTCTGAACAAGGTCACCAACAACGTCGTCCTGTGTCACCAAAAACTGACAAACGCACTGTTAAAGAACAGGAAATAAAACAACGACGTAAAAATGTGAAGGTGATCGAAAAGGCTGTAGAAACGGAAGTAAAATCTGTTAATAGGAAACCTAGTTTGTCACAACCATTAAAACCAGAAATGGTAAATAATACACAAACTGGTAAAAGGAAACAGGGTTGGAAACCGAAAACAGGTGACGATTCAGGGGGAGGCTTGCAATTTAAGGACCTTCAAGAAATTGAAATTACATTTCTTGATTCTCAGGGGCAACCCAAGTCTATGAAGGCTTGGGTCCCCCTCTCCAACTAATCTCTGAGTGAGTTTGCAGGATGTTCCAGGAGGAACTATCGATAGTCATCGGATTATTGATAGTGGAGTGTCCATGCACAAGATCGGAGACAAAAGAAATTGTTGCCTTTGATGGAGAGAGAAAAAGAAAAGAAGAAATGTCTGATAAAGGAAATTGAAAGCTTCGTCAAAATGAAAAATCTTTCAAAAGTTTGATTGTTAAAGGCTTTAATCGGGTCCCCATGATAGATTCAATCAAAATGTACGCACCTGCAGCACGTCTGATGTTCAAAATCAACAAGATGAACGTGCAATGTACATTTCTTCGCGGTGTGATTGAAGAAAATGTGTTTGTTGAACAAACCAACTGGGTGTGCGGATGCCTTGGCATGGATTGAACAACCGCACACTACTTCTCAAGAGAAAGATAAAGACCTTCGCTGGTGCAATATGGAAGACCAGCCGGACCCAGAGGTCTATGATCTTATTGCTGTGAAGAGATTTCTCAGTAGCTACAAAATCGACTTTGAAATCCACACCGGGTGGATATCCAATCTGGGAGAGCACTCAGATTCCTGGCAATGCACGAATCAGTTGCAGGATACGGTTTTGAATTTCTAATCTCTCATATCCTTGTCGATATTTAAGCTGCTTTATGAATTATTATCATCTCGTACAGCACTTTTTGACCGGACACGTTGAACTCAAATATCACCTCACACGTGATTGTTTCAATATGAAACTCGTCAATGTTGTCATGGTCAGCACCGCTTACCGACGTGCCAACTCATTTTTCCAAAATTCGATAAATCATTTCTGATTAAAATTAATTTTGGTAAACGGCATTGAGGTAAAACATGAGTTAACCGACATCAGGAAATCCTTTTGTAAATATCTTTGTGTCTTTTAAATTTATCTTAGTTTGTTGATTTTAGGGGGAGTAAATCCAAATTTGAAAAATTCAAAAACAGTGAAAATTTTCAAAACGGAAAAACAATAGAAAAACAAAAATGAGTTTCCTGGCGAGAAAAAGAGAAAATGATAGTACATCAGTGGTCTGTCTAAATCTTTTTGAAATGAACTTAAAATGAAAAACGATAAGCAGCTCTATATAAGATGTATCGGTAGGCTCACAATCATTTTAAAGTGTGCAGGGTGATATAAACTTAAATCGACTGAAGACCAGGTGGGAACCACACATTGGTATATGGTCTTCGTACTGAAATTTCGTTTGAGAGATTGCCGAGGTTCTGAGATATTCGGTCTTTATGCTGTCTTATCATCTGGGTATCATGGTTGTATCAAACCGTAAAATAACGGAGACGAAGTCTAAGATCTTCCATGATACTATACATACGTGTACATATTGCATACGACCTCAATAAGTGATCAACAATCACATGTCCAAACAAAATAAGTGATAAAATATCACATTTATCCGGGAGTCAAGTTCGTCTCTTTGTTGTACGATGTACTGACCTGTTCACGGACTTTCTCTTGTGCCCTCATGCATATGAAAATCAAGTTCCTCATCAATAAGTGATTCTATCACATAGGGCTTGTTTTCAATCAAAATAAGTGAGTGTCTCACATCTTTTATACGGTCAAACAGATGATAAACGGTATACTCACTGGTAAGATGAACCCTCGTGCATACCTTGATACGGGAATGTGTCGTGTGTGGATGAACACCGGTCGGTAAGTATAAATCATACACTAATCGTAACCCCTCGCCATGATTACATCTGATAAGTTGAGTTTACGTGGACAACAATACCGATAATCGCTATAGGATGTTTATCTAAATGTTAACTAATTGAACAAAAAGAGCGTTTTGGCGTGACCGTACACTGATATGATTCTCTTACCCTCGAAACTCGCAAAAAGAATGTCTGTAAATATGTGTTTACTGCTTTCGTTTCTGCATCTTTGTATATATTTATTTATAGCTTTCCGTCTTTACATTTGAAAAATGAAAAATTCCAAAAAGATTTTAGGTGTGTTTTAATATAAACTTTATAAAAGCCAAAAAGATTGTGCTTCTAGTTTATTTTTAATTGACCGGTGTTGGAACTCGAGTCTATCCTACCCAAAATCCTGATTCTAAGCCGGAAAACAATTGCACCTTCATAAACTGTCGAAGTTTACAAGTTTTGAAAGTTAAAGGATTAAAATTGATCATTTCCTAAACTTTCAAACTGTTGTCGGTCGGTGTTTGATTGAGATTTGATCTCATATGTGTCGTTTATTTAATTTGTCTATATTCTAAGCGGTTGTTCTCATTACGTGTTTAGCTTTCTTGTATGTGCAGATGCGACATCAGAATCAGCTAAAGGCGAAGAGAACGTGTCAGATGACAAGCCGTAAATGAAGACACGACAGTGATGCAATCTGAAGATCAAGATGATCATGTTGCAGCTGACCACTCATCAACACCGAAAGGATCTGTAGTATTGAAAATCAAAAGATTCACGAGCATCATTCAAGGGAGAGTTTGTTGATACACTCCCTGATTGTGTCACGTGAAGACCTTTTAAAGATCCGACAATGTGAAGAACGAACCATCACGAGTAGCGTCCAAGGGGGAGTTTGTTGGTACACTTTATGTGGGCGCGATTCGATTCGGTTCGGTTTGACACGGTTCGGTCCGGCTCAAGTCCGACGTCGTGACATTCCTCCGTCGTGAGCCCCAGAGATCGACACGCGAAGCACGAAGTGCCGCGAACCGTCCCGCAGACACATCATCCATGACATCACCATGATGATGTCATGATGATGTCAATAAAAATCTTCATAAACCATGCTGACGAACTCTTGTTTTCGTCAAAATTGATATGGCGAACACTCCTTGTTTTCGTCATTATGTGTGTGTGGCGAAATCCCTGATTTCGTCTCACATGGTTTTCATCGCATGGGTTTTCATCATTGGTCAGTATAAATAGCTAAGTTGTTTCACAGTTTAGATATAAGATTATTGTGAGACTCCACGAGAGCTGAGAGACTTGTGAGAGTTTATTGTACAAGCATTGTGTGTATATGTTTGTGAATGTTCTCATCCATTTAATCGAAGTTAATCTTTGGTTACTTGCTGTTGTTATTTTTCTACTTTGTTCGGTTTGCACCGTCACGGGGATTCCACGCCCGCGATCGTGTTTGTGATAAACAGGGAATAGGTTTTCGTATCGGATCCTCCGAGAAAAACGGACCTACACTTTGAATAAGACAAAACCAAGGTGAAGAATGTTCTTCTTTGAATAAGACAAATGAAAAGGTTCTTCGTTGACTTATATATTTGAAATGGTGTTTCTTTGAAACAAGACAAAAAATGGGTTTTTCTTTGACTTAGGTGATTCGCAGGTATGGAGAACTGTGAAGAGTTGGTGGAAAGTTGGTGAACAAACGGATAAGGTTTTGAAATAAAGATTTGAATCTTATCTTCTTAAAAAGAAAATTTCCAGTGATTTCTGATTTCTCTGGTTAAAACACTTCACCGGAAAATGGTGTAGAACACTTTTCATGAGCACATTATATATTCAAACATTTCATGAAAGTATAAGCTTTTACTAACCTGTTTTGAAGGTACACAAAGAAGAAGAAAAGAGAGTGTGAGGGACAATTATAATCTTCACAAAAGCTACAGTAATTTCTTCCGAAATCCACTGAATAAAGTGGATAAACTAGGGTTTTTCCCAAAAGGGAAATGTTGCCAAAAAGGGAAGAGAGAGAGAGAGGTAGGGTGGCGGCTGGGGAGAATGATTTTGGGGAAAGGTGTAGGGTTTAGGTAGGTGTGGGTATAAATAGTCAGGTGGAGGTGCCGCACACTCATTGGTGTTTTCCAGCTGTCTTAGGGATGCCGCACACATGCAAGTGTGCGGTCTGAATTACCAATAAGGTGTGCGACATGGGCTGGCCCAATGCACTGAATGTGCGTTCCACTTAACAACTGCACTCAGCAGATAGAAGGCCCAATGAGGGGTGTGCGACATGGTTTGGAGTGTGCGGCTGTACTCTTTGCAAATACGGTGTACGACATTGTTATATATTTATATATAATGATACTTATACACACATACACATTTAAATCATTGCAAGTATTTAAGCAGTTTGACACATTGTTTTTAATACCAAATAACAATCTAACATACACTCAAAAAATGGCTACAATTTAAGGAATGTATTTTGTGACGGCATCCCCTAATTGATGGAGAAAGGTCTGGTGGCAAGAGAAGCTGCTTCCAGGAGGTTGTCAAGTGATTTCGCTCGACGATTCCATTCTTGGGTGGTTGGTTTGGCCCTTGTTCCTGTAACTCGAATCCTAGCCCGGTTACGAGGTGAAACGTGAGTTGTCACAATGTCGGTTAATCATGTCTCGGCATAGTTTCCGGGCCCGTATGAATTGTCAAGCTTGTAAAAGTGATAACATGAGAAATAGTTTATCCCAAGTTATTTCTGAAAATATATGTACCATTGTGTACATGATAATGATTTTGAACATTTTCAAAATGTGTCGGTTATTTGTATTTACCAGTTTCACTTTCACTGACGTATCTTCAAAAGACTAATTGACAGGTTGCAAGGTTACGAAATAGGCTGGAATGTGCCCGGCAATGCTTAAGAGGAATTTGCAACTGCTTGCATATGAAGCCTAGTAGTCTGTTATTCCAATTTGTAAATTTTTGATCCGTCTGTGGATCTTTTGATACATCCGTCTGTATTATATCTTGAACATTCGGACATTATTATTTGTAATAGTATTTTAAATCCAAGACTTCCGCTGTGGTATTTGTGTATTTGATATCAATCTAACCCCTTTGTTGAAGCCTGTTAATGGAATTCGCCCCATTGCTGTGGGGGCAATTTGGAGAAGATTAGTCTCCAAAGTAGCCATGAAGAAAGTTGGGAAAGAAGCTATTAAATACTTGGGGGACTACCAATTTGGGGTGGGGGTCCCCAATGGGGCGGAGGCGGTGCTGCACAGCGCTAACAGGTTCCTTAATTCTTTTCATTCAGATGGCTCAATGGCCATGCTTACGGTTGATTTTTCCAACGCTTTCAACTTAGTTGACCGTTCGGTTTTGCTTCGCGAGGTCCATAGCCAATGCCCGTCCATATTCCCGTGGGTTCAATTTCTATATGCTCAGCCTGCTAGGCTATACGTGGGCAATGACCGCATCAGGGCATTCACGGGGGTGCAGCAAGGGGATCCCTTGGGACCTTTGCTTTTTGCCCTAGCCTTACACCCCTTAGTGCTTCAGGTGCAGGAAAACTGTAAACTCCCCTTCCATGCTTGGTACTTGCATGACGGGACGATTATCGGGGACGCTGTTCAGGTTGCTAAAGCTCTCGATATCATCGGTTCGGAGGGTCCAGCCTTGGGGCTACGGCTTAATATTAGAAAAACTGAATTATTTTGGCCGGCATGTAACGGGGTGAAGGTCCGGCCAGGGCTTTTCCCCAGTGAGATTGGGAGGCCGGAGAAAGGTGTCAAACTGCTAGGAGGGGCAGTCAGTCGCGATGCTAGTTTTATTAGTGGTCTAGCGGCTAAGAGGGCAACGCGCGCTGTTGACATTATGGGGCACCTTCCCTTGTTGCGGGATCCTCAAAGCGAACTTCTTTTGCTTAGATCTTGTATGGGGGTTGCAAAGTTGCTTTTTGGTTTGCGAACTTGCCAGCCCCCCTTTGTGGATGATGTTGTTTCATGTTTTGATAAAGGTCTTCGGGAGGCAATAGAAGACATTTTCGTATGTGGGGGTCCTTTTTTTGGTGAACTAGAGTGGCGGATCGCGACCTTGCCAATGCGGCTTGGTGGGTTGGGCCTTCTCTCGGCCCGGGATGTGGCTGCTTATGCCTTTGTGGCTTCCAGGTCTCAATCTTGGGAGTTGCAGGACCACATATTACGTAACAGTGGGGTTGCTAACATTGATCCGGATTATGCCAGCGCCTTGGAACGCTTGCATGAATCTCTACCTGACTTTGATCTCGGCGGTTTCTCTAACAAGGACACCGCCCCCAAAAAGCCACAGAAAACTTTGGTGAATGCCCTTTGTTGTCGAATCGCACAAAGTTTGGGAGAAGATTTTCATTTGTCCCCACGCCAGAAAGCCGTCATTGAATGCCTACAGAGGCCTCACGCTCAAGATTTCTTAACTGTTATTCCTATTGAAGGTTTGGGTCAACGTATGTCAGCGGTGGAGTACCGGTCAATCCTTAAGTACCGTTTGATGATCCCCATGTTCCCGAATGATGAAACTTGTCCAGTCTGCCATAAAGCATGCCTAGATAAATACGGGGAGCATGCGTTACACTGTAGAGAGTTGCCGGGGTTTAAGTATAGCCATGACTTTGTTCGAGACGCGTTAATGGATATTCTCAGACGAGCAGGGATCTCGGCAAAGAAAGAGGCACCGGTTAATTTTCTTACAGACCCGTCGGATGGGAGATCCACTCTACGCCCGGCTGACGTGCTAGTTTTTGGTTGGGAGGGCGGGAAACATGCTTGTGTCGATCTCACAGGTGTATCCCCCCTAGCCGGGTTCCGGGAAAATGGGTTTGTGGCGGGGCAAGCGGTACTGAAAGCAGAGTCGAAGAAGGTTGAAAAGCACGCGAAAGCTTGTGAGGATAATCAGCATACCTTTGTCCCCCTAGCGTTTGACACGTTTGGCTCTTTGGCGCCAGAGGCAGTTCGTTTCTTGTCCAGAGTTCAGCGTGTAGTCCACAGCAACTTTTCGACCCCTCAGGGGCAAGGCTTTGTTTTTAGTAGATTAGGGTTTTCTATTCAGAAAGGGATGGCGGCGCAGTTTGTTGCTCGTCTACCTGCTATCCTTATGTAATTTGCCCTGATGATTGGAATGAAAATTGAATTTTAATCTTAAAAAAAAATCTCCAATTGAATTCACAAAACAAGTAATCGGCAAAGTTGAATTATAGATGGTTAAATCAATTGATTCATAACCCACTCTGATACCACCAGTTTTAAAAAAAAATATATATTCTAGAAATAATTACAACAGACTGCTACTAAATTTAATATAGCATGCAATTAACATCAGAACACAAAGGATTGAATGTAGCATGCAATTCACTACAAAGGATTGAATAGCCATCTTTGATGTAAAGGCTGCATTAATCACAACTTAAACTTGTCTAAGATATTTAGCAAGTGATTTCGTCGAATATTTCAAACAAGTTAAACGCCCAAACATACGGACGGGTTGTGTAATACTGAACAGGCTAAGATATATAAATTAAAAGAAATACCTCTCGCAATAAATCACAAAAAAACAAATCAAGCAATAGACATTTAAGAGAACTTGGTTTACAGTTTTCTTTTTTATCTTCTTAGCATAGTACATTTATACTTCGGTTTTGTGTGTCTACTTTAATGTTTATGGAAGAAAATTGCACGTTAGGTCAGAACAAATAAATGTTACGCAACTAGTTTTAAATGAATTACTCTAGTGAAAGGTAAACAACAAATAAATTGCTTAACGATCATAGGGTTCGTATCTAAAACTCTGGGATGACAAATCCAGAAAATTTAAATAAAACAACCATTAACTTAGTTCAATAAATATAAAAGGATTACCTCCTCATGTCAATATTGCACCATATATATACAAAAAATATATGATTTAAGAAAACCTCAATAAACTTTGAGATCGACTACGTCACAGCGTGTTCATTTTTGTTTTGCTTGTTTCTTCTTCAACATGTTTGAACACCCCATGGTTTGTATCATAACTCCAACATCTCAATGTAACCTTCAAACACCACCTAAGCGTACCAAAGTGAAATGTTTCTATATGCATTTACCACTAACAACACGTATTGAGTTATAATTCGCATGCAATATCGAAACTCTTGTTTTGTGTTTATTGACTCCTATCTAAATTCATGTGGTGCCTACATACTCACAATACATATACTTGTAGGATGTTTGTTTCACCTTTTTTTAACCTAGCTACCTGTGACAACACAATGGCAAAATATAACTCATACGCCTGCGATCACAGACAACGCTTGTCAGGGTAGCCCAAGCCCACCAACTCCGGTTTTGAAGAAAACCCGCCGCCCAAAGGGCCCACTGAATCGGATTTGAACATGACACCTGTGGCCTTCAACCCTTGAAACGTAATACATAAAAAACATATATTTGTGGTATGTTTTATTCACCTACACAAAAATAGGACATGAAGGATTAGATTTGTAAAATTAAACAAATAGGAGTAAAGGGAGGGGTAGAATGAAAAAGCACTGGATTAGATTCGTAAAATTAAATCTTTTTAGGTTAAAAAGATTATAAAGCCATACTCCTTGTTCTTCGTTTCTCAGATTTATAATTCAACAGATCGACTACCGCCGCAGCCGTCACACTATACTAGATAGTAGATGGCCACTGCTTCAGCATCTGGGATTCTTGAAATTTGGCCTCCAGATATGGCTAAATCATCGGTGAGTGGTATTTGATTTTTAAATTCTTTTCATCTATATTCTTCTTAACTTGTTCGGAGCAAGCCTTGTTGTGATCAGAAACTGTTTCTGGTTTTTATTTCAGTCTTTTTTTTCATGACATAGAATCGGTATTATCATGCAGGCTGTTGAAGAACGATCGTTGACTGTTCAAAGGATTTCGGAAGACAGTCTCGTTTCAGGTAACTGTTAATCGATTAAATGCTGTATTCATTTAACAAAACCTCCTAGATCTATCGCAATTTAAGGAAGTTTTATATAAATTTTGAGCCGATTTGTGGATCTACAATTTACTATATATTTTTTCGGGGCTTGATTTACTGTTTTTTCATATCACTCACTGTGTAAGATGAAAATTTTGATTTTGATCTAATTAATTAGGTTGTATATGACATAATTTGGTATTTTATGACTTATGAGGTTCAACGTTCGTCTTGGGCTTATTGTTTTATGATATCTGAAGGTACTCCAAGTGTGATATCTGGGATGAGTCATGGCCTTAGATGGATAGTATACAAAACCCTAGAAAGCATAAGAGCGCCGACTGACGTCTCCAAAGATACGTTCTTCTTCAGCAGCTGCCCTCGATTAATCATTCCTTTTCTCTTCGTTTAATTGGAAAGAGTTGTTGCTTGATTCCATCGGTGTGCTCATAGTTCGTAATTTTTTGAAACTCTGTAAGTATATTCATTTCTGTAATATTTTCAAACACGATTTGAGATCCGCTTTCTTGCATCTTTGTATGCATTTTTTTTAACAATGTAATTTTGACAAAGTTCTTAAGTTCATATATTGCTAAATTAATTTGTGGATCTGTATGAATAAGAATATTTGTTGCTGCATTTGGATTGTCGTGTTGTCTGTTATACTCTCTAGGCTCTAGATTCTGATATCTGATGAGCACAGGGATGAAATCCTGTCTTCAATTGCATTTGAGTCGAGATTTTTATTCCGGTTTTCGTTGTTTAATTAAATTTAGATCTACGTGTGTTTACCATTACTTTCATGCCCAACTTTTATACAGAGTTAGTTCCATCTTATAATTCATAGGTCGGGTTAATTTTATTAATATCTCAACTCTTGTGTATTTTTCTTGATAAAGCAATCAACTTCATCCAACCCGAAACCGGACAAAGCATCAAGACAGATGGATAAGAAATTTGTGAAGAATCAGGATTCCAAGAAAGTACCTGTGGGTCCTAAAGGCCAGCCATCAAAAAGGAAAAACAGACTCTATACTTAAAGCCCGAGACTCTGGGAAACTGCCACAACACTTCGAAAGCTGACGAGTCACCATCTACGTCTAACGGGCTGGACACGAATATCGTCATAGTTCTAGATGTAGATGACGAAGCTGCTCCAAACGATATCCCTAGGGATGAAGCAGATCACCGTGGTGGTGGATCAGAAAACTCGGCCCAACATGGGCCCAATGTGGAAGTGGCAGCTGTTAACTCTCAGGCCGGGGCTAGCTACAGTGGATCTTCTACAATTGTGCAGTTCTAGGATGAGTCACGGGTTGATTGAGGTAAAATAACAGATGAGTGGGCTTCTGAGAGGGTTTGGTTGATTGGGGTATAAACACTTGGTTGTTTTGTCGTTCATCAGAATCAGATGCGAGAGATATTAGCAACAAAACAAGCCACAGGGGAAGCATCTCATGATTGGGAATCTGGAATTCAGCGTTAATCGACGCCCAGGGACCAATTAAGAAAAACAGGGTCCTCGGTCTTCCTCGAATCCCAGCAAATTCAGTTATCCGGGCCCTCAAAGATAGGAAGCAACGCCAGAGCCAGATGAACCATAGGTCTCAGCCCAGCAGCAACAGAAGTTGGTGGTGGCTGGAGTTGGCGGTTGGTGGTGGTGTTTGATGAAGAAGAAGGTGGGCCCCTTTTAATAATAACATGGGCGTTATGGATATTTCACAGAAGGTCATTCTATGGTGAAAAAGTGGTTTTTTGAATCACAATGGTTACAACAACGTATTTTCTAAGCTTTAGTTGAATAACAAGTACATAATGAATCCTGAAGACTATTAATGAGTTGTGGTTATTTTTTACTTTTTAATGATAAATTTCTAAATCTTGGTGGTTTAATGATGAAAAATGTATTGATAATGAAAAGTGTTGATTATCTATTTTCTTTTATGATAGTTTTTTACCTTTTGGTTTACTTTTGTAATGGCATTTTTAGTTTTGTTCATATTATATTTGATAATCATGTTTAAATTTAATTTTACTTTAAAACAAAATATATTTGCAATCTAATATTAATTATATGGATTATTACATATATCCCCTTATTTAGATCCTTAATTACATATTTACTCAGCCTTAAAATTAAATTACATATTTCCCCTCTTATAAGGTTAAGGGCAAAAATGCCCTCATAGTTATTAAAGAAAATGATATTAACATTTTAGATTAATCGCTTATTTTCAGGGTCTTCATTTTATGTTTATGATGTAGGATTGCAGTAGACGTATTATTGTTGATGGTATTTATGCTTCTTACGCCATGTTTGACAAAGTATTTATATATATGTCCACATGAGAATAAAAGCATACTTCAAAAGAGCGCAAGAATCGGCAAGGAAATATACCTAGGGGCATTCAAATTTCTAAAGAAAAGATGGGCTATGATGGACAATCCGGCACAAATGTGGGGAAAAGTAAAAAATAATAAATGTTATATACACTTGTGTGATTTTGTATAATATAACTCAATAAGAACAAGTGTAAAACGATTTTCCAAAACTATGAAAAAACTATGAAGATGACCTCTAATCGGCATCTCTACTACTAAACGCGTAAGAGAAATGAGCAATTTGCGCTTAATTATATATAATTGTGTTGATACATATTATGTGGATACGGCTCGACTCGGTTCGACTCGACTACGAAGTGAAGGCCGTGGTCAAGACATCCTCCTGTCTTGACTCGGTATGCTAGTTACTTTGTATTGTACGATATAAATGCGACTGCGTGTGTGCAGTATGCATTTAGTATAGCTTATGTTTATGTGTCTGGTAGTTTTGTTTGTCTTAGTCCATGATGAAAACCAAGTCCCTAAAGCCCAAGCTTTAGCCCAACATCATGAAATGAAGACAACAGAAGCCCAACATGCCCAAGCCCAACTTATAAGTGACGAAAACACTTATAGGACGAAATCCCTTTGGTGAAATCCAAATGGGACGAAATCCCTTTTGTGAAATCCAAATGGGACGAAATCACTATGATTTCGTCCAGATCCTTGATTTCGCCATGTGATTTCGTGGGCTTCTGATTTCGTCGAGCATGCTACTATAAATACACAGACTCAGAACAGAAACAAGTGAAACGAAGTCTCAATAGATTTCTCTGAGAGAACACACACACACAACTGAGAGTTTATAGGTTTATCTTGTAAACATTGCTTTGTAATGGTTTCATACGAGTTAATACAATGGAGTGTTAATCGTTGAATCTTCGTGTTTGTGTTCGTCACTTGGTTTAACTTACCCGTTTGGATTCCGCACTTTCGGGTTTGTCGGAAAACAGGGAATAGAGGTTACTCGATCCTCCGGGTGGACCTACAATTAAATGATAGTACATCAGTGGTCTGTCTAAACCTCTTTAAACTGAAATGCAAAATGAAAAATGTTAACCAGCTCTATATAAGATGTATCGGTAGGCTCACAATCATCTTAAAGTGTGCAGGGTGATATAAACCTTAATCGACTGAAAATCAGGTGGGAACCACTCATTGGCATATGGTCTTAGTACCGAAATTTCGTTTGAGAGATTGCCGAGGTTCTGAGATATGTGGTCTTTATGCTGTTTATCATCTGGGTATCATGGTTGTTTCTTTTACCGAAACAAAACGGAGACGAAGTCTAGATCTTCCATGATATCATACATACGTGTGCATACTGCATACGACCTCAATAAGTGATCAACAATCACATGTCCACAAAATAAGTGATAATATATCCCATTTATCCGGGAGTCATGTTCGTCTCTCTGCTGTACGAAAGTACTGACCTGTTCACGGACTTGCTCCTGTGCCCTCATGCATCTGAAAATCAAGTTCCTCATCAATAAGTGATTCTATCACATAGGGCTTGTTTTCAAATCAAAATAAGTGAGTTACTCACATCTTTTCATATACGTCAAAACAGATGATAAATGGTATACTCACCAGTAAGATGAACCCCGTGCATACCTTGATACGAGAATGTGTCGTGATGTGGATGAACACTGGTCGGTAAGTATAAATCATACCTTAACGTATCCCCTCGCCATGATTACATATGATAAGTTGAGCTTATGTGGATAACAATACCGATAATCGTTATAGGATGTTTATCTATATGTTAACAAAAAGAACAACAAGAGTGTTTTGGCATGACCGTACACTGATATGATTCTCTTACCCTCGAAACTCGCAAAAAGAATGTTTGTATATATTTACTTTTCTTAGTTTCTGCAACTCTGTATATATTTATTTACTGCTTTCAGTCTTTACGTTTGAAATATTCAAAATGTCAAAAAGATTTTAGGTGTGTTTTAATATAAACCATATAAAAGTCAAAAAGATTTTATTTATGCTTTAGTTTTGATTAACCGATGTTGGAACTCAAGTCTTCGTTACCTGAAATCTGTTGAAAACCAAAACGACTGAATCTTCATAAACGGTCAGAGTTTGCAAGTTTTGAAAGTTAATAATCAAAATTGAAAAATCTGTTAACTTTTCAAACTAACTGTTGGACGGTAGTTGAAACATTGGTCTCATATGCGTCGTTTGTTTATGATTAACTATATTCCAAGCGGTTGTTCTCATTACGCGTTTAGATTTCTTGCATGTGCAGATGCTAAAGGCAAGGAGAACATGTTTGATGATAAGCTTCGGAATGAAGACACGACGTGAAGGCACTCAAATGATAAAGATGATCGAGTTGCCGCTGATCAATCACAAACACCACAAGGATCTCAAGCATTGAAGTCAAAAGATTCCCAAGCATAATCAAAGGGGGAGTTTGTTAACACACTACCTAAATGAAAAGGGAGTTTGTTGATACACTTTCTACTTACGACGCGTGAAGACTTTGAAGATCCTACGACAAGAATGAATGAACCATCAAGAGATGGAGAACGAGATTACGAACCTCATGAGCAGCATCCAAGGGGGAGTTTGTTGATACATATTATGTGGATACGGCTCGACTCGGTTCGACTCGACTACGAAGTGAAGGCCGTGGTCAAGACATCCTCCTGTCTTGACTCGGTATGCTAGTTACTTTGTATTGTACGATATAAATGCGACTGCGTGTGTGCAGTATGCATTTAGTATAGCTTATGTTTATGTGTCTGGTAGTTTTGTTTGTCTTAGTCCATGATGAAAACCAAGTCCCTAAAGCCCAAGCTTTAGCCCAACATCATGAAATGAAGACAACAGAAGCCCAACATGCCTAAGCCCAACTTATAAGTGACGAAAACACTTATAGGACGAAATCCCTTTGGTGAAATCCAAATGGGACGAAATCCCTTTTGTGAAATCCAAATGGGACGAAATCACTATGATTTCGTCCAGATCCTTGATTTCGCCATGTGATTTCGTGGGCTTCTGATTTCGTCGAGCATGCTACTATAAATACACAGACTCAGAACAGAAACAAGTGAAACGAAGTCTCAATAGATTTCTCTGAGAGAACACACACACACAACTGAGAGTTTATAGGTTTATCTTGTAAACATTGCTTTGTAATGGTTTCATACGAGTTAATACAATGGAGTGTTAATCGTTGAATCTTCGTGTTTGTGTTCGTCACTTGGTTTAACTTACCCGTTTGGATTCCGCACTTTCGGGTTTGTCGGAAAACAGGGAATAGAGGTTACTCGATCCTCCGGGTGGACCTACAAATTGTATTTTTTCTATTAATAGATAAGATTTGTATTTTGTTGAAAATGTATTTAAATATATAGCGAAATTAGGTAAGCGTTAAACAATTAATATGTCTAGTGAGACCATTACAAACTATATGGAAAATGGAGAGAGTAAACACATTACATAGGCTTTGTAGAAGTGATGTGACCCCAACCTAACTCTTGTACATGTTTTTGTTAACCTATATAAGAAAAACTAGATAAAAAAGAATGATATTAAATATACTATTGTAGACATGAACAAATAGATTTATTAGAGGAAAGAGAATTATATCATATTGCACTATGTATTGAATAATATTACATTACTAATCACCTTGTATCATATTACATTGTATATTGTACCACTATATAAATTGTATCGCGTCCGTAAGAGCGGGGCTGACGGGGGAATGTCTTCGACATGACCCCGGTGACCAATTCGGTCCTGTACAGAGAAAGTCACATTCCAAAAAAAAATATAAATTGTAAAAAACTAATTACATATCCTTATCTAATAAACGATTTCAATTAATGTCACGTGTCAGCATCAAATCTCTTCTTTCGATATTAATTTTATAAGTAAAGTAGGTATGAACCTCTACGGGTTGATTAAATATATTTTCATTTACTAAGTAATAAAAAAGTTACTTCTTTAAAAACCCGTTTATTGTACGAGTTGAATAAACAAGTGTATTACATGCCTTGAATAATTATAATATAATTAGTTAACACACACAGTTGTCAACTTATTAAGAAAAATGAACTTTGATGTATTCTTTAAATAAAATGACATTTTACTTTGTTTTTTAATATATTTATTATTAGGGGTAAGATCAAATAAAAAGTTTATTTTGCCTAAGTATGATGAGAATGAATCTTAACCATTCATTTTTCAAATCAATGGTTAAGATGAAAGTGTAGAAGAAAGGAGGAGTGCAAGTGTATCTTGGTAAAATTCTATTTATAGATTTTCTCTCTTCACATGCAAGGGACATGCATATTTCACCCTCATCTTTTAAACGTTCATAACTTTTTTATACGACATTATTTTTTTCATAAAAATTTTACGGTAAAATCGAGCGTCTTTTTATCTTTAATTTGATTACCATATTGCTATATAAAAATGAAGACTAAAAAAACCCACTAAAATGTGTTGGATTTCTATGTTATATAACATTTTTGTGCTAGATTTTTGTGCTATATTTTTGTGCTGAATTTTTTTATCTTAAATTTTTTTCTCATTTTTTTGTGCTGGATTTTTTTGTACTACATTTTTTGCTGAATTTTTCTGTGCTATATTTTTTTGTACAAGATTTTTTGGTGCTATACTTTTTTGTACTACATTTTTTGTGCTATATTTTTTTTACTAGATTTTTTGTACTAGAATTTTTTTTACTACATTTTTTTGTTTTATTTTTAAAAAACAAAAGAGGTGCCACATGTCATTTTCACTCCTATTTATAAGGACCAAAATGCCTTCCATTCCTACTTATTAGTAGTGTCACATGTCATCATCACAATCTTTCTTAGGCTACTTAGGCAAAATCCACTTTTTAGTGTCAATTACTTTTTAAACTCCTTTTCATGATTTTTATGAAACATGTTGGCCTCTGTACATTTCAAAAGATCCACGGTCAAATTTTGATTGTAGATAAATATCACGTCATACTTGCTTTGCAAATCAGACAAATTAACACCTAAATCAACACAATTATCACATTTATCAGATTTTTGTTCTTTGAAACATACCTGACTTAACGAACCACCAATATTAGCCATAAAGGCTGAATGATGAGAAGAAGAAGAATAAGCAACTTGATCCATCAAAACTGATCTTCTGTCATTCCCTGCTTTAGCTTCTCCCATCAACTTCTCAACATTTGCATCAATGGTCTCATGTGACACTTCATCCATACCATCTTCATCTAAAGTTGAGGTTTCCTCATCTGAGCTTCCACTATAACCAGAACTATCTTCATCTTCTGAAGATTCTCCACCACAAGCTTGTTGTAGATCCTTGATAACCTCAGCAAAACAAGCTGTTCCACCCTGATCAACGCTACCCAGTTGAATCGACCAGTCACAACCTTCATCAACTTGCACCATAAGAGCTTGTTGTTTGATGATCCTGCTTGATGAGAATTGTTTGCAGGCATCAAGGCACGCTCATTATTCCGGGTTTGATTCTGATTAGGTTGATTGCCTTGATTTCTGAACGGATTCTGGTTCCCATGCTGAGCTGGCTTCGTACATTCCCGTTTGAAATGACCTTGTTCACCACAGTTGAAACACTTGACCGCTTGCTTATCGAACCCATACTTGGTATCTTTCTTGCTTTCCAAGCTGGTTCTACCAGTTCTTTCCATGAAGCCTTTTGCTCGCCTCACTACACTAGAAAATGCCCACTTGATATCCATCATATCAATTTCATCCTTATCTATTTGCTGATAATCTTCCTGGGTCAAATTCATGTTTCCAATTTGCCCTGCTACTAACCCACAGTATGCGCTCACCAAAGTGTTTAACAGCTCCATATGTTCCTTTGCCACCTCAACACTGACTTTTGAGAAACTTGAAGTGTCTAGCCGAACTGTGCTTGGATTAGTTGACTGACCAGCATTGACTGTTGATGAAGTGTTTCCATAACAAGCTTGTTGTTGACCTTTGTAGCTTGGATCAAGAAATTATGGTACTCCAGTAGACCGAAAGTGTTGCTATAAGACAACTGGTTGTGGTGTTCCATACATATCGATGCTTGAGACAAAAGCCGTCTGTAGCTAAGCATATTGAGCAGGTCTTGCAACAGTGCTAGTACGTCCACAATTTCCATAATACATCTCAGGATTTTGTGGCATTGGAACTCTTTTTTCCTTCCCAATTTGTAACACCTCGAAAATTTACGTCCAATAATGTACTGACACGTGTCATGGACTTTGAATATGTGAAAACATACTTTAGAGGGACTAAAGTTGACAAACAGTGAAACTATATGAATATAAGGGTCCAAAGTGTCAACAATGGATAAATAGGCCCTACAATAACCCTACATGATGTTTATAATCTCAAACGGATAAATCATGGATCATACGAAACGGAAGATGTAAGAAAGTGAGGAATTACAAACTACAGGGGCTAAAAGTGTCAACATGTTGAAAGTGTACCTCTGAGTGATCTTTTGGCAAAGCCGAAGCTTTGTAATGATAAAATATACTCACTAGAATATGTGATAAAAATTTCATCGAGTTTCGTTATCGTATGAGAAAGTTATGATCAAAACCGTACACGAAGGGTTAAATACGTTAACGTTGATTTCGTGACTTTTCGGGTAAGCGCAAAGTTAACCGAGGACTTTACCATGTTTATAAAAGTCCCAAGACTCTTAAAAATCAGAATTTAGGGTCTAGTGTGCAAGATAAATAGGAATAAACACGTATCAAAAGATCAGGGACTGAATTGCAACAAGTGTGAAACTTGGTGACCTGATACACCTCGTACGCGGCCCGCCTGCCTGTCCTCGCGGCCCGCCTACCAGCGCCCAGCGACAAAAGTTGCGACCAGCTGCCAGTCAGTTCTGTTTTGCGAGTTGTTTCCAGCTGTGATCGATTCCAGAGCTCACCAATCGAATTTCATGCATGCTAGGACACTTGGACTTATCATACAACATTTACTAACACCTGTATCATCATCAAATCAGATCAAATCTGCAATATAAGGGTCTTGAGTTAGAAACATATGAACACTTGAACTTTCAAAATTCACAAGAACGATTCTGGAGCTTTCTGGTCGACAAGGCTGCTTCATAGTGACCTCTAAGCTTGTTTAGGACCATTGTAAGTGTTCATATCATTCTCTAATTCGTTCTAGCTTAGTGTATTAACCGAAAGTCAAACTATCGTAAATTAAACTTGACTTTGAGTTTAAACGAGATTGGCTCTGTCATTTCTCAAATTGAAAGTACCCACATGTTGGTATTTATGAGTGTAACAAACCCCAAAAAGGGTATTTTCAGATTCACACTCTAAGCATGTTAATTGTCGAGTCAAAGCTTTTCTTAAAAAGTCAACAGAATGTGTTTTTGCAAATTTAAACATGATTACCAATGTAGGCTACATGCAACCTGTTTGATCATCAAAATAACTTGATAATTAATGTAAGAACATGTTTCATCATGATCAACTCGACAATTTTCAGTTTAAACCCGAATCGGAACCGAAAGTCACATATATTGACTTTTTCTTTGACTATCAGTTCTGATCCGTACATGCATGTTTGAGATCTGAATTAGAGCTTATTTTGGACCAACTTTCATACAAGTTTAACTCTCTGAGATTTTACAACTTGGTTCAACACTTATCCGCTTCATACGCATGTTACCGGTTTATGCTTAAATATGACTATTTTGCCCTTTTGACTATAAAACGCGTTTTTTCAAAAAGTGAAAGAGTAGAAACATTTGTTACTGATTTATAAACTTGCACCGAAAATTTGATATCAGTTTGAGGTCCAGAATAAGAGTTATGCTCATTATCGTAATTTGCAAGCTTTATGTTACATAAACGGCATAATTAGCGTAAAACCTATTTTAACCCACTCTTTGATACCAAACTTTTTACCCACTGACATAATATAATATTTTGGGATTTTTAAAGATTTTTATTTAATTTTTGGCTGATCATATCATAGGTCTTTAAGTGTAATTCGGTAAATACCGATTTTGCCCTTTTAAGCCATAAAATGAGTTTTATAAATCCTTTTGACCCCAAACCTTTTTCTACTGATTTTATTTGTTAAATAAATTATTTTGAGCATTCTGGAAATATAAAAATATCAGCCTTCTTTTAAAAACCCGGAAACGGCTCTAAATCGTCTTTTTAAGCGTTTTTAACGCATAGTATGTACTATAGCCATATTAAACATATAAGGTTGATACCTACTGATGTTTTTAGTATATTTTTATATAATAACAGTAAGTATAAGTTTCTGAACTCAGGTTTCAAGTTTTCACCTTTTTAGCCCTTGTGAAATTACTAAAATACCCCTAAGGTGCATAGTTTGGTTTTAAATGATAAGTTTCACATATGGGTCATACCCTACTGTTATAACATGTCAAATTAAATATATTTACTGTATAAATCAGACCTGTAACTCAGATTTCTAATTTAACTCTTTATAATCTTTTAAATGACCAAAATGCCCTTATGAGGCATAAATTGTGTTTAAATCCGTTTTGGGCATAATAGAAAATAACTTACTGATATTATAACATATTTGGAGCATATTATCTCAGGGAACTTGCATATGACTCTTACGGTTACCCGTAACGCTCTTTTCGAGTTCGGTTCGGTTTATGTAACTAGTTTGCATAAATTGACCGAGACGGGTCAAACATTATCATTTTTGTCTCAAAATCCAGAATGTATTTAGTATACCCATAATATACAAGTATTCAAACTTGTCGGGTCTAAATCAGATTCTATCCGGTCTTCGCTTAATCGTGCGTTTAAACCGTTTCGTCCTTAAAACTAACCGGTCTAGGCTTAAGCTTAAATAAAGACCCGTTAGAAATCTAATAGGTTATATTAAACCTTCGTTCCAGATTAGGAGCACCGGTAAAAGCTACCTGCCTTTTTGCTTGTTGTGATATATACTTACCAAGGTAAATACTTTTAACTTATTTTCCCTATACAGGCTTGGGTTACGGTATATAATATACCGCTTGATCGAGCATCAAATTCTTACATCGTTTGGGTGCTTAATTGAATAATTTGATCGGCTCGTTTAAACAGTTTTGTTCACTTAAAGCCTTTGGTGGGTTAATGACCATGTCCCGGATATCCTCGGCATCATCTTACGAGATGGCCACGACCTGAGCACGGGGTGTAGGCGTACACCTGTCAGTGTATAACTCTAATGTGGAGGGTCTATTGATCTTTAACCCGGACAAGATCCGGGCTACTGAACGCACAAGTAACATGTAATTCGTTCACAAGATTATTATAATAAATAATTATCCCAAGTTATAAAATGTTTTGTGCCACGTGCATTTAAATAAATTTTCAACTCTTTTCAAAATGAGTCAGTTAAATTGTATTTACCAGTGTAAACTGACGTATTTTCCCAAAAGATTAAGTGCAGGTACTACACGTAATAGGCTGGCTGTCTTCTAGAGCGTCCACAATAAGTCTCGCAAGCTTGGACGACATTAAGCTGTTGAACAATATCATATTTTATTTTTGATCCGCCTGTGGATCCATTTCGACTATTAGTGATATTTAATATTACACTTTATTAAAGTTGAAATGAATCTATCTTTGCTTCCGCTGTGCATTTATATATTGTGTTGTTTGTCTATGATGATACCAACTACGTCACGATACTCCCCACCGGGCCCACCGGTGACACGTGGAAAATAGGGGTGTGACAGGTTGGTATCAGAGCCAACTCTGAGTGAATTAAACACTAGTCTTTTGTGTTTAATCTCAGTTACACAATTTCACAATCCTCGATTCTCGAGTCTAGACAAAGAACTTAGGAAATTTCCAAATTTTTGTTTAAATTTTCTAACCTTGTCTTAATTATATTTTTGTTGTATCACTTGTTGTTTTTGACAGAATCACCAGAATGCCACCAAGAATGAGAGGTAGAGGCCGAGGAGCATATGTAGCTCCAAATGACCATGAGGCCGGACCATCACACCGGCGGACACCTTCGGATCCTCACCGCACTGATGCTCAAGACCTTTGGAGGTCTTTCACCGAACCAGCGAGACACTCAGTCTCACTAAGTACCTCTCCATCGATCCCGCACTCCTTTGGGCCTCATTCGGAGAATGAGCCCTACCACTCACAGCAGTCCTACATTCCCCTAGGACATAATTTACCTTTTCACCAACCATCGCCTGTCTCCCAGGGTCAGATTAACCCTGATGACTACTTGACAGCAGCAGTGGGTTTTAACCCACTGGGACCAGAAGACCACTTTTCGGGTGGCAACCCGATGGACATTGATGAGGATACGGATCCTGCCATGCCACCCTCCGGAACACCGAACCACCCCATCGAGATTTCTGATGGGTCACCGTTCATGGGATCACCATACAATGGTCCCGACAGTTATGAGGAGATGTTCAAACAATATGACTGGGCATTTACTCCCAGTTATCATAACTCTCCTTTGCACCAGCCTCATCACTCTCCTCTTCACCAGTCTTACCATAACTCTCCTCTCCATCAGTCATACCATAACTCTCCCCTGCACCTGCCTCACCACTCTCCCCTACACCAGCCACAGCAGCAGCCACAGCAGCAGAGGAATCCTTCCGAGGATTCCCGACTTGTAGCGGTCACTCCGCCAGCAGCACCACCTCCACTTCAGCCTCCCTCGCCTCCGAGGCGAAGGAGAACCACAGTGCGAATGTCCGCACGAGGGGGAGTACGTATCAGCACCCCTCCACTTTCGAGTGGCAGCCGGTACTCACCGGTCCATGAAGAAACAGAGATGGGTCAATCTTCAAACCCCGTCTCTGAAGTAGCAACTGCGCCAGTCGCGCCACAGCCACCATTGGGTTTTGGAGACCCAATCCCCGCTTACACTGGAGCTGCAGCATTCAACCCCTTCGAGCAGCAGATTCACACGGGGTATAACTTTACGGAGGATCCATACTGGATAGCAGCAAACTCCAACACATTCCATCAAGAAGCTCCCTACGGAGGTCCCTGGGCTACGGGACCCTCGACCTATGGGTACCCATCATATGGGTATCAGCAGTCGCAGCCTCCTCAACCTCCTTATTATCAACCGCAGCCTACTCAACCCCCGCTGTATCAACAACCACCTCAGGCACCGGCGATGTCACCGCCCCAAATGCAAGAAATCATTCATGAGATACAAGAGGTGCGTCAGGAGATGCGGAATGGGTTGCAGCATGAACGGAGGCGTAATCATGGGATGTTTAAGAAGTTAGCGGATCTGATTAAGGGGAAGAAAAAGAAGGATCGTTGAATCCTTTGTTTGTTGGTTATTTAAGGGTGGTACTCATGTCCCTGCGTGGACATTTATTTATTCTGTACTCTACCCCTGCGAGGGTATTTCTTTCTGTTCTGCCCCTGCGTGGGCATATCTTTTTATTTAACCCCTGCGTGGGTTTGTTTGTTTTATTATTTGGCCCCTGCGTGGACATATGGTTTATGTAAAAGACCCGTTTAGGGCAACTCGTACTGATTTAATTTTTAATTATTTGAATGGTTAATTTAAGATTTTCATTTTTAAATTATGTGCATAAACATAGTGTATGAATAAATGAAAAATAACATTTAATATTTTGATATACCATTTTAATAATATAATAAGGATCTTAAAAGGTAAAACCTAGCTGTTATGTTGTCATAAATCTAGCCAATATGGTAGAACCTGTTTAAAAAGATTCAAATCTCTGTTAACATCTGTAAACATGTTAACATTCTTGGCTAGTGTGATCCGTAAAATCACACACGCCACCCTTTTAATAAAATATCCAAGTTTAATATTTCTATATATAATTGGTTGTGACATAATGCCTACGGGTTATAATTAATGTCATATAAAACAAAAGGCAGCTGTAGTTTATACACTCCCTGCCAAGAAAAGGATTGATTTGTCTTATTTATTCAAATTTTAATCCTATGAGATCTAAATTTGTAATTTAGAAATTGTCTACGTGACTAGGCTTATTATGCCAATATTATATTTCATTCTAAAAAGATTATTAGTAAAAATCCTGAATGAAATTATTAAATTAACCAATATGGCTTTTGTTTACCATGGTTAATAAATCGTCAAGAACGATAATACTGTTTAGACTTCTAAATAGACCTTGTCCTTATTTTTATGTAGCAATTTAAGACTACATGGCTAAGTCTGAAGAGTTAAACAGTCGTCCAGCAGAAAACCCTGATAATACTAAAATATTAGTAACGGGTGCGGAGTTGAAAGCATTAGTGAACGATGCAGTTATTGAAGCGCTAAATCGACAGTATAGTGAATCGAGCGGGACCCGGAGTAGGACCCGATCTGCGCCACATTCTAAACCGAAAGTCCACTCGGAGGCTCATAGTAAGCCGCCCTCTAAGAGAGATGGACCTAAGAAAAATGAGCTCAAGAAGAATGATGAGGATAATCACACCTCTAACCAAAACAGTGTCCCGATAAAGGAGATCAAGCGGAAACATGAATCGCACAGTAAGTCCTGTACGTATAAATACTTCGTCTCATGTAAACCCCGAGACTTTACTGGGGAGAAAGGAGCGGTCGACTGTATGACCTGGTTGGACGAAATGGATACAGTAGTAGATATCAGCGGATGTGCTGATCGGGATGTAGTGAAATACGTATCCCAATCGTTCAAAGGAGACGCACTGGCATGGTGGAAATCTCTCCTACAAACTGCTGGAAAGATCCCACTCTATAGTATGTCATGGGATCAGTTTGTTGCTCTTATCAAAGAGAATTTTTGCCCACAACATGAAGTTGAAAGGATCGAGTCAGACTTCTTATCTTTGGTGATGAAAAATTTAGACTACCAGGCATACCTCACCACTTTCAATACACTATCTCGGTTGGTTCCATACTTGGTAACCCCAGAACCGAAAAGGATTGCCCGTTTCATCGGGGGTTTAGCCCCTGAAATTAAAGCAAGTGTTAAGGCATCGAGGCCTACAACTTTCAGATCAGTAGCTGATCTATCTCTCTCTCTCACCCTGGACGTAGTCAGGTTGAGAGCACTCAGGAACTCGGAAGAGAATAAGAGGAAGCGTGAGGACGATACCTCACGAAGATCAGAAAAGAAACACCGAGGGAATAACGACCACAGGAAAGGGTCGGGATCTAAGAGAGATGGGCAACAGTCGGGGGATAAGCCCAAATGTAAAACATGTAAGAAGAACCACTTTGGGAAGTGTCGTTTGGAGTCAAGATCACAGTCTCACGTAAGATCCTGTGGGATTTGCAAGTCCACGGATCATAAGACTTTGGAGTGTAAGAAGTTGAAGGATGCAACATGTTATGGTTGCAACGAGAAAGGGCACATTAAGTCTAATTGCCCAAAGTACGCTAAGAAAGCCGATGATGGAAAGAAGACCAATGCGAGGGTCTTCAAGATGGACGCTAAGGAAGCAGTGCAGGATGACAACGTCATTACAGGTACTTTTCTTGTAAATGATGTTTTTGCTAGAGTATTGTTTGATTCTGGAGCAGATAAGTCTTTTGTCGATGATAAGTTCTGTAAGTTATTAAACCTACCTGTTAAGACCTTAAGCGTAAAATATGAGGTGGAATTAGCTGATGGAACCATAGAAACAACCTCAACTGTTTTAGATGGATGCATTATATCCATTAGGAATCATTCTTTTCCTTTGTCCCTACTTCCCTTTAAGCTCGCCGGCTTTGATGTAGTTATAGGCATGGATTGGTTATCGCATAACCAAGCCCAGATTGTGTGCAACAGAAAGCAAGTGATAGTCAAAACTCCATCTGGTAAGTCACTTACCATTCAAGGGGATACTCAGCATGGATTGCCTGAGCAAGTGTCCATGCTCAAGGCATCTAGATGCATGGGAAAGGGTTGTGTTATTTATATGGCACAAGTTACCATTGATGAGCAGAAGCCCAAGATTGAAGACATCCCTATCATTTCGGAATATCCCGAAGTTTTTCCCGAAGAACTACCTGGCTTACCACCAGATAGGCAAGTGGAATTCCGAATTGACATCATCCCGGGTGCAGCACCAGTAGCGAGAGCGCCTTATAGGTTAGCACAAACGGAGATGAAGGAATTAAGGACACAGTTGGATGATCTGTTAGCTAAAGGTTTTATTAGACCTAGTTCGTCTCCTTGGGGAGCGCCGATCTTATTTGTCAAGAAGAAGGATGGATTGATGCGTTTGTGCATCGACTACCGTGAGCTTAATAAAGTCACTATCAAGAATAGGTATCCTTTGCCCAGGATCGACGATCTGTTCGATCAGTTACAAGGAGCAAGCTACTTTTCTAAGATCGACTTGAGGTCAGGCTATCATCAGTTGAAGGTCAAGGATGAAGATGTACACAAGACAACGTTTAGGACTCGTTATGGACATTACGAGTTCCTAGTGATGCCTTTCGGGCTCACTAATGCGCCAGCAGCATTCATGGATCTCATGAATCGCGTCTGCAAGCCTTATCTGGATAAATTTGTCATCGTCTTTATTGATGACATTCTCATCTATTCGAAGAGCCAAGCTGACCACGAGAAACACCTTCGTTGTATTCTCCAACTTCTACATCAAGAGAAACTCTACGCCAAATTTTCGAAGTGCGAGTTTTGGCTTCGAGAAGTCCAATTCCTTGGACATGTGGTAAGTGAGCATGGTATCCAAGTGGACCCCGCTAAGGTGGAGGCAGTTATGAATTGGCAAGAGCCAAAAACGCCTACTGAGATTCGCAGTTTCCTGGGTTTAGCAGGATATTATAGGCGTTTCATCGAAAACTTTTCAAGGATTGCTGCGCCCTTAACCTCGTTGACACGTAAGAAGGTTAAGTTTGATTGGGGCCCTAAGCAGCAGGAATCCTTTGACATTCTGAAGAAGAAGTTGAGCAATGCACCGGTATTAACATTGCCCGATGGTATAGAAGAATTTGTGGTGTTCTGTGATGCATCACACACTGGTATGGGCTGTGTACTCATGCAGAAAGGCAAGGTTATTGCCTACGCTTCACGACAACTAAAGGTGCACGAAAAGAACTACACCACCCACGACTTGGAGCTGGGTGCCGTTGTATTTGCATTAAAACTTTGGAGACATTACTTATATGGAACCAAGTGTGTGATCTATTCAGATCATAAGAGCCTTCAACATTTGTTTAATCAGAAGGACTTGAACATGCGACAAAGACGATGGATGGAAACTCTAAATGATTATGATTGTGAGATAAAATACCATCCAGGTAAAGCAAATGTAGTTGCTGATGCTTTAAGCAGAAAAGAAAGAGTGAAGCCAATAAGAATCAATGCCAAGCGCATCGAAATCAGGAATAGTTTGAACGAAAGGGTGTTAGCTGCACAGAAGGAAGCTGTATTGGAAGCTAACTATCCTGAAGAAAAGTTAGGAGTAACTGATGAGCAGCTATCCTACGACAAAGACGGAATGCTTAGATTGAATGGACGAATATGGGTTCCAGTTTATGGAGGACTTCGAGATGTCATTCTCCAGGAAGCCCACAGTTCCAAATATTCCGTTCATCCTTGAGCTGATAAGATGTACCAGGATCTAAAGGCCAACTACTGGTGGATCGGTTTGAAAAAGTCTGTAGCTGCTTATGTAGCTAAATGTTTGACTTGTGCGCAAGTCAAAGCAGAACACCAGAAGCCGTCAGGTTTGTTACAACAACCTGAAATTCCCACATGGAAGTGGGAGATGGTGACAATGGATTTTATCACCAAGTTGCCAAAGACGAGGAAGGGAAATGATACAATATGGGTCATAGTCGATAGACTGACGAAGTCAGCACATTTTCTACCCATCAAGGAGACTTATAGCTCCGATATGTTAGCCCAGTTATACGTTGATAAGATTGTAGCTTTGCATGGAATACCTGTGTCTATTATCTCTGATAGAGATACTAGATACACGTCACATTTTTGGAAAAGTTTCCAACAATCGTTGGGCACTCGTTTAAATTTTAGTACGGCTTATCATCCTCAGACTGACGGTCAGAGTGAGCGTACTATTCAAACATTGGAAGATATGCTACGTGCATGTGCGATCGATTTGGGTGGTAATTGGGATAAGAACCTACCATTAATCGAATTCTCCTACAACAATAGCTACCACACCAGCATAAAAGCTGCGCCTTTTGAGGCCTTATACGGTAGAAAGTGTAGATCGCCTATTTGTTGGGCGGAAGTTGGAGATGTCCAACTATCAGGACCAGAAATTGTTTTTGAGACGACGGACAAGATTGTCCAGATTCGCGATCGTTTGAAAGCTGCCAGGGATAGGCAGAAAAGTTATGCGGATCCACAGCGTAAAGATTTTCACTTCGAAGTAGGTGATAAAGTGTTGCTTAAAGTATCACCCTGGAAGGGGGTGATGCGATTTGGTAAGAAAGGCAAGCTAAGCCCGAGATACATAGGACCTTTCGAGGTTATCGAACGTGTCGGGTCAGTCGCTTACAAGTTAAACTTGCCTGAAGAACTTAGTGCTATCCATAATGTGTTCCACATCTGTAATTTGAAGAAGTGTTTCGCTGGTGAATCACTGGTTATACCGCATACGGATGTACATATAGATGAAAGCTTGAAATTTGTGGAAAATCCATTGTCGATTGAAGATCGACAGGTGAAGAAGCTTCGAAGGAAGCACGTACCTATTGTTAAGGTCAAATGGGATGCCCGTAGAGGTCCCGAATACACGTGGGAGGTAGAATCCACGATGAAAGAAAAATACCCTTATTTGTTTCAGTAAATCTCGAGGTCGAGATTTCTTTTAAGGGGGTGAGGATGTAACACCTCGAAAATTTACGTCCAATAATGTACTGACACGTGTCATGGACTTTGAATATGTGAAAACATACTTTAGAGGGACTAAAGTTGACAAACAGTGAAACTATATGAATATAAGGGTCCAAAGTGTCAACAATGGATAAATAGGCCCTACAATAACCCTACATGATGTTTATAATCTCAAACGGATAAATCATGGATCATACGAATCGGAAGATGTAAGAAAGTGAGGAATTACAAACTACAGGGGCTAAAAGTGTCAACATGTTGAAAGTATACCTCTGAGTGATCTTTTGGCAAACCCTAAGCTTTGTAATGATAAAATATACTCACTAGAATATGTGATAAAAATTTCATCGAGTTTCGTTATCGTATGAGAAAGTTATGATCAAAACCGTACACGAAGGGTTAAATACGTTAACGTTGATTTCGTGACTTTTCGGGTAAGCGCAAAGTTAACCGAGGACTTTACCATGTTTATAAAAGTCCCAAGACTCTTGAAAATCAGAATTTAGGGTCTAGTGTGCAAGATAAATAGGAATAAACACGTATCAAAAGATCAGGGACTGAATTGCAACAAGTGTGAAACTTGGTGACCTGATACACCTCGTACGCGGCCCGCCTGCCTGTCCTCGCGGCCCGCCTACCAGCGCCCAGCGACAAAAGTTGCGACCAGCTGCCAGTCAGTTCTGTTTTGCGAGTTGTTTCCAGCTGTGATCGATTCCAGAGCTCACCAATCGAATTTCATGCATGCTAGGACACTTGGACTTATCATACAACATTTACTAACACCTGTATCATCATCAAATCAGATCAAATCTGCAATATAAGGGTCTTGAGTTAGAAACATATGAACACTTGAACTTTCAAAATTCACAAGAACGATTCTGGAGCTTTCTGGTCGACAAGGCTGCTTCATAGTGACCTCTAAGCTTGTTTAGGACCATTGTAAGTGTTCATATCATTCTCTAATTCGTTCTAGCTTAGTGTATTAACCGAAAGTCAAACTATCGTAAATTAAACTTGACTTTGAGTTTAAACGAGATTGGCTCTGTCATTTCTCAAATTGAAAGTACCCACATGTTGGTATTTATGAGTGTAACAAACCCCAAAAAGGGTATTTTCAGATTCACACTCTAAGCATGTTTAATTGTCGAGTCAAAGCTTTTCTTAAATAGTCAACAGAATGTGTTTTTGCAAATTTAAACATGATTACCAATGTAGGCTACATGCAACCTGTTTGATCATCAAAATAACTTGATAATTAATGTAAGAACATGTTTCATCATGATCAACTCGACAATTTTCAGTTTAAACCCGAATTGGAACCGAAAGTCACATATATTGACTTTTTCTTTGACTATCAGTTCTGATCCGTACATGCATGTTTGAGATCTGAATTAGAGCTTATTTTGGACCAACTTTCATACAAGTTTAACTCTCTGAGATTTTACAACTTGGTTCAACACTTATCCGCTTCATACGCATGTTACCGGTTTATGCTTAAATATGACTATTTTGCCCTTTTGACTATAAAACGCGTTTTTTGAAAAAGTGAAAGAGTAGAAACATTTGTTACTGATTTATAAACTTGCACCGAAAATTTGATATCAGTTTGAGGTCCAGAATAAGAGTTATGCTCATTATCGTAATTTGCAACCTATATGTTACATAAACGGCATAATTAGCGTAAAACCTATTTTAACCCACTCTTTGATATCAAACTTTTTACCCACTGACATAATATAATATTTTGGGATTTTTAAAGATTTTTATTTAATTTTTGGTTGATCATATCATAGGTCTTTAAGTGTAATTCGGTAAATACCGATTTTGCCCTTTTAAGCCATAAAATGAGTTTTATAAATCCTTTTGACCCCAAACCTTTTTCTACTGATTTTATTTGTTAAATAAATTATTTTGAGCATTCTGGAAATATAAAAATATCAGCCTTCTTTTAAAAACCCGGAAACGGCTCTAAATCGTCTTTTTAAGCGTTTTTAACGCATAGTATGTACTATAGCCATATTAAACATATAAGGTTGATACCTACTGATGTTTTTAGTATATTTTTATATAATAACAGTAAGTATAAGTTTCTGAACTCAGGTTTCAAGTTTTGACCTTTTTAGCCCTTGTGAAATTACTAAAATACCCCTAAGGTGCATAGTTTGGTTTTAAATGATAAGTTTCACATATGGGTCATACCCTACTGTTATAACATGTCAAATTAAATATATTTACTGTATAAATCAGACCTGTAACTCAGATTTCTAATTCAACTCTTTATAATCTTTTAAATGACCAAAATGCCCTTATGAGGCATAAATTGTGTTTAAATCCGTTTTGGGCATAATAGAAAATAACTTACTGATATTATAACATATTTGGAGCATATTATCTCAGGGAACTTGCATATGACTCTTACGGTTACCCGTAACGCTCTTTTCGAGTTCGGTTCGGTTTATGTAACTAGTTTGCATAAATTGACCGAGACGGGTCAAACATTATCATTTTTGTCTCAAAATCCAGAATGTATTTAGTATACCCATAATATACAAGTATTCAAACTTGTCGGGTCTAAATCACATTCTATCCGGTCTTCGCTTAATCGTGCGTTTAAACCGTTTCGTCCTTAAAACTAACCGGTCTAGGCTTAAGCTTAAATAAAGACCCGTTAGAAATCTAATAGGTTATATTAAACCTTCGTTCCAGATTAGGAGCACCGGTAAAAGCTACCTGCCTTTTTGCTTGTTGTGATATATACTTACCAAGGTAAATACTTTTAACTTATTTTCCCTATACAGGCTTGGGTTACGGTATATAATATACCGCTTGATCGAGCATCAAATTCTTACATCGTTTGGGTGCTTAATTGAATAATTTGATCGGCTCGTTTAAACAGTTTTGTTCACTTAAAGCCTTTGGTGGGTTAATGACCATGTCCCGGATATCCTCGGCATCATCTTACGAGATGGCCACGACCTGAGCACGGGGTGTAGGCGTACACCTGTCAGTGTATAACTCTAATGTGGAGGGTCTATTGATCTTTAACCCGGACAAGATCCGGGCTACTGAACGCACAAGTAACATGTAATTCGTTCACAAGATTATTATAATAAATAATTATCCCAAGTTATAAAATGTTTTGTGCCACGTGCATTTAAATAAATTTTCAACTCTTTTCAAAATGAGTCAGTTAAATTGTATTTACCAGTGTAAACTGACGTATTTTCCCAAAAGATTAAGTGCAGGTACTACACGTAATAGGCTGGCTGTCTTCTAGAGCGTCCACAATAAGTCTCGCAAGCTTGGACGACATTAAGCTGTTGAACAATATCTTATTTTATTTTTGATCCGTCTGTGGATCCATTTCGACTATTAGTGATATTTAATATTACACTTTATTAAAGTTGAAATGAATCTATCTTTGCTTCCGCTGTGCATTTATATATTGTGTTGTTTGTCTATGATGATACCAACTACGTCACGATACTCCCCACCGGGCCCATCGGTGACACGTGGAAAATAGGGGTGTGACACAATTTCTTCTTGATATTTGTTCTTAAGCAGCTGAATGAAATCATAGATGTTGGTAGTAGCCAAAGTGCCATTATACTTCAAAATCTCTAAGAATCCATTCCATTGAAGTGGCAATGCATCGGCAAACTTAGTAACAACCTCATGTGGAGTTACTGATACCCCATAATTATCTAGCTCACTCAACAAGTGAAAAAATCGACTTGTCATATCTCCTAGTGACTCATTTTCCTTACACATAAATCCGTCGAATTCATTTTTGAGCAGATCATGTCTCAGTTTGCGTGATGCCGCATTTCCTTGACTTCTCACCTTTAACGCATCCCATAAACGCTTTGTCGTTTTAAAGCTCACAAACTGACGATAAATATCCTTGCTTAAAGCTTGAGTTAGAATTAAAAACGCCTTCTTTTCTAAATCATATGCCTTCTTCTCGTCGTCCGTAAGATCAGCAAATGATGCGGGATTTGAACCAGCTTCATCAAGTGCTTGATCGAAATCCAAAGTAAAACGCAACCACAACTCCGTGTTTTCCCCAAGAATATACATATTTGTTGGTGCAGTTTTTGTGTCCAATGCTGTTCGAATAGATTATTTTAATTTTGTCTATTAAAATTCTATTTAAAATTAAAATTAAAATATACTATGCCGCCGCAGAATCCTGGTGATTCATGGCGTTATCATTATGACAAACTTTGGGATTCGTTTGACATGAGAGAAGAATCAGAGGATGATGAAGATTTCTTTGATGAGTTGGATATTTTGCGTGAATATGAGTCGCAGTTAAGGTTCCCAGCTGAGTATTCAAGAAGACCACGGGAAACTTCAAATGACGATGAAGCAGGTCCAAGTAATGCTGGTGAACATGATGATGTCCAACAAAATGAAGTTGCTCAGGATAATCAGTCGGCTCAGAATGATAATCTAGAAGCTGAAAACATGCCAGTCTTTGATCATGGTGATTCAGATTCTGAGGGGGAGCAAATTCAGATTTCAAGTCAAACAAACCAAGTTGGTGAACAAGATGCAGAGCAGAATGTTACTAATCTGGAGGGAAATGTAGATGTTCAAAGTGAAGTGATGCCGAGAACTTTCTCATATCATCCAGAGGAGTTGATCATAGGAGAATTACAAGCTGGTGTTCGCACTCGAAATCAGATTGATAAAGGGCTTACATGTTTTTATACAAAAGTTGCTCCTTTGCAAACTGAATTCTCATTAAGTTGTTTTATCTCGCAGGTTGAACCAAGAACTTACAAAGAGGCGCTCACTGACGACTCTTGGGTCAATGCAATGCAGGAGGAACTTAGTCAATTCGAGAAATTGGGAGTGTGGAAGTTAGTTGATTTGCCGGATGGTCATAGGAAAATTAACACTAAGTGGGTGTTTAAGTGTAAGAGGGACGATAGAGGAGTTGTCGTAAGGAACAAAGCTCGACTCGTTGTTCAGGGATTTAGTCAACAGGAGGGAATTGATTTTACTGAAGTCTATGCTCCTGTCGCACGACTAGAGGCTATCAGAATTTTCCTAGCATTTGCGTCTTGGAAGAACTTCAAAGTATATCAGTTGGATGTTAAATCGGCGTTTCTTTACGGGAAGGTTAAAGAGGAGGTTTATGTCGGTCAGCCGCCAGGCTTTACTGACCCAATCCACAAAAACAAGGTCTACTTATTGGACAAAGCGCTGTATGGTTTACACCAGGCCCCGAGAGCCTGGTACGAGACTTTGTCTCAACACCTACTCGCTAACCAGTTCATACGTGGAAAAGTGGATGCCACTCTCTTCACTAAAGTCGTTGATGGTCATCTTCTGATAGTTCAGATTTATGTGGACGATATAATCTTTGGGTCGACAAATGAAAATCTATGTAAAGATTTTGAATCAGTGATGAAGCAGAAGTTTGAAATGTCATCAATGGGGGAGATGAAATTCTTTCTAGGTTTACAAGTTGAACAACTTCCTGAAGGAATTTTCATTCATCAGTCAAAGTATGTTCATGATATTCTAGAGAAATTTGGGATGTCAAGTTCTACTCCAGCTGCTACCCCACTTGCAACAAATCATGGGATTCACCCAGATCTCACCGGAGACAGGGCTGATGAAACTTTTTATCGATCCATGATAGGTTCTTTAATGTACCTAACTGCTTCACGTCCTGATATCATGTACCCAACGTGCCTCGCAGCAAGATTTCAGTCTAACCCGAGAGCATCGCACATGATTATTGTAAAGAGGATATTGCGCTACCTGAAAGGAACTCCTTCATTGGGGTTGTGGTATCCTAGAAAAGGCGACTTTATGCTCGAAGGGTATTCCGATTCGGATTTCGGATGCTGCAAAGTCAATTCAAAATCAACAACTGCAGGATGCCAGTTCTTTGGTCCTAGATTGGTTACCTGGCAGTGTAAGAAACAAACGTCTGTGGCGTTATCTACTTGTGAAGCAGAGTATGTTTCTGCTAGCAGTTGCTGCTCTCAGATCTTGTGGATACAGCAACAGATGCGCGACTACGGTTTGCAGTTTCTTAACACACCTCTTTTTGTTGATAATGAGGCCGCAATAAATATAACTAAAAATCCAGTACATCACGCTAAAACTAAACACATAGAAATTCGTCATCACTTTATTCGTGATTGTTTTGAGAAAAAGTTGATACGAATTGAGAAAATCCACACAGACGAACAGAAAGCTGATTTACATACCAAAGCTTTTGATAAAAATCGGTTTAAATATTTGTTAAAACTGAATGGTATGAAGCTTCTGTCGGTGTCGGATGGCATAATTGGCGTTGATGAGGGTACTGTTGCGGATGAAGACGAGAAACAATCTGCAATGGTTTGTCGAATTTTTACTTGTTTTGGTATTTAGGGGGAGTAGATGTTTGTACATAGTTTATTTTCAGAAAATACAAAAACAGTAAAAAATGCAAAAATACAAAAACATGATAAAATCTGAAAAAGAGCTTGTGTATATTGGGAAAATGATAGTACATCAGCTAGACGATTACAGTATGCTAAAGATTTGAAAAGTATAAAAGAATTAAACAATCTTACTGATGATGTGTCGATAGGTTTTCGCACACTTAGTAGATTTATTCGGGATATAAACCTAAATTCAAACTTGTGAATTCGTGGGGAACACTACTTGGATATATAGGTAACCCCTGAAATCTCGTTTGAAAGGTCTCGTAATCTGATATACTAGGTCTTTATACTCTATGATGTCTGGGGTATTATTCCGGGACTTCTGCTGAACGGTGGTTCTGACCTAGTCCCTGGCTAATACTTGATGCAATGCTTGAAACACAGCATTAAACCCTCAGCATGCTGAAACAATAAAATTGATATATGCTGCTGTTGTAAGCAAAAAGATCCTCTAAAGTGGACACACCTGTAAGTCGAAGCTGATATCTCTCTGCGTATACGGAAGTATCGATCTGAGATCCCTCGGCCCTCGCATACCTAAATTATATACAGATATCATTGTAGTATTCTCACCTGTAAGACTGATTATTGAGATTCTGGATACGGGAGTATATTCAAGAGGTGGGACACATGAATGATCTAAGTTCTTAATTCACCTAAATCGTATCCTGAATAGATTGAAATTTGTGTGAGAATTTAAGATGGATCAGTATATCGACAATCGAGGTAAATTGTTTAAATCTGAGTATGTAATGTAGCTTAACGGTACTTGTGATTTGTCTGAATAGCTGATATGATTCCCTGACACGCTCACCAAAAATATGTTTGTAAATAGTTTACTTTGTTTAATTTCTGCAATTTAAGTTTTCTGTATTTCATTTCTTAGTTTAGAACACTTTGATAAAATCCAAAAAGATTTTATTTCTGCTTTATTTTAGACAAACCAAAGTGGAGAGTTGATTGTTGGATTCTTAGATGTTTGTAGCAGATGCAGGAGATTCTGAGCTGAAGAATGAGGAGAGCTTACTTTGAAGAAGTTTGAATTGTTTGAAATGATAAAAACAAGTTCATTAATTTGATACTTGTTATTTTCAGAAATTGTTTGAAATTGTTGTTTAAAATCAGTTTGTTTTCGTCAAAAGATCAACCAAGGTCATTAAATTGGACTTGGTAGATTAATTGAGTAATCAGGGTCATTAACTTGGATCTGAATACTTAAGTGGATTGCTATAACTGATTGAGTTTGTGTTTTTGTGATTGAAAAGATAGAATTGTAATGTTTGTTGGTTGAGTAACAGATTGGATCTTCATTATTCCCAACGGAAGCTATTTGTCAAAGCTTGAACCAGATATCTCAGATTCTAGCATATCGAGAGGGGGAGTCTGTGAAAGGGGGAGTCTGGATCAACAGTCAATGGGAATGTGAAGATAGAGTGTTTTTGATGAAAAGACAGAGGTGATGAAAAGACTAAGACTGAAGACTCAGGAGCTGAAGACTACGTCAACATCCAAGGGGGAGTCTGTTGATACATAAAATGTCTGTTGACTGCGTCTACTAGAAGTCACAAGTCAAGATTGGTCAATAGAGGATTTAAAGTGTCAAATTATGTATTTTATGTATCTGGTTCGTTTTTATGACACTTGGTTTAGTCTGGTTCGCTCATAGGGTAAGTCTGGTTCGGATATATGTCAAAGTAGGTCTGGTTCGCTTTAGTGTCAAAGTCTGGATCGCTTATATGGCATGTCCGTATAAGCGGACCACAATGTCTATATATAGGATGTTTGTTAGAGCGAATCAGATAGTTGTGTGTGTAAGCTTGGAGCCAAACTCTGTCAAAATCTCATCAGAAAAGCAATAAAAGAAAGGAAATTGATAGAACAAGCTGTTGTAATCTTGCATACTCTGATTCCGCCTTTGTATGTGAGAATGAGTTACTCGGATTGACGTTTTCGGGTCAAGAACGGTCCAACAGATTTATTTTATGTTGATTTTGTAATAGTTAGTGAAACGGTCTAACGAACGTGTATAGACCCGCTCATTTGAAGTGGTCAAACGAGAGGGTTATTCGTTTGACCGTGTGTATTTTCAAGACAAAGGGGTGTAGCTATAAATAGCAACCCTCTGTCATTGTAAACACTTGAAGTTTTAAGAGGTTTGAGACCTCACAGGGAGAGATCACCACTTGGTCTCTCCCCAGATGTGTACTCCTTTGGTATGGTTCGGTTAGCTTGTTAATCGGGCCGACTTGTATTGTCATGTTACTGAATCTATACAAGTAAGTACTTTTATCCGTCTCTAATCTTCCCGTTTTGAACATAATCACTCACTAATCACGGTTTCGGTCCCGAAACAAGGTCCTACAATTGGTATCAGAGCCATGGTACCCGATTTAGTAAATCTAACCGTTTGCTAAATCACATGTGCTCTAGATCTGTGTTTATTGTGATTTTTGTTCAAGATGTAAAAATTGGGTAAAAGAGGAAAAACCCAGATCTGGACCCGAATGATGGGTCTGTGCTGAAACGGATCACAACCGAGTGTTGAGTTTTATGTTTTACACCTAAATCAACAAGTTTTCATCATCAAATATCACTTTTGAAGTGATTTTCCTGAGATCTGGAAACAAAGAGTTGCTGTGTTCTTGAAGATGGGTGGCGGCTGTTGAAGAAACACTAGGGTTTCTTCATATCTGCATCGACGAAGACTCCATTGTGACGAAGATTGATTGATGTGGACGGAGACTACACCTCACCAAGATTGAAGGTTCGTCATGATTCTATACCTGACGAAGATTGAAGGTTCGTCAATGTTTATACACTCACGAAGATTGAAGAGTTCATCGGCCAAGTTGACTCTTCGTGGCCCACATAAGAGTTCGTCAGCCCTTTGAATCTACTTCGGCCAACTTCAAACACATGAATGTTCGTCGGACATCTTAATAGAAGAGATTAAGATGATGTTCGTCGGCCACAATAATATCTGCTGCAGGTTCCCGAAACTCAAGGAGAGATTAATAGAATAAGACATGATGAAGATGATGTCTTATGTCGGCTGATGTGTAAATCGTAGGAGAGAAAGGGTTTTGGATACTGTTATTGTTCATCGAAGGAAGAGGAGGATGTCTGATGTTGTTGTCTGAGGTTGAGGATGTCTTATCCACTCAAGTTAGCGGCTGAAGGTTAATTTCTTTTTAGGGTTTTGTTGGATGTCTGTGGGGTATCGCAGAGAAAGAAAGATGGAGAAGTGGACTTTTAAGTGCCTAGATGGGCTTCAGTGTACCAATATATTTCATTCATTTCTAGTGGGCTTGCTAAATTTGGGCATGTTTGTGTGAAGATTTCATTTGGGCCTAAGTTTAGAACAAAAGTGGTTCTCATATGGATTGGCCAATTAGCACCAAGCGAATTACTAGGGAACCTTTGGTGAAGTGGGGTCGGGTGTTCGCAAAATTTATTTGAACCGCGCTTCTACATGTAAACGTCAAATTTGTACGGGTTTTGGAGCGCGTGGGATGATGCGGAATGATGAAAACAAAAGATGATGATATTAAAAAAATGTGGGGTAGTCACGGTTACCAATGCAAATGTCAAAATTTGGTGACTTGACTACTATGGGCCAAAAACCAAAAAACCAAAAACGGTATGTTCACTTTCGCACCTCAATGTTTATGTTGTTATCAGTTATTCGTAAATGTTCGAAAGCATTTTGTTTATTGTCATATTCTCGCTTTTGGAAACGATTGAATGAACCTGGAACGCCAATACCGGTCCTAACGAGTTCGCAAAGTCTTTGGAGGGATACAAGTCGAATCCTACGGGGTGCTAGGGGACTTTCTTTATCAACTAGAATACACAAAGAAGAAAGCATTTTGTTTATTGTCATATTCTCGCATTTGCTAACGATTGAATGAACCTGGAATGTCAATACCGGTCCTAACGAGTTCACAAAGTCTTTGGAGGGATACAAGTCGGATCCTACCGGGGTGCTAGGGGACTTTCCTTTTTAACCAGAATATGCAAAGAAGAAAGTCGTTTTCGTGATTTTTCGAAAAACCGAGAACTTTCAGTGAAGATTGACGAGAGTTCCGCTCAGTGGAGGGAATTGGTGAACATTTGAAGATAAATTCTACTCAGTGGAGAGAATTTGTTATGTGAAATTGACGACAATTTCTTTGAAGTGGATGGAATCTGTTAAGGTTTAGAGATCTTACCAAAGAAATGGGGGGATAAAAAATTTTCATATGTTGAATTTCTTCGGTAAATTTCTAAACGCAATCACATGTGGTAGAGTTTGTGATTTTCTTGTGATACTAAAGGTTCGGCGTGGAATTTTTTGCACAGACACATATTTGAGGATTTTAATTAATTCTCCAGCCAGCGTGAAGGGTTTTGCATGGAAACATACAGGTATCTAAAGTTGACAGTAGATTCAAAGCACTGTTCACTGAAGACCTGGGGGAATCTTTATGAAATCTGATACTTCAAGGCTGAAGACCTGCAGGATTCGGTTTTGGCTTTGATGTTTCTTTGGGATTTTACAGGGATCTGGGGGTAACTCAATTCATTGAGTACTGATGCTGAAGATCCGTAGTGCTTTACTTGGTCAACTTCACAAAGGCGAGACAATGAGATCTAGATGTAGTTCAACTAAGCGTGCTGTTTGGTTGAGCTTGCAAGGGATACACTTGGTCTAGCTGACTTTCCTGAGTGTTGATGCAAAAGATTAAAGTGCATTACTTGGTCAATTCCACAAAGACGGTTTACAGAAGACAGTTCACCAGAAATCTCTACCAATGTAGTATGCTTGAATGAAATAGAGTTCTTACGACAGATCAAGACTTGATGCAGTTCTTAAAGAATGGAACCCTTATCAAATGCCGGTTGGAGTATTGGAAGATCAACGGAAGATCGGTCAATTAAGCCTTGTGAAGAAAATTGCACAACACCCAACACGGATACGCGTACTTTAAGGGGGGAATATTATACAAGGAGCGTCAAGATACTACTTACCTGGATCATCGGTCAATGGGGAATTTGTTAACACAGAGAAGATAAATACTTGACTGGAGATCGATTGCAGTTGCATTTTCAGCATTCGACAGCAACGGACAAGGGGGAATTTGTTGGTGCAGTTTTTGTGTCTGATGCTGTTCGAATAGAATAGATTAGATTTATTTTATACTGATTTTGTAATAGTTAGTGAAATGGTCTAACGAACGTGTATAGACCCGCTTGTTTGAAGTGGTCAAACGAGAGGGTTATTCGTTTGACCGTGTGTGTTTGCAAGACAAAGGGGTGTAGCTATAAATAGCAACCCTTTGTCATTGTAAACACTTGAAGTTTTAAGAGGTTTCAGACCTCACAGGGAGAGATCACCACTTGGTCTCTCCCCGGATGTGTACTCCTTTGGTATGGTTCGGTTAGCTTGTTAATCGGGCCGACTTGTATTGTTATGTTACTGAATCTATACAAGTAAGTACTTTTATCCATCTCTAATCTTCCCGTTTTGAACATAATCACTCACTAATCACGGTTTCGGTCCCGAAACAAGGCCCTACAATATGAAATCTATCCTGCCATCTGGGATACTCGTTCATATGCATGAACTTTGGTGGACGATTGTTGCTTCCGGTTTCATTCTCACTCAAAAGCAGGCTTTGAATACTTTGATTTTGGTTAGCAACAAACGCCTATTGATTTGCCGTAATTAGACTCGCTTGGGATGGAATTGATGAAGATGAGGGAGTGGGAGACTCAGCCCATGATGGTGATAAGCCCTTTTGCGTATACATATTATCCGTATTAGGGTCGGGTTTCCAACCCCACCAGTCTGAACTCATAGCGGACGAAAAACAACAACTTAATAGGAAACAGTGAACTTTCTGTAAAGCTTCGTGAAGAATGTTTTTCTATGAATAAGACAAAATCCAAGAAGAATTTTTTCTTTGAATAAGACAAAAGCAAGGTGAAGAATGTTCTTCTTTGAATAAGACAAAACCAAGGTGAAGAATGTTCTTCTTTGAATAAGATAAATGAAAAGGTTCTTCGTTGACTTATATATTTGAAATGGTTTTTCTTTAAAACAAGACAAAAAATGGGTTTTTCTTTGACTTAGGTGATTCGCGGGTATGGAGAACTGTGAAGAGTTGGTGAACAAACGGATAAGGTTTTGAAGTAAAGATTTGAATCTTATCTTCTTAAAAAGAAAAATTCCAGTGATTTCTCCGGTTAAAACACTTCACCGAAAAATGGTGTAGAACACTTTTCATGAGCACATTATGTAAGATTAAATATATTTTATGTTATATTTAATCTAGTAGCCATTATAATCATTTACATTATATGGATCAAAATATATAACAATCCTATTAAATAATTAGTTGGTAATTGTTGATGGGCCAAATTACCCTTATTATCTAATTAGGGTTTCCTCTTGGGTGCATATATAAGGAGATAATTAGAGGGTTAAAGGGTTACACTCTAATCACAATAACATCACTCATAAAATCTCCCCTCTCTCCATAACCGAACTCCCTTATTCGGTTTCTTCATCACCATCATTATATTGCACCCTAAGGAGGAACCAGATCAAGATGACAATCATGTCAAGCCTTATTGCTGTGTCTCCATCTGGATTCTCTGCTGGCCTGTATTGATGCAATCAAAGGTATGTTTTCATGTTTTCCTTTATGTCTAAACAGAACTGATCAACATGTGGAATCAAAGCATATGTTGATTAGTCGGTTCTGTCATTGCATCCGTAAATCTGGAATAAAACTGGAAAACAGAATTGAAAACCATAATAAAATCCATTTTCTGTCATCCGAAATACCATCTCGGATGCATCACAGATGAGTATTTTCAGATAATTACATCCGAGATGCCATTCCGGATCATCTCGCATCCATCTCAGATCATATATTCATTCATTATAACTGTTCCGAAATCAACATGTTCACAAACATGGTTAAATGTGTAAAAAAAATTCCAGATTTCGGATGAATGTTTGAATGTTTATTTTTTAGGGTTCATCACTTGTTCATCAGAAAATTCAAAAATTCCCTTAGTTTTGGAATGAATTCGGATTATAGGGTGTTTGTTCCTGTTTTGATCTATTTTATCTACTTAAGTTTTTTCAAAATCTGTTATCATTAATAATGGATATAATTTTCGAAATAAACAAGATAAATATAATTAATATCTAAACAGAAACTTAATCCCATAATCCCTAAGATTTCGGATTTAAATCTTATCAATAATTAACTTCCTAAATTAAGGATTTGATGACTTGAGGAACACATTTCGGATGAACGTTCCGGATGATCGTTCCGGATGAACATCTGTTCGTCCATCACGGATCAATAACTAACTGATCATTCCGGATGAACATTACGGATCAATAACTGTCTGATCATTTCGGATCATCTCGGACTAAGCATCACCATTTCGGATGAATCCAAGGCATAATTCATCCAAAATCACGCATCTTGGACACATCCGAAATCACGCGAGATCATCCGAAATCATGAGTGTTCATAAATTTTCAAGACTTATTCGAAATCCTATTACTTTATTAAGCAGTTAATATGAACTAAATTTTTGGCTCGGGCTCCGCCCCGAACCCCGTGCGGGGGCACGCTGTAAATAATTGGTTTTGTAAATACTTAGTTAATTAATAAGGATCAAATAATGTTTTACAAAACCAAAATGGCTTTACCTGAATGAACTTCTGATGTATCATTTCTGGCCAAAGCTGATTTGATACATCTACTTATCGTTCAAGTATTACGAAAGCTATGTTAAGTGTGCATCATAAACATGAATGTCTTAATATCTGGCCAAAGCTGATTTAATTCCTTCATAGATAGCATACTTAACAAGTGCATAACTAAAGTGATTGTCTCAATTTCTGGCCAAAGCTGATTTGTTACAATCATTTTGCACACATGCTTAAATGATTACACTTCTGGCCAAAGCTGATTTTTCTTCGTTTAAGTAGAACTCTAAATGAGTCTATTATTTTGATGTTAGTAATAGACATATCACAACCTCTTCACATAATGATCCTTAGATTAATGATCCTTTATTTTTATTTTATGATCATTTCGTCTGCCTTATTTTTTAGTACCCATAACTTTACTCACTATAACTTTCTTCTATAAATCAATATCTCATCCACTCTAATTCTTAAACCTAAAATGTTTTGCTTTATTTAAAGTTTCTATAAGATTAGCTCTTAAATTAAATCATTGATTATCTCTTAAGACACAATAATCCTATTGCTCTCTTCTGATAAAGCACTACAGAAGAAAATTAGAGCATGATCAATAGGATAAATCGAACATGATGTCTCTTATGATGATCAAGAACTCTCTAACATAATTGCTATCACTAAAGTTATTCCAGATTAAGTCTTTCCTAAGACTAATCTATTATTGTGGAATAATCACAAGAGCTCCTAAGATGCATGCCTTCATTTAAAATTCTAAACTATAAAGTTGCGTGGTATATGTGAATACATAATAATGTACAATACCATGACCCATAAAGTTAAGAGCTTACGCATGGAAATAAGTACATTTTTCCAGTACATTACATACTAAGATTTTCACTTGTATAGTTTGATGCCTTATAAATCAACTATAACACTCAAAAGTACCAAAGGAAAATGAGTGTGTTGATTAGGGGTGTTCAAGATCGGATAATCCGGTTTTTGAATATCCGAAAATCGGATATCCGAAATTTCGGATAGTGAAATATTGACATCCGAACCCGAATCCGAAATTTCGGATATCCGATTTTCGGATATCCGAAATTTCGGATTCGGGTTCGGATATCCGAATATCCAATTTTTTATTTAATTTTTATTTTTTTATTATTTTTTCATATTTGGAACCAGATTTTTCGGATAGTTTCGGATATCCGAATATAAATTTCGGATATTTTTCGGATATTTTTTCGGATATTTCGGATATTTTTCGGATATTTCGGATAATTTTCGGATATTTTTCGGATACTTCAGATATTTTTCGGATATTTTTCGGATACTTCAGATATTTTCGGATATTCGGATATCCAAAAAAATAAAAATTAAATTTTCGGATATTTTCGGATAATCCGATTATCCGAAAATTCTCAAAATCACTATCCGAATCCGAATTTTCGGATTATCCGATTTTCGGATTATCCGATTTTCGGATATCCGAAAATTCGGATATTTCGGATACGGGTTTTCGGATATTTCGGATTCGGTTTCGGATTCGGATTTTTTTGAACACCCCTAGTGTTGATAAGCAACATATGTACAAAGAAATAAATATTTGAAGCTGGAAAATAAGTTGTTACTCACCTTACAACCACTTAAACTTTAAAAGATGATTGTTCTAAGGTCCATAGACAAATTACAAATGTTAATTCCACCTCTAAGATTCTTCAAGGGAAAATATCACTGCATAATTATGCCATTAGACTAGGCATAAGCAACGAGACTATTCATTATTCAGAAGAACGGTTGGATAAGCTAATTAGGTAGTCACTTACTAATGATATTTAAGTCTGATAATTTTTAATATTCCAATTAACACATGATTAGTTGACTCTAGTTCTAAACGTTTCCTTACCAGAAGTCAATAAATAACTAACATGAGAGTTAGTGACAAAATTAAATGTTAAGGCTATAAGAACCATAATAAGCAATCTTCTAACAACGCTTTTCGATACCTTATATATTCTGAAGATTAATCAGAATATAGTATCATAATTAAGCAATGTTATGAATGTTGTGAGGTTTGCATAGTCAACATAAAGTCACACTTACCTTAAACTCTCATTTTATTTGTTCCAAATATCTGGATTGAAACATTACTAAGATAAAACTAGATGATACCTAACACTTTCACAACTTTTATCATCATGCAAATGAGAATTTGACAAAAGGAAATGAGACTTATAAATTTCATCCATTACAACCAAAATTCATGAGAAATCATGACATGGTTAATGAGGATGATTTTTTTATCTAATCTCATTCTAAGTGATTTTAAATCATGACGTTATAGCCTTAAATATTACTTGGCTTAAGGAATAAGTATGGGTCCATCATAAGTCATTCATTGACATTCGTGGAACTTATTCCAAATGGAATATTCAGACATAATTCATTTATCATTTAACAGACTATCAACTTGTATCTAAATTTTGTCGCATATGGCCCACGGTCTTAGAAGAAATATATTCATATATATATATATATATATACTTAATAAGATTTCAATTAAAAATGTCCCTAAAGTTTCTTATGATATCTGGACATTAAAGAAATCAAATAAAGTCTAACGTATATGTGATAGGTTCCCACGTCACGTAGATCATTGAAACTTCTCTTGTAGCATTCTAGAGATATTAAAGATCAGTGGGAGCATTAACTGTCTTCATAATAACTTGCAATAGTTGCAAGAGGTGGGGGAGTGAAAATTTTACATTACCTAAATTTACACCTCTTGTACAAGACACTGCTCCATCTGAACACTGTTCTACATAACTTGTCTCCTTATAAACTAATGCTACTCTTACAAAAGTTTCATTGTTGCTTAATTGTGGGCACACTTAGATTTCTTACCTAAACTAACATAATTCTGAACAAGAGAAATCACAACGACTAATGTCATTAACTTGTTTCTCTATTAGAATTTGTTGGTCGTCAAATGTTGACCCTAAGCATGCTGAGTTCCTAAAGATTTCTAAGGTCAGTGGGAGCAGTCAAAGTCCTTATCTTGTAAGGAATACAAGAGGCGGGGGGAGAGTGTCATTAAATTTCACTCCGAATTTAACTCCGATTACACCTCTTGTACACCATACTGCACCAACTCTCACAGACTTAGAATCCTAAAAATGATAGCAACCTAACCAAGAGCTAATCCATAAAACTGAAACTTCTAATGAACCCAATAATCAACTCAGGAGGTCATCTAGGTTTAAAAACCTACTAACTTTGATGATTACATAACCTCCCTAACTGAAGTTGAAATGAATTTTGGAAATGTTTACTGATCCTATCTCTTCAAATTAAGCCATTAGTGTCAATCAATCTTCTAAATGGAATAAAACAGTTTTCTAGTAAAACTGATTTTATGTGTTCATATAACGTTTGGGATTTGATTGAATTACCTAAGAGTGTTCATAACTAAACCAAATCCTGAAATAAGCGTTAAGACACGAAGAGGCATGATTGATTGTCAAAGGTTATACTTAGGAAGAGATAAATTATCAAAGATTTCTTTGAGGATCATCACTGTTCTAGTAGCTTATAATAGCTTAAAGCTACATTAGATGAACATTAAAAACAATTTTCCTTAACAAATGGCTGATATATTTACATGTTCATAAAACAACCTGAAAGTTCCAAACTGAAGGTTAAAGAACACTTTGTTTGTAAGCCAATAAAATCCATGTATGGGTTAATGCAAACATCATAATGTGATGAAATCTTAACATAATTATTTTCATCAACAATCAAGTGGATTAATGTACCTACCTCAAAATGAGTGGGAGCAACTAAATTAAACTTGTCTATATAGATGATATTCTTTTGACAAGTATATGTTACATAAGTCAAAGCATTGTTAACACAAACTTTGATATAATAGATCTCAGAGATATCTCTTACGTGATTGATATCATAACATACCGAGATAGACCCAATGGGACATTAGTTTCGTTCCATAAGTTTAACATTAAATGGGTCCTTACATATGTAACAAACAATATTGCTCTCCTTCAGAGGATAATATGGTAAATGAGATTATTTATTTACGCTTCATTAATTAGAAGCCTTATGTAAATTCAAGTCTATACTCGTTTATATATCACTCACATTGCAACACACTAGATATGTATAGATTAGTGTGAAGCATCTAATGGAGTATTACAATATCTTTAAAGAAACAAGAGGCTATAATTTGAAGAAGAAGTGAGAACTCAAACCGGTTTATTACTTTAACTTTGTAATATTCAAAGATGACAAAATGTAATTTCGGGTATATCCTTATGTCAGCAGACAAAACCTATCTCATGGAGGAGTCATAATGCACTGATATCAACAACCTAAGTTATAACGACATAATATAGTCACTAAATGTTGTTGAAAATTTATCAGTGGACTCATAAGTTTATTAACTCCATATAGTTAATGTTTTGAAGACTTAGTGTGATAAAGTCAGCTACCATGACTCCTTGAATAGTAACAGTTCAAGAGGTGCTGCATTAAATTTCGATACGCAATTAATTATTCGTTTATGAACGAATTGAGGAAACTAAGTTTTGTATCGAATACATTCATGATATGCTTAAGGATCCTATAACTGAAGGGCTATTACCCATAAGTCTTATTAAGAGAGCTCATAGACGGGTATTAATTAATGGCCGTGCGCAATTGCATATCAGTTTGATTTTGTATGTCTCTAAGAATATGTCAAGTCGACATAATGGCATATAGACAAATAAAGTTACAAATCAAACAAAGGGCTTAAACATATTTTGATCATGACGATTAGGTTTTAAATTAAGGCTATAGTATGACTACTGGGGGTCCTGAGTCGCATAATGATTCAACGGCTGTATTTCTCTGCTATAGTACTTGTTTAAGGCTAAAATTAGTGTTAACTCCCGATCAGGCTTATCTAATACTCATAGTAAATGATTACTCGGCTAAGTGGGAGAATGTAAGATTAAATATATTTTATGTTATATTTAATCTAGTAGCCATTATAATCATTTACATTATATGGATCAAAATATATAACAATCCTATTAAATAATTAGTTGGTAATTGTTGATGGGCCAAATTACCCTTATTAACTAATTAGGGTTTCCTCTTGGGTGCATATATAAGGAGATAATTAGAGGGTTAAAGGGTTAGACTCTAATCACAATAACATCACTCATAAAATCGTCCCTCGCTCCATAGCCGAACTCCCTTATTCGGTTTCTTCATCACCATCATTAGATTGCACCCTAAGGAGGAACCAGATCAAGATGACAATCATGTCAAACCTTATTGCTGTGTCTCCATCTGGATTCTCTGCTGGCCTATATTGATGCAATCAAAGGTATGTTTTCATGTTTTCCTTTATGTCTAAATAGAACTGATCAACACATTATATATTCAAACATTTCATGAAAGTATAAGCTTTTACTAACCTGTTTTGAAGGTACACAAAGAAGAAGAAAAGAGAGTGTGCGGGACAATTATAATCTTCACAAAAGCTGTAGTAATTTCTTTCGAAATCCACTCCACTGAATAAAGTGGATAAACTAGGGTTTTTCCCAAAGGGGAAATGTTGCCAAAAAGGGAAGAGAGAGAGAGAGGTAGGGTGGCGGCTGGGGAGAATGATTTTTCGGAAAGGTGTAGGGTTTAGGTAGGTGTGGGTATAAATAGTCAGGTGGAGGTGCCGCACACTCATTGGTGTTGTCCAACTGTCTTAGGGATGCCGCACACATGCAAGTGTGCAGTCTGAATTACCAAACAGGTGTGCGACATGGGCTGGCCCAATGCACTGAATGTGCGGTCCACTTAACAACTGGACTCAGCAGATAGAAGGCCCAATGAGGGGTGTGCGACATGGTTTGGAGTGTGCGGCTGTACTCTTTGCAAATACGATGTACGACATTGTTATTTATTTATATATAATGATACTTATACACACATACACATTTAAAGCATTGCAAGTATTTAAGCAGTTTGACACATTGTTTTTAATACCAAATAACAATCTAACACACACTCAAAAAATGACTACAATTTAAGGAATGTATTTTGTGACGGCATCAGATTCCTAATTGATGGAGAAAGGTCTGGTGGCAAGAGAAGCTGCTTCCAGGAGGTTGTCAAGTGATTTCACTCGAGGATTCCATTCTTGGGTGGTTGGTTTGGCCCTTGTTCTTGTAACTCGAATCCTAGCCCGGTTACGAGGTGAAACGTGAGTTGTCACAATGTCGGTTAATCATGTCTCGGCATAGTTTCCGGGCCCGTATGAATTGTCAAGCTTGTAACAGTGATAACATGAGAAATAGTTTATCCCAAGTTATTTATGAAAATATATGTGTCGGTTATTTGTATTTACCAGTTTCACTGACGTATCTTCAAAAGACTAATTAACAGGTTGGAAGGTTACGAAATAGGATGGAATGTGCCCGGCAATGCTTAAGAGCAATTTGCAACTACTTGCATATGAAGCCTGGTAGTCTGTTATTCCAATTTGTAAATTTTCGAACCGTCTGTGGATCTTTTGATACATCCGTCTGTATTATATCTTGAACATTCGAACATTATTATTTGTAATAGTATTTTAAATCCAAGACTTCCGCTGTGGTATTTGTGTATTTAATATCAATCTAGTCACGTGCCCATCCGGGTCCACCGCGAAATATCAGGGTGTGACAAGTAAGAACAACGATAGAAGCAGCAGATTTACATCTCCAGTTGAATTCACAAAACAAATAATCGGCAAAGTTGAATTATAGATGGTTAAATCAATTGATTCATAACCCACTCTGATACCACCAGTTTTAAAAAAATATATATTCTATAAATAATTACAATAGACTGCTACTAAATTTAATATAGCATGCAATTAACATCAGAACACAAAGGATTGAATGTAGCATGCAATTCACTACAAAGGATTGAATAGCCATCTTTGATGTAAAGGCTGCATTAATCACAACTTAAACTTGTCTCAAGGCCGGCTTTAGTGTGAGTATAATAAAGCAAGTGCTTAGGGCCACCAACTCTAAAGGGCCTCATTTTTTCAAATAAATATTAATTTTTACTGGTTTAATTTTAGGGCTTCTCAGTAAATAATTAGATATCTAATAATACTAATGGCTATCATATTAAGCAAGAGGTGTCATTGTATCCAAATTGTAAGGAATTATTGTAGATTAGGTGAGTTGGACAATGAGTTAATATGGGTAAACTGTTTCTCTCAAAACACAAAATTTATAAGGTTGAGGACAATAACGTTTCAGAAGGCCTCATTTTTCAAGTTTACTTTAGGCCTTCACAAAGGTTGAGCCGGCCCTGACTTGTCTAAGATATTTAGCAAGTGATTTCCTCGAATATTTCAAACAAGTTAAACGCCCAAACATACGGACGGGTTGTGTAATACTGAACTGGCTAAGATATATAAATTAAAAGAAATACCTCTCGCAATAAATCACAAAAAAAAAAATCAAGCAATAGACATTTAAGAGAACTTGGTTTACAGTTTTCTTTTTTATCTTCTTAGCATAGTAGCATTTATACTTCGGCTTTGTGTGTCTACTTTAATGTTTATGGAAGAAAATTGCACGTTAGGTCAGAACAAATAAATGTTACACAACTAGTTTTAAATGAATTACTCTAGTGAAAGGTAAACAACAAATAAATTGCTTAACGATCATAGGGTTCGTATCTAAAACTCTGGGATGACAAATCCAGAAAATTTAAATAAAACAACCATTAACTTAGTTCAATAAATATAAAAGGATTACCTCCTCATGTCAATATTGCACCATATATATACAAAAAAATATATGATTTAAGAAAACCTCAATAAACTTTGAGATCGACTACGTCACACCGTGTTCATTTTTGTTTTGCTTGTTTCTTCTTCAACATGTTTGAACACCCCATGGTTTGTATCATAACTCCAACATCTCAATGTAACCTTCAAACACCACCTAAGCGTACCAAAGTGAAATGTTTCTATATGCATTTACCACTAACAACACGTATTGAGTTATAATTCGCATGCAATATCGAAACTCTTGTTTTGTGTTTATTGACTCCTATCTAAATTCATGTGGTGCCTACATACTCACAATACATAAACTTGTAGGATTTTTGTTTCACCTTTTTTTAACCTAGCTACCTGTGACAACACAATGGCAAAATATAACTCATACACCTGCGATTACAGACAACGCTTGTCTGGGTAGCCCAAGCCCACCAACTCCGGTTTTGAAGAAAACCCGCCGCCCAAAGGGCCCACTGAATCGGATTTGAACATGAGACCTGTGGCCTTCAACCCTTGAAACTTAATACATAAAAAACATATATTTGTGGTATGTTTTATTCACCTACACAAAAATAGGACATGAAGGATTAGATTTGTAAAATTAAACAAATGGGAGTAAAGGGAGGGGTAGAATGAAAAAGCACTGGATTAGATTCGTAAAATTAAATCTTTCTAGGTTAAAAAGAATATAAAGCCATACTCCTTGTTCTTCGTTTCTCAGATTTATAATTCAACAGTTCGACTACCGCCGCAGCCGTCACACTATACTAGATGGCCTCTGCTTCAGCGTCTGGGATTCTTGAAATTTGGCCTCCAGATATGGCTAAATCATCGGTGAGTGGTATTTGATTTTTAAATTCTTTTCATCTATATTCTTCTTAACTTGTTCGGAGCAAGCCTTGTTGTGATCAGAAACTGTTTCTGGTTTTTATTTCAGTCTTTTTTTTCATGACGTAGAATCGGTATTATCATGCAGGCTGTTGAAGAACGATCGTTGACTGTTCAAAGGATTTCGGAAGACAATCTCGTTTCAGGTAACTGTTAATCGATTAAATGCTGTATTCAATTAACAAAACCTCTTAGATCTATCGCAATTTAAGGAAGTTTTTATATAAATTTTGAGCCGATTTGTGGATCTACAATTTACTATATATTTTTTCGGGGCTTGATTTGCTGTTTTTTCATATCACTCACTGTGTAAGATGAAAATTTTGATTTTGATCTAATTAATTAGGTTGTATATGACATAATTTGGTATTTTATGACTTATGAGGTTCAACGTTCGTATTGGGCTTATTGTTTTATGATATCTGAAGGTACTCCAAGTGCCCTACAACCCTGATGCTTATATGGTGAAGGGTGTTGTGGAAAGAGTTGTTGCTTGATTCCATCGGTGTGCTCATAATTCGTATTTTTTTGAAACTCTGTAAGTATATTCATTTCTGTAATATTTTCAAACACGATTTGAGATCCGCTTTCTTGCATCTTTCTTTGTATGCAATTTTTTTAACAATGTAATTTTGACAAAGTTCTTAAGTTCATATATTGCTAAATTAATTTGTGGATCTGTATGAATAAGAATATTTGTTGCCGCATTTGGATTGTCGTGTTGTCTGTTATACTCTCTAGGCTCTAGATTCTGATATCTGATGAGCACAGGGATGAAATCTTGTCTTCAATTGCATTCGAGTCGAGATTTTTATTCCCGTTTTCGTTGTTTAATTAAATTTAGATCTACTTGTGTTTACCATTACTTTCATGCCTAAGTTTTAGACAGAGTTACTTCCATCTTATAATTCATAGGTAGGGTTAATTTTATTAATATCTCAACTCTTGTGTATTTTTCTTGATAAAGCAATCAACTTCATCCAACCCGAAACCGGACAAAGCATCAAGACAGATGGATAAGAAATTTGTGAAGAACCAGGATTCCAAGAAAGTACCTGTGGGTCCTAAAGGCCAGCCATCAAAAAGGAACAACAGACTCTATACTTAAAGCCTGAGACTCTGGGAAACTGCCACAACACTTCGAAAGCTGACGAGTCACCATCTACGACTAACGGGCTGGACACGAATATCATCATAGTTCTTGATGTAGATGACGAAGCTGCTCCAAATGATATCCCAAGGGATGAAGCAGATCACCGTGGTGGTGGATCAGAAAACTCGGCCCAACATGGGCCCAATGTGGAAGTGGCAGCTGTTAACTCTCAGGCCGGGGCTAGCTACAGTGGGTCTTCTAAAATTGTGCTTCTGAGAGGGTTTGGTTGATTGGGGTAAAATAACAGAGGAGTTGGCTTCTGAGAGGGTTTGGTTGATTGGGGTATAAACACTTGGTTGTTTTGTTGTTCATCAGAATCAGATGCGAGAGATATTAGCAACAAAACAAGCCACAGGGGAAGCATCTAATGATTGGGAATCTGGAATTCAGCGTTAATCCAAGCCCAGGGACCAATTAAGAAAAACAGGGTCCCCGGTCTTCCTCGAATCTCAGCAAATTTAGTTATCCGGGCCCTCAAAGATGGGAAGCAACGCCAGAGCCAGATGAACCATAGGTCTTAGCCCAGCAGCAGCAGAAGTTGGTGGTGGCTGGAGTTGGCGGTTGGTGGTGGTGTTTGATGAAGAAGAAGGTGGGCCCCTTTTAACAATAACATGGGCGTTATGGATATTTCACAGAAGTTGGTTCTATGGTGAAAAAGTGGTTTTTTGAATCACAATGGTTACGACGACGTATTTTCTAAGGGTGTACGGGGCGTTCGCGGGGAAGGGGTGCGGTGACCCTAGTCACCGATCGGGAACACCGCCGCCATCAAAGCGGGGACCCGAATCGGTGATAGGAATCGGTGTGGAGTAACCGCGTGGTTTGGCACGATTTTCGAAAGAGGACCGTTGTCAAACGGTCATTTTTATAAAAAAAAAAAAATCAATTTTTATTCAAATATAAATAACCATACCTTCATACTCTCATCAAACCACACTCTCATCAAACCACATTTTTTATACAAATTTCATTTTTTTATACTCTCAAACCACACCCACTTCACAAATTTTTTATATTCTCAAACCACACCCACTTCTCAAACCGAGCAATGGAGAACCAACCCCGCGAAGCCAAGAAAAAAACTAAGGGACGAGGCAAGCAACCGTCTCGTGGTGGTTCGAGCGGTGCAAGTGCACAATCACAACCCCCTTTCGGATATACTCCACAACCCCCGTTTTTTTCCAACAACCTTCACACCCCTCCTTTTACAACACCCAAGCAACCAACCTTCAACCCAATTTCGGCTACGGTTTTCAAAATTTGTTATCAATGGATGCTCCTCCTCTATCCCCCGCCTTCGACCCATATAGTTTTCGTTCCCCACAAGTTCCATCGGTCCAAGAAAATGTTGAACGTCCTCTACCTGTTTGGGACGACGAGGACGATGAGGTAGTGCCCGAAACTCAAAATTTGGGCGACGAGGACGATGAATATAATGTGGATGCAGATTTGGGCAACGAAGAAGATGACGCTCGGGAAAAAAAGGGAAAAATGACGAGCGAAAAATGGACAAAGGTCCAAGAAGAGGCGTTGGCGAAGGCGTATGTACATTGCTCTACCGACAAAAAGAAGGGCAATCAACAAAACCGCGATAGTTTTTGGCGTAAGATTTTAAATCATTTTAACGCCACCGTCGGTGGAAGTAACCGGACCGTGCATCAAGTACGGTCTAAATGGGGCCCGATGCAAACGAAAATAAACTTTTTCAACGGCCTATACCAACAAGCGGTAAAAATTATATTTTTTAACATTGTATATTTTTTATTTTTCTTTACTAAGTTTATATTTTTTTAACATGTATATTTTTTTTTCTTTACTAAGTTTATATTTTTTTAACATGTAGGATCGCACACGAGGAAGCGGAGTCAAGGATCTCGACGTGATGAAAGTCGCTTTAACAGAATTTAAAGAGAGATATCCGAACGGTTTTCAACATATCGAGGCGTGGGAGGTCCTTCGAAAACACGACAAATGGGCCCAAGTCCCATTGTTGGGTGAGGAAGGGGAAGGTTCGGGACATAAAAGAAAGCCCGTTGAGGTGGACCCTTCCATACCCGATATGAACGAAGACCCCTCGCCACAAAGAGCACAACGGCGAGACAAGCGTCAAGCGACATCGTCCGAGGGAAGCTCGGCCGAGTTGGCGGCACAATTCAAAGAGTACACCGCCATGAAAGAAAAGAAAAACGCGATTGAATTGGAGGCGGTTGAATTGAGGAGGAAAAGAGAGGCGCAGGCTCTCGAGCTCATAGCGGAACAACGCGAGACGATGAAAAACTACAATTACGATCGAGATATGGAAATATTCATCAAGCCGCACGACGATGCTCCGCCAAGTATGTTGCCGTTCATCCTCGCCCGAAAACGCGACATCGCTAAGAAGTACGGGTGGCCAATCGATTTCTAAAATTATTATTTTCTAGTTTTAATGTAATTTTTATTTTCTAGTTTGAATGTCATTTTTATTTTCTAGTTTGAATGTATTTTCTAGTTTTAATGTTATTTTTATTTTGTAGTTTTATTTTGTTAAATTTTATTTAATTTTTATTAATATTTTTTTATAAACATGCATAATTTCAACAAATAAAAAAAAATAAAAAAAAAACCAAGTCACCTAAAGAGGGGAGTGCCGCCATCAAAATGGGGTGTTAGGGGAGTTTAAGAGGGGAGTTGACGTGGCACAAGAGGATTGGTTGGGCGTAAGAGAGGGGACTCACCTCTTAAGTGAGTGCCCCTTACACCCTAAGCTTTAGTTGAATAACAAGTACATAATGAATCTTGAAGATTATTAATGAGTTGTGGTTATCTTTACTTTTTAATGATAAATTTCTAAATCTTCGTGGTTTAATGATGAAAAATGTATTGATAATGAAAAGTGTTGATTATCTATTTTCTTTTATGATAGTTTTTTACCTTTTGGTTTACTTTTGTAATGGCATTTTTAGTTTTGTTCATATTATATTTGATAATCATGTTTAAATTTAATTTTACTTTAAAACAAAATATATTTGCAGTCTAATATTAATTATATGGATTATAACATAGGGGAAGGTTCAAATGAAAACCACAAGCTAATGCGAAAACTCGAAAACTAACTAAAAAATCCTAAAAAACATACCAAAAAAAATTATTTTTTTTTCATACCAATTTTCGCTATTTTAGGTATACAAAAAAAACTTTTTTTCAAAAAAAAAATTGTAGTGCACATGTGTAATACACATGTGCACTACAAATTTGTTTTTAAGTTTTTTTATATACAAAAACTAGTGATTTTTAATTAAAAAAAAAAAATTTGGGATTCCGGTGGCCATGCGGCTTATATATGTTCAAATTTTGGGTATGAGATTTTTCACCAGATTTATGCTATAATATTGACATACATGCCCAACCATAATGCTTGAAGAAGTTATTTGGTGTTGTTCAAAAAAATGATATTAACATTTTAGATTAATCGCTTATTTTCGGGGTCTTCATTTTATGTTTATGATGTAGGATAGCAGTACACGTATTATTGTTGATGGTATATGTCCACATGAGAATAAAAGCATACTTCAAAAGAGCGCAAGAATCGGCAAGGAAATATACCGAGGGGCATTCAAATTTCTAAAGAAAACATGGGCTATAATGGATGATGTGTGCGAGTGTGTATATAAGTTTAAGTATATTTTAAGCCTTTTTTACACGTTAGTCAAGTTTTAAATTTATAAAACACGATATTTACTAACACTAAACACACATATGGGCAAGTGCACCCATCGTGAGCGTAGTATAGTGTTGTTAAGATACCGAGGTCGTCCAAGGACACAAGAGCTTTTAGTAACGGTTTATCCTCAACGTCTAATCAAATCAAAAGTTAGAAAAAAGTTTTAAATAAGAAAAATAAAAACTAACTAAAATGCTAAAAAATAAAATAAAAATAAAAACAGATAGACAAGATGAATCACTTGGCTCCGACTCGTGTTTAGTGTAACCTTTGATTATTTCTGCACTTTTGCACTATTTAAGAGATTATCTTAGTTATTGTAGTAGGCCCCTCTTTTGAAGGTGACGTTACCCTCAACCCAGTAGTTTAAGTCAACAAGGATACAATCCTAAATGGTCGGATTATTGAAAGATAATTAATTAAGTTATTAATACATATTATGGTAGGCCCCTCTTTTGAAGGTGACGTTACCCTCGGCTAAGTAGTCTGAGTCAGCAGGGATACAGTCCTAAGTAGCCGGGTTAAAGTATTAATAGTAGCTTACATATGAGGGGATCAAAGAGTTTGGACCCCCGCCATCCAATACCGGTGGGTATTGAAGGAGGTCCTACTAAATTTGACCCAGGTCCTTGCAGGATCTATACACTGAACAAGGCAAGACTCTTACCAAACCGTTCCCTTAACCCCCGACCAGGTAGCCAACATATCTCCATATGGACCGTGGAGATATGAATGGTGAAAATCTTTTATTTTATATAGACAGTAAAATAATGCCAAGACACCATGGACAAACGATAAGGAAGAATCACCTTCAACATAAGAAACTAGTTAATAAAGTCATTAATACATAACCAAGTAAAAAGTGTGAAAAGATTAAAAATAAAAAGTATTACACTAGACACTTGTCTTTACCAAGTGATGTAAGAGACTTAGGCAAACATGGCCTTTGATTATCAAGAACTCTTACGATCAATCTTGGATCCCGAGACGACTCACACACTCTATGATGGACAATGGATGATGGTGTTGTGGTGGTGGTGGGTGGTGGGTGAAGTGTGAGAGAGGTGGTGTGCCAAGGGATGGTTTGCAAATGAGCCAAGCACCCCTATTTATAGCCTGAACAGTAGCTCGGGCACGGCCCCGTGTCCATCCTCTTCTCTGTCTTCATTAATTGCAGTTTGTCTGCATTAGTTGACCACGCCCCCGTGTCCGCTGGGTACGCCCCCATGTGCAGAAGCATATCTGTACTATCAAGATTTGCCTGGATTCTGCAAATCTTATAGTTGACCACGGCCCCATGTCCACTGAGCACGGCCCCGTGGTGGGCGATAGAAGCTTCTATAGCTTTGTCTTTTATGCTGGCACTTGGGCACGCCCCCGTGTTCACTGAACACGGGGCGTGTTCAGCCTTCTGTTCTCTTGTTTTGCTTGGGAAGATGCTTTTGGGGAGGTCGGGCATGCCACGTTTGTTCCTTCTCTTGTATTTATGTTAGATTTAGCTGCCTTTTTGCTTCTTTTGTTCATTTGAGCTCATTTAATCCTGAAAATACAAAAGGAAGACAAAAGCACACTTTTTCCAACATTAGTACTAAAAAATGGTTAGTTTTATGCCACAATTGATGTAATTTATATGTTGCATTTTGTGCACATCAAATACCCCCACACTTGAATCTTTGCTTGTCCTCAAGCAAAACTCTTTATAATGTGGCTTTACACTCCCAAATGGAATAGGTAGAAGAGAAGGTTTTTGGGCTTGTCATAGAGTGTCGGGATTTCCAAGATTCTTTATCAAGTTTTATTTTTATTTATTTACAATTCTATTCGTCATGATTTATTTAAAACATTACATAAGATAAATTACTTATTAGGGCATAACATGCCTTTTTAAAATTCCATTTATATACTAGTTCACATACCTCACGGGGGATCACTCAACACTTGGCCGAAGATGTATTTTAGTGAATCACTCGAGAGCGGCATGGAACTTACTCCTACCATAGGCTTGTCAAGCAATCAATCCTCCTCCTTTTTAACTATATACCTTTTGTAAATATCAAGAGAACTTTTTGGGTGAAGGGTTAGGCTTGGGTTAAAGGTAGGTGGTTGGGTTAGTGGTTAGTAAAAGGGCGAAAGGCGTAAAAAGCGTCGGTTTTCGTAAGACTTTTTATTTTTGCAATTTTTATTTTGATGAAGATATTATTCAAACAAAGTTGTTTTTGATGAACTTGCTTGCTTATTTCTTTTGCTTCATCATCAACATTTTTTTTTTTAAAAAAGTCATAAGAAAAATCGAGTTTGTTACTAAAACAAAGGGTTAAAAATAAAAAGGTTTTGGTGGGTGAAAGGGTGTTTGTTTTTGGGTTAAGAAATGAAAATGTTTAGGCTCAAAGGGGTTAACTAGGGGGATTTTGGGTAGGTGGTAAAAAAAAATAATGGTGTAGAAATAAAAAGGGTTAGTCCTAATGCCTCCATCATTTACTTACTCGGGTTTAAGTTGGTAAGGACTGACGTGCTGTCGTAGTACACGCAAATCTAATCCAAATAACAACTAATAGATAGTGGTAAATGGGTATCGAACTCAGGGAGTATGTGGAAATGTGTTGATTTTATAGCTTTGCAATTAAACTACAATTAACCTAATTTGCAGAAAATAAAGATCAATGATTTGGATTGTTTGGTTTAGAAAACTAAATTATCAATTACTTACTAATCAAGATTGGATTTTTAATTCAGATTATGAGAACAATGACCATCTTAGGATTCAGTTTCTTTTAACACTTGTGTGAAATTCCAACTAGAAAGAGTTACATAGACATAACTCGTGTATAAACAATCGTTGTGATAAAAGGGAACAAAGTACTCGGATTATATGAATGCGAGGTTGTTTCCCGATGACCAATCAATCAATATCCAACCCTAACCCTTCCCGTGATATCTCGATTGCCAACGGCACCAAGAACGTACGATTTAGACTAGAATTGCAATACCAATTAACAAACTACAATCAATTATTCATACACCACGATAATCAAAGCAAACACAATGTTATCATTCTAGAAATAAAGGAACAAACACACAAGAGTTTAAGAAAACCTTCACCTAAGATGATCACCACAAGTTTAGCCGGACATTGTTCGGTTGATCATCATAACATCAAAGTAGAAGTTCATACGCATCAAAAATTAAACCGAATGTTTAGAATTGTTTGGAACCAACAAAAACCAGCCAAAATCGCCCCCAATGTTCAGAGAAAACGTCCAATGATGAGATGAGATGAAAAGACACCATCAAAACCGTTTTAATGAGCAGTTACATGTTTGTCCGCCATCTCCACCGTAAATTACGGTACCACCGTAACTTACGGTGGACCAAAAAGTGTTACGGTGACTTGAGCCTGTGGTACGGTGGATTTGGGCAACATCAGGGTCTACCGTAATTTACGGTACCCACCGTAAATTACGGTGGAGCCCTGCACTTTTTGTTTCTTTCCTTCTTTCCTTCCACGCATGCCCCGTTCCACTCCGTTCCATCCTAAGCAGCGTTTTATCCACTTTTAGCTCCCAAAACATACCTGAAACATAAGCAACTGTAGTTATCTAATTCAAGATAATTACGCTATTAAGTGAAGGATAAATTCGTCTTTTAACATCATTAAGGGTTGTCCAATGGACCACCCGTCAAGGACCGGGAATGTATCGTCGTGGCAAGTTCTAGAGTTGTAAGAACCAAGCGGCTATTCACACAAGAAACGAAAAATGAGCATTTAGTTTAAAGATATGTATTTGTATGCTCAATAAAGGCTCAAAACTCACTTTTTGTGGGAATGGGTTTTTACGTGATCAAGTATATATAATCAAATTTTAACTAAACTTGTCATGCCTTTTCATAATTTTCTTATGTTGGTTCTTTTTATCACGACGCTATCGGTTGTAAATTTGTAAAAATATAACATTTTTAGAACTTGAAATTACCAAGTTAAACCTAGACAAGTAAAAAAAATGAAATATTTTTGAAAAAAAATTGGGGGTGATTAGCGGTTCCAATAGAGTTTTGTGTAAGGCTTGTAATTAGGACTTGCAAGATTCAAGATTTTAGCATCCCCCCCCCCCCCCCCACACTTAAATTACACATTGTCCTCAATGTGTCCCAAAAATAAGTTTTTAGGTTGATTGAATGTGTAAAAAGGTGTGAAAAAGCAAAATTTGTGTTACTGGGCGTCTGGACACGGCCCCGTGGTGTCCGGGCATGGCCGCGTGTTCAGATCGCCAGTAACAGAAATGAATAAAGAGAAACAGAAGCATGGGCACGGGGGCGTGTTGGGTGAACACGGCCCGTGTCCAGTTACCTGAACTGGGTATTTTCTGCAGATTGTGCAGCACGGGGCCGTGTTGGGCGGTCACGGCCCGTGCTGAACTTGCTGTAATGAAGAAAAATTTGTCGGATGGCCCTGTTTTCGTGAATGGGGTGCTGGTTCAAGTTTCCCTTGTTATCCTTCACCATCCCGAGTGTGTTTTATCCATTACAACATCATCCAAACACCAAATTAGCTAAAACCATCATTCATTAAGTCATAGAGAGAATTACATAATAATCCTAAAAGTTAAAATTCTAGATAATTAGGTCAAAGAAACACAAGAAATCTAAACCAAGAAGTTCTAGCCTACTACTTATTTTATTAGCAAAATTTCCGAAAAGATAATTCCCTCGGTTAGATGCGGCTTGAAAAACTTCTTTCTCCAGGCATGGGTCCCTCACACATCGGCGAGCCACTCTTCTATCTCCCTAGGGAGAAGAAAGGCGGGCTCATTGGCATTGGTTTGAGGGGGTGCAACCTCCACCGGGACTTCTTGTAGATCTTTAAGAGGAGGTTCTGCTGGAATGTCGTCCCAACCGGTAGGATTGTTGATTCCAAGTGCTAGGTTCCAATCCTCTTGAGGGAGGATTGGTTCCATGGGAGGTGTTACAAGAATGTTTAACCTCTGGTGCAAGAGGTTTATTTCTTGAAAACTGTTTTCCAACCCCACCGTAAGATAATTTATACGGTCTATTAGGACCTCCTCTACCATAGTCATCTCGTCAAGAGCTTCACGTAATGCCATTACGTAACGTACGAGAGTTGCTTCAATTGATGACCTTCTCTCCCTTCGACTATTTCTGGAGTGCGCAGAAGAAGTTCCACTGTTTTGACTAGACATTCTACGAAAACAAACCAAAAATAGTTCATTTTAATGAAACAGTGCATCGGACACGGCCCCGTGCTCAATGAGCACGGCCCCGTGTTCACCTTTCTGCAGATTTTTGGAACAAAGAATCTTGGAGTTTTAAATTATTTTTCCAACTTATGAAGCATTTTTGAACAGAAATAACTTAAAACAATGTTGCACAACTTATTTTTAACAAGATTCCTTGGATAAAAATCTAATAATCAACACAATAAAGCTTGAGAACAAGCTTCAATGGAGGTGTTGAGACAAGAAAGATGAAGAAGAAGGCAATGGATAAAAGAGGAAAGGACAAGATGGTTGTTAGAACCTTCTTTTAGAAAATACCTAGGATGGTAGGTGAGGAGATCCTTTCAAATCTCTGTCCCTGGATGGTCCAAATGTGCAGGATTCTTGGCTGCATTTATAGAAAACGACAGCATGCTGGACACGGCCCCGTGTCGGCTGGACACGGCCCCGTGTCCGCTGGACACGGCCCGTGTGCAGGCAAGATCCTGACACGTTTTGTTCGTATTCTGACAAAAAGTCAGAAAGGAATCTTTTGGTGGACACGGGGGCGTGTTGACCTGGGCACGGCCCCGTGTCGAAAGGCTGTTTATGAAGTTTGTCTATTTTTAAGGAACTTATCCGGATCGGGTGGTTCCTTACTGGATGGAACAACCCCAAAGTGCCTAAGATACCTGAATTGCTCTAGATTAAGACGAGAATGCAAGAGGTTGTCGGGGAGGGTGATTCCTATGCTATATGTAGGTGGACAAGTCCAACCCTTTCCCGGGCTCTCGTTAAAGAAGGTGTATGCCAAATCGCTCAGGTCTATGTATGCATCGAACGAAGTCGATGTGGAGTCCTTCACGGCACAATCGACACAGGGAAGACTATCGCGCAAGTCCTCACTAGAGTTAGAGGTAACATCAGGAACAACGAAGTTGTTTTTATTTGAATCCGATCCCAACAATTCTTCTTGGTTATCGTCTTGAGATAAATTATTGAAATCTATCCTAAGTTCTTCTAACCAATTAAGAATTAGATCTTCCATTTGAAATAGTTCATCAAGAAGCATTTCTCCTAGAAGATCCGGTTGAGAGCATTCGAGGGAGAGATAGGGATTATTTTTACTTTTGCCCCTCTTAAGGCTAGAGGAAAACAATGGGTCTATACAGTGGGGCTTATAATTTAGAAAATAACATTCTAATTCTTTATGGGAACCACCACATATTTAACACCACGTACCATAAGAGTGCCGAAAGTAAAAAATATCAGTATCACTCATGTTTGTGTCAGAAATTACCAACCGTCGGGATCTTATGGTTATGTTTTCAGTAACTAACTGAAACTTGGGCACGGGGCGTGTTGAGTGGGCACGGCCCCGTGTTCAGCTTACTGTCTGACTTAAAACATGATTGCCAGTTCCAATGATTAGGCACGGGGCGTGTTCAGCGGGCACGGCCCGTGCTGAGTTCTGCAGAAGCTGAAAAATTAAGAAAAATCCTAAAAAAATAGAAAAATTAGAAAAAAAACGTTTAGGCCGTTGATTCCTAACTTTTTTTAAAATCCTTGTGTCCCCGGCAACGGCGCCAAAAACTTGATGTGCGCGAGTGTGTATATAAGTTTAAGTATATTTTAAGCCCTTTTTACACGTTAGTCAAGTTTTAAATTTATAAAACACGATATTTACTAACACTAAACACACATATGGGCAAGTGCACCCATCGTGAGCGTAGTATAGTGTTGGTAAGATACCGAGGTCGTCCAAGGACACAAGAGCTTTTAGTACCGGTTTATCCTCAACGTCTAATCAAATAAAAAGTTAGAAAAAGGTTTTAAATAAGAAAAATAAAAACTAACTAAAATGCTAAAAAATAAAATAAAAATAAAAACAGATAGACAAGATGAATCACTTGGCTCCAACTCGTGTTTAGTGTAACCTTTGATTATTTCTGCACTTTTGCACTATTTAAGAGATTATCTTAGTTATTGTAATAGGTCCCTCTTTTGAAGGTGACGTTACCCTCAAACCAGTAGTTTGAGTCAGCAAGGATACAATCCTAAAGGGTCGGATTATTGAAAGATAATTAATTAAGTTATTAATGCATATTATGGTAGGCCCCTCTTTTGAAGGTGACGTTACCCTCGGCTAAGTAGTCTGAGTCAGCAGGGATACAGTTCTAAGTAGTCGGGTTAAAGTATTAATAGTAGCTTACATATGAGGGGATCAAAGAGTTTGGACCCCCGCCATCCAATACCGGTGGGTATTGAAGGAGGTCCTACTAAATTTGACCCAGGTCCTTGCAGGATCTATACACTGAACAAGGCAAGACTCTTACCAAACCGTTCCCTTAACCCCCGACCAGGTAGCCAACATATCTCCATATAGACCGTGGAGATATGAATGGTGAAAATATTTTATTTTATATAGACAGTAAAATAATGCCAAGACACCACGGACAAACGATAAGGAAGAATCACCTTCAACATAAGAAACTAGTTATTAAAGTCATTAATACATAACCAAGTAAAAAGTGCGAAAAGATTAAAAATAAAAAGTATTACACTAGACACTTGTGTAGGTCCGTTTTTCTCGGTGGATCTGATACGAAAACCTATCCTTGTTTATCACAAACACGGTAACGGGTGCGGAATCCCCGTGACGGGGCAAACCAAACAAAGTGTAAAACACACGCGTAACCAAAGATTCAATATCTATTGATTAGGGATGAGTACAACCCAAACATATACAAACAATGTTTACAGACTCTCACTAAGTCTCACAGCTCTCTCATACTCATAACTAAACTGTGAAACAACTTAGCTATTTATACTGAGCAACCGCGAAAACCCTTTGGACGAAAACCATGTGTGACGAAATCAGGGATTTCGCCACACACATTGTGACGAAAACAAAGGGAGATTTCGCCATATGTATATTAACGAAATCACAAACAGATTTCGTCATGCATGACTTTGAGAATGAATTTGAGAATTTCATTGACATCATCATGACATCACTAAGGTGATGGACATGGTGATGTGTCTACATAAAGGTCGCGGCTCTCTGTGCTTCGCGTGTAGATCTCTGGGGCGTACGACGGAGGAATGTCGCTACGTCGGGCTTGAGCCGAACCTAACTGTGTCGAACCGAGTCGAGTCGAACCGAGCCGAGTCGCGTCCACATAAAGTGTACCAACAAACTCCCCCTTGGACACTACTCGTGATGGTTCGTCTTCCATGTCTTTTGTATCGAAGGATCTTCAAGGTCTTCACGTATCACAAACAGGGAGTGTATCAACAAACTCCCCCTTGAATGATGCTCGTGAATCTGTTGATCTTCAATACTTTTGATCCTTTTAGTGTTGATGAGAGGTCAGCTGCAACTCGATCATCTTGATCTTCTGATTGCATCAACGTCGTGTCTTCACTTTATGGCTTGTCATCTGACACGTTCTCTTCGTCTTTAGCTGATTCTGATGTCGCATCTGCACATACAAGAAAGCAAAACACGTAATGAGAACAACCGCTTGGAATTTAGACAAATTAAACAAATGACACATATGAGATCAAATCTCAATCAAACACCGACCGACAACAGTTTGAAAGTTTAGAAAATGTTCAGTTTTAATCCTTAACTTTCAAAACTTGTTAACTTCGAACGTTTATGAAGGTTCAATTGTTTTCCGGCTTACGATCAGGATTTTGGGTAGGATAGACTCGAGTTCCAACATTGGTCAATCAACAATAAACTAGAAGCAAAATCTTTTTGGCTTTTATAAAGTTTATATTAAAACACACCTAAAATCTTTTTGGAATTTTTCGTTTTTCAATAGTAAAGACGGAAAGCAATAAATAAATATATACAGAGATGCAGAAACTGAAAGCAGTAAATAAATATATACAAAGATGCAGAAACGAAAGCAGTAAACAAATATTTACAGACATTCTTTTTGCGAGTTTCGAGGGTAAGAGAATCATATCAGTGTACGGTCACGCCAAAACGCTCTTGTTGTTCAATTAGTTAACATTTAGATAAGCATCCTATAACAATTATCGGTATTGTTGTCCACATAAGCTCAACTCATCAGATGTAATCATGGCGAGGGGATACGTTAAGGTATGATTTATACTTACCGACCGGTGTTCATCCACACACGACACATTCCCGTATCAAGGTATGCACGAGAGTTCATCTTACCGGTGAGTATACCGTTTATCATGTTTGACCGTATAAAAGAATGTGAGAAACTCACTTATTTTGATTGAAAACAAGCCCTATGTGATAGAATCACTTATTGATGAGGAACTTGATTTTCGATGCATGAGGGCACAGGAGCAAGTCCGTGAACAGGTCAGTACTTTCGTACAGCAAAGAGACGAACTTGACTCCCGCAAAGAATCTGTGATATATTATCACTTATTTTGTTGGACATGTGATTGTTGATCACTTATTGAGGTCGAATGCAATATGTACACGTATGTATAGTATCATGGAAGATCTAGACTTCGTCTTCGTTATTTTTTCGGTAAAAGAAACAACCATGATACCCAGATGATAAGCCAGCATAAAGACCGAATATCTCAGAACCTCGGCAATCTCTCAAACGAAATTTCGGTACTAAGACCATATGCCAATGTGCGGTTCCCACCTGGTCTTCAGTCGATTTAAGATTTATATCACCCTGCACACTTTAAAATGATTGTGAGCCTACCGATACATCTTATATAGAGCTGCTTATCGTTTTTCATTTTGCATTTTAGTTCAAAAAGGCTTCGACAGACCACTGATCTACTATCATTTTCTCTTTTTCTCGCCAGGAAACTCATTTTTGTTTTTCTATTGTTTTTGGGTTTTGAAATTTTTCGATGTTTTTGAATTTTCAATTTTTGGATTTACTCCCCCTAAAATCAACAAACTATGATACATTTAAAAGACAAAAAGATATTTACAAAAACGATTTTTCGATGTCGGTTAACTCATGTTTTACCTCAATGTCGTTTACCAAAATTAATTTAATCAGAAAAGATTTATCAAATTTTGGAAAAAATCAGTTGGCACGTCGGTAAGCGGTGCGGACCATGACAACATTGACGAGTTTCCTAGTGAAACAATCACGTGTGAGGTGATATTCGAGTTCAACGTATCAGGTCAAAGAGTGCTGTACGAGATGACAATAATTCATAAAGCAGCTTAAATATCGACAAGTATAGGAGAGATTTGAAATTCAAAACCGTATCCTGCAACTGCTTCGTGCATTGCAAGGAATCTGAGCGTTCTCCCAAACTGGATATCCACCCGGTGTGGACTTCAAAGTCGATTTTGTAGCTACTGAGAAATCTCTTGACAGCAACAAGATCATAGACCTCTGGGTCCGGTTGGTCTTCCACATTGCACCAGCGAAGGTCTTTGTCTTTCTCTTGAGAAGTAGTGTGCGGTTGTTCAATCCATGCCAAGGCATCCGCACACCCGGTTGGTTTGTTCAACAAACACATTTTCTTCAATCACACCGCGAAGAAATGTACACTGCACGTTGATCTTGTTGATTTTGAACATCAGACGTGCTGCAGGTGCGTACATTTTGATTGAATCTATCCTGGGGACCCGATCAAAGCCTTTAACACTCAAACTTTGTAATGATTTTCATTTTGTCGAAGCTTTCAATTTCTTTCGACAGACAATTCTGTCTTCTTTTCTTTTTCTCTCCATCAAAGGCAACAACTTCTTTTGTCGCCGATCTTGTGCATGAAAATTCCACTATCAACAATCCGATGACTATCGATAGTTCCTCCTGGAACATACTGCACACTCACTCAGAGATTAGTTGGAGAGGGGGACCCAAGCCTTCATAGACTTGGGTTGCCCCTGAGAATCAAGAAATGTAATTTCAATTTCCTGATGATTTTCAAACACAGCACCTCCCCCTGAACTTTCACCCGATTTAGGTTTCCAAGTTTGTTTTTGTTTACCGGATTGTGTATTATTTACAGATTTAGAAATCTCCGGTTTTAACGGTTGTGACAAAATTGGTTTCCTTTTAACAGTTTCTGGTTTTAAAGCCTTTTCGATCACCTTCACATTTTTACGTCGTTGTTTTGTTTCCTGTTCTTTAACTGTGCGTTTGTCAGTTTTTGGTGACACAGGACGACGTTGTTGATGACCTTGTTCAGAAGGGGCTCTTTCTACAAAATTTGGTTTTGGAGAGTTTGTGCAATTTCTGATAATGTGGCCAAACTCCCCGCATTTGAAACACGTTCTCCTCTCAACAAACTTGGGAGATCCAGTTCGACTTTCACGTGTTGAACCTGTAGACCCAGAGGTACTTGTTCCTTCATCACACCCGTTTGTGTGTTGGGTGGAATTGTTTTGAGCGTTACGCTTTAAAATTCTGACTTTTTAAACAAAATCGGTGTTTGAATTATTTTCAAAAGTCTCCACCTTGTCAGTACCCTTGGATGCTACAAATTTAACATCATTGTTTTTCTTCTTGAAACGAGCTCCTTTGGTCTCAACCTTCGGTTGTGAACTTTTAGAATTTTGAGCTCGCTGCTGTTGCTGTTTACCCTTAAAAGCGATAGGTTGTTGCTTCGTAGGTGATTTTTGATTTCCAAATTTTCTTCTAACTTTAGCTTTTGGAATCGAATCACACTGAGTTACTGAAACTCTCGGGATCCCCTTTTCCAAAAACTTACTGGTAGTATCTTCAAACACTTTATCAATCAAAGATTGATTGACATTTTTAATTAGAAAAGCTGTGTTTGAATAAATTTTGTCATCACCGAATAAAGTATACAACACGTTATCACTTTTAATGGTAGACACTGTCTCAGTGATAGGATCTATCTCTTGTTTAGCACCAGTTGAGTTGATTGCACAACAGGAGTAGGAGGATCACACAGAATGTGATTCTGAAAAGGCACTTCTACTCCTTTGTTCTTCTCAAGAGATTTATCCTCATCACTCACATCTGGTTCATCATCGTATGAATCATAGTCCTCAACAGTGGGAGGACTTTGATATAAAGCACATGATGACTTTTCTTTCCGATCAGATGAGCCCTCCGATGAATTGTCCGTTTTGAACCCTAAGCCAGTTGTAACTTCCCCATAATCAAGAGGTACAGTTGGCTCAAAATGTGGCATTTCTTCCTCATCGGGCATTCTGGTATAGTTGTGTCTCAAAGGAGGCGGACACGACTTATACCCAACGCCTTTCACATTCCCTTTCAGCTTTTGAACATCTATGATGTGATCGAGCACAAATCGGGAGTTAGAATAACTCTCCAATTTGAGCTTGATTGCATCATGCTCGCATTTGGCTATGGCTAGTTCCTTTTTGGTTTCCTCAATGATGTTAATGTAATCGTTAATACTAACTTGTTTATGATAAACAATTTTGGTCACTTCAGAAACACTTTTCTTTAAGGTTTCAATTACAGATTTAAAATCCTTTTCGTTTCTAGCTAAAGCCATATTTGCCTCTTTGCACTTTGACAGTTCAATAACCAAACTCTGATTGTGACTATGAACCGTTTCAGATTCACGTTTCAATTCAGCACATTCATGTTTCATATTAGCACAATCACTACATATGCTAGGAGTTTCAGATTTTACCTGACTCGTAAAGGCTGTGACATTAGCCATGAAGGCAGTCTGAGAAGAGAAAGATCCATCTTCAGTGAGAATCTTCTCCATTTCTTTCGATGTAGCATCAGCTTTCTTGATCAAGTCCGATTTCTCGTTAGCATCATTCGACAAATTATCAGCTTCAGAATCGGTTCTTCCATTCAAATTCGATTCTTCATCCGAACTGCCACTGTATCCCGAACTATCATCTTTTCCTGAAGATTCACCATCATTAACATTCTTGACAATTTCAGCATTAAACACAGTTCCTTCTTGATCTCCACCTCTAAATTGTACAGACCAGGAGTCATCGGCTTTATTAGGTCCGTTTTTTCTCGGAGGATCCGATACGAAAACCTATTCCCTGTTTATCACAAACACGATCGCGGGTGCGGAATCCCCGTAACGGTGCAAACCAAACACAATGTAAAACACACGCGTAACCAAAGATTCAATATCTATTGATTAGGGATGAGTACAACCCAAACATATACAAACAATGTTTACAGACTCTCACTAAGTCTCACAGCTCTCTCATACTCATAACTTAACTAAACTTTGAAACAACTTAGCTATTTATACTGAACAACGGCGAAAACCCTTTGGACGAAAACCATGTGTGACGAAATCAGGGATTTCGCCACACACATAGTGACGAAAACAAAGGGAGATTTCGCCATATGTATATTAACGAAATCACAAACAGATTTCGTCATGCATGACTTTGAGAATGAATTTGAGAATTTCATTGACATCATCATGACATCACTAAGGTGATGTCATGGTGATGTGTCTACAGAAAGGTCGCGGCTCTCCGTGCTTCGTGTGTAGATCTCTGGGGCGTACGACGGAGGAATGTCGCTACGTCGGGCTTGAGCCGAACCTAACCGTGTCAAACCGAGTCGAGTCGAGTCGAACCGAGCCGAGTCGCGTCCACATAAAGTGTACCAACAACTTGTCTTCACCAAGTGATGTAAGAGACTTAGGTAAACATGGCCTTTGATTGTCAAGAACTCTTACGATCAATCTTGGCTCCCGAGACGACTCACACACTCTATGATGGACAATGGATGATGGTGTTGTGATGGTGGTGGGTGGTGGGTGAAGTGTGAGAGAGGTGGTATGCCAAGGGATGGTTTGCAAATGAGCCAAGCACCCCTATTTATAGCCTGAACAGTAGCTCGGGCACGGCCCCGTGTCCAGTGGGCACGGCCCCGTGTCCATCCTCTTCTCTGTCTTCATTAATTGCAGTTTGTCTGCATTAGTTGACCACGCCCCCGTGTCCGCTAGTCACGCCCCCGTGTGCAGAATCTTATAGTTAACCACGGCCCCGTGTCCGCTGAGCACGGCCCCGTGGTGGGCGATAGAAGCTTCTATATCGTTGTCTTTTATGCTGGCACTTGGGCACGCCCCCGTGTTCACTGAAACACGGGGCGTGTTCAGCCTTCTGTTCTCTTGTTTTGCTTGGGAAGATGCTGTCGGGGAGGTCGGGCATGCCACGTTTGTTCCTTTTGTTGTATTTATGTTAGATTTAGTTGTCTTTTTGCTTCTTTTGTTCATTTGAGCTCATTTAATCCTGAAAATACAAAAGGAAGACAAAAACACACTTTTTTCCAACATTAGTACTAAAAAATGGTTAGTTTTATGCCACAATTGATGTAATTTATATGTTGCATTTTGTGCACATCAATGGACAATCCGGCACAAATGTGGGGAAAAGTAAAAAATAAGAAATGTTATATACACTTGTGTGATTTTGTATAATATAACTCAATGAGAACAAGTAAAAAACGATTTTCCAAAACTATGAAAAAACTATGAAGATGACCTCTAATCGGCATCTCTACTACTAAATGCGTAAGAGAAATGAGCAATTTGCGCTTAATTATATATAATTGTACTTTTTTCTATTAATAGATAAGATTTGTATTTTGTAGAAAAATGTATTTAAATATATAGCGAAATTAGGTAAGCGTTAAACAATTAATATGTCTAGTAAGACCATTACAACTAGATTTATTAGAGGAAAGAGAATTATATCATATTGCACTATGTATTGAATCATATTACATTGCTAATCACCTTGTATCATATTATATTATATTACATTGTATATTGTACCACTTTATAAATTGTAAAAAAAAACTAATTACATATCCTTATCTAATAAAGGATTTCAACTAATGTCACGTATCAGCATCAAATCTCTTCTTTCGATTTTAATTTTATAAGTAAACTAGGTATGAACCTCTACGGGTTGATTAAATATATTTTTATATACTAGGTAATAAAAAAGTTACTTCTTTAAAAACCCATGTATTGTGCGAGTTGAATAAACAAGTGTATTACATGCCTTCAATAATTATAATATAATTAGTTAAAACACACAGTCGTCAAGTTATTGGGAAAAATGAACTTTGATGTACTATTTAAATAAAATGACATTTTACTTTGTTTTTTTAATATATTTATTAAAAGGTTAGAAACGTGTTCGTCACACATGATTAGATAATAAAATATTAAATAGTTATTATTAATAAGCAAAAAATAAAAGAAATAATAAAGAAAAAATATTAAATAAATAAGACATAAGAATAAGATAAAATAAGGATAAAGATAGAGATTATATATATTAGAAGATAAATTTAGAATCCACCACTTATGGCCTAGTGGTAGAGAGGCTTGGATTCTCCAATGGAGATCCAAGTTCAATCGCCACTTATGTCACGTTGGTGGATTAGGCAATGATGGGTAGAGCTTAGCCTCCCTGCAGAGGTGCCATATCCATCATATCTATCATGAACCCACCCGGGTTTTGGTCACACCGTGTGTTACGCCAGAGAGTATTGTTCTTGTGGTGGCACAACGACTCTCAAGTGGCAGCAAACGATATGGTTACCGGAGGAACCCCAAGCCAAACTCTTAAGCCAGCCAGTGCCCGATTAAGACAACATAGTCTGGCCGGAGTTGGGCATTGGGGCTCTCCAACTTACGGAGCGTGGTAGCCTAATAGAAGAAAGTCGCCGTTAAAAAAAAGAAGATAAATATAAGTATATAGATATAGATATAGATAAATGTTTTATAAAGTTTTAAATTTATTAATTAAAAAAGTAATTATCTTTAATTAAGTAGGAGAGAAACATCGGAAAACTAAAAAATAGATGTCTCCGGTAATGACACATGTCTCTTATTAAATAGCTAACACAACTGTGGTCACCATATCTTATTGTGAAAAATGAATTTTTATGTAGTATTTATATATAAAATAACATTTTATTTTGTTTTGTTTTTTATTTACATATTAGAAGGTTAAAATGTGTGCATTACACGTGGTCGGATCTGTTGATGCACTTTGTGGATGCGGCTTGGTTCAGTTTGACCCGGTTCAGTTCGGTTCAAGCCCGATGTTACGACATTCCTCCGTCGTGCGCCCCAGAGATCGACACGCGAAGCACAAAGAGCCGCGAATCGTTATTCGCCGCCACATCACCATGACATCATGATGATGTCATGTGATGAAATTATTCTTCAATGTATGGTTCAACGAAGACTTATATGGACCTGACGAAAAATGAATATTTTGTGGGAGTTGGGCTTCCTTTGTGGCCCAGTGACATCTTTCGTAGTGTTGCTGGGTCTTGGCCTATATAAACAGAACTTTCAGAACACAGTTAGATAAGAGAGCACAGAGTAGAGTTTTGGATAGCATTTTCTTGTATTATCTTTGTACTAAAACTCTGCTGGATTTAATACAAGTGAGGGTTAAACTTTGAATCTTGTTCTTGTATTTTGTGTTCTTTTCTTGGTTGCATACCCACTTGGATTCCGCACTTGTGGGTGTGTTTCGACAACAAGGAAGTAGGTAAACTTGATCCTCCGAGTGGACCTACAAGTGGTATCAGAGCTTTGTGTCACGTCCCGCTTAAAAATCAGATCTTTTCATCTCGATTCCGGAACCTTCCGGGCTATTCAAGGCACACTAGGGGCTGCTGGAACATTCCGGAGAATGCTACAAAATTCTGGTCTCAAAGATCAACCTACAAAGTTGCGGAACACTCTAGAAATGGCTGGAAAATTCAGCCACAAATGCTCCAGCCAAGAAGGGTCTAGATCATGCTTGAATCATCAAGTATATACCAAGATATTATCAAATAATGCTCTAGAATCTACCATAAAATATCTTGTACGGAATTCTCTAGATTAGGATCATTCTAGATATGATCCAACTAGTATAAATAGGTGTTAAGGGGTCTCATTTGAGGCACCCAACTTGTTGTAATCACTCTCACTTGTAACATTGTTCAAGTAATCAAAACTCTATCTTTCTTGTAGTATTACACTACAAAAAACCATACTTGTGTTCACACGAACAAAGACTTCCGCTGCGAAAGATAAACAAACCCAACCACAAGGCTTAACTTAGGAACATTCTAAGTGTCGCACGAGAGTCAGAAAGTTACTACGTGAAAAGTGGTATCAGAGCAACGTTCGATCCATTGGAGATGGCTGAAATAGAAAAGATGCAACATACAACGGGTGCCGTAGACGAAACACGTGGACGTGACGACACTCGAAAAGGTGGAAGGAAGACCCGAGAAATGTCCAAAGACTTGGTTACAAGTCTGGATAAACGAATTGAAGACGTTGAGACATCGATGGCTGAATACAACAACAATGCAGAAGCTCTAAGGGCTGAATTCGACACCTTCAAGGAACACGTCACTGAATCACTACAACAATTAGAACCTTTGAGTAGTGATATCGACGAGACGAAGGATGCATTCAAAGCCGTAATTGCAATATTGCGGAATGAAATGAAAGAAATGTTTATGAACGAGTTGGGTCAACTCAAAACCAACGTAGAGAAGGAGCTTGCAAGCTGCCATGATAGCTTCAAACAGTTGCAAATGGACTTCAATATCCTCAAGCAAGCTGTTGCAAATGGAGCAGGTGGAACAAGCAACCTTGTTCCCACGAAAGTCAAAGTCCCACAACCAACTCCATTCACTGGAAAGCGAGAAGCCCGTGCGGTGGACGACTTCCTATAGGAAATTCAACAGTACTTTGAAGGCGTAGACATCACGGATGATGCCAAGAAGATCAAAACCGCGCAACTTTACTTAAAAGACACGGCTGCATTATGGTGGCGACGAAAGCAAAAAGAAATCGAGCAAGGTACGTGCTTCGTCACTACTTGGGCTGATTTCACTAAAGAAATCAAAAGACAATTTTATCCGAAAAATGCTGAGTACGAAGCGAGAATTCGACTTCGTAATCTCAAACAACGGGGCACTATCAAAGATTACATAAGTTAATTTACAACACTTATGCTTGAAATTCCGGATATCTCGCCCAAAGACTCACTCGCATACTTTATCGATAGCTTACAATATTGGGCGAAAAACGAAGTCGAACGTCGTAACGGTCAAGACTTATCATCAGCCATCATTGTTGTCGAATCCTTACATGATCGTACTGAAACACGATCAAAGTCCACGCAAGTGGAAACCAATAATGCAAAAGGTGGGGGAGCCAGACCCATCAACCAATTCCGGAAAGAAGATACCCGGAAACCACTCCAACTGGCCAACGAACCCTATAAGGGTTGTCTGATATGCGATGGGCCACATAACCCACGTTTTTGCCCAAAGAAGAATAGCCTTAACGCAATGGAAAAGGCTAATGAAGAACCTACTGAAACCGAGGAGGCTCACTTGGGATCAATACAATTACAAGTCCTCAATGCCTTAACCGCATATGATGGAAAACGCTTAAGGATGGCAGAATGTGAGCAAACCAAAGCCTGCCCGCCAACGAGAATAGATGACACTACAAGTGAAGGACCCAAAGGACTTCGATTCGTGCATATCCAAATAAATGGCCAACCCGGAAAAGCACTCGTCGATACAGGGGCGAGCAACAACTTCATCACCCCAGAAGAGGCTACGAGACTTCGTCTACCGATCACATTTCGAAAAGGATGGATCAAAGGAGCCAATGGAGATCCCGAGCCAATACAGGGGCACTCATGGAATGCCAAAACGAGTATCGGGACGTGGTCAGGAAGGCTAGACTTCACCGTAGTACCTCTAGACGACTACGACATCATCCTTGGGATGGATTTCTTCCGTCAAACCAAAGCCGTCATAGTACCGTTTACAAACACCATGTACATGGCCAAAAAGAAACATGTATACACTGCCGATCTAGAGACCAAACCAGTGCGAAAAGGAGAGACCATATCCGCTTTACAACTTACAAAAAAGATGCCGAGGTTTGCCGAGAATCGCAACGAGGGCGTTGCGAATTTAGGTGGGGGAGAATGTCACGTCCCGCTTAAAAATCAGATCTTTTCATCGCGATTCCGGAACCTTCCGGGCTATTCAAGGCACACTAGGGGCTGCTGGAACATTCCGGAGAATGCTACAAAATTCTGGTCTCAAAGATCAACCTACAAAGTTGCGGAACACTCTAGAAATGGCTAGAAAATTCAGCCACAAATGCTCCAGCCAAGAAGGGTCTAGATCATGCTTGAATCATCAAGTATATACCAAGATATTATCAAAGAATGCTCTAGAATCTACCATAAAATATCTTGTATGGAATTCTCTAGATTAGGATCATTCTAGATATGATCCAACTAGTATAAATAGGTGTTAAGGGGTCTCATTTGAGGCACCCAACTTGTTGTAATCACTCTCACTTGTAACATTGTTCAAGTAATCAAAACTCTATCTTTCTTGTAGCATTACACTACAAAAAACCATACTTGTGTTCACACGAACAAAGACTTCCGCTGCGAAAGATAAACAAACCCAACCACAAGGCTTAACTTAGGAACATTCTAAGTGCCGCACGAGAGTCAGAAAGTTACTCCGTGACATTTGGCTCTCTTCCTTGTTAAAACCAAGCTTAGTGTGTTGTGTTTTCGAACAAGCTCTTGAAAGTTTCTGAAAGTTTATTGTGTTTTAAGACAAAAATATTCAAGTTCTTGGCAGAAAAGTAGGTTAAAAGCTTCGGAAACTTTGTTGGTTGCGAATTTTTTTTGCAAAAACCTTGTTTAAATATATGGAGACATGTTAGTATAGGTTTTTTTTTTTTTAAATTTTCTTGCAAAGTTTTGTTTCGCTAATTTTTCCGGTGAAGTTTTTGGCCGGAAAAGTGACCGGAGTTTTATTGTTAGAGAAGATAATGTTCAAAGTTTTCAAAAATTGAAATCTCAATTTCTGTTGTAAACTATATTTGGTGTTTCACCAAACCATCTTTCTAATATTCAGAAACCAGATTCTTTTATAAAAGGAAAGTCTTCACCTACCTTTTCACGAAAAACACCAACTGAGCACCATTGTTCACTTTTTATTTCATGAATTACATTTTCGTGGGCTTAGTTGTTCGTGGGTTCTAGAAGCTGTTATCTTTTATGGATTGGTAAAATATATTCAAAAAAAAGGTCATTGAAGTCAACGAAAATTCTAAAAAGTCAACAAAAAACCTTCCATTTAATACTCCCACGAAACACTAGTCTTTCACCACATCCATATTATTCGAGGTTTGGGTTGTGATTTTTGGTGGAACCAAGGTCTTTTGTGGGCTTTTCGTGGACTACCAGAAAGTCATTTGTTTTTCATTTGGGCATTGACATTAAATTCTTCGTGACTTCGTGGGACACTTAAAAAAATACTTCTCAAGTATTTCGTGGATTTTAAAAATTGTTGTTTTTCAATTATTTGTTACTGTTATCTAATTTTTCGTGAATATTAGTTGGTTCACAGTTGATTCAAAGTTGGTTGTTAAGTTGTTTGTTTTCAATCCAAAATGAGTTCAAATCCTTGGAGTTGAAGTGAAAACCCAAGTACACCACAAGATCCTTCACAATGGGTGAAAGGATTGATACCCAAAAAGGAAATCACCGAGAATCAATGGGCATGTGTCGCGAATCAAAATAGTAGCATTCAAAATCTTCTCTTAAGCGAGAGTGAAACGAGAAGCAGCAATCGTCCACCAAAACTGAATCACATGAACGATTATCCATCATGGAAAAATCGTTTTCATACGTATGTTCTAGGGTAAAACACCGAATTGTGGACATGCTTTATCACACCGTACAATGAAGCTCTCGAAGAAGCAGGTTCCAATGCACAAGCTTTGGCGGGATTGAGCAAAAATGATGAAAAGGCTTACGATCTCGAGAAGAAAGCATTTGCTATCCTTACGCAAGCACTTCATAAGGATATCTATCATCAATTTGCGTATTGTACAAGTACAAAGAACTTGTGGGACGTCTTGGAAGCGAGAGGAGAAGGAAATGCTGCAACGAGAAAGATTCATCATGATTTGTTGAAGAAGGAGTTCGAAGCATTTCGGTTCATGGAAAATGAAACACTCTACGAGATGGCTACTCGGTATTATCACTTGATTAGTGAGATGCACTCATGCAAGGTTCAGGCTACACCACAAGAAATGGTTATGCGTTTTGCTGAGGCTTTGCCACCTAAGTGGAGTCAGTTCATCGACTTGTTGAAACATACTGGTGTTTTGGATACGGTTAGCATTTTTGAATTCGTCCAAAAGCTCGAGAACAAGGATGAAGAAGAAATTCGAAAGGCTAAACGACTTCCAGTTCCACAAAATCCCGAGATATACTATGGAGGTATTAATATGGGGGTTAGTACCAGCCAACAACAACCGAAGCTTCAAACCGCATTTGTATCAAATACAAATCCTTATGGTCTACAACTACCTTGTCAACCATCTCCTCAACAACAACCCTCTTCATTCACACAATCTACCCTACAACTACCTTGTCAACCATCTCCTTAACAACAACCCTCTCCATTCACACAATCTACCCTACAACTACCCTGTCAACCATCTCCTCAACAAGCCTTTTATGGGAACAACAACACTCAATCTTCAAATCCCAACACTGTCAGATTCGATACCTTAAACTTCACCAAAGTAAGTGTGGAAGGTGCTTGGGAACATATAGAGCTTTTAAACACAATGGTGAGTGCCTATTGTGGATTAGTCGCTGGTCAAATTGGGAACATTAATTTGACAGATGAAGACTACCAGCAAATAGACAGGGAGGAAATGGAACTGATGGATATTAAGTGGGCGTTTGCAAGTGCAGTGAGGAGAGCTAAGGACTACATGAGAAGAACGGGTAGAACAAGTTTGGAAAGCAAAAGGGATACTAAGTATGGCTTTGATAAGGATGCAGTTACGTGCTTCAATGATACTTATACACACATACACATTTAAAGCATTGCAAGTACTTAAGCAGTTTGACACATTGTTTTTAATACCAAATAACAATCTAACACACACTCAAAAAATGACTACAATTTAAGGAATGTATTTTGTGACGGCATCAGATTCCTAATTGATGGAGAAAGGTCCTAATTGATGGAGAAAGGTCTGGTGGCAAGAGAAGCTGCTTCCAGGAGGTTGTCAAGTGATTTCGCTCGAGGATTCCATTCTTGGGTGGTTGGTTTGGCCCTTGTTCCTGTAACTCGAATCCTAGCCCGGTTACGAGGTGAAACGTGAGTTGTCACAATGTCGGTTAATCATGTCTCGGCATAGTTTCCGGGCCCGTATGAATTGTCAAGCTTGTAAAAGTGATAACATGAGAAATAGTTTATCCCAAGTTATTTATGAAAATATATGTACCATTGTGTACATGAAAATGATTTTGAACATTTTCAAAATGTGTCGGTTATTTGTATTTACCAGTTTCACTGACGTATCTTCAAAAGACTAATTAACAGGTTGGAAGGTTACGAAATAGGCTGGAATGTGCCCGGCAATGCTTAAGAGGAATTTGCAACTACTTGCATATGAAGCCTGGTAGTCTGTTATTCCAATTTGTAAATTTTCTACCCGTCTGTGGATCTTTTGATACATCCGTCTGTATTATATCTTGAACATTCGGACATTATTATTTGTAATAGTATTTTAAATCCAAAACTTCCGCTGTGGTATTTGTGTATTTGATATCAATCTAGTCACGTGCCCATCCGGGTCCACCGCGAAATATCAGGGTGTGACAAGTAAGAACAACGATAGAAGCAGCAGATTTACATCTCCAGTTGAATTCACAAAACAAATAATCGGCAAAGTTGAATTATAGATGGTTAAATCAATTGATTCATAACCCACTCTGATACCACCAGTTTTAAAAAAATATATTCTATAAATAATTACAACAGACTGCTACTAAATTTAATATAGCATGCAATTAACATCAGAACACAAAGGATTGAATGTAGCATGCAATTCACTACAAAGGATTGAATAGCCATCTTTGATGTAAAGGCTGCATTAATCACAACTTAAACTTGTCTAAGATATTTAGCAAGTGATTTCCTCGAATATTTCAAACAAGTTAAACGCCCAAACATACAGACGGGTTGTGTAATACTGAACTGGCTAAGATATATAAATTAAAAATAATACCTCTCGCAATAAATCACAAAAAAAATTCAAGCAATAGACATTTAAGAGAACTTGGTTTACAGTTTTCTTTTTTATCTTCTTAGCATAGTAGCATTTATACTTCGGTTTTGTGTGTCTACTTTAATGTTTATGGAAGAAAATTGCACGTTAGGTCAGAACAAATAAATGTTACGCAACTAGTTTTAAATGAATTACTCTAGTCAAAGGTAAACAACAAATAAATTGCTTAACGATCATAGGGTTCGTATCTAAAACTCTGGGATGACAAATCCAGAAAATTTAAATAAAACAACCATTAACTTAGTTCAATAAATATAAAAGGATTACCTCCTCATGTCAATATTGCACCATATATATACAAAAAATATATGATTTAAGAAAACCTCAATAAACTTTGAGATCGACTACGTCACACCGTGTTCATTTTTGTTTTGCTTGTTTCTTCTTCAACATGTTTGAACACCCCATGGTTTGTATCATAACTCCAACATCTCAATGTAACCTTCCAACACCACCTAAGCGTACCAAAGTGAAATGTTTCTATATGCATTTACCACTAACAACACGTATTGAGTTATAATTCGCATGCAATATCGAAACTCTTGTTTTGTGTTTATTGACTCCTATCTAAATTCATGTGGTGCCTACATACTCACAATACATATACTTGTAGGATTTTTGTTTCACCTTTTTTTAACCTAGCTACCTGTGACAACACAATGGAAAAATATAACTCATACGCCTGCGATTACAGACAACGCTTGTCTGGGTAGCCCAAGCCCACCAACTCCGGTTTTGAAGAAAACCCGCCGTCCAAAGGGCCCACTGAATCGGATTTGAACATGAGACCTGTGGCCTTCAACCCTTGAAACTTAATACATAAAAAACATATATTTGTGGTATGTCTTTGTTGGTGCATCCGTCTGTCGTCTACGTCTTCAGTCATGTCTCAGTTCGTTGCGAAGACGTTCAAGCATGATGTCATCATGACATCATCAAAGTGATGTCACAATGACATCATTACATATAAGACAAAAGTGTTGAATGTATTATTAGATGATATATTCGGTCAAAATGTGTCATTTAGTGAGGACCGCTCATATGTCTAGATGAGGTTCGCTTTTATGTCATTTAGATGAGGTACGCTTATATGTCAAAAGTGAGGTCCGCTTATGTGAACACGTATGTAAAAGCGGACCAGACCTCCTATATATAGTCTGAATGAGCGAATCTCACATAGAGTTGTAGGTGTTTGTCTTCCGGTGAGCCACGAAGTGCTGCCGAAGTGTCGACAGGTTGTAAACGTCTTCTATATCAATAATATCGACAGTTAAAAAGTGTATACGTGCTGAATTACATCGAAACACTTGTTTCCGCCTCTTGTTTTGGTGAAAAACTCTTCTACACGACTCATTCAGGTCGGAATTCGATCCTACAATTGGTATCAGAGCCAGTGGAGAAGAGTTTTCTACAATTCAGCAGCGATTTCTGTTTCTACACCTTTCTTTTCCGAAAAACAAAACTTTTTACGGTCAAAATCGGCCAAATTTCACATATATTGTGCGTAAACATGTTTTAATCAATCCTTGAAAGTTTCAAAGCTTGAATCGATCTAAAACCTTGGATTTTTGATGTTTCGCTTATACGGACTCGTGAAATTGATGATGTCATCAGCTGGTTCGCTTTTGAGGTCCGCTTATTAGGACATGTTTGTCATCTGGTTCGCTCATCTGGTCCGTTCAGCTGGTCCGCTCGTAGTTACAGTCTTTTGAGATCCATTTTTCTGGTCCGCTTATTCGAACTTTCTGGCCCGCTCATTTGAACAAATAAAGTCTGGTTCTTGTTATACTAAGTCATCGAACAAGATAATCACGTGATTTCATATGGTTATGTTAAACAATTAATCAGATGTCAGTTCATGCATTGTTGTCGTTTACTAAAATTTGAGAGGTGATCAGAACTTCACGTGTTTCATAGTTGCGGCTCAGTTAAATTGGATTGAAATTTAAAGTTGTCGGATATTGGGAAAAGATAAACTCTACAATCGGTGTGTCAGTTAGCATGTGAAACATATCACTGAACCATGTGCTTTGATTAATTAAGTTGTGCAAATCAATAAGAAGTTCATGTGGGATATAATCATCAGCCTATCATTACACGTGATTTTTTTTTGGTTCCGTTGAAAATTATAGAATATTGGTTGTTTGTGGTAAATGGTTTACACGTGAATTTAAGGTTTACATGTGAAAGTTAGATAAGTGTTGTCTTGTTTGCATGAAGATCAGTGTATTGATGTCATTGGTTTAAGTGAAGGTCAAATAGAATTGTGACTAATTGTTTTGTTATTTGCCCAAAGTTCATCAGTGTTAAGCCCAAGTTTAGTGTTACTCATTTTGATTTTTCGGCCCATTATTACATGTGAAACAAGGGACGGCCCAAGTTCATCGGTTGATTTTAATTGTTGAAATGTTATTGTGCGGCCCAGTTTTGTACTAATTCATAGTTCACTTCGTGTGTATTGTTCACGAGTTTGTGACAAGGGTCCATTTTGCACTAAAATCCAGTTCGTGTTAAAGTTCATCAGGTCGTTTGAAAGTTCGTCAGTGTGATTGTGAAAGAGTCGTCATTTGAATTGGATCCGGTTCATAGTTGTCCGCACAGTTGGTCAATTTTCAGTTCGCACAGAAAATCACTAGTCTGGGTATCAGTCGTATTCAATTAATCGATAAATTGTTAAACTGATTGTTTTTTGTTTGTCGACAGGTGATAAAGGTGTGTTACAAGGAGAAACAGTTTGTTTGAAAGTCATCATGGATACCGAGTTCTATAATGCGTTTGCAACACCATCTGGTCCAGGTGCTATTGCTCAAGCTATGAGTTTAGAAAATGAGACGGGAACCACCCAAAAGCCCCCTAAATTGATGAGTATTGAAGAATACTACGGGTGGAAAGACAGATTCGAGAACTGGGTTCAGGCAAACCATCTTAGGTCATGGGAATGCATACTGAAGAAATATGTGTTGCCTCGAACAGAGTTGCAGGTTCTCAAAGAGTTATCAGAGTTTACGGATCAGGAACGTGTTATGTACAAAGCCGAAAAAATGATGATTAGTCTGTTGCAACAAGCCATCAAAGAAGACATTTTCATTCTGTTACAGCATGACAAAACTGCAAAGTCAATTTGGGATGCACTTAAAGTCAAATTTGAGGGTAGCGAGAACATGATAAAGAGCAAAAAGGCGTTACTAAAGAAAGAGTTTGATCTGTTCAGTAGTTTACCAGGTGAAGACACAAAGAAGCTGATTGAGAGATACTGTCACCTAGTGCGATCAATGTCGATGTTGAGCATTACCAAAGATCGTGAAGAGTGGGTAGACAAGCTTGCTGATGCATTACCTCAGAAAGAGTGGGGAACTTATTTGATGATTCTGAAAAACATGGGTGTTTATGATGGGTTGACAATATCTCAGTTTATTGAAAAGATCGAAAGCCAGGATCTGGAGCAACAGAAGATAGCTAGGATGAACAGTCCGAGTGGTCAACAGGATATTAAAATGTACTACAAAGGTAGCATTCCGGTTTCAGAATCTGAGAGAAGTCCGAAAATTCAGACTGCATTCAGTGCTGGGGATTCATCAGAAAAAGCTGATCAGGGTTCAGGCAAAAGCACCAGTGGATTCTCATCATTTCCGAGTGTTAATCCTAAAGAATCAAATTCAAGTTTTCAGTCACAAAGCACAAAAACAGGAAATGGCTACATGATTCAATGTAACATCGCTCTAAATCTTCCAGAAGGTCAAAGCTTCTCAGAAGACACTGCTAAAGACCACATGGCTCTACTTGGTTCCGTATTGTTATCTTATGAAGGTCTAGTTGCTGGTCGGATCGGAAATCCCATGCTCACCAAAGAGGATTACGATCAAATAGACGCAGAAGAGATGGAATTAATGGATATCAAATGGTGTCTTGCAAGTGTTCTTAGACGTGCTGAAAAGTTCAAAGCAATTACCGGGAGAAATGACTTTCTTGATGCTTGTGTATCTACTTTAGGTTTTGATAAATCTAAAGTTACTTGTTTCAGATGCAGGGAAAAAGGTCATTCAAGCGGGAGTGCAAGAACAGGGAAGCTAGTGGTGCTCAGAATCCGTTTGGAAAAGATGATTACTACCGGAAGGCCATTTATCAGCAAGTTGGTCAATCACAAGATTCACAGACAGCTCATGGTAGAAAGACTGAGGATTCCAAGAGAGCGTGTGCGGTAGATTTTAATTGGAGCAACTATATATCTTCTGATAGCAAAGCATGCATAGTCGATCAAGATGATGAAAAACTACCAGAAGGTTTCAGTTGGGATATGTTTGTAGATGAAAAGGGAGAGTTCAAAGCGTTCATTGCCAAGATCATCCGAGAGCCAGATTTGTTTGCTACTTGGATGAGATCTATCGGGGAAAATGTGAAAAGTGAAGATGAAAAGTCTGTGTCAACCGATGAAGGGTCAGATAGTACTGATAAATTTTCAGAGATATCTGGAGAAATTTCAGAAGATTTAGATGAAAGTTTACAAAGTTCAGATGAGAGTGTTCAGAATGTTGTTACTTCAGAAAAGGAAGTGGTTTTTGATCAAACACCAGTTGATTCTGGTTTATCAGATGCTAATTCTGAAAAATCTGTAGAGTTTGATCAAACACCAGTTGATAGCAGCAGTGATGATGAGGAGGAAAAATATGTTAATGTTGCCAAATCTCATCTTTCTTCTGAAAGTTTTCATTTCTATTTTGCAGATCGAGTAGAGAAACTAAAGGAGAAAAGAGCTGCTAAAGAACAACAAACTGAATCTGATGGTGATGTTCAGAATGTTGAAAGTGTTGTTAAGAAGATTACCGAGGTTGAAAAAGAAGAAGAAAAGGTGATTGAAGTAGAAAAAGTGATTGAGGTAGTTAAAACAATCGAAGTTGAGAAGATTGTTGAAGTCGTCAAGCCTTGCGAGAAGTGTTTAGAAGCATGCAAGGAATGTGTTGCAAAAGACGACATAATCGCTGAGTATGAGAAGAAGAAAGAGCAGTTACTGTTCAATCTCAATTATGTGAAAGAATCTTATGATGTCTTGAAGAAAACAGTAACTGGTCTTCAAAAGACAAATTCAGAAAGAGAACAAGCACTAACAATGATGAATGCTGTGATGATGACAAAGCAAAAAGCTATCAACTTTTACATCGAAGAGAGTGCTAAATGGAAGCAAGAGTTGGAAACAGAGAAGATTGAAAATGAGAGAATTAGACGTTTATTACAAAGTTATTCTAGTTCTGATTATCTTATTGATCGTATTTACACAACTGTTGCAGGTATGGAAGTTTTTCAAGACGAGAAGCCAATGAAAAAGAAAGATAGTGGTAAGAAACCGACTGTTAGCTATAACAAGTGTCCGCCTCCAATTTGGGAAGGGTATTCTCCTAGAAAACCAACCGAGGAGCAACTTGAAAAAGCAGTCAATATAAAGCTAAAAACCGACACAACTGACGTTTTACCAGATAACATTGATGTCACGTTTACCTCGTCCGATACTGATCATGAGTCTGAGTTAATCAAAAAGGTGGTCGATCAGGTGTTGGATACTGAGGAGGAGTCCGAGTCAAAGTTTGAGTCTGGAGGGTCAAATTCGTCAGTCAACAGTCCAGAGTCGTCGGTCAAAAAGGCTTATAGTAAAGAGTTTTTGTTATCAAAAGAAAATTTAGATGATGAAGCATTTGAAGTTGCATACACTTTAAATGATTCGGATAAATTATACTTTGACAAAGAGTTTCCAATAAGAAGTGTTCGTTTTGACATGATCAAAAAGGTTTTCAAAATGACAGAAATTAATATTTCTGAAATAAAAGATTTAAATCTTACTGAAAAACCTAAAAAGTACACTTCAAGAGTTCAACAACGTCTAAACAAGAAAAAGGGTTACAATTCTGGTTCTGGTTTTCAAAAGAAATCAAACCAAAATCGTAGCTACAAAAAGAAAGGTCTTGGATTTATTCCACCAGAAAATCATAAAAATTTGAAAAATTCTAAAACAAAAACAGATTTTGTGTCAGGTGGACTTGCAGAAGAGGAACAGAAGAAACCATTCTGGAGACAGTCAAATCAAGAATTTCTTGCTGAAAAGAAAAAGAATGGAACTGAAATGTTTTATCAAAGAGAGACTCGTACCTGTTACAAATGCAATGAAGCTGGTCATATTGCATGGAACTGTCCGAAAAATGCCAAGACAAAATAGGGAGTTTCTAGGAAACTAAAAGAAATAGTTGTTGATATTGAATCACCAATTGAAAAATTTAAAATTTTTGAAAACTCAACTTATGAGGTTGGTGAGTGTTCTAAAAAGAATTTTTATAAAAAGAAAGAGAATGACAATCAAGTGTGGGTTGTTAAGAAAGTTGATGAGAAAGTCGGCGATGAATCTGGTTCAACAAAGCCAGAAGAGCCACAGGTTGAGGTGAAAATTTCAGTGAATGATGATGAGTTTCCATCACTGAAATTTGAAGAAGTTAAACAGAAAGTTGGTAAGGTTGATATCTCGAATCAGTTTTACACAGAGAAAACTAAGTTTGATGTCGAGAAAACATTCAATGGAAGTGTTAAGAAAATTTTTGGGAAAATGTTGAATGGGAAAGTTAAGGGGGTTAAAGAATTTTATGCAACTAAAAAGGCAACTTACAACCCTACTGTGCAAGAACTGAAAGCCATCAAGTCTGAGAAGACTTGGATGGAAGTATGTTTTCCTTGAAGTCTTAGGAGTTTGCCGGAGATCCCAAGTTTGTAATCGCGGATCAGGAATCGGCATCTTTCTTGAAAATCGATGATTGTGAATGAATCTTATATAGTTTAAATTTTTACAGGATAAGTGTGAATTGCCGGAGCTTCCAGATTGGTAAGTGTGAAGCAGGAATCGGCATCTTGATTAGTACAATGGTTTGTGTAGATGTTTTATTCCTACATGTGGTTATATGTTTTGGATATTTTTACAAGTGGTGAGAGGTTGATTCTGACAAAGTAATTACTCAAGGTCATTAGTTTGAACTTGATGTAATACTTATACAAGTGGTTAAAAGTAGACAATGTGATGAACCACACCCCGAAACTACAAATGGTTTAAAATCAACAAAACGTATTTTCCGGACAAATCATTTTGGTTAAAACAAACTTAAGTGTTTTGAAATCATAATGAGAAAATAGTTTTGTGAAAGGTGGAGTTCTGATTGTTTATGCCAAGTGGATGGCGAATTGAGGTGATTTGATATCAGTTGTCACTTTTTGTATAGTTTGTTTTTCAAATTTCTTGAAATGTGTTTGCATTTTAGGGGGAGTAAAAATTTCAGAAAATTCAAAAACATTTGAAAATTTGAAAAAGGCAAAAACATGATAAAATCAAAATTGAGTTTTAGTGTCAGAAAAGAGGAAATGATAGTACATCAGTAGACGGTCACAGTATGCTAAAGAATTGTATTGTTTAAATAGCGTTAAACAGTCTCACTGATGATATGCCGATAGGTTTTTACACATTTAGTAAACTTTTTCGGGATATAAACTAAATTTCAAACTTGCTTATTTCGTGGGGAACACTACTTGGATATATAGGTAACCCCTGAAATCTCGTTTGAAAGGTCACTTATTCTGAGATACTAGGTCTTTATGCTCAGTGATATCTGGGGTATTATCCCGGGACTTCTGCTGAAAGAAATTTCTGACCTAGTCCCCGGAGAATACTTTCCGCATGCTTGAAATATAGCGCAGCCCTCAGCAATTTGATGAAACAATAAAATTGATAGTCATTGCTGTTGTAATGCAAAAGATCCTCTAAAGGGGACCCACCAAAAGTCGAAGCCGTCATCTCTCTGCGTATCGAAAGATCGACCTGAGCTCTCACGGCCCTCGTACTATAATTTATTCCCCTGACAGATATCATCTGTGGTATACTCACCTGTAAGACTGAATATTGGGATCTGGATACGGGAGTATATTCAAGAGGTGGGACACATGAGTGAGTTTAAGTCTTTAAAACACCTAACTCATATCCTGAATTAGTTGAAATTTGTGTGAGAATTTAAGTGGATCAGTATATCGGCAATCTAAGTGAATTGTTTAATTCTTAATGTGTAACTAAGCTCAACGGTACTCGTGACTTGTCAAAAACTGATATGATCCTCTTACACAAAACTCACAAAAATATTGTCTGTAAATATTTCTTTATTGCATTTCTTTTAACTCAAAATTACAAAAAGATTTTCGGTGTGTTTTAGCATAAACTTTTGAAAAAGTCAAAAAGATTTTCGACAACTGATGTTGGAAAGCTGATTTTCAAAATTCTGAGTGCTAAACTTGATGACATTGTTGTGAGGGGGAGTGTATCTTAAATGTCAAAATATGTTTTTAAATCAACAAGTGGTTCATCATGTATGTGATCTGATGGAGAGTGATTGTTTATGTTTATGAGAGAGATCTGATTATTTCAGAGTGTTTACATTGAATTGTTAAATACGTAAAATTTACTTTTAGGTAGAGTGTGTTTGTGCAGGTTTAAGTATGAGCTAGATTGATGATCCTGAGATGGATGATAGTCAGGTTGTGATCTCGGAACAACCTCAGAAAGAACCAGCCAGATTACGATCCTGAAGCAGATGATGCTGAAGAACTAACGGAATGCCAGCATATTGCAAGGGGGAGTCTGTTAATTTTGAGAGAAAGAATGAAGCTCAAAGACTGATAAAGAATGAAGATGCGAAGACTCGACACTGAAGACTCTGTCAACATCCGAGGGGGAGTTTGTTGGTGCATCCGTCTGTCGTCTACGTCTTCAGTCATGTCTCAGTTCGTTGCGAAGACGTTCAAGCATGATGTCATCATGACATCATCAAAGTGATGTCACAATGACATCATTACATATAAGACAAAAGTGTTGAATGTATTATTAGATGATATATTCGGTCAAAATGTGTCATTTAGTGAGGACCGCTTATATGTCTAGATGAGGTTCGCTTTTATGTCATTTAGATGAGGTCCGCTTATATGTCAAAAGTGAGGTCCGCTTATGTGAACACGTATGTAAAAGCGGACCAGACCTCCTATATATAGTCTGAATGAGCGAATCTCACATAGAGTTGTAGGTGTTTGTCTTCCGGTGAGCCACGAAGTGCTGCCGAAGTGTCGACAGGTTGTAAACGTCTTCTATATCAATAATATCGACAGTTAAAAAGTGTATACGTGCTGAATTACATCGAAACACTTGTTTCCGCCTCTTGTTTTGGTGAAAAACTCTTCTACACGACTCATTCAGGTCGGAATTCGATCCTACAGTCTTATTCACCTACACAAAAATAGGACATGAAGGATTAGATTTGTAAAATTAAACAAATGGGAGTAAAGGGAGGGGTAGAATGAAAAAGCACTGGATTAGATTCGTAAAATTAAATCTTTCTAGGTTAAAAAGAATATAAAGCCATACTCCTTGTTCTTCGTTTCTCAGATGTATAATTCAACAGTTCGACTACCGCCGCAGCCGTCACACTATACTAGATGGCCACTGCTTCAGCGTCTGGGATTCTTGAAATTTGGCCTCCAGATATGGCTAAATCATCGGTGAGTGGTATTTGATTTTTAAATTCTTTTCATCTATATTCTTCTTAACTTGTTCGGAGCAAGCCTTGTTGTGATCAGAAACTGTTTCTGGTTTTTATTTCAGTCTTTTTTTTCATGACGTAGAATCGGTATTATCATGCAGGCTGTTGAAGAACGATCGTTGACTGTTCAAAGGATTTCGGAAGACAATCTCGTTTCAGGTAACTGTTAATCAATTAAATGCTGTATTCAATTAACAAAACCTCTTAGATCTATCGCAATTTAAGGAAGTTTTTATATAAATTTTGAGCCGATTTGTGGATCTACAATTTACTATATATTTTTTCGGGGCTTGATTTGCTGTTTTTTCATATCACTCACTGTGTAAGATGAAAATTTTGATTTTGATCTAATTAATTAGGTTGTATATGACATAATTTGGTATTTTATGACTTATGAGGTTCAACGTTCGTATTGGGCTTATTGTTTTATGATATCTGAAGGTACTCCAAGTGCCCTACAACCCTGATGCTTATATGGTGAAGGGTGTTGTGGAAAGAGTTGTTGCTTGATTCCATCGGTGTGCTCATAATTCGTATTTTTTTGAAACTCTGTAAGTATATTCATTTCTGTAATATTTTCAAACACGATTTGAGATCCGCTTTCTTGCATCTTTCTTTGTATGCAATTTTTTTAACAATGTAATTTTGACAAAGTTCTTAAGTTCATATATTGCTAAATTAATTTGTGGATCTGTATGAATAAGAATATTTGTTGCCGCATTTGGTTTGTCGTGTTGTCTGTTATACTCTCTAGGCTCTAGATTCTGATATCTGATGAGCACAGGGATGAAATCTTGTCTTCAATTGCATTCGAGTCGAGATTTTTATTCCCGTTTTCGTTGTTTAATTAAATTTAGATCTACTTGTGTTTACCATTACTTTCATGCCTAAGTTTTAGACAGAGTTACTTCCATCTTATAATTCATAGGTAGGGTTAATTTTATTAATATCTCAACTCTTGTGTATTTTTCTTGATAAAGCAATCAACTTCATCCAACCCGAAACCGGACAAAGCATCAAGACAGATGGATAAGAAATTTGTGAAGAATCAGGATTCCAAGAACGTACCTGTGGGTCCTAAAGGCCAGCCATCAAAAAGGAACAACAGACTCTATACTTAAAGCCTGAGACTCTGGGAAACTGCCACAACACTTCGAAAGCTGACGAGTCACCATCTACGACTAACGGGCTGGACACGAATATCATCATAGTTCTTGATGTAGATGACGAAGCTGCTCCAAATGATATCCCAAGGGATGAAGCAGATCACCGTGGTGGTGGATCAGAAAACTTGGCCCAACATGGGCCCAATGTGGAAGTGGCAGCTGTTAACTCTCAGGCCGGGGCTAGCTACAGTGGGTCTTCTAAAATTGTGCTTCTGAGAGGGTTTGGTTGATTGGGGTATAAACACTTGGTTGTTTTGTTGTTCATCAGAATCAGATGCGAGAGATATTAGCAACAAAACAAGCCACAGGGGAAGCATCTCATGATTGGGAATCTGGAATTCAGCGTTAATCCAAGCCCAGGGACCAATTAAGAAAAACAGGGTCCCCGGTCTTCCTCGAATCTCAGCAAATTTAGTTATCCGGGCCCTCAAAGATAGGAAGCAACGCCAGAGCCAGATGAACCATAGGTCTTAGCCCAGCAGCAGCAGAAGTTGGTGGTGGCTGGAGTTGGCGGTTGGTGGTGGTGTTTGATGAAGAAGAAGGTGGGCCCCTTTTAACAATAACATGGGCGTTATGGATATTTCACAGAAGTTGGTTCTATGGTGAAAAAGTGGTTTTTTGAATCACAATGGTTACGACGACGTATTTTCTAAGCTTTAGTTGAATAACAAGTACATAATGAATCTTGAAGATTATTAATGAGTTGTGGTTATCTTTACTTTTTATTGATAAATTTCTAAATCTTCGTGGTTTAATGATGAAAAATGTATTGATAATGAAAAGTGTTGATTATCTATTTTCTTTTATGATAGTTTTTTACCTTTTGGTTTACTTTTGTAATGGCATTTTTAGTTTTGTTCATATTATATTTGATAATCATGTTTAAATTTAATTTTACTTTAAAACAAAATATATTTGCAGTCTAATATTAATTATATGGATTATAACATAGGGGAAGGTTCAAATGAAAACCACAAGCTAATGCGAAAACTCGAAAACTAACTAAAAAATCCTAAAAAACATACCAAAAAAAATTATTTTTTTTTTCATACCAATTTTCGCTATTTTAGGTATACAAAAAAAACTTTTTTTCAAAAAAAAAAATTGTAGTGCACATGTGTAATACACATGTGCACTACAAATTTGTTTTTAAGTTTTTTTATATACAAAAACTAGTGATTTTTAATAAAAAAAAAAAAAAATTTGGGATTCCGGTGGCCATGCGGCTTATATAAGTTCAAATTTTGGGTATGAGATTTTTCACCAGATTTATGCTATAATATTGACATACATGCCCAACCATAATGCTTGAAGAAGTTATTTGGTGTTGTTCAAAAAAATGATATTAACATTTTAGATTAATCGCTTATTTTCGGGGTCTTCATTTTATGTTTATGATGTAGGATAGCAGTACACGTATTATTGTTGATGGTATATGTCCACATGAGAATAAAAGCATACTTCAAAAGAGCGCAAGAATCGGCAAGGAAATATACCGAGGGGCATTCAAATTTCTAAAGAAAACATGGGCTATAATGGATGATGTGTGCGAGTGTGTATATAAGTTTAAGTATATTTTAAGCCTTTTTTACACGTTAGTCAAGTTTTAAATTTATAAAACACGATATTTACTAACACTAAACACACATATGGGCAAGTGCACCCATCGTGAGCGTAGTATAGTGTTGTTAAGATACCGAGGTCGTCCAAGGACACAAGAGCTTTTAGTACCGGTTTATCCTCAACGTCTAATCAAATCAAAAGTTAGAAAAAAGTTTTAAATAAGAAAAATAAAAACTAACTAAAATGCTGAAAAATAAAATAAAAATAAAAACAGATAGACAAGATGAATCACTTGGCTCCGACTCGTGTTTAGTGTAACCTTTGATTATTTCCGCACTTTTGCACTATTTAAGAGATTATCTTAGTTATTGTAGTAGGCCCCTCTTTTGAAGGTGACGTTAACCTCAACCCAGTAGTTTGAGTCAGCAAGGATACAATCCTAAATGGTCGGGTTATTGAAAGATAATTAATTAAGTTATTAATGCATATTATGGTAGGCCCCTCTTTTGACGGTGACGTTACCCTCGGCTAAGTAGTCTGAGTCAGCAGGGATACAGTCCTAAGTAGTCGGGTTAAAGTATTAATAGTAGCTTACATATGAGGGGATCAAAGAGTTTGGACCCCCGCCATCCAATACCGGTGGGTATTTAAGGAGGTCCTACTAAATTTGACCCAGGTCCTTGCAGGATCTATACACTGAACAAGGCAAGACTCTTACCAAACCGTTCCCTTAACCCCCGACCAGGTAGCCAACATATCTCCATATAGACCGTGGAGATATGAATGGTGAAAATCTTTTATTTTATATAGACAGTAAAATAATGCCAAGACACCATGGACAAACGATAAGGAAGAATCACCTTCAACATAAGAAACTAGTTAATAAAGTCATTAATACATAACCAAGTAAAAAGTGCGAAAAGATTAAAAATAAAAAGTATTACACTAGACACTTGTCTTCACCAAGTGATGTAAGAGACTTAGGCAAACATGGCCTTTGATTATCAAGAACTCTTACGATCAATCTTGGATCCCGAGACGACTCACACACTCTATGATGGACAATGGATGATGGTGTTGTGATGGTGGTGGGTGGTGGGTGAAGTGTGAGAGAGGTGGTGTGCCAAGGGATGGTTTGCAAATGAGCCAAGCACCCCTATTTATAGCCTGAACAGTAGCTCGGGCACGGCCCCGTGTCCATCCTCTTCTCTGTCTTCATTAATTGCAGTTTGTCTGCATTAGTTGACCACGCCCCCGTGTCCGCTGGGCACGCCCCCGTGTCCGCTGGGCACGCCCCCATGTGCAGAAGCATATCTGTACTATCAAGATTTGCCTGGATTCTGCAAATCTTATAGTTGACCACGGCCCCGTGTCCACTGAGCACGGCCCCGTGGTGGGCGATAGAAGCTTCTATAGCTTTGTCTTTTATGCTGGCACTTGGGCACGCCCCCGTGTTCACTGAACACGGGGCGTGTTCAGCCTTCTGTTCTCTTGTTTTGCTTGGGAAGATGCTTTTGGGGAGGTCGGGCATGCCACGTTTGTTCCTTTTCTTGTATTTATGTTAGATTTAGCTGCCTTTTTGCTTCTTTTGTTCATTTGAGCTCATTTAATCCTGAAAATACAAAAGGAAGACAAAAGCACACTTTTTCCAACATTAGTACTAAAAAATGGTTAGTTTTATGCCACAATTGATGTAATTTATATGTTGCATTTTGTGCACATCAAATACCCCCACACTTGAATCTTTGCTTGTCCTCAAGCAAAACTCTTTATAATGTGGCTTTACACTCCCAAATGGAATAGGTAGAAGAGAAGGTTTTTGGGCTTGTCATAGAGTGTCGGGATTTCCAAGATTCTTTATCAAGTTTTATTTTTATTTATTTACAATTCTAATCGTCATGATTTATTTAAAACATTACATAAGATAAATTTCTTATTAGGGCATAACATACCTTTTTAAAATTCCATTTATATACTAGTTCACATACCTCACGGGGGATCACTCAACACTCGGCCGAAGATGTATTTTAGTGAATCACTCGAGAGCGGCATGGAACTTACTCCTACCATAGGCTTGTCAAGCAATCAATCCTCCTCCTTTTTAACTATATACCTTTTGTAAATATCAAGAGAACTTTTTGGGTGAAGGGTTAGGCTTGGGTTAAAGGTAGGTGGTTGGGTTAGTGGTTAGTAAAAGGGCGAAAGGCGTAAAAAGCGTCGGTTTTCGTAAGACTTTTTATTTTTGAAATTTTTATTTTGATGAAGATATTATTCAAACAAAGTTGTTTTTGATGAACTTGCATGCTTATTTCTTTTGCTTCATCATCAACATTTTTTTTTTTGAAAAAGTCATAAGAAAAACCGAGTTTGTTACTAAAACAAAGGGTTAAAAATAAAAAGGTTTTGGTGGGTGAAAGGGTGTTTGTTTTTGGGTTAAGAAATGAAAAGGTTTAGGCTCAAAGGGGTTAACTAGGGGGATTTTGGGTAGGTGGTAAAAAAAATAATGGTGTAGAAATAAAAGGGTTATTGGATTTTATCATCCTTAACTATTGGCCATTGGCCGCTGCCACCCCCAACTATCACTTTGACGTCTGTCACCCCCAACTTAACACTTAGTATGTTCTGTCACCAGATCACTAACTTTTGATCCAGTAATTATACTTTTGGGGATGTCCTATGATTTCTAAAACCTTCCCAAGATCTCTATGACACCCAAAAAAATGTAGTAACAAGATCAAAAGTTAGTGATCAATTAACGACGTGGTGACATAACACACTAAGTGTTAAGTTGGGGGTGACGGGCGTCAAAGTGATAATTGGGGGTGGCAGCGGCCAATAGCCAATAGTTGGAGGTGATAAAATCTAATAACCCGAAATAAAAAGGGTTAGTCCTAATGCCTCCATCATTTACTTACTCGGGTTTAAGTTGGTAAGGACTGACGTGCTGTCGTAGTACACGCAAATCTAATCCAAATAACAACTAATAGATAGTGGTAAATGGGTATCGAACTCAGGGAGTATGTGGAAATGTGTTGATTTTATAGCTTTGCAATTAAACTACAATTAACCTAATTTGCAGAAAATAAAGATCAATGATTTGGATTGTTTGGTTTAGAAAACTAAATTATCAATTACTTACTAATCAAGATTGGATTTTTAATTCAGATTATGAGAACAATGACCATCTTAGGATTCAGTTTCTTTTAACACTTGTGTGAAATTCCAACTAGAAAGAGTTACATAGACATAACTCGTGTATAAACAATCGTTGTGATAAAAGGGAACAAAGTACTCGGATTATATGAATGCGAGGTTGTTTCCCGATGACCAATCAATCAATATCCAACCCTAACCCTTCCCGTGATATCTCGGTTGCCAACGGCACCAAGAACGTACGATTTAGACTAGAATTGCAATACCAATTAACAAACTACAATCAATTATTCATACACCACGATAATCAAAGCAAACACAATGTTATCATTCTAGAAATAAAGGAACAAACACACAAGAGTTTAAGAAAACCTTCACCTAAGATGATCACCACAAGTTTAGCCGGACATTGTTCGGTTGATCATCATAACATCAAAGTAGAAGTTCATACGCATCAAAAACTTAAACCGAATGTTTAGAATTGTTTGGAACCAACAAAAACCAGCCAAAATCGCCCCCAATGTTCAGAGAAAACGTCCAATGATGAGATGAGATGAAAAGACACCATCAAAACCGTTTTAATGAGCAGTTACATGTTTGTCCGCCATCTCCACCGTAAATTACGGTACCACCGTAAGTTACGGTGGACCAAAAAGTGTTACGGTGACTTGAGCCTGTGGTACGGTGGATTTGGGCAACATCAGGGTCTACCGTAATTTACAGTACCCACCGTAAATTACGGTGGAGCCCTGCACTTTTTGTTTCTTTCCTTCTTTCCTTCCACGCATGCCCCGTTCCACTCCGTTCCATCCTAAGCAGCGTTTTATCCACTTTTAGCTCCCAAAACATACCTGAAACATAAGCAACTGTAGTTATCTAATTCAAGATAATTACGCTATTAAGTGAAGGATAAATTCGTCTTTTAACATCATTAAGGGTTGTCCAATGGACCACCCGTCAAGGACCGGGAATGTATCGTCATGGCAAGTTCTAGAGTTGTAAGAACCAAGCGGCTATTCACACAAGAAACGAAAAATGAGCATTTAGTTTAAAGATATGTATTTGTATGCTCAATAAAGGCTCAAAACTCACTTTTTGTGGGAATGGGTTTTTACGTGATCAAGTATATATAATCAAATTTTAACTAAACTTGTCATGCCTTTTCATAATTTTCTTATGTTGGTTCTTTTTATCACGACGCTATCGGTTGTAAATTTGTAAAAATATAACCTTTTTAGAACTTGAAATTCCCAAGTTAAACCTAGACAAGTAAAAAAAATGAAATATTTTTGAAAAAAATTTGGGGGTGATTAGCGGTTCCAATAGAGTTTTGTGTAAGGCTTGTAATTAGGACTTGCAAGATTCAAGATTTTAGCATCCCCCCCCCCCCCCACACACACTTAAATTACACATTGTCCTCAATGTGTCCCAAAAATAAGTTTTTAGGTTGATTGAATGTGTAAAAAGGTGTGAAAAAGCAAAATTTGTGTTACTGGGCGTCTGGACACGGCCCCGTGGTGTCCGGGCATGGCCGCGTGTTCAGATCGCCAGTAACAGAAATGAATAAAGAGAAACAGAAGCATGGGCACGGGGGCGTGTTGGGTGAACACGGCCCGTGTCCAGTTACCTGAACTGGGTATTTTCTGCAGATTGTGCAGCACGGGGCTGTGTTGGGCGGTCACGGCCCGTGCTGAACTTGCTGTAATGAAGAAAAATTTGTCGGATGGCCCTGTTTTCGTGAATGGGATGCTGGTTCAAGTTTCCCTTGTTATCCTTCACCATCCCGAGTGTGTTTTATCCATTACAACATCATCCAAACACCAAATTAGCTAAAACCATCATTCATTAAGTCATAGAGAGAATTACATAATAATCCTAAAAGTTAAAATTCTAGATAATTAGGTCAAAGAAACACAAGAAATCTAAACCAAGAAGTTCTAGCCTACTACTTATTTTATTAGCAAAATTTCCGAAAAGATAATTCCCTCGGTTAGATGCGGCTTGAAAAACTTCTTTCTCCGGGCATGGGTCCCTCACACGTCGGCGAGCCACTCTTCTATCTCCCTAGGGAGAAGAAAGGCGGGCTCATTGGCATTGGTTTGAGGGGGTGCAACCTCCACCGGGACTTCTTGTAGATCTTTAAGAGGAGGTTCCGCTGGAATGTCGTCCCAACCGGTAGGATTGTTGATTCCAAGTGCTAGGTTCCAATCCTCTTGAGGGAGGATTGGTTCCATGGGAGGTGTTACAAGAATGTTTAACCTCTGGTGCAAGAGGTTTATTTCTTGAAAACTGTTTTCCAACCCCACCGTAAGATAATTTATACGGTCTATTAGGACCTCCTCTACCAAAGTCATCTCGTCAAGAGCTTCACGTAATGCCATTACGTAACGTACGAGAGTTGCTTCAATTGATGACCTTCTCTCCCTTCGACTGTTTCTGGAGTGCGCAGAAGAAGTTCCACTGTTTTGACTAGACATTCTACGAAAACAAACCAAAAATAGTTCATTTTAATGAAACAGTGCATCGGACACGGCCCCGTGCTCAATGAGCACGGCCCCGTGTTCACCTTTCTGCAGATTTTTGGAACAAAGAATCTTGGAGTTTTAAATTATTTTTCCAACTTATGAAGCATTTTTGAACAGAAATAACTTAAAACAACGTTGCACAACTTATTTTTAACAAGATTCCTTGGATAAAAATCTAATAATCAACACAGTAAAGCTTGAGAACAAGCTTCAATGGAGGTGTTGAGACAAGAAAGATGAAGAAGAAGGCAATGGATAAAAGAGGAAAGGACAAGATGGTTGTTAGAACCTTCTTTTAGAAAATACCTAGGATGGTAGGTAAGGAGATCCTTTCAAATCTCTGTCCCTGGATGGTCCAAATGTGCAGGATTCTTGGCTGCATTTATAGAAAACGACAGCATGCTGGACACGGCCCCGTGTCGGCTGGACACGGCCCCGTGTCGGCTGGACACGGCCCGTGTGCAGGCAAGATCCTGACACGTTTTGTCCGTATTCTGACAAAAAGTCAGAAAGGAATCTTTTGGTGGACACGGGGGCGTGTTGACCTGGGCACGGCCCCGTGTCAAAAGGCTGTTTATGAAGTTTGTCTATTTTTAAGGAACTTATCCGGATCGGGTGGTTCCTTACTGGATGGAACAACCCCAAAGTGCCTAAAATACCTTAATTGCTCTAGATTAAGACGAGAACGCAAGAGGTTGTCGGGGAGGGTGATTCCTATGCTATATGTAGGTGGACAAGTCCAACCCTTTCCCGGGCTCTCGTTAAAGAAGGTGTATGCCAAATCGCTCAGGTCTATGTATGCATCGAACGAAGTCGATGGGGAGTCCTTCACGGCACAATCGACACAGGGAAGACTATCGCGCAAGTCCTCACTAGAGTTAGAGGTAACATCAGGAACAACGAAGTTGTTTTTATTTGAATCTGATCCCAACAATTCTTCTTGGTTATCGTCTTGAGATAAATTATTGAAATCTATCCTAAGTTCTTCTAACCAATTAAGAATTAGATCTTCCATTTGAAATAGTTCATCAAGAAGCATTTCTCCTAGAAGATCCGGTTGAGAGCATTCGAGGGAGAGATAGGGATTATTTTTACTTTTGCCCCTCTTAAGGCTAGAGGAAAACAATGGGTCTATATAGTGGGGCTTATAATTTAGAGAATAACATTCTAATTCTTTATGGGAACCACCACATATTTGACTCCACGTACCATAAGAGTGCCGAAAGTAAAAAATATCAGTATCACTCATGTTTGTGTCAGAAATTACCAACCGTCGGGATCTTACGGTTATGTTTTCAGTAACTAACTGAAACTTGGGCACGGGGCGTGTTGAGTGGGCACGGCCCCGTGTTCAGCTTACTGTCTGACTTAAAACATGATTGCCAGTTCCAATGATTGGGCACGGGGCGTGTTCAGCGGGCACGGCCCGTGCTGAGTGCTGCAGAAGCTGAAAAATTAAGAAAAATCCTAAAAAAATAGAAAAATTAGAAAAAAAAACGATTAGGCCGTTGATTCCTAACTTTCTTAAAATCCTTGTGTCCCCGGCAACGGCGCCAAAAACTTGATGTGCGCGAGTGTGTATATAAGTTTAAGTATATTTTAAGCCCTTTTTACACGTTAGTCAAGTTTTAAATTTATAAAACACGATATTTACTAACACTAAACACACATTTGGGCAAGTGCACCCATCGTGAGCGTAGTATAGTGTTGGTAAGATACCGAGGTCGTCCAAGGACACAAGAGCTTTTAGTACCGGTTTATCCTCAACGTCTAATCAAATCAAAAGTTAGAAAAAGGTTTTAAATAAGAAAAATAAAAACTAACTAAAATGCTGAAAAATAAAATAAAAATAAAAACAGATAGACAAGATGAATCACTTGGCTCCAACTCGTGTTTAGTGTAACCTTTGATTATTTCCGCACTTTTGCACTATTTAATAGATTATCTTAGTTATTGTAGTAGGTCCCTCTTTTGAAGGTGACGTTATCCTCAAACCAGTAGTTTGAGTCAGCAAGGATACAATCCTAAAGGGTCAGATTATTGAAAGATAATTAATTAAGTTATTAATGCATATTATGGTAGGCCCCTCTTTTGAAGGTGACGTTACCCTCGGCTAAGTAGTCTGAGTCAGCAGGGATACAGTCCTAAGTAGTCGGGTTAAAGTATTAATAGTAGCTTACATATGAGGGGATCAAAGAGTTTGGACCCCCGCCATCCAATACCGGTGGGTATTGAAGTAGGTCCTACTAAATTTGACCCAGGTCCTTGCAGGATCTATACACTGAACAAGGCAAGACTCTTACCAAACCGTTCCCTTAACCCCCGACCAGGTAGCCAACATATCTCCATATAGACCGTGGAGATATGAATGGTGAAAATCTTTTATTTTATATAGACAGTAAAATAATGCCAAGACACCACGGACAAACGATAAGGAAGAATCACCTTCAACATAAGAAACTAGTTATTAAAGTCATTAATACATAACCAAGTAAAAAGTGCGAAAAGATTAAAAAAAAAAAGTATTACACTAGACACTTGTGTAGGTCCCATTTTTCTCGGTGGATCTGATACGAAAACCTATCCTTGTTTATCACAAACACTGTAACGGGTGCGGAATCCCCGTGACGATGCAAACCAAACAAAGTGTAAAACACACGCGTAACCAAAGATTCAATATCTATTGATTAGGGATGAGTACAACCCAAACATATACAAACAATGTTTACAGACTCTCACTAAGTCTCACAGCTCTCTCATACTCATAACTAAACTGTGAAACAACTTAGCTATTTATACTGAGCAACCGCGAAAAACCCTTTGGACGAAAACCATGTGTGACGAAATCAGGGATTTCGCCACACACATTGTGACGAAAACAAAGGGAGATTTCGCCATATGTATATTAACGAAATCACAAACAGATTTCGTCATGCATGACTTTGATGAATTTGAGAATTTCATTGACATCATCATGACATCACTAAGGTGATGTCATGGTGATGTGTCTACATAAAGGTCGCGGCTCTCTGTGCTTCGCGTGTAGATCTCTGGGGCGTACGACGGAGGAATGTCGCTACGTCGGGCTTGAGCCGAACCTAACTGTGTCGAACCGTGTCGAGTCGAACCGAGCCGAGTCGCGTCCACATAAAGTGTACCAACAAACTCCCCCTTGGACGCTACTCGTGATGGTTCGTCTTCCATGTCTTTTGTATCGGAGGATCTTCAAGGTCTTCACGTGTCACAAACAAGGAGTGTATCAACAAACTCCCCCTTGAATGATGCTCGTGAATCTGTTGATCTTCAATACTTTTGATCCTTTTAGTGTTGATGAGAGGTCAGCTGCAACTCGATCATCTTGATCTTCTGATTGCATCAACGTCGTGTCTTCACTTTATGGCTTGTCATCTGACACGTTCTCTTCGTCTTTAGCTGATTCTGATGTCGCATCTGCACATACAAGAAAGCTAAACACGTAATGAGAACAATCGCTTGGAATTTAGACAAATTAAACAAATGACACATATGAGATCAAATCTCAATCAAACACCGACCGACAACAGTTTGAAAGTTTAGAAAATGTTCAGTTTTAATCCTTAACTTTCAAAACTTGTTAACTTCGAACGTTTATGAAGGTTCAATTGTTTTCCAGCTTATGATCAGGATTTTGGGTAGGATAGACTCGAGTTCCAACATCGGTCAATCAACAATAAACTAGAAGCAAAATCTTTTTGGCTTTTATAAAGTTTATATTAAAACACACCTAAAATCTTTTTGGAATTTTTCGTTTTTCAATAGTAAAGACGGAAAGCAATAAATAAATATATACAGAGATGCAGAAACTGAAAGCAGTAAATAAATATATACAAAGATGCAGAAACGAAAGCAGTAAACAAATATTTACAGACATTCTTTTTGCGAGTTTCGAGGGTAAGAGAATCATATCAGTGTACGGTCACGCCAAAACGCTCTTGTTGTTCAATTAGTTAACATTTAGATAAGCATCCTATAACAATTATCAGTATTGTTGTCCACATAAGCTGAACTTATCAGATGTAATCATGGCGAGGGGATACGTTAAGGTATGATTTATACTTACCGACCGGTGTTCATCCACACACGACACATTCCCGTATCAAGGTATACACGAGAGTTCATCTTACCGGTGAGTATACCGTTTATCATCTGTTTGACCGTATAAAAGAATGTGAGAAACTCACTTATTTTGATTGAAAACAAGCCCTATGTGATAGAATCACTTATTGATGAGGAACTTGATTTTCGATGCATGAGGGCACAGGAGCAAGTCCGTGAACAGGTCAGTACTTTCGTACAGCAAAGAGACGAACTTGACTCCCGCAAAGAATCTGTGATATATTATCACTTATTTTGTTGGACATGTGATTGTTGATCACTTATTGAGGTCGAATGCAATATGTACACGTATGTATAGTATCATGGAAGATCTAGACTTCGTCTCCGTTATTTTTTCGGTAAAAGAAACAACCATGATACCCAGATGATATGCCAGCATAAAGACCGAATATCTCAGAACCTCAGCAATCTCTCAAACGAAATTTCGGTACTAAGACCATATGCCAATGTGCGGTTCCCACCTGGTCTTCAGTCGATTTAAGATTTATATCACCCTGCACACTTTAAAATGATTGTGAGCCTACCGATACATCTTATATAGAGCTGCTTTTCGTTTTTCATTTTGCATTTTAGTTCAAAAAGGTTTCGACAGACCACTGATCTACTATCATTTTCTCTTTTTCTCGCCAGGAAACTCATTTTTGTTTTTCTATTGTTTTTGTGTTTTGAAATTTTTCGATGTTTTTGAATTTTCAATTTTTGGATTTACTCCCCCTAAAATCAACAAACTATGATACATTTAAAAGACAAAAAGATATTTACAAAAACGATTTTTCGATGTCGGTTAACTCATGTTTTACCTCAATGTCGTTTACCAAAATTAATTTAATCAGAAAAGATTTATCAAATTTTGGAAAAAATCAGTTGGCACGTCGGTAAGCGGTGCGGACCATGACAACATTGACGAGTTTCCTAATGAAACAATCACGTGTGAGGTGATATTCGAGTTCAACGTGTCAGGTCAAAGAGTGCTGTACGAGATGACAATAATTCATAAAGCAGCTTAAATATCGACAAGTATAGGAGAGATTTGAAATTCAAAACCGTATCCTGCAACTGCTTCGTGCATTGCAAGGAATCTGAGCGTTCTCCCAAACTGGATATGCACCCGGTGTGGACTTCAAAGTCGATTTTGTAGCTACTGAGAAATCTCTTGACAGCAACAAGATCATAGACCTCTGGGTCCAGTTGGTCTTCCACATTGCACCAGCGAAGGTCTTTGTCTTTCTCTTGAGAAGTAGTGTGCGGTTGTTCAATCCATGCCAAGGCATCCGCACACCCGGTTGGTTTGTTCAACAAACACATTTTCTTCAATCACACCGCGAAGAAATGTACACTGCACGTTGATCTTGTTGATTTTGAACATCAGACGTGCTGCAGGTGCGTACATTTTGATTGAATCTATCCTGGGGACCCGATCAAAGCCTTTAACACTCAAACTTTGTAATAATTTTCATTTTGTCGAAGCTTTCAATTTCTTTCGACAGACAATTCTGTCTTCTTTTCTTTTTCTCTCCATCAAAGGCAACAACTTCTTTTGTCGCCGATCTTGTGCATGAAAATTCCACTATCAACAATCTGATGACTATCGATAGTTCCTCCTGGAACATACTGCACACTCACTCAGAGATTAGTTGGAGAGGGGGACCCAAGCCTTCATAGACTTGGGTTGCCCCTGAGAATCAAGAAATGTAATTTCAATTTCCTGATGATTTTCAAACACAGCACCTCCCCCTGAACTTTCACCCGATTTAGGTTTCCAAGTTTGTTTTTGTTTACCGGATTGTGTATTATTTACAGATTTAGAAATCTCTGGTTTTAACGGTTGTGACAAAATTGGTTTCCTTTTAACAGTTTCTGGTTTTAAAGCCTTTTCGATCACCTTCACATTTTTACGTCGTTGTTTTGTTTCCTGTTCTTTAACTGTGCGTTTGTCAGTTTTTGGTGACACAGGACGACGTTGTTGATGACCTTGTTCAGAAGGGGCTCTTTCTACAAAATTTGGTTTTGGAGAGTTTGTGCAATTTCTGATAATGTGGCCAAACTCCCCGCATTTGAAACACGTTCTCCTCTCAACAAACTTGGGAGATCCAGTTCGACTTTCACGTGTTGAACCTGTAGACCCAGAGATACTTGTTCCTTCATCACACCCGTTTGTGTGTTGGGTGTAATTGTTTTGAGCGTTACGCTTTAAAATTCTGACTTTTTAAACAAAATCGGTGTTTGAATTATTTTCAAAAGTCTCCACCTTGTCAGTACCCTTGGATGCTAAAAATTTAACATCATTGTTTTTCTTCTTGAAACGAGCTCCTTTGGTCTCAACCTTCGGTTGTGAACTTTTAGAATTTTGAGCTCGCTGCTGTTGCTGTTTACCCTTAAAAGCGATAGGTTGTTGCTTCGTAGGTGATTTTTGATTTCCAAATTTTCTTCTAACTTTAGCTTTTGGAATCGAATCACACTGAGTTACTGAAACTCTCGGGATCCCCTTTTCCAAAAACTTACTGGTAGTATCTTCAAACACTTTATCAATCAAAGATTGATTGACATTTTTAATTGGAAAAGCTGTGTTTGAATAAATTTTGTCATCACCGAATAAAGTATACAACACGTTATCACTTTTAATGGTAGACACTGTCTCAGTGATAGGATCTATCTCTTGTTTAGCACCAGTTGATTGCACAACAGGAGTAGGAGGATCACACAGAATGTGATTCTGAAAAGGCACTTCTACTCCTTTGTTCTTCTCAAGAGATTTATCCTCATCACTCACGTCTGGTTCATCATCGTATGAATCATAGTCCTCAACTGTGGGAGGACTTTAATTTGAAGCACATGATGACTTTTCTTTCCGATCAGATGAGCCCTCCGATGAATTGTCCGTTTTGAACCCTAAGCCAGTTGTAACTTCCCCATAATCAAGAGGTACAGTTGGCTCAAAACGTGGCATTTCTTCCTCATCGGGCATTCTGGTATAGTTGTGTCTCAAAGGAGGCGGACACGACTTATACCCAACGCCTTTCACATTCCCTTTCAGCTTTTGAACATCTATGATGTGATCGAGCACAAATCGGGAGTTAGAATAACTCTCCAATTTGAGCTTGATTGCATCATGCTCGCATTTGGCAATGGCTAGTTCCTTTTTGGTTTCCTCAACGATGTTAATGTAATCGTTAATACTAACTTGTTTATGATAAACAATTTTGGTCACTTCGGAAACACTTTTCTTTAAGGTTTCAATTACAGATTTAAAATCCTTTTCGTTTCTAGCTAAAGCCATATTTGCCTCTTTGCACTTTGACAGTTCAATAACCAAACTCTGATTGTGACTATGAACCGTTTCAGATTCACGTTTCAATTCAGCACATTCATGTTTCATATTAGCACAATCACTACATATGCTAGGAGTTTCAGATTTTACCTGACTCGTAGAGGCTGTGACATTAGCCATGAAGGCAGTCTGAGAAGAGAAAGATCCATCTTCAGTGAGAATCTTCTCCATTTCTTTCGATGTAGCATCAGCTTTCTTGATCAAGTCCGATTTCTCGTTAGCATCATTCGACAAATTATCAGCTTCAGAATCGGTTCTTCCATTCAAATTCGATTCTTCATCCGAACTGCCACTGTATCCCGAACTATCATCTTTTCCTGAAGATTCACCATCATTAACATTCTTGACAATTTCAGCATTAAACACAGTTCCTTCTTGATCTCCACCTCTAAATTGTACAGACCAGGAGTCATCGGCTTTATTAGGTCCGTTTTTTTCTCGGAGGATCCGATACGAAAACCTATTCCCTGTTTATCACAAACACGATCGCGGGTGCGGAATCCCCGTAACGGTGCAAACCAAACACAATGTAAAACACACGCGTAACCAAAGATTCAATATCTATTGATTAGGGATGAGTACAACCCAAACATATACAAACAATGTTTACAGACTCTCACTAAGTCTCACAGCTCTCTCATACTCATAACTTAACTAAACTGTGAAACAACTTAGCTATTTATATTGAGGAACGGCGAAAACCCTTTGGACGAAAACCATGTGTGACGAAATCAGGGATTTCGCCACACATATAGTGACGAAAACAAAGGGAGATTTCGCCATATGTATATTAACGAAATCACAAACAGATTTCGTCATGCATGACTTTGAGAATGAATTTGAGAATTTCATTGACATCATCATGACATCACTAAGGTGATGTCATGGTGATGTGTCTACAGAAAGGTCGCGGCTCTCCGTGCTTCGCGTGTAGATCTCTGGGGCGTACGACGGAGGAATGTCGCTACGTCGGGCTTGAGCCGAACCTAACCGTGTCGAACCGAGTCAAGTCGAACCGAGCCGAGTCGCGTCCACATAAAGTGTACCAACAACTTGTCTTCACCAAGTGATGTAAGAGACTTAGGCAAACATGGCCTTTGATTGTCAAGAACTCTTACGATCAATCTTGGATCCCGAGACGACTCACACACTCTATGATGGACAATGGATGATGGTGTTGTGATGGTGGTGGGTGGTGGGTGAAGTGTGAGAGAGGTGGTGTGCCAAGGGATGGTTTGCAAATGAGCCAAGCACCCCTATTTATAGCCTGAGCAGTAGCTCGGGCACGGCCCCGTGTCCATCCTCTTCTCTGTCTTCATTAATTGCAGTTTGTCTGCATTAGTTGACCACGCCCCCGTGTCCGCTAGTCACGCCCCCGTGTGCAGAATCTTATAGTTAACCACGGCCCCGTGTCCGCTGAGCACGGCCCCGTGGTGGGCGATAGAAGCTTCTATATCGTTGTCTTTTATGCTGGCACTTGGGCACGCCCCCGTGTTCACTGAACACGGGGCGTGTTCAGCCTTCTGTTCTCTTGTTTTGCTTGGGAAGATGCTGTCGGGGAGGTCGGGCATGCCATGTTTGTTCCTTTTCTTGTATTTATGTTAGATTTAGCTGTCTTTTTGCTTCTTTTGTTCATTTGAGCTCATTTAATAACTGAAAATACAAAAGGAAGACAAAAGCACACTTTTTTCCAACATTAGTACTAAAAAATGGTTAGTTTTATGCCACAGTTGATGTAATTTATATGTTGCATTTTGTGCACATCAATGGACAATCCGGCACAAATGTGGGGAAAGGTAAAAAATAAGAAATGTTATATACACTTGTGTGATTTTGTATAATATAACTCAATGAGAACAAGTAAAAAACGATTTTCCAAAACTATGAAAAAACTATGAAGATGACCTCTAATCGGCATCTCTACTACTAAACGCGTAAGAGAAATGAGCAATTTGCGCTTAATTATATATAATTGTACTTTTTTCTATTAATAGATAAGATTTGTATTTTGTAGAAAAATGTATTTAAATATATAGCGAAATTAGGTAAGCGTTAAACAATTAATATGTCTAGTAAGACCATTACAACTAGATTTATTAGAGGAAAGAGAATTATATCATATTGCACTATGTATTGAATCATATTACATTGCTAATCACCTTGTATCATATTAAATTATATTACATTGTATATTGTACCACTTTATAAATTGTAAAAAAAAACTAATTACATATCCTTATCTAATAAAGGATTTCAACTAATGTCACGTATCAGCATCAAATCTCTTCTTTCGATTTTAATTTTATAAGTAAACTAGGTATGAACCTCTACGGGTTGATTAAATATATTTTTATATACTAGGTAATAAAAAAGTTACTTCTTTAAAAACCCATGTATTGTGCGAGTTGAATAAACAAGTGTATTACATGCCTTCAATAATTATAATATAATTAGTTAACACACACGGTCGTCAAGTTATTGGGAAAAATGAACTTTTATGTACTATTTAAATAAAATGACATTTTACTTTGTTTTTTTAATATATTTATTAAAAGGTTAGAAACGTGTTCGTCACACGTGATTAGATAATAAAATATTAAATAGTTATTATTAATAAGCAAAAAATAAAAGAAATAATAAAGAAAAAATATTAAATAAATAAGACATAAGAATAAGATAAAATAAGGATAAAGATAGAGATTATATATATTAGAAGATAAATTTAGAATCCACCACTTATGGCCTAGTGGTAGAGAGGCTTGGATTCTCCAATGGAGATCCAAGTTCAATCGCCACTTATGTCACGTTGGTGGATTAGGCAATGATGGGTAGAGCTTAGCCTCCCTGCAGAGGTGCCATATCCATCATATCTATCCTGAACCCACCCGGGTTTTGGTCACACCGTGTGTTACGCCAGAGAGTATTGTTCTTGTGGTGGCACAACGACTGTCAAGTGGCAGCAAACGATATGGTTACCGGAGGAACCCCAAGCCAAACTCTTAAGCCAGCCAGTGCCCGATTAAGACAACATAGTCTGGCCGGAGTTGGGCATTGGGGCTCTCCAACTTACGGAGCGTGGTAGCCTAATAGAAGAAAGTCGCCGTTAAAAAAAGAAGATAAATATAAGTATATAGATATAGATAAATGTTTTATGAAGTTTTAAATTTATTAATTAAAAAATTAATTATCTATAATTAAGTAGGAGAGAAACATCGGAAAACTAAAAAATAGATGTCTCCGGTAATGACACATGTCTCTTATTAAATAGCTAACACAACTGTGGTCACCATATCTTATTGTGAAAAATGAATTTTTATGTAGTATTTATATATAAAATAACATTTTATTTTGTTTTGTTTTTTATTTACATATTAGAAGGTTAAAATGTGTGTATTACACGTGGTCGGATCTGTTGATGCACTTTGTGGATGCGGCTTGGTTCAGTTTGACCCGGTTCAGTTTGACCCGGTTCAGTTCGGTTCAAGCCCGATGTTACGACATTCCTCCGTCGTGCGCCCCAGAGATCGACACGCGAAGCACGAAGAGCCGCGGATCGTTATTCGCTGCCACATCACCATGACATCATGATGATGTCATGTGATGAAATTATTATTCAATGTATGGTTCAACGAAGACTTATATGGACCTGACGAAAAATGAATATTTTGTGGGAGTTGGGCTTCCATTGTGGCCCAGTGACATCTTTCGTAGTGTTGCTGGGTCTTGGCCTATATAAACAGAACTTTCAGAACACAGTTAGATAAGAGAGCACACAGTAGAGTTTTGGATAGCATTTTCTTGTATTATCTTTGTACTAAAACTCTGCTGGATTTAATACAAGTGAGGGTTAAACTTTGAATCTTGTTCTTGTATTTTGTGTTCTTTTCTTGGTTGCATACCCACTTGGATTCCGCACTTATGGGTGTGTTTCGACAACAAGGAAGTAGGTAAACTTGATCCTCCGAGTGGACCTACAAGTGGTATCAGAGCTTGAAGGTCCGGCTAGGGGAGGATCTAGTCGCCTAATCCTTGTATACAAACCCCCCCGGTTGTGCGGAATCCAACCGAGATAGCAAACCGAGATAGAACACGTAATATAACGACACACAAGACTCAACGTTTAACACCTCTGTATTAATACGTATGAAAAGATCTGTTACAAGCTCAATGTTTACAAATGTATTTTTGCAAACTCTCTCTCAGTGTGTTCTCCGAAATCTATTCAGACTTCTCTAAAAGTTTCTGTCTGTTGTGAGTGTTTATATAGTAACATGCTCAACGAAATCAGAGGCCCACGAAATCACATAGGACGAAATCCAAGATATGGACGAAATCAGGTGATTTCATCCCATTTGGTTTTCATGACAAAGTGTTTTCATCACTTTTGGTTTTCACCAAAAGTGATTTCGTCCAACATGTTGAGCCTGGGCTTGACTTGGGCCTGGGACTTATCACTTGGGCTTTTTCAAACATGGACTAAGACAAACAAACTAACAGACACATAAACTTAGTCTAAATTGCATACTGCACACACGCAGTCGCAATTACATCAAATGTTACGAAGTCAACCGCATACCGAGTCAAGACAGGAGGATGTCTTGACTACGGCCTTCACTTCATAGCCGAGTCGAACCGAGCCGAGCCGTATCCACACGATATGTATCAACAAACTCCCCCTTGGATGCTGCTCGTGAGGTTCGTAATCTCGTTCTCCATCTCTTGATGGTTCATCATACTTGTCGTAGGATCTTCAAAGTCTTCACACGTCGCACGTAGAAAGTGTATTAACAAACTCCCGCTTTTCATTTAGGAAGTGTATCAATAAACTCCCCCTTTGATTATGCTCGTGAATCTTTTGATCTTCAATGCTTGAGATCCTTGTGGTGTTGGTGATGGCCAGCGGCAACTCGATCATCTTCATCATTTGAGTGCCTTCAAGTCGTGTCTTCGTTCCGAAGCTTGTCATCGAACATGTTCTCCTTGCCTTTAGCATCTGCACATGCAAGAAAGCTAAACGCGTAATGAGAACAACTGCTTGGAATATAGTTAACATTTAAACAAATGACACACATGTGACCATGTTCAACTACCGTCCGACAGTTTGAAAGTTTAACAAATTGTTCAATTTTAGTTTTTAACTTTCAAAACTTGCAAATTCTGACCATTTATGAAGATTTAGTCGATTTTGGTTTTCAATCAGGTTTCAGGCAACGAAGACTCGAGATCCAACATCGTACAATCGAAAATAAGATAGAAATAAAATCTTTTTGGCTTTTAGAAAGTTTATATTAAAACACACCTAAAATCTTTTTGGTATTTTTGAATATTTCAAATGTAAAGACAGAAAGCAGTAAATAAATATTTACAGACATTCTTTCTGTGAGTTTCGAGGGTAAGAGAATCATATCAGTGTACGATCATGCCAAAACGCTCTTGTTGTTCAATTAGTTCACATTAAGATAAGCATCCTATAATGATTATCGGTATTGTTGTCCACATAAGCTCAACTTATCAGATGTAATCATGGCGAGGGGATACGTTAAGGTATGATTTATACTTACCGACCGGTGTTCATCCACATCACGACACATTCCCGTATCAAGGTATGCACGAGGGTTCATCTTACTGGTGAGTATACCATTTATCATCTGTTTGACCGTATATGATGTGAGAAACTCACTTATTTTGATTGAAAACAAGCCCTATGTGATAGAATCACTTATTGATGAGGAACTTGATTTTCATATGCATGAGGGCACAGGAGCAAGTCCGTGAACAGGTCAGTACTTTCGTACAGTAGAGAGACGAACTTGACTCCCGGATAAATGTGATATATTATCACTTATTTGTTTAGACATGTGATTGTTGATCACTTATTGAGGTCGAATGCAATATGTACACGTATGTATGGTATCATGGAAGATCTAGACTTACGTCCCCGTTATTTTTCGGTAAAAGATACAACCATGATACCCAGATGATAAGCAGCATAAAGACCGAATATCTCAGAACCTCGGCAATCTCTCAAACGAAATTTCGGTACTAAGACCATATGCCAATGAGTGGTTCCCACCTGGTCTTCAGTCGGATTTAAGATTTATATCACCCTGCACACTTTAACATGATTGTGAGCCTACTGATACATCTTATATAGAGCTGCTTATCGTTTTTCAGTTTAGGTTTAAAGAGGTTTGGACAGACCACTGATGTACTATCATTTTCTCTTTTGCTCGCCAGGAAACTCATTTTTGTTTTTCTATTGTTTTTGTGTTTTTGAAATTTTTCGTTGTTTTTGGATTTTCAAATTTGGATTTACTCCCCCTAAAATCGATAAACTAAGATAAATTTAAAACACAAAGGTATTTACAAAAATGATTTTCCAATGTTGGTTTTACTCTTGCTTGACCTTAATGCCGTTTACCAATAATAAAAAGTCAAATCTTGATTTGTCAAATGCTTTGGTAAAAAGGTCGGCACGTTGGTCATCGGTGTGGACCATGACAACATTGTCTGGCCAAAGAGTGTTGTACGAGATAATAATAATTCATAAAGCAGCTTAAATATCGACAAGTATAGGAGAGATTAGAAATTTAAAAAAAAACCGTATCCTGCAACTGCTTCGTGCATTGCCAGGAATCTGAGTGCTCTCCCAAACTGGATATCCACCAGGTGTGGATTTCAAAGTCGATTTTTGTAACTACTGAGAAGTCTCTTCACAGCAACAAGATCATAGACCACTGGGTCCGGCTGGTCTTCCACATTGTACCAGCGAAGGTCTTTGTCTTTCTCTTTCAGAAGTAGTGTGCGGTTGATCAATCCACGCCAAGGCATCCGCACACCCGGTTGGTTTGTTCAACAAACACATTTTCTTCAATCATACCGCGAAGAAAAGTACCCTACACGTTCATCTTGTGGACTTTGAACTTCTTGTGGAAGAAAAATCCATGAATCTTCGAAAAGCTTCAGACGTGCAGCAGGCGCGTACTTTTCATTTGAATCTTTCCTGAGGACCCGATCAAAAACCATAACAACCAAACTTTGGAACATATTTCATCTGGTTGAATTTTTCAACTTCATTCAACCACATTCTTTCACCATCATTCCTTCATCGGAATGTTTGTCTTCTTATCTTTTTCTTTTCTCTCCATCAATGGCAACAATATTCTCCTTGGTTACAACAATGTTTCGGAGCCTAATGTCGCCGATCTTGTGCATGGACGCTCCACTATCAACAATCCTAAGACTATCAATAGTTCCTCCTGGAACATCCTACACACTCATTCAGAGATTAGTTGGAGAGGGGGACCCAAGCCATTGTGGTCTTGGGTCTTCCATTTTCATCAACAACAATTACTTCCACTTTTTGATGGTTAGGAAATTGTGATGGTCCCCCTGAATTTGTGGTCATTTTAGGTTTCCATGTCTGTTGAGTTTTACCAGTTTGATTGTTTGAAAATTTAACTTCGTGATTGTTTGAAGTTTTTGAAAACTTTGAACTTTCTGGTTTAACTGAAACAGATTGTTTTTGAACCACATCAGTCTTAAGTGCTTTCTCAATTACTTTGACTTGTTGGCGTTTCTGTTTCTTTTCCCTTTCTCGTACGAGGCGGGGATCTTGTTTTGAAGAAACAGATCGCTTTTGGTAATTTTGTTCACGGGGATCATCATCTTTGGCTTTTAATTTATGAAGATATGGACAATTTCGAATAATATGCCCAATTTCACCACATTCAAAACATGATCTTCGTTCAACAAACCCCGAAGTAGTATCATGTGATCGTCTTGCCGATGATGATGAACTTTGTGATCTCGAGGTACTAGGTTTCGAACAGTTTGGTTCATTTCTTTTCAACACTGTTGCTTGTTTAACAAAATCTAAGTTAGATTTGTTTTCAAACGTTTCAATTTTATCCGTTCCCCTCGATTTCACAAAGTTCACTTTCTTGTCCTTTTTCTTGGTCTGTTTCTTTTGACCTTGAGTCGGTGATTTACCTTTTGGTTTGGTATGATTTTGTTGCGTTTTCATTGTTGGTAATTTTTTATTGCCATATTGTTTTCGAACTTCGGCCTTTGGAATCGGAGGGCACTGTGTTACCACAACATGTGAACCCGACTTTCCCAAAAACTTACTTGTCGAATTTTCAAAAACTTTACTGATTAAAGATTGATTTACATTCTTAATCGGAAAATATTTGTCAGAATAAATTTTATCATCACCAGCAAGAGTGTACAGCAAATCCACACTTTCAGACTCTCTTGCAGACGTGGACTCGGTCGGAGCAGTCTTAGCAGGTTTTGCGGGAGGATCACATAGAATATGATTCTCAAGAGGTATGTCCTCTTCTTTGATTACCGCATCAGACTTTGCTGAATCAGTATCATCAGATTCATCATCAGAAGAATCAGCATCCTCAATCACAACTGGAGGATCCTGATTTTGTTCAGCAGTTACAAATGTATCTGCTGACACATCCGAATCTGATGATACTTTCGGTTTGTATCCAAGTCCCGTTGCAAATTCTTCAACGTCCAAAGGAACAGATGGTTCAAAGTGAGTTCTATACTCCTCATCAGGCAGTGCATCGTAGTTGTGTCTAACAGGTGGTGGACATTTCTTATATCCAATGCATGTGACATCCCGTTTCTCTTTCTGAACATCAATGATGTGATCCAACACATAGCTAGAGCTCAAATAACTGTCTAACTTAAGCTGGATCGCCTCACTTTCAGTTTTAACACAAGCCATCTCTTTTTGCATTATCTCAAGACGAGTGATATACAAATTTATGTCAGTTTGTTTTCTAGAAACCATTTTTGTCAGCTCGGTTTTATCTTTCTTTAATTTTTCAATCATCGATTTAAATTCCTTTTCATGGTTTTCATAAAACATGTTGGCTTCTGTGCACTTAGAAAGATCCACGGTTAACTTCTGGTTGTGGATGAATGTCACATCATACTTTTCTTGCAAAGCCTCGTGTTTGCTTTGCAACTCACACCACTTAGCATTCAATGAAACATGTTTGTCTTGCAAGTCAAACAAACTAGCTTCTAAAGCATCATGTTTGCCTCCAAATAAGCACATCTAACACTCAATCTATCACAATTATCACAAATAACAGCAGTGGGTTCATCGACACATACCTGACTTGATGAACTGTCGACATTAGCCATAAAGGCTGAATGGAGAGAAGACGAAGAATAAGCAGCTTGATCCACCAGAATAGATCTTCTATCAGTTCCTGCTGCAGCTTCCTCCAAAAGCTCATCAATATCTACATCAACTGATGCACTTGATGTTTCACCCACATGATCATCACCTGAACTCGAGGATTCTTCATCTGAACTTCTACTATAACCAGAAGAGTCTTCATCCTCAGAAGATTCACCACCATTGGTGGAAGATTCTCCACCACTGGCGTGTTTAAGATCCTTGACAACTTCAGCAAAACACGCTGTTCTATCAGGAGCATCATTTCCCAACTGAATAGACCAATCACAACCTTCATCTACTTGAACCACAAGTGCCTGATTGGCATTTGATGGTCCCGCTTGGCTTTGGTTGTTGACAGGTATCAACGTACGCTCAGTATTCCTGTTCTGATTCTGTTGGTTGCCTTGATTCCTGAAAGGATTCTGATTCCCATGCTGAGCTGGCCTTGTGCATTCTCTCTTGAAGTGACCCCGTTCACCACAGTTAAAGCACTTGAAAGCCTGTTTATCGAACCCATACTTGGTGTCTTTCTTGCTTTCCAAGCTGGTTCTGCCCGTTCTCTCCATGAAATCCTTTGCTCGCCTTACAGCACTTGCAAAAGCCCATTTGATGTCCATCAAATCCATCTCCTCTTTATCAATCTGCTGATAATCTTCTTGTGTCAGATTGATATTCCCAATCTGCCCTTCTACTAACCCACAGTACGCGCTCACCAAAGTGTTTAGCAGCTCCATGTGTTCCTTTGCTACTTCCACACTGACTTTAGAAAAGCTTGAGGTGTCAAGCCGCACTGTATTTGGCTTGGATTGCTGACCAGCAGATGATGTGCTTCCATAACATGCTTGTTGTTGAGCAGGAAGTGGATTCCCATACATGTCTGTTGTTGGAGGAGGCTTGACCGGAACTTGGATAGGATTGCCATACATATCTGTGCTAGACACAAACGCTGTTTGAATTGGAGCGTGTGAAGAAGGTCTTGCAGGAGTACTAGGAGTTCCATAATACATCTCAGGATCATGTCGCACTTGTATTGCAGGAGTGCTAGGAGTTCCATAATACATCTCAGGATTCTGTGGCACTACGACCCTTTTCGCCTTAAGGGTTTCTTCCTGATTCTTATTCTCCAGGATTTGAACAAAGTCATTGAAGCTTGTTGTACCCAAAGTGCCATTGTACTTCAGAATTTCCAAGAAATTACTCCAATGTGGTGGCAAAGCATCAGCAAACTTGGTGACAACTTCAATTGGAGTCGTTACCACTCCAAAATTTCCCAATTCAGTCAATAAATGAGAAAATCGACTCGTCAAATCTCCCAAGGATTCTTTATCCATGCATGTAAACCCATCAAACTCTTTCTTGAGTAGATCGTGTCTCAATTGGTGAGTCGTTTCGTTTCCTACACCTCTCGTCTTCAACGCGTCCCATAATTTCTTTGTCGTTTTGAAGTTGACAAATTGATGGTAAATATCCTTGCTTAATGCCTGAGTAAGAATGGCATAAGCTTTCTTCTCTAAATCATAGACCTTCTTCTGATCTTCCGAAAGATCGGCAAATGTTGCAGCAGATGAAGCGGCAACCTCGATAGCTTGATCAAAATCTGTGGTAAAACGTAACCACAATTCTGTATTTTGACCAAGGACGTAGGTATGAAATCTACCAACCCATCCCGGATATTCGTTTAAGTGCATCAACTTAGGAGGCCGATTCAAACTTCCGGTTTCGCTCTCACTCAATAAGATGCTTTGAATACTAGGCGTCTGATTTGATACGAAAGCCCATTGACCGGTAGAAATTGCATTAGCTTGCGAAGATACCGGTACGGGAGACTCGGCCCACGAAGGAGACAAACTCGTATTTCTATACTTTCCTGAATCCGGAGCCGGAGTACCCCACCAACTCGGATACATTTTGAATGCTATTGATGAAAAACCTGTTTACACACTTCAAGCAGACAGTTAACAATGAAATAAAAGGCTTCTGTTAACAACACAAGTGATTTCGTAATAAGGTGATTTCGTTGGTTGATGTTTGATAAAAAATATCACTGTGATGTATGGTGTTTTCGGCTAGTAGTGAAGAGGGATTTCGGCTGTTGTTAACTGATAAGGGATTTCGACAAGAAAGGTTTTCAGCCAAGAACTGATTTGGGCTAGGGAGTGTTTTCGGCCCAAAATAAAACAAACACAAGTGTTTGATTTCGGCCCAGGTGTAATTGAGAAATGAATAAGGTGATTTCGTTGATAAGTGTATATAAGGGATTTCGTCCAAGTTGAGAAGACTGAATTGATTTCGTTGATAGCTTGATATGGTTGACTGAAATGTTTTCGTTGACTGATGAAGTGTAACCCAGACAATATACACAAGTGATTTCGTGAATGGATACCTGGTGATTTCGTTGACAATATTAACCAGACAAGAAGATATTTTGAACACCAACCCTTATCTCTTACTGACACAAAGACTTCTTTGTCAAAGCCACCTTACCCTTACACACTGTCTTGCTTTCGGCTCACGTTTTTCAAGTTACCAACCAAATGATGGCCTTGTAATATTTTAATCAAACAACAAGTTCCAAGACACAAACAACTTAGACAAATACTTGACCAAAATCAAAAAGTGTAAAACTTTGAAGAACACTTGAATATGTCAAGAACACAGCCCAGATATATGAGTTTTCCGGTAAACCCACAAACTTCCGAAACGCGGTTTTGCTCGAAACTTCACTAAAAACCAACTTTTAACATGTGATAATGAAAAATAACAAGGTTTTTATGTGAACTTCCAGTAAAATATGAAGATATTTGAAGATTTAACCAGATTTTTTAAGAAAAACAAAAACTTCAAACACCCGGAAAACACCCGAAAACACTCGGTTTTAACAAGGAGAAGAGCCAAGGCTCTGATACCACTTGAAGGTCCGGCTAGGGGAGGATCTAGTCGCCTAATCCTTGTATACAAACCACCCCGGTTGTGCGGAATCCAACCGAGATAGCAAACCGAGATAGAACACGTAATATAACGACACACAAGACTCAATGTTTAACACCTCTGTATTAATACGTATGAAAAGATCTGTTACAAGCTCAATGTTTACAAATGTATTTTTGCAAACTCTCTCTCAGTGTGTTCTCCGAAATCTATTCAGACTTCTCTAAAAGTTTCTGTCTGCTGTGAGTGTTTATATAGTAACATGCTCAACGAAATCAGAGGCCCACGAAATCACATAGGACGAAATCCAAGATATGGACGAAATCAGGTGATTTCGTCCCATTTGGTTTTCATGACAAAGTGTTTTCATCACTTTTGGTTTTCACCAAAAGTGATTTCGTCCAACATGTTGAGCCTGGGCTTGACTTGGGCCTGGGACTTATCACTTGGGCTTTTTCAAACATGGACTAAGACAAACAAACTAACAGACACATAAACTTAGTCTAAATTGCATACTGCACACACGCAGTCGCAATTACATCAAATGTTACGAAGTCAACCGCATACCGAGTCAAGACAGGAGGATGTCTTGACTACGGCCTTCACTTCGTAGCCGAGTCGAACCGAGCCGAGCCGTATCCACACGATATGTATCAACAGAGCTTTGTGTCACGTCCCGCTTAAAAATCAGATCTTTTCATCTCGATTCCGGAACCTTCCGGGTTATTCAAGGCACACTAGGGGCTGCTGGAACATTCCGGAGAATGCTACAAAATTCTGGTCTCAAAGATCAACCTACAAAGTTGCGGAACACTCTAGAAATGGCTGGAAAATTCAGCCACAAATGCTCCAGCCAAGAAGGGTCTAGATCATGCTTGAATCATCAAGTATATACCAAGATATTATCAAATAATGCTCTAGAATCTACCATAAAATATCTTGTACGGAATTCTCTAGATTAGGATCATTCTAGATATGATCCAACTAGTATAAATAGGTGTTAAGGGGTCTCATTTGAGGCACCCAACTTGTTGTAATCACTCTCACTTGTAACATTGTTCAAGTAATCAAAACTCTATCTTTCTTGTAGTATTACACTACAAAAAACCATACTTGTGTTCACACGAACAAAGACTTCCGCTGCGAAAGATAAACAAACCCAACCACAAGGCTTAACTTAGGAACATTCTAAGTGTCGCACGAGAGTCAGAAAGTTACTCCGTGACAAGTGGTATCAGAGCAACGTTCGATCCATTGGAGATGGCTGAAATAGAAAAGATGCAACATACAACGGGTGCCGGAGACGAAACACGTGGACGTGACGACACTCGAAAAGGTGGAAGGAAGACCCGAGAAATGTCCAAAGACTTGGTTGCAAGTCTGGATAAATGAATTGAAGACGTTGAGACATCGATGGCTGAATACAACAACAATGCAGAAGCTCTAAGGGCTGAATTCGACACCTTCAAGGAACACGTCACTGAATCACTACAACAATTAGAACCTTTGAGTAGTGATATCGACGAGACGAAGGATGCATTCAAAGCCGTAATTGCAATATTGCGGAATGAAATGAAAGAAATGTTTATGAACGAGTTGGGTCAACTCAAAACCAACGTAGAGAAGGAGCTTGCAAGCTGCCATGATAGCTTCAAACAGTTGCAAATGGACTTCAATATCCTCAAGCAAGCTGTTGCAAATGGAGCCGGTGGAACAAGCAACCTTGTTCCCACGAAAGTCAAAGTCCCACAATCAACTCCATTCACTGGAAAGCGAAAAGCCCGTGCGGTGGACGACTTCCTATAGGAAATTCAACAGTACTTTGAAGGCGTAGACATCACGGATGATGCCAAGAAGATCAAAACCGCGCAACTTTACTTAAAAGACACGGCTGCATTATGGTGGCGACGAAAGCAAAAAGAAATCGAGCAAGGTACGTGCTTCGTCACTACTTGGGCTGATTTCACTAAAGAAATCAAAAGACAATTTTATCCGGAAAATGCTGAGTACGAAGCGAGAATTCGACTTCGTAATCTCAAACAACGGGGCACTATCAAAGATTACATAAGTTAATTTACAACACTTATGCTTGAAATTCCGGATATCTCGCCCAAAGACTCACTCGCATACTTTATCGATAGCTTACAATATTGGGCGAAAAACGAAGTCGAACGTCGTAACGTTCAAGACTTATCATCAGCCATCATTGCTGTCGAATCCTTACACGATCGTACTGAAACACGATCAAAGTCCACGCAAGTGGAAACCAAAAATGCAAAAGGTGGGGGAGCCAGACCCATCAACCAATTCCGGAAAGAAGATACCCGGAAACCACTCCAACTGGCCAACGAACCCTATAAGGGTTATCTGATATGCGATGGGCCACATAACCCACGTTTTTGCCCAAAGAAGAATTGCCTTAACGCAATGGAAAAGGCTAATGAAGAACCTACTGAAACCGAGGAGGCTCACTTGGGATCAATACAATTACAAGTCCTCAATGCCTTAACCGCATATGATGGAAAACGCTTAAGGATGGCAGAATGTGAGCAAACCAAAGCCTGCCCGCCAACGAGAACAGATGACACTACAAGTGAAAGACCCAAAGGACTTCGATTCGTGCATATCCAAATAAATGGCCAACCCGAAAAAGCACTCGTCGATACAGGGGCGAGCAACAACTTCATCACCCCAGAAGAGGCTACGAGACTTTGTCTACCGATCACATTTCGAAAAGGATGGATCAAAGGAGCCAATGGAGATCCCGAGCCAATACAGGGGCACTCATGGAATGCCAAAACGAGTATCGGGACGTGGTCAGGAAGGCTAGACTTCACCGTAGTACCTCTAGACGACTACGACATCATCCTTGGGATGGATTTCTTCCGTCAAACCAAAGCCGTCATAGTACCGTTTACAAACACCATGTACATGGCCAAAAAGAAACATGTATACACTGCCGATCTAGAGACCAAACCAGTGCGAAAAGGAGAGACCATATCCGCTTTACAACTTACAAAAAAGATGCCGAGGTTTGCCGAGAATCGCAACGAGGGCGTTGCGAATTTAGGTGGGGGAGAATGTCACGTCCCGCTTAAAAATCAGATCTTTTCATCGCGATTCCGGAACCTTCCGGGCTATTCAAGGCACACTAGGGGCTGCTGGAACATTCCGGAGAATGCTACAAAATTCTGGTCTCAAAGATCAACCTACAAAGTTGCGGAACACTCTAGAAATGGCTAGAAAATTCAGCCAGAAATGCTCCAGCCAAGAAGGGTCTAGATCATGCTTGAATCATCAAGTATATACCAAGATATTATCAAAGAATGCTCTAGAATCTACCATAAAATATCTTGTATGGAATTCTCTAGATTAGGATCATTCTAGATATGATCCAACTAGTATAAATAGGTGTTAAGGGGTCTCATTTGAGGCACCCAACTTGTTGTAATCACTCTCACTTGTAACATTGTTCAAGTAATCAAAACTCTATCTTTCTTGTAGTATTACACTACAAAAAACCATACTTGTGTTCACACGAACAAAGACTTCCGCTGCGAAAGATAAACAAACCCAACCACAAGGCTTGACTTAGGAACATTCTAAGTGTCGCACGAGAGTCAGAAAGTTACTCCGTGACATTTGGCTCTCTTCCTTGTTAAAACCAAGCTTAGTGTGTTGTGTTTTCGAACAAGCTCTTGAAAGTTTCTGAAAGTTTATTGTGTTTTAAGACAAAAATATTCAAGTTCTTGGCAGAAAAGTAGGTTAAAAGCTTCGGAAACTTTGTTGGTTGCGAATTTTTTTTGCAAAAACCTTGTTTAAATATATGGAGACATGTTAGTATAGGTTTTTTTTTAAATTTTCTTGCAAAATTTTGTTTCGCTAATTTTTCCGGTGAAGTTTTTGGCCGGAAAAGTGACCGGAGTTTTATTGTTAGAGAAGATAATGTTCAAAGTTTTCAAAAATTGAAATCTCGATTTCTGTTGTAAACTATATTTGGTGTTTCACCAAACCATCTTTCTAATATTCAGAAACCAGATTCTTTTATAAAAGGAAAGTCTTCACCTACCTTTTCACGAAAAACACCAACTGAGCACCATTGTTCACTTTTTATTTCATGAATTACATTTTCGTGGGCTTAGTTGTTCGTGGGTTCTAGAAGCTGTTATCTTTTATGGATTGGTAAAATATATTCAAAAAAAAGGTCATTGAAGTCAACGAAAATTCTAAAAAGTCAACAAAAAACCTTCCATTTAATACTCCCACGAAACACTAGTCTTTCACCACATCCATATTATTCGAGGTTTGGGTTGTGATTTTTGGTGGACCCAAGGTCTTTTGTGGGCTTTTCGTGGACTACCAGAAAGTCATTTGTTTTTCATTTGGGCATTGACATTAAATTCTTCGTGACTTCGTGGGACACTTAAAAAAAATACTTCTCAAGTATTTCGTGGATTTTAAAAATTGTTGTTTTTCAATTATTTGTTACTGTTATCTAATTTTTCGTGAATATTAGTTGGTTCACAGTTGATTCAAAGTTGGTTGTTAAGTTGTTTGTTTTCAATCCAAAATGAGTTCAAATCCTTGGAGTTGAAGTGAAAACCCAAGTACACCACAAGATCCTTCACAATGGGTGAAAGGATTGATACCCAAAAAGAAAATCACCGAGCATCAATGGGCATGTGTCGCGAATCAAAATAGTAGCATTCAAAATCTTCTCTTAAGCGAGAGTGAAACGGGAAGCAGCAATCGTCCACCAAAACTGAATCACATGAACGATTATCCATCATGGAAAAATCGTTTTCATACGTATGTTCTAGGGTAAAACACCGAATTGTGGACATGCTTTATCACACCGTACAATGAAGCTCTCGAAGAAGCAGGTTCCAATGCACAAGCTTTGGCGGGATTGAGCAAAAATGATGAAAAGGCTTACGATCTCGAGAAGAAAGCATTTGCTATCCTTACGCAAGCACTTCATAAGGATATCTATCATCAATTTGCGTATTGTACAAGTACAAAGAACTTGTGGGACGTCTTGGAAGCGAGAGGAGAAGGAAATGCTGCAACGAGAAAGATTCATCATGATTTGTTGAAGAAGGAGTTCGAAGCATTTCGGTTCATGGAAAATGAAACACTCTACGAGATGGCTACTCGGTATTATCACTTGATTAGTGAGATGCACTCATACAAGGTTCAGGCTACACAACAAGAAATGGTTATGCGTTTTACTGAGGCTTTGCCACCTAAGTGGAGTCAGTTCATCGACTTGTTGAAACATACTGGTGTTTTGGATACGGTTAGCATTTTTGAATTCGTCCAAAAGCTCGAGAACAAGGATGAAGAAGAAATTCGAAAGGCTAAACGACTTCCAGTTCCATAAAATCCCGAGATATACTATGGAGGTATTAATATGGGGGTTAGTACCAGCCAACAACAACCGAAGCTTCAAACCGCATTTGTATCAAATACAAATCCTTATGGTCTACAACTACCTTGTCAACCATCTCCTCAACAACAACCCTCTTCATTCACACAATCTACCCTACAACTACCTTGTCAACCATCTCCTTAACAACAACCCTCTCCATTCACACAATCTACCCTACAACTACCCTGTCAACCATCTCCTCAACAAGCCTTTTATGGGAACAACAACACTCAATCTTCAAATCCCAACACTGTCAGATTCGATACCTTAAACTTCACCAAAGTAAGTGTGGAAGGTGCTTGGGAACATATAGAGCTTTTAAACACAATGGTGAGTGCCTATTGTGGATTAGTCGCTGGTCAAATTGGGAACATTAATTTGACAGATGAAGACTACCAGCAAATAGACAGGGAGGAAATGGAAGTGATGGATATTAAGTGGGCGTTTGCAAGTGCAGTGAGGAGAGCTAAGGACTACATGAGAAGAACTGGTAGAACAAGTTTGGAAAGCAAAAGGGATACTAAGTATGGCTTTGATAAGGATGCAGTTACGTGCTTCAATTGTGGTGAGAAGGGCCATTTCAAACGGGAATGCACTCGACCGAGCAGACAAGGAAATCAAAATCCTTTCAGAAACTAGTCAAGCTCATCAAATTCCAGTCAAGTGAGCAATGAAAGGGGCATTGTAGCAGTTAACAAACAGGGCCTTAGTAGTTCATGTAGATGAAGGATGTGACTGGTCAGTTCAACTGGGTAATTAGGGAACGGAAGGAAATGGAGGAACTGCTTGTTATGCTAAGATCATCAAGTATATCAAGCATGTTCACAGTGAGGAGTTCTTTGAGGATGATGACAGTTCTGGTTACAGTGGTAGCTCGGATGAGGAAAGCTCCAATGCGGGTGGTTATGGTTCAGAATCGGAAGTAAAGGAAACTCTTGATGCTGAGGTTGACAGTCTGCTTAAGGAAGCTGAGGAACTGAAAGAAGCAGAAGAACTTAAAAGGCAGAAATCAGTGTTGGTAAGAAAAGCTGAAGCCGCCTCCAACGAAATGGAAAAGTTCTTCACTGAGGATGGATCTTTCTCTTATCAGACTGCCTTTATGGTAACCGCTGCAGCCTCGACTAGTAAGGTAAACACCGAAACTCCTAGTGTATGCAATGATTGTGTAGAATTGAAACGTAAGATAGGAGTAGTAACTAGTCACAATCAGGGTTTGGTAGTTGACCTTTCGAAATGCAAGGAGGCAAACATGGCTTTAACTCACAATGAAAAAGATTTCAAATCTGTCATTGAAACGCTTAAGAAAAGTGTATCTGAATTAACAAAAACAGTTTTGAACAAGCAAACGGGTATTAATAACTATATTAATATCATCAAGGAATTAAAGAAAGAGTTAGCCATTGCCAAATGCGAGCATGATGCGATCAAGCTCAAATTGGAGAGTTATTCTAACTCTCGATATGTGCTTGATCATATCATCGAGGTTCAGAAGCTGAAAGGGGATGTTAAGTGCATTGGGTATAAATCGTGTCCACCTCCGTTGAGACACAATTATACCAAGTTACCTGATGAGGAAGAAATGCCACGGTTTGAACCATCTGTACCTCTTAATCCCAAAGAGTTTGCAGCAGGTTTATGGTTCAAACTGGATGATTCATCAAAGGAATCAGAAAAGACAGAAAATGTGTCTTGTGCTATGGAACAAAGTCTTCCAATAATTGAGGATTATGTTTCATCAGATGATGAATCAGATGATTTATCGGATGAATTAGATTCGAGTTATGAGGATCAATCTCTTGATAAGAAGAAAGGAGTAGAAATTCCAGCTGAGAATTATATCTTGTGTGATCCTCCTACTCCACTTGCACCCGTTGTGCAATCAATTGCAAAACAAGAGATTGGTTCAATCAAGTCTGTGGAGAAATCTGTGTCTACATTTGAGGGCAATAATGTGTTGTATACTTTGGTTGGTGATGATAAAATTTACTCAAACAAGGATTTCCCAATTAAAAATGTTAATCCATCAATGATTGAAAGAGTTTTGGAAGATTCTACCAGTAAGTTTTTAGGTAAGGCGATCCCGAGAGTTACAGTAACTCAGTGTGATCCTATTCCAAAATCTGAAGTTAGAAAACAATATGGGAATCAAAAATTACCAACTGAGAAACAACCAATCGCCCCCTAAAGGTAAACAACAGGAAAAACGAGCTCAAAAACCTAAGTTCGAACCAAAAGGAGCTCGAAATAAGAAAAAGGGAAAGGATGTTAAATTTGTGGCCTCAAGCGGTACTGACAAAATTGAGACTTTTGAAAACAAATCTAATACTGCTTTTGTTCAACAAGTTAAAATTTTAAAACATAACAGTGATAACAATTACACTCAACATACAAATGGGTGTGATAATGAAGCTAGTACCTCAAGGCCCGCAAGTTCAACATCGGGACATCGATCAGAATCTCCTATGTTTGTTGAAAGGAGAACATGTTGTAGGTCCCGATTTCTGAGGATCGATAACGAAACCAAATCTCTTGTTTATCACAAACACGGTCACGAGTGCGTAATCCCCGTGACTATGCCAAACCAAACATAAATAGTAATAACACAAAATAACCAATGAATCACAGTCAATTGATTAACGGGATGAGAACAATGATCAAACAGATACACACACAGTTTGACAGTAGACTTTCCGAATGGTTATGCTCTCATAGTTTCAAAGTGAAACCATGAAGTGTTTATATAGCAGCCCAGGCCCATAACTCGACGAAACCTGGATTGGGCTCGACGAAACCTCTAATGGGCCAGACGAAACCTTACAGATGACGAAACTCTAAGAGTTTCGTCACTGTTCACGGCGAAACCTTCAGTTTTAACCATTTGGGGGTTTCGTCGACATGATCTCGACGAAAGCTGGGGTTTCGTCGAAGGTTGCAACTTGTGTGTGTGCTGCAAACTGTTAGACAGTTTGCAGTAAAACAACATAAACACATAAACAAACATAATAGCCAAATGCAACATGCATTATTCTTTTAACATTACATAACAAACAGAGACAAGTTGTCGGACACAAGTAGGATAGGAGGATATCCGACTTGGTCGACGGCGAATAAAGACTCGATAAACGTAAAAGACCGTATAAATTACATCATTAAATAAGACAAGTTACAGACACCAACATAATGCATCAACAAACTCCCCCTTGTTTGTTACTGTCTTTGGTCTTCGATCTATCGTCTTCAGTGCTTCAGCGAACGCGACATAGCCTCCTCTAATATTTCTCACATCATATAGAAGCCGTAAGTCGCCTGTCATGTGCCTAAGGCTTGTAATTAGGACTTGCAAGATTCAAGATTTTAGCATCCCCCCCCCCCCACACACTTAAATTACACATTGTCCTCAATGTGTCCCAAAAATAAGTTTTTAGGTTGATTGAATGTGTAAAAAGGTGTGAAAAAGCAAAATTTGTGTTACTGGGCGTCTGGACACGGCCCCGTGGTGTCCGGGCATGGCCGCGTGTTCAGATCGCAAGTAACAGAAATGAATAAAGAGAAACAGAAGCATGGGCACGGGGGCGTGTTGGGTGAACACGGCCCGTGTCCAGTTACCTGAACTGGGTATTTTCTGCAGATTGTGCAGCACGGGGCTGTGTTGGGCGGTCACGGCCCGTGCTGAACTTGCTGTAATGAAGAAAAATTTGTCGGATGGCCCTGTTTTCGTGAATGGGATGCTGGTTCAAGTTTCCCTTGTTATCCTTCACCATCCCGAGTGTGTTTTATCCATTACAACATCATCCAAACACCAAATTAGCTAAAACCATCATTCATTAAGTCATAGAGAGAATTACATAATAATCCTAAAAGTTAAAATTCTAGATAATTAGGTCAAAGAAACACAAGAAATCTAAACCAAGAAGTTCTAGCCTACTACTTATTTTATTAGCAAAATTTCCGAAAAGATAATTCCCTTGGTTAGATGCGGCTTGAAAAACTTCTTTCTCCGGGCATGGGTCCCTCACACGTCGGCGAGCCACTCTTCTATCTCCCTAGGGAGAAGAAAGGCGGGCTCATTGGCATTGGTTTGAGGGGGTGCAACCTCCACCGGGACTTCTTGTAGATCTTTAAGAGGAGGTTCCGCTGGAATGTCGTCCCAACCGGTAGGATTGTTGATTCCAAGTGCTAGGTTCCAATCCTCTTGAGGGAGGATTGGTTCCATGGGAGGTGTTACAAGAATGTTTAACCTCTGGTGCAAGAGGTTTATTTCTTGAAAACTGTTTTCCAACCCCACCGTAAGATAATTTATACGGTCTATTAGGACCTCCTCTACCAAAGTCATCTCGTCAAGAGCTTCACGTAATGCCATTACGTAACGTACGAGAGTTGCTTCAATTGATGACCTTCTCTCCCTTCGACTGTTTCTGGAGTGCGCAGAAGAAGTTCCACTGTTTTGACTAGACATTCTACGAAAACAAACCAAAAATAGTTCATTTTAATGAAACAGTGCATCGGACACGGCCCCGTGCTCAATGAGCACGGCCCCGTGTTCACCTTTCTGCAGATTTTTGGAACAAAGAATCTTGGAGTTTTAAATTATTTTTCCAACTTATGAAGCATTTTTGAACAGAAATAACTTAAAACAACGTTGCACAACTTATTTTTAACAAGATTCCTTGGATAAAAATCTAATAATCAACACAGTAAAGCTTGAGAACAAGCTTCAATGGAGGTGTTGAGACAAGAAAGATGAAGAAGAAGGCAATGGATAAAAGAGGAAAGGACAAGATGGTTGTTAGAACCTTCTTTTAGAAAATACCTAGGATGGTAGGTAAGGAGATCCTTTCAAATCTCTGTCCCTGGATGGTCCAAATGTGCAGGATTCTTGGCTGCATTTATAGAAAACGACAGCATGCTGGACACGGCCCCGTGTCGGCTGGACACGGCCCCGTGTCGGCTGGACACGGCCCCGTGTCGGCTGGACACGGCCCGTGTGCAGGCAAGATCCTGACACGTTTTGTCCGTATTCTAACAAAAAGTCAGAAAGGAATCTTTTGGTGGACACGGGGGCGTGTTGACCTGGGCACGGCCCCGTGTCGAAAGGCTGTTTATAAAGTTTGTCTATTTTTAAGGAACTTATCCGGATCGGGTGGTTCCTTACTGGATGGAACAACCCCAAAGTGCCTAAAATACCTTAATTGCTCTAGATTAAGACGAGAACGCAAGAGGTTGTCGGGGAGGGTGATTCCTATGCTATATGTAGGTGGACAAGTCCAACCCTTTCCCGGGCTCTCGTTAAAGAAGGTGTATGCCAAATCGCTCAGGTCTATGTATGCATCGAACGAAGTCGATGGGGAGTCCTTCACGGCACAATCGACACAGGGAAGACTATCGCGCAAGTCCTCACTAGAGTTAGAGGTAACATCAGGAACAACGAAGTTGTTTTTATTTGAATCTGATCCCAACAATTCTTCTTGGTTATCGTCTTGAGATAAATTATTGAAATCTATCCTAAGTTCTTCTAACCAATTAAGAATTAGATCTTCCATTTGAAATAGTTCATCAAGAAGCATTTCTCCTAGAAGATCCGGTTGAGAGCATTCGAGGGAGAGATAGGGATTATTTTTACTTTTGCCCCTCTTAAGGCTAGAGGAAAACAATGGGTCTATATAGTGGGGCTTATAATTTAGAGAATAACATTCTAATTCTTTATGGGAACCACCACATATTTGACTCCACGTACCATAAGAGTGCCGAAAGTAAAAAATATCAGTATCACTCATGTTTGTGTCAGAAATTACCAACCGTCGGGATCTTACGGTTATGTTTTCAGTAACTAACTGAAACTTGGGCACGGGGCGTGTTGAGTGGGCACGGCCCCATGTTCAGCTTACTGTCTGACTTAAAACATGATTGCCAGTTCCAATGATTGGGCACGGGGCGTGTTCAGCGGGCACGGCCCGTGCTGAGTGCTGCAGAAGCTGAAAAATTAAGAAAAATCCTAAAAAAATAGAAAAATTAGAAAAAAAACGATTAGGCCGTTGATTCCTAACTTTCTTAAAATCCTTGTGTCCCCGGCAACGGCGCCAAAAACTTGATGTGCGCGAGTGTGTATATAAGTTTAAGTATATTTTAAGCCCTTTTTACACGTTAGTCAAGTTTTAAATTTATAAAACACGATATTTACTAACACTAAACACACATTTGGGCAAGTGCACCCATCGTGAGCGTAGTATAGTGTTGGTAAGATACCGAGGTCGTCCAAGGACACAAGAGCTTTTAGTACCGGTTTATCCTCAACGTCTAATCAAATCAAAAGTTAGAAAAAGGTTTTAAATAAGAAAAATAAAAACTAACTAAAATGCTGAAAAATAAAATAAAAATAAAAACAGATAGACAAGATGAATCACTTGGCTCCAACTCGTGTTTAGTGTAACCTTTGATTATTTCCGCACTTTTGCACTATTTAATAGATTATCTTAGTTATTGTAGTAGGTCCCTCTTTTGAAGGTGACGTTATCCTCAAACCAGTAGTTTGAGTCAGCAAGGATACAATCCTAAAGGGTCAGATTATTGAAAGATAATTAATTAAGTTATTAATGCATATTATGGTAGGCCCCTCTTTTGAAGGTGACGTTACCCTCGGCTAAGTAGTCTGAGTCAGCAGGGATACAGTCCTAAGTAGTCGGGTTAAAGTATTAATAGTAGCTTACATATGAGGGGATCAAAGAGTTTGGACCCCCGCCATCCAATACCGGTGGGTATTGAAGTAGGTCCTACTAAATTTGACCCAGGTCCTTGCAGGATCTATACACTGAACAAGGCAAGACTCTTACCAAACCGTTCCCTTAACCCCCGACCAGGTAGCCAACATATCTCCATATAGACCGTGGAGATATGAATGGTGAAAATCTTTTATTTTATATAGACAGTAAAATAATGCCAAGACACCACGGACAAACGATAAGGAAGAATCACCTTCAACATAAGAAACTAGTTATTAAAGTCATTAATACATAACCAAGTAAAAAGTGCGAAAAGATTAAAAAAAAAAAGTATTACACTAGACACTTGTGTAGGTCCCATTTTTCTCGGTGGATCTGATACGAAAACCTATCCTTGTTTATCACAAACACGGTAACGGGTGCGGAATCCCCGTGACGATGCAAACCAAACAAAGTGTAAAACACACGCGTAACCAAAGATTCAATATCTATTGATTAGGGATGAGTACAACCCAAACATATACAAACAATGTTTACAGACTCTCACTAAGTCTCACAGCTCTCTCATACTCATAACTAAACTGTGAAACAACTTAGCTATTTATACTGAGCAACCGCGAAAAACCCTTTGGACGAAAACCATGTGTGACGAAATCAGGGATTTCGCCACACACATTGTGACGAAAACAAAGGGAGATTTCGCCATATGTATATTAACGAAATCACAAACAGATTTCGTCATGCATGACTTTGATGAATTTGAGAATTTCATTGACATCATCATGACATCACTAAGGTGATGTCATGGTGATGTGTCTACATAAAGGTCGCGGCTCTCTGTGCTTCGCGTGTAGATCTCTGGGGCGTACGACGGAGGAATGTCGCTACGTCGGGCTTGAGCCGAACCTAACTGTGTCGAACCGAGTCGAGTCGAACCGAGCCGAGTCGCGTCCACATAAAGTGTACCAACAAACTCCCCCTTGGACGCTACTCGTGATGGTTCGTCTTCCATGTCTTTTGTATCGGAGGATCTTCAAGGTCTTCACGTGTCACAAACAAGGAGTGTATCAACAAACTCCCCCTTGAATGATGCTCGTGAATCTGTTGATCTTCAATACTTTTGATCCTTTTAGTGTTGATGAGAGGTCAGCTGCAACTCGATCATCTTGATCTTCTGATTGCATCAACGTCGTGTCTTCACTTTATGGCTTGTCATCTGACACGTTCTCTTCGTCTTTAGCTGATTCTGATGTCGCATCTGCACATACAAGAAAGCTAAACACGTAATGAGAACAATCGCTTGGAATTTAGACAAATTAAACAAATGACACATATGAGATCAAATCTCAATCAAACACCGACCGACAACAGTTTGAAAGTTTAGAAAATGTTCAGTTTTAATCCTTAACTTTCAAAACTTGTTAACTTCGAACGTTTATGAAGGTTCAATTGTTTTCCGGCTTATGATCAGGATTTTGGGTAGGATAGACTCGAGTTCCAACATTGGTCAATCAACAATAAACTAGAAGCAAAATCTTTTTGGCTTTTATAAAGTTTATATTAAAACACACCTAAAATCTTTTTGGAATTTTTCGTTTTTCAATAGTAAAGACGGAAAGCAATAAATAAATATATACAGAGATGCAGAAACTGAAAGCAGTAAATAAATATATACAAAGATGCAGAAACGAAAGCAGTAAACAAATATTTACAGACATTCTTTTTGCGAGTTTCGAGGGTAAGAGAATCATATCAGTGTACGGTCACGCCAAAACGCTCTTGTTGTTCAATTAGTTAACATTTAGATAAGCATCCTATAACAATTATCAGTATTGTTGTCCACATAAGCTGAACTTATCAGATGTAATCATGGCGAGGGGATACGTTAAGGTATGATTTATACTTACCGACCGGTGTTCATCCACACACGACACATTCCCGTATCAAGGTATACACGAGAGTTCATCTTACCGGTGAGTATACCGTTTATCATCTGTTTGACCGTATAAAAGAATGTGATAAACTCACTTATTTTGATTGAAAACAAGCCCTATGTGATAGAATCACTTATTGATGAGGAACTTGATTTTCAATGCATGAGGGCACAGGAGCAAGTCCGTGAACAGGTCAGTACTTTCGTACAGCAAAGAGACGAACTTGACTCCCGCAAAGAATCTGTGATATATTATCACTTATTTTGTTGGACATGTGATTGTTGATCACTTATTGAGGTCGAATGCAATATGTACACGTATGTATAGTATCATGGAAGATCTAGACTTCGTCTCCGTTATTTTTTCGGTAAAAGAAACAACCATGATACCCAGATGATATGCCAGCATAAAGACCGAATATCTCAGAACCTCGGCAATCTCTCAAACGAAATTTCGGTACTAAGACCATATGCCAATGTGCGGTTCCCACCTGGTCTTCAGTCGATTTAAGATTTATATCACCCTGCACACTTTAAAATGATTGTGAGCCTACCGATACATCTTATATAGAGCTGCTTTTCGTTTTTCATTTTGCATTTTAGTTCAAAAAGGTTTCGACAGACCACTGATCTACTATCATTTTCTCTTTTTCTCGCCAGGAAACTCATTTTTGTTTTTCTATTGTTTTTGGGTTTTGAAATTTTTCGATGTTTTTGAATTTTCAATTTTTGGATTTACTCCCCCTAAAATCAACAAACTATGATACATTTAAAAGACAAAAAGATATTTACAAAAACGATTTTTCGATGTCGGTTAACTCATGTTTTACCTCAATGTCGTTTACCAAAATTAATTTAATCAGAAAAGATTTATCAAATTTTGGAAAAAATCAGTTGGCACGTCGGTAAGCGGTGCGGACCATGACAACATTGACGAGTTTCCTAATGAAACAATCACGTGTGAGGTGATATTCGAGTTCAACGTGTCAGGTCAAAGAGTGCTGTACGAGATGACAATAATTCATAAAGCAGCTTAAATATCGACAAGTATAGGAGAGATTTGAAATTCAAAACCGTATCCTGCAACTGCTTCGTGCATTGCAAGGAATCTGAGCGTTCTCCCAAACTGGATATCCACCCGGTGTGGACTTCAAAGTCGATTTTGTAGCTACTGAGAAATCTCTTGACAGCAACAAGATCATAGACCTCTGGGTCCAGTTGGTCTTCCACATTGCACCAGCGAAGGTCTTTGTCTTTCTCTTGAGAAGTAGTGTGCGGTTGTTCAATCCATGCCAAGGCATCCGCACACCCGGTTGGTTTGTTCAACAAACACATTTTCTTCAATCACACCGCGAAGAAATGTACACTGCACGTTGATCTTGTTGATTTTGAACATCAGACGTGCTGCAGGTGCGTACATTTTGATTGAATCTATCCTGGGGACCCGATCAAAGCCTTTAACACTCAAACTTTGTAATGATTTTCATTTTGTCGAAGCTTTCAATTTCTTTCGACAGACAATTCTGTCTTCTTTTCTTTTTCTCTCCATCAAAGGCAACAACTTCTTTTGTCGCCGATCTTGTGCATGAAAATTCCACTATCAACAATCTGATGACTATCGATAGTTCCTCCTGGAACATACTGCACACTCACTCAGAGATTAGTTGGAGAGGGGGACCCAAGCCTTCATAGACTTGGGTTGCCCCTGAGAATCAAGAAATGTAATTTCAATTTCCTGATGATTTTCAAACACAGCACCTCCCCCTGAACTTTCACCCGATTTAGGTTTCCAAGTTTGTTTTTGTTTACCGGATTGTGTATTATTTACAGATTTAGAAATCTCTGGTTTTAACGGTTGTGACAAAATTGGTTTCCTTTTAACAGTTTCTGGTTTTAAAGCCTTTTCGATCACCTTCACATTTTTACGTCGTTGTTTTGTTTCCTGTTCTTTAACTGTGCGTTTGTCAGTTTTTGGTGACACAGGACGACGTTGTTGATGACCTTGTTCAGAAGGGGCTCTTTCTACAAAATTTGGTTTTGGAGAGTTTGTGCAATTTCTGATAATGTGGCCAAACTCCCCGCATTTGAAACACGTTCTCCTCTCAACAAACTTGGGAGATCCAGTTCGACTTTCACGTGTTGAACCTGTAGACCCAGAGATACTTGTTCCTTCATCACACCCGTTTGTGTGTTGGGTGTAATTGTTTTGAGCGTTACGCTTTAAAATTCTGACTTTTTAAACAAAATCGGTGTTTGAATTATTTTCAAAAGTCTCCACCTTGTCAGTACCCTTGGATGCTAAAAATTTAACATCATTGTTTTTCTTCTTGAAACGAGCTCCTTTGGTCTCAACCTTCGGTTGTGAACTTTTAGAATTTTGAGCTCGCTGCTGTTGCTGTTTACCCTTAAAAGCGATAGGTTGTTGCTTCGTAGGTGATTTTTGATTTCCAAATTTTCTTCTAACTTTAGCTTTTGGAATCGAATCACACTGAGTTACTGAAACTCTCGGGATCCCCTTTTCCAAAAACTTACTGGTAGTATCTTCAAACACTTTATCAATCAAAGATTGATTGACATTTTTAATTGGAAAAGCTGTGTTTGAATAAATTTTGTCATCACCGAATAAAGTATACAACACGTTATCACTTTTAATGGTAGACACTGTCTCAGTGATAGGATCTATCTCTTGTTTAGCACCAGTTGATTGCACAACAGGAGTAGGAGGATCACACAGAATGTGATTCTGAAAAGGCACTTCTACTCCTTTGTTCTTCTCAAGAGATTTATCCTCATCACTCACATCTGGTTCATCATCGTATGAATCATAGTCCTCAACTGTGGGAGGACTTTGATTTGAAGCACATGATGACTTTTCTTTCCGATCAGATGAGCCCTCCGATGAATTGTCCGTTTTGAACCCTAAGCCAGTTGTAACTTCCCCATAATCAAGAGGTACAGTTGGCTCAAAACGTGGCATTTCTTCCTCATCGGGCATTCTGGTATAGTTGTGTCTCAAAGGAGGCGGACACGACTTATACCCAACGCCTTTCACATTCCCTTTCAGCTTTTGAACATCTATGATGTGATCGAGCACAAATCGGGAGTTAGAATAACTCTCCAATTTGAGCTTGATTGCATCATGCTCGCATTTGGCAATGGCTAGTTCCTTTTTGGTTTCCTCAACGATGTTAATGTAATCGTTAATACTAACTTGTTTATGATAAACAATTTTGGTCACTTCGGAAACACTTTTCTTTAAGGTTTCAATTACAGATTTAAAATCCTTTTCGTTTCTAGCTAAAGCCATATTTGCCTCTTTGCACTTTGACAGTTCAATAACCAAACTCTGATTGTGACTATGAACCGTTTCAGATTCACGTTTCAATTCAGCACATTCATGTTTCATATTAGCACAATCACTACATATGCTAGGAGTTTCAGATTTTACCTGACTCGTAGAGGCTGTGACATTAGCCATGAAGGCAGTCTGAGAAGAGAAAGATCCATCTTCAGTGAGAATCTTCTCCATTTCTTTCGATGTAGCATCAGCTTTCTTGATCAAGTCCGATTTCTCGTTAGCATCATTCGACAAATTATCAGCTTCAGAATCGGTTCTTCCATTCAAATTCGATTCTTCATCCGAACTGCCACTGTATCCCGAACTATCATCTTTTCCTGAAGATTCACCATCATTAACATTCTTGACAATTTCAGCATTAAACACAGTTCCTTCTTGATCTCCACCTCTAAATTGTACAGACCAGGAGTCATCGGCTTTATTAGGTCCGTTTTTTTCTCGGAGGATCCGATACGAAAACCTATTCCCTGTTTATCACAAACACGATCGCGGGTGCGGAATCCCCGTAACGGTGCAAACCAAACACAATGTAAAACACACGCGTAACCAAAGATTCAATATCTATTGATTAGGGATGAGTACAACCCAAACATATACAAACAATGTTTACAGACTCTCACTAAGTCTCACAGCTCTCTCATACTCATAACTTAACTAAACTGTGAAACAACTTAGCTATTTATATTGAGGAACGGCGAAAACCCTTTGGACGAAAACCATGTGTGACGAAATCAGGGATTTCGCCACACATATAGTGACGAAAACAAAGGGAGATTTCGCCATATGTATATTAACGAAATCACAAACAGATTTCGTCATGCATGACTTTGAGAATGAATTTGAGAATTTCATTGACATCATCATGACATCACTAAGGTGATGTCATGGTGATGTGTCTACATAAAGGTCGCGGCTCTCTGTGCTTCGCGTGTAGATCTCTGGGGCGTACGACGGAGGAATGTCGCTACGTCGGGCTTGAGCCGAACCTAACTGTGTCGAACCGAGTCGAGTCGAACCGAGCCGAGTCGCGTCCACATAAAGTGTACCAACAAACTCCCCCTTGGACGCTACTCGTGATGGTTCGTCTTCCATGTCTTTTGTATCGGAGGATCTTCAAGGTCTTCACGTGTCACAAACAAGGAGTGTATCAACAAACTCCCCCTTGAATGATGCTCGTGAATCTGTTGATCTTCAATACTTTTGATCCTTTTAGTGTTGATGAGAGGTCAGCTGCAACTCGATCATCTTGATCTTCTGATTGCATCAACGTCGTGTCTTCACTTTATGGCTTGTCATCTGACACGTTCTCTTCGTCTTTAGCTGATTCTGATGTCGCATCTGCACATACAAGAAAGCTAAACACGTAATGAGAACAATCGCTTGGAATTTAGACAAATTAAACAAATGACACATATGAGATCAAATCTCAATCAAACACCGACCGACAACAGTTTGAAAGTTTAGAAAATGTTCAGTTTTAATCCTTAACTTTCAAAACTTGTTAACTTCGAACGTTTATGAAGGTTCAATTGTTTTCCGGCTTATGATCAGGATTTTGGGTAGGATAGACTCGAGTTCCAACATTGGTCAATCAACAATAAACTAGAAGCAAAATCTTTTTGGCTTTTATAAAGTTTATATTAAAACACACCTAAAATCTTTTTGGAATTTTTCGTTTTTCAATAGTAAAGACGGAAAGCAATAAATAAATATATACAGAGATGCAGAAACTGAAAGCAGTAAATAAATATATACAAAGATGCAGAAACGAAAGCAGTAAACAAATATTTACAGACATTCTTTTTGCGAGTTTCGAGGGTAAGAGAATCATATCAGTGTACGGTCACGCCAAAACGCTCTTGTTGTTCAATTAGTTAACATTTAGATAAGCATCCTATAACAATTATCAGTATTGTTGTCCACATAAGCTGAACTTATCAGATGTAATCATGGCGAGGGGATACGTTAAGGTATGATTTATACTTACCGACCGGTGTTCATCCACACACGACACATTCCCGTATCAAGGTATACACGAGAGTTCATCTTACCGGTGAGTATACCGTTTATCATCTGTTTGACCGTATAAAAGAATGTGATAAACTCACTTATTTTGATTGAAAACAAGCCCTATGTGATAGAATCACTTATTGATGAGGAACTTGATTTTCAATGCATGAGGGCACAGGAGCAAGTCCGTGAACAGGTCAGTACTTTCGTACAGCAAAGAGACGAACTTGACTCCCGCAAAGAATCTGTGATATATTATCACTTATTTTGTTGGACATGTGATTGTTGATCACTTATTGAGGTCGAATGCAATATGTACACGTATGTATAGTATCATGGAAGATCTAGACTTCGTCTCCGTTATTTTTTCGGTAAAAGAAACAACCATGATACCCAGATGATATGCCAGCATAAAGACCGAATATCTCAGAACCTCGGCAATCTCTCAAACGAAATTTCGGTACTAAGACCATATGCCAATGTGCGGTTCCCACCTGGTCTTCAGTCGATTTAAGATTTATATCACCCTGCACACTTTAAAATGATTGTGAGCCTACCGATACATCTTATATAGAGCTGCTTTTCGTTTTTCATTTTGCATTTTAGTTCAAAAAGGTTTCGACAGACCACTGATCTACTATCATTTTCTCTTTTTCTCGCCAGGAAACTCATTTTTGTTTTTCTATTGTTTTTGGGTTTTGAAATTTTTCGATGTTTTTGAATTTTCAATTTTTGGATTTACTCCCCCTAAAATCAACAAACTATGATACATTTAAAAGACAAAAAGATATTTACAAAAACGATTTTTCGATGTCGGTTAACTCATGTTTTACCTCAATGTCGTTTACCAAAATTAATTTAATCAGAAAAGATTTATCAAATTTTGGAAAAAATCAGTTGGCACGTCGGTAAGCGGTGCGGACCATGACAACATTGACGAGTTTCCTAATGAAACAATCACGTGTGAGGTGATATTCGAGTTCAACGTGTCAGGTCAAAGAGTGCTGTACGAGATGACAATAATTCATAAAGCAGCTTAAATATCGACAAGTATAGGAGAGATTTGAAATTCAAAACCGTATCCTGCAACTGCTTCGTGCATTGCAAGGAATCTGAGCGTTCTCCCAAACTGGATATCCACCCGGTGTGGACTTCAAAGTCGATTTTGTAGCTACTGAGAAATCTCTTGACAGCAACAAGATCATAGACCTCTGGGTCCAGTTGGTCTTCCACATTGCACCAGCGAAGGTCTTTGTCTTTCTCTTGAGAAGTAGTGTGCGGTTGTTCAATCCATGCCAAGGCATCCGCACACCCGGTTGGTTTGTTCAACAAACACATTTTCTTCAATCACACCGCGAAGAAATGTACACTGCACGTTGATCTTGTTGATTTTGAACATCAGACGTGCTGCAGGTGCGTACATTTTGATTGAATCTATCCTGGGGACCCGATCAAAGCCTTTAACACTCAAACTTTGTAATGATTTTCATTTTGTCGAAGCTTTCAATTTCTTTCGACAGACAATTCTGTCTTCTTTTCTTTTTCTCTCCATCAAAGGCAACAACTTCTTTTGTCGCCGATCTTGTGCATGAAAATTCCACTATCAACAATCTGATGACTATCGATAGTTCCTCCTGGAACATACTGCACACTCACTCAGAGATTAGTTGGAGAGGGGGACCCAAGCCTTCATAGACTTGGGTTGCCCCTGAGAATCAAGAAATGTAATTTCAATTTCCTGATGATTTTCAAACACAGCACCTCCCCCTGAACTTTCACCCGATTTAGGTTTCCAAGTTTGTTTTTGTTTACCGGATTGTGTATTATTTACAGATTTAGAAATCTCTGGTTTTAACGGTTGTGACAAAATTGGTTTCCTTTTAACAGTTTCTGGTTTTAAAGCCTTTTCGATCACCTTCACATTTTTACGTCGTTGTTTTGTTTCCTGTTCTTTAACTGTGCGTTTGTCAGTTTTTGGTGACACAGGACGACGTTGTTGATGACCTTGTTCAGAAGGGGCTCTTTCTACAAAATTTGGTTTTGGAGAGTTTGTGCAATTTCTGATAATGTGGCCAAACTCCCCGCATTTGAAACACGTTCTCCTCTCAACAAACTTGGGAGATCCAGTTCGACTTTCACGTGTTGAACCTGTAGACCCAGAGATACTTGTTCCTTCATCACACCCGTTTGTGTGTTGGGTGTAATTGTTTTGAGCGTTACGCTTTAAAATTCTGACTTTTTAAACAAAATCGGTGTTTGAATTATTTTCAAAAGTCTCCACCTTGTCAGTACCCTTGGATGCTAAAAATTTAACATCATTGTTTTTCTTCTTGAAACGAGCTCCTTTGGTCTCAACCTTCGGTTGTGAACTTTTAGAATTTTGAGCTCGCTGCTGTTGCTGTTTACCCTTAAAAGCGATAGGTTGTTGCTTCGTAGGTGATTTTTTATTTCCAAATTTTCTTCTAACTTTAGCTTTTGGAATCGAATCACACTGAGTTACTGAAACTCTCGGGATCCCCTTTTCCAAAAACTTACTGGTAGTATCTTCAAACACTTTATCAATCAAAGATTGATTGACATTTTTAATTGGAAAAGCTGTGTTTGAATAAATTTTGTCATCACCGAATAAAGTATACAACACGTTATCACTTTTAATGGTAGACACTGTCTCAGTGATAGGATCTATCTCTTGTTTAGCACCAGTTGATTGCACAACAGGAGTAGGAGGATCACACAGAATGTGATTCTGAAAAGGCACTTCTACTCCTTTGTTCTTCTCAAGAGATTTATCCTCATCACTCACATCTGGTTCATCATCGTATGAATCATAGTCCTCAACTGTGGGAGGACTTTGATTTGAAGCACATGATGACTTTTCTTTCCGATCAGATGAGCCCTCCGATGAATTGTCCGTTTTGAACCCTAAGCCAGTTGTAACTTCCCCATAATCAAGAGGTACAGTTGGCTCAAAACGTGGCATTTCTTCCTCATCGGGCATTCTGGTATAGTTGTGTCTCAAAGGAGGCGGACACGACTTATACCCAACGCCTTTCACATTCCCTTTCAGCTTTTGAACATCTATGATGTGATCGAGCACAAATCGGGAGTTAGAATAACTCTCCAATTTGAGCTTGATTGCATCATGCTCGCATTTGGCAATGGCTAGTTCCTTTTTGGTTTCCTCAACGATGTTAATGTAATCGTTAATACTAACTTGTTTATGATAAACAATTTTGGTCACTTCGGAAACACTTTTCTTTAAGGTTTCAATTACAGATTTAAAATCCTTTTCGTTTCTAGCTAAAGCCATATTTGCCTCTTTGCACTTTGACAGTTCAATAACCAAACTCTGATTGTGACTATGAACCGTTTCAGATTCACGTTTCAATTCAGCACATTCATGTTTCATATTAGCACAATCACTACATATGCTAGGAGTTTCAGATTTTACCTGACTCGTAGAGGCTGTGACATTAGCCATGAAGGCAGTCTGAGAAGAGAAAGATCCATCTTCAGTGAGAATCTTCTCCATTTCTTTCGATGTAGCATCAGCTTTCTTGATCAAGTCCGATTTCTCGTTAGCATCATTCGACAAATTATCAGCTTCAGAATCGGTTCTTCCATTCAAATTCGATTCTTCATCCGAACTGCCACTGTATCCCGAACTATCATCTTTTCCTGAAGATTCACCATCATTAACATTCTTGACAATTTCAGCATTAAACACAGTTCCTTCTTGATCTCCACCTCTAAATTGTACAGACCAGGAGTCATCGGCTTTATTAGGTCCGTTTTTTTCTCGGAGGATCCGATACGAAAACCTATTCCCTGTTTATCACAAACACGATCGCGGGTGCGGAATCCCCGTAACGGTGCAAACCAAACACAATGTAAAACACACGCGTAACCAAAGATTCAATATCTATTGATTAGGGATGAGTACAACCCAAACATATACAAACAATGTTTACAGACTCTCACTAAGTCTCACAGCTCTCTCATACTCATAACTTAACTAAACTGTGAAACAACTTAGCTATTTATATTGAGGAACGGCGAAAACCCTTTGGACGAAAACCATGTGTGACGAAATCAGGGATTTCGCCACACATATAGTGACGAAAACAAAGGGAGATTTCGCCATATGTATATTAACGAAATCACAAACAGATTTCGTCATGCATGACTTTGAGAATGAATTTGAGAATTTCATTGACATCATCATGACATCACTAAGGTGATGTCATGGTGATGTGTCTACAGAAAGGTCGCGGCTCTCCGTGCTTCGCGTGTAGATCTCTGGGGCGTACGACGGAGGAATGTCGCTACGTCGGGCTTGAGCCGAACCTAACCGTGTCGAACCGAGTCAATTCGAACCGAGCCGAGTCGCGTCCACATAAAGTGTACCAACAACTTGTCTTCACCAAGTGATGTAAGAGACTTAGGCAAACATGGCCTTTGATTGTCAAGAACTCTTACGATCAATCTTGGATCCCGAGACGACTCACACACTCTATGATGGACAATGGATGATGGTGTTGTGATGGTGGTGGGTGGTGGGTGAAGTGTGAGAGAGGTGGTGTGCCAAGGGATGGTTTGCAAATGAGCCAAGCACCCCTATTTATAGCCTGAACAGTAGCTCGGGCACGGCCCCGTGTCCATCCTCTTCTCTGTCTTCATTAATTGCAGTTTGTCTGCATTAGTTGACCACGCCCCCGTGTCCGCTAGTCACGCCCCCGTGTGCAGAATCTTATAGTTAACCACGGCCCCGTGTCCGCTGAGCACGGCCCCGTGGTGGGCGATAGAAGCTTCTATATCGTTGTCTTTTATGCTGGCACTTGGGCACGCCCCCGTGTTCACTGAACACGGGGCGTGTTCAGCCTTCTGTTCTCTTGTTTTGCTTGGGAAGATGCTGTCGGGGAGGTCGGGCATGCCATGTTTGTTCATTTTCTTGTATTTATGTTAGATTTAGCTGTCTTTTTGCTTCTTTTGTTCATTTGAGCTCATTTAATAACTGAAAATACAAAAGGAAGACAAAAGCACACTTTTTTCCAACATTAGTACTAAAAAATGGTTAGTTTTATGCCACAGTTGATGTAATTTATATGTTGCATTTTGTGCACATCAATGGACAATCCGGCATAAATGTGGGGAAAGGTAAAAAATAAGAAATGTTATATACACTTGTGTGATTTTGTATAATATAACTCAATGAGAACAAGTAAAAAACGATTTTCCAAAACTATGAAAAAACTATGAAGATGACCTCTAATCGGCATCTCTACTACTAAACGCGTAAGAGAAATGAGCAATTTGCGCTTAATTATATATAATTGTACTTTTTTCTATTAATAGATAAGATTTGTATTTTGTAGAAAAATGTATTTAAATATATAGCGAAATTAGGTAAGCGTTAAACAATTAATATGTCTAGTAAGACCATTACAACTAGATTTATTAGAGGAAAGAGAATTATATCATATTGCACTATGTATTGAATCATATTACATTGCTAATCACCTTGTATCATATTAAATTATATTACATTGTATATTGTACCACTTTATAAATTGTAAAAAAAAAAACTAATTAGATATCCTTATCTAATAAAGGATTTCAACTAATGTCACGTATCAGCATCAAATCTCTTCTTTCGATTTTAATTTTATAAGTAAACTAGGTATGAACCTCTAAGGGTTGATTAAATATATTTTTATATACTAGGTAATAAAAAAGTTACTTCTTTAAAAACCCATGTATTGTGCGAGTTGAATAAACAAGTGTATTACATGCCTTCAATAATTATAATATAATTAGTTAACACACACGGTCGTCAAGTTATTGGGAAAAATGAACTTTTATGTACTATTTAAATAAAATGACATTTTACTTTGTTTTTTTAATATATTTATTAAAAGGTTAGAAACGTGTTCGTCACACGTGATTAGATAATAAAATATTAAATAGTTATTATTAATAAGCAAAAAATAAAAGAAATAATAAAGAAAAAATATTAAATAAATAAGACATAAGAATAAGATAAAATAAGGATAAAGATAGAGATTATATATATTAGAAGATAAATTTAGAATCCACCACTTATGGCCTAGTGGTAGAGAGGCTTGGATTCTCCAATGGAGATCCAAGTTCAATCGCCACTTATGTCACGTTGGTGGATTAGGCAATGATGGGTAGAGCTTAGCCTCCCTGCAGAGGTGCCATATCCATCATATCTATCCTGAACCCACCCGGGTTTTGGTCACACCGTGTGTTACGCCAGAGAGTATTGTTCTTGTGGTGGCACAACGACTGTCAAGTGGCAGCAAACGATATGGTTACCGGAGGAACCCCAAGCCAAACTCTTAAGCCAGCCAGTGCCCGATTAAGACAACATAGTCTGGCCGGAGTTGGGCATTGGGGCTCTCCAACTTACGGAGCGTGGTAGCCTAATAGAAGAAAGTCGCCGTTAAAAAAAAGAAGATAAATATAAGTATATAGATATAGATAAATGTTTTATGAAGTTTTAAATTTATTAATTAAAAAATTAATTATCTATAATTAAGTAGGAGAGAAACATCGGAAAACTAAAAAATAGATGTCTCCGGTAATGACACATGTCTCTTATTAAATAGCTAACACAACTGTGGTCACCATATCTTATTGTGAAAAATGAATTTTTATGTAGTATTTATATATAAAATAACATTTTATTTTGTTTTGTTTTTTATTTACATATTAGAAGGTTAAAATGTGTGTATTACACGTGGTCGGATCTGTTGATGCACTTTGTGGATGCGGCTTGGTTCAGTTTAACCCGGTTCAGTTTGACCCGGTTCAGTTCGGTTCAAGCCCGATGTTACGACATTCCTCCGTCGTGCGCCCCAGAGATCGACACGCGAAGCACGAAGAGCCGCGGATCGTTATTCGCCGCCACATCACCATGACATCATGATGATGTCATGTGATGAAATTATTCTTCAATGTATGGTTCAACGAAGACTTATATGGACCTGACGAAAAATGAATATTTTGTGGGAGTTGGGCTTCCATTGTGGCCCAGTGACATCTTTCGTAGTGTTGCTGGGTCTTGGCCTATATAAACAGAACTTTCAGAACACAGTTAGATAAGAGAGCACACAGTAGAGTTTTGGATAGCATTTTCTTGTATTATCTTTGTACTAAAACTCTGCTGGATTTAATACAAGTGAGGGTTAAACTTTGAATCTTGTTCTTGTATTTTGTGTTCTTTTCTTGGTTGCATACCCACTTGGATTTTACACTTATGGGTGTGTTTCGACAACAAGGAAGTAGGTAAACTTGATCCTCCGAGTGGACCTACAAGTGGTATCAGAGCTTGAAGGTCCGGCTAGGGGAGGATCTAGTCGCCTAATCCTTGTATACAAACCACCCCGGTTGTGCGGAATCCAACCGAGATAGCAAACCGAGATAGAACACGTAATATAACGACACACAAGACTCAACGTTTAACACCTCTGTATTAATACGTATGAAAAGATCTGTTACAAGCTCAATGTTTACAAATGTATTTTTGCAAACTCTCTCTCAATGTGTTCTCCGAAATCTATTCAGACTTCTATAAAAGTTTCTGTCTGTTGTGAGTGTTTATATAGTAACATGCTCAACGAAATCAGAGGCCCACGAAATCACATAGGACGAAATCCAAGATATGGACGAAATCAGGTGATTTCATCCCATTTGGTTTTCATGACAAAGTGTTTTCATCACTTTTGGTTTTCACCAAAAGTGATTTCGTCCAACATGTTGAGCCTGGGCTTGACTTGGGCCTGGGACTTATCACTTGGGCTTTTTCAAACATGGACTAAGACAAACAAACTAACAGACACATAAACTTAGTCTAAATTGCATACTGCACACACGCAGTCGCAATTACATCAAATGTTACGAAGTCAACCGCATACCGAGTCAAGACAGGAGGATGTCTTGACTACGGCCTTCACTTCATAGCCGAGTCGAACCGAGCCGAGCCGTATCCACACGATATGTATCAACAAACTCCCCCTTGGATGCTGCTCGTGAGGTTCGTAATCTCGTTCTCCATCTCTTGATGGTTCATCATACTTGTCGTAGGATCTTCAAAGTCTTCACACGTCGCACGTAGAAAGTGTATTAACAAACTCCCGCTTTTCATTTAGGAAGTGTATCAATAAACTCCCCCTTTGATTATGCTCGTGAATCTTTTGATCTTCAATGCTTGAGATCCTTGTGGTGTTGGTGATGGCCAGCGGCAACTCGATCATCTTCATCATTTGAGTGCCTTCAAGTCGTGTCTTCGTTCCGAAGCTTGTCATCGAACATGTTCTCCTTGCCTTTAGCATCTGCACATGCAAGAAAGCTAAACGCGTAATGAGAACAACTGCTTGGAATATAGTTAACATTTAAACAAATGACACACATGTGACCATGTTCAACTACCGTCCGACAGTTTGAAAGTTTAACAAATTGTTCAATTTTAGTTTTTAACTTTCAAAACTTGCAAATTCTGACCATTTATGAAGATTTAGTCGATTTTGGTTTTCAATCAGGTTTCAGGCAACGAAGACTCGAGATCCAACATCGTACAATCGAAAATAAGATAGAAATAAAATCTTTTTGGCTTTTAGAAAGTTTATATTAAAACACACCTAAAATCTTTTTGGTATTTTTGAATATTTCAAATGTAAAGACAGAAAGCAGTAAATAAATATTTACAGACATTCTTTTTGTGAGTTTCGAGGGTAAGAGAATCATATCAGTGTACGATCATGCCAAAACGCTCTTGTTGTTCAATTAGTTCACATTAAGATAAGCATCCTATAATGATTATCGGTATTGTTGTCCACATAAGCTCAACTTATCAGATGTAATCATGGCGAGGGGATACGTTAAGGTATGATTTATACTTACCGACCGGTGTTCATCCACATCACGACACATTCCCGTATCAAGGTATGCACGAGGGTTCATCTTACTGGTGAGTATACCATTTATCATCTGTTTGACCGTATATGATGTGAGAAACTCACTTATTTTGATTGAAAACAAGCCCTATGTGATAGAATCACTTATTGATGAGGAACTTGATTTTCATATGCATGAGGGCACAGGAGCAAGTCCGTGAACAGGTCAGTACTTTCGTACAGTAGAGAGACAAACTTGACTCCCGGATAAATGTGATATATTATCACTTATTTGTTTGGACATGTGATTGTTGATCACTTATTGAGGTCGAATGCAATATGTACACGTATGTATGGTATCATGGAAGATCTAGACTTACGTCCCCGTTATTTTTCGGTAAAAGATACAACCATGATACCCAGATGATAAGCAGCATAAAGACCGAATATCTCAGAACCTCGGCAATCTCTCAAACGAAATTTCGGTACTAAGACCATATGCCAATGAGTGGTTCCCACCTGGTCTTCAGTCGGATTTAAGATTTATATCACCCTGCACACTTTAAAATGATTGTGAGCCTACTGATACATCTTATATAGAGCTGCTTATCGTTTTTCAGTTTAGGTTTAAAGAGGTTTGGACAGACCACTGATGTACTATCATTTTCTCTTTTGCTCGCCAGGAAACTCATTTTTGTTTTTCTATTGTTTTTGTGTTTTTGAAATTTTTCGTTGTTTTTGGATTTTCAAATTTGGATTTACTCCCCCTAAAATCGATAAACTAAGATAAATTTAAAACACAAAGGTATTTACAAAAATGATTTTCCAATGTTGGTTTTACTCTTGCTTGACCTTAATACCGTTTACCAATAATAAAAAGTCAAATCTTGATTTGTCAAATGCTTTGGTAAAAAGGTCGGCACGTTGGTCATCGGTGTGGACCATGACAACATTGTCTGGCCAAAGAGTGCTGTACGAGATAATAATAATTCATAAAGCAGCTTAAATATCGACAAGTATAGGAGAGATTAGAAATTTAAAAAAAAACCGTATCCTGCAACTGCTTCGTGCATTGCCAGGAATCTGAGTGCTCTCCCAAACTGGATATCCACCAGGTGTGGATTTCAAAGTCGATTTTTGTAACTACTGAGAAGTCTCTTCACAGCAACAAGATCATAGACCACTGGGTCCGGCTGGTCTTCCACATTGTACCAGCGAAGGTCTTTGTCTTTCTCTTTCAGAAGTAGTGTGCGGTTGATCAATCCACGCCAAGGCATCCGCACACCCGGTTGGTTTGTTCAACAAACACATTTTCTTCAATCATACCGCGAAGAAAAGTACCCTACACGTTCATCTTGTGGACTTTGAACTTCTTGTGGAAGAAAAATCCATGAATCTTCGAAAAGCTTCAGACGTGCAGCAGGCGCGTACTTTTCATTTGAATCTTTCCTGAGGACCCGATCAAAAACCATAACAACCAAACTTTGGAACATATTTCATCTGGTTGAATTTTTCAACTTCATTCAACCACATTCTTTCACCATCATTCCTTCATCGGAATGTTTGTCTTCTTATCTTTTTCTTTTCTCTCCATCAATGGCAACAATATTCTCCTTGGTTACAACAATGTTTCGGAGCCTAATGTCGCCGATCTTGTGCATGGACGCTCCACTATCAACAATCCTAAGACTATCAATAGTTCCTCCTGGAACATCCTACACACTCATTCAGAGATTAGTTGGAGAGGGGGACCCAAGCCATTGTGGTCTTGGGTCTTCCATTTTCATCAACAACAATTACTTCCACTTTTTGATGGTTAGGAAATTGTGATGGTCCCCCTGAATTTGTGGTCATTTTAGGTTTCCATGTCTGTTGAGTTTTACCAGTTTGATTGTTTGAAAATTTAACTTCGTGATTGTTTGAAGTTTTTGAAAACTTTGAACTTTCTGGTTTAACTGAAACAGATTGTTTTTGAACCACATCAGTCTTAAGTGCTTTCTCAATTACTTTGACTTGTTGGCGTTTCTGTTTCTTTTCCCTTTCTCGTACGAGGCGGGGATCTTGTTTTGAAGAAACAGATCGCTTTTGGTAATTTTGTTCACGGGGATCATCATCTTTGGCTTTTAATTTATGAAGATATGGACAATTTCGAATAATATGCCCAATTTCACCACATTCAAAACATGATCTTCGTTCAACAAACCCCGAAGTAGTATCATGTGATCGTCTTGCCGATGATGATGAACTTTGTGATCTCGAGGTACTAGGTTTCGAACAGTTTGGTTCATTTCTTTTCAACACTGTTGCTTGTTTAACAAAATCTAAGTTAGATTTGTTTTCAAACGTTTCAATTTTATCCGTTCCCCTCGATTTCACAAAGTTCACTTTCTTGTCCTTTTTCTTGGTCTGTTTCTTTTGACCTTGAGTCGGTGATTTACCTTTTGGTTTGGTATGATTTTGCTGCGTTTTCATTGTTGGTAATTTTTTATTGCCATATTGTTTTCGAACTTCGGCCTTTGGAATCGGAGGGCACTGTGTTACCACAACATGTGAACCCGACTTTCCCAAAAACTTACTTGTCGAATTTTCAAAAACTTTACTGATTAAAGATTGATTTACATTCTTAATCGGAAAATATTTGTCAGAATAAATTTTATCATCACCAGCAAGAGTGTACAGCAAATCCACACTTTCAGACTCTCTTGCAGACGTGGACTCGGTCGGAGCAATCTTAGCAGGTTTTGCGGGAGGATCACATAGAATATGATTCTCAAGAGGTATGTCCTCTTCTTTGATTACCGCATCAGACTTTGCTGAATCAGTATCATCAGATTCATCATCAGAAGAATCAGCATCCTCAATCACAACTGGAGGATCCTGATTTTGTTCAGCAGTTACAAATGTATCTGCTGACACATCCGAATCTGATGATACTTTCGGTTTGTATCCAAGTCCCGTTGCAAATTCTTCAACGTCCAAAGGAACAGATGGTTCAAAGTGAGTTCTATACTCCTCATCAGGCAGTGCATCGTAGTTGTGTCTAACAGGTGGTGGACATTTCTTATATCCAATGCATGTGACATCCCGTTTCTCTTTCTGAACATCAATGATGTGATCCAACACATAGCTAGAGCTCAAATAACTGTCTAACTTAAGCTGGATCGCCTCACTTTCAGTTTTAACACAAGCCATCTCTTTTTGCATTATCTCAAGACGAGTGATATACAAATTTATGTCAGTTTGTTTTCTGGAAACCATTTTTGTCAGCTCGGTTTTATCTTTCTTTAATTTTTCAATCCTCGATTTAAATTCCTTTTCATGGTTTTCATAAAACATGTTGGCTTCTGTGCACTTAGAAAGATCCACGGTTAACTTCTGGTTGTGGATGAATGTCACATCATACTTTTCTTGCAAAGCCTCGTGTTTGCTTTGCAACTCACACCACTTAGCATTCAATGAAACATGTTTGTCTTGCAAGTCAAACAAACTAGCTTCTAAAGCATCATGTTTGCCTTGCAACTCAGACATGTTTGCCTCCAAATAAGCACATCTAACACTCAATCTATCACAATTATCACAAATAACAGCAGTGGGTTCATCGACACATACCTGACTTGATGAACTGTCGACATTAGCCATAAAGGCTGAATGGAGAGAAGACGAAGAATAAGCAGCTTGATCCACCAGAATAGATCTTCTATCAGTTCCTGCTGCAGCTTCCTCCAAAAGCTCATCAATATCTACATCAACTGATGCACTTGATGTTTCACCCACATGATCATCACCTGAACTCGAGGATTCTTCATCTGAACTTCTACTATAACCAGAAGAGTCTTCATCCTCAGAAGATTCACCACCATTGGTGGAAGATTCTCCACCACTGGCGTGTTTAAGATCCTTGACAACTTCAGCAAAACACGCTGTTCTATCAGGAGCATCATTTCCCAACTGAATAGACCAATCACAACCTTCATCTACTTGAACCACAAGTGCCTGATTGGCATTTGATGGTCCCGCTTGGCTTTGGTTGTTGACAGGTATCAACGTACGCTCAGTATTCCTGTTCTGATTCTGTTGGTTGCCTTGATTCCTGAAAGGATTCTGATTCCCATGCTGAGCTGGCCTTGTGCATTCTCTCTTGAAGTGACCCCGTTCACCACAGTTAAAGCACTTGAAAGCCTGTTTATCGAACCCATACTTGGTGTCTTTCTTGCTTTCCAAGCTGGTTCTGCCCGTTCTCTCCATGAAATCCTTTGCTCGCCTTACAGCACTTGCAAAAGCCCATTTGATGTCCATCAAATCCATCTCCTCTTTATCAATCTGCTGATAATCTTCTTGTGTCAGATTGATATTCCCAATCTGCCCTTCTACTAACCCACAGTACGCGCTCACCAAAGTGTTTAGCAGCTCCATGTGTTCCTTTGCTACTTCCACACTGACTTTAGAAAAGCTTGAGGTGTCAAGCCGCACTGTATTTGGCTTGGATTGCTGACCAGCAGATGATGTGCTTCCATAACATGCTTGTTGTTGAGCAGGAAGTGGATTCCCATACATGTCTGTTGTTGGAGGAGGCTTGACCGGAACTTGGATAGGATTGCCATACATATCTGTGCTAGACACAAACGCTGTTTGAATTGGAGCGTGTGAAGAAGGTCTTGCAGGAGTACTAGGAGTTCCATAATACATCTCAGGATCATGTCGCACTTGTATTGCAGGAGTGCTAGGAGTTCCATAATACATCTCAGGATTCTGTGGCACTACGACCCTTTTCGCCTTAAGGGTTTCTTCCTGATTCTTATTCTCCAGGATTTGAACAAAGTCATTGAAGCTTGTTGTACCCAAAGTGCCATTGTACTTCAGAATTTCCAAGAAATTACTCCAATGTGGTGGCAAAGCATCAGCAAACTTGGTGACAACTTCAATTGGAGTCGTTACCACTCCAAAATTTCCCAATTCAGTCAATAAATGAGAAAATCGACTCGTCAAATCTCCCAAGGATTCTTTATCCATGCATGTAAACCCATCAAACTCTTTCTTGAGTAGATCGTGTCTCAATTGGCGAGTCGTTTCGTTTCCTACACCTCTCGTCTTCAACGCGTCCCATAATTTCTTTGTCGTTTTGAAGTTGACAAATTGATGGTAAATATCCTTGCTTAATGCCTGAGTAAGAATGGCATAAGCTTTCTTCTCTAAATCATAGACCTTCTTCTGATCTTCCGAAAGATCGGCAAATGTTGCAGCAGATGAAGCGGCAACCTCGATAGCTTGATCAAAATCTGTGGTAAAACGTAACCACAATTCTGTATTTTGACCAAGGACGTAGGTATGAAATCTACCAACCCATCCCGGATATTCGTTTAAGTGCATCAACTTAGGAGGCCGATTCAAACTTCCGGTTTCGCTCTCACTCAATAAGATGCTTTGAATACTAGGCGTCTGATTTGATACGAAAGCCCATTGACCGGTAGAAATTGCATTAGCTTGCGAAGATACCGGTACGGGAGACTCGGCCCACGAAGGAGACAAACTCGTATTTCTATACTTTCCCGAATCCGGAGCCGGAGTACCCCACCAACTCGGATACATTTTGAATGCTATTGATGAAAAACCTGTTTACACACTTCAAGCAGACAGTTAACAATGAAATAAAAGGCTTCTGTTAACAACACAAGTGATTTCGTAATAAGGTGATTTCGTTGGTTGATGTTTGATAAAAAATATCACTGTGATGTATGGTGTTTTCGGCTAGTAGTGAAGAGGGATTTCGGCTGTTGTTAACTGATAAGGGATTTCGACAAGAAAGGTTTTCAGCCAAGAACTGATTTGGGCTAGGGAGTGTTTTCGGCCCAAAATAAAACAAACACAAGTGTTTGATTTCGGCCCAGGTGTAATTGAGAAATGAATAAGGTGATTTCGTTGATAAGTGTATATAAGGGATTTCGTCCAAGTTGAGAAGACTGAATTGATTTCGTTGATAGCTTGATATGGTTGACTGAAATGTTTTCGTTGACTGATGAAGTGTAACCCAGACAATATACACAAGTGATTTCGTGAATGGATACCTGGTGATTTCGTTGACAATATTAACCAGACAAGAAGATATTTTGAACACCAACCCTTATCTCTTACTGACACAAAGACTTCTTTGTCAAAGCCACCTTACCCTTACACACTGTCTTGCTTTCGGCTCACGTTTTTCAAGTTACCAACCAAATGATGGCCTTGTAATATTTTAATCAAACAACAAGTTCCAAGACACAAACAACTTAGACAAATACTTGACCAAAATCAAAAAGTGTAAAACTTTGAAGAACACTTGAATATGTCAAGAACACAGCCCAGATATATGAGTTTTCCGGTAAACCCACAAACTTCCGAAACGCGGTTTTGCTCGAAACTTCACTAAAAACCAACTTTTAACATGTGATAATGAAAAATAACAAGGTTTTTATGTGAACTTCCAGTAAAATATGAAGATATTTGAAGATTTAACCAGATTTTTTAAGAAAAACAAAAACTTCAAACACCCGGAAAACACCCGAAAACACTCGGTTTTAACAAGGAGAAGAGCCAAGGCTCTGATACCACTTGAAGGTCCGGCTAGGGGAGGATCTAGTCGCCTAATCCTTGTATACAAACCACCCCGGTTGTGCGGAATCCAACCGAGATAGCAAACCGAGATAGAACACGTAATATAACGACACACAAGACTCAATGTTTAACACCTCTGTATTAATACGTATGAAAAGATCTGTTACAAGCTCAATGTTTACAAATGTATTTTTGCAAACTCTCTCTCAGTGTGTTCTCCGAAATCTATTCAGACTTCTCTAAAAGTTTCTGTCTGCTGTGAGTGTTTATATAGTAACATGCTCAACGAAATCAGAGGCCCACGAAATCACATAGGACGAAATCCAAGATATGGACGAAATCAGGTGATTTCGTCCCATTTGGTTTTCATGACAAAGTGTTTTCATCACTTTTGGTTTTCACCAAAAGTGATTTCGTCCAACATGTTGAGCCTGGGCTTGACTTGGGCCTGGGACTTATCACTTGGGCTTTTTCAAACATGGACTAAGACAAACAAACTAACAGACACATAAACTTAGTCTAAATTGCATACTGCACACACGCAGTCGCAATTACATCAAATGTTACGAAGTCAACCGCATACCGAGTCAAGACAGGAGGATGTCTTGACTACGGCCTTCACTTCGTAGCCGAGTCGAACCGAGCCGAGCCGTATCCACACGATATGTATCAACAGAGCTTTGTGTCACGTCCCGCTTAAAAATCAGATCTTTTCATCTCGATTCCGGAACCTTCCGGGTTATTCAAGGCACACTAGGGGCTGCTGGAACATTCCGGAGAATGCTACAAAATTCTGGTCTCAAAGATCAACCTACAAAGTTGCGGAACACTCTAGAAATGGCTGGAAAATTCAGCCACAAATGCTCCAGCCAAGAAGGGTCTAGATCATGCTTGAATCATCAAGTATATACCAAGATATTATCAAATAATGCTCTAGAATCTACCATAAAATATCTTGTACGGAATTCTCTAGATTAGGATCATTCTAGATATGATCCAACTAGTATAAATAGGTGTTAAGGGGTCTCATTTGAGGCACCCAACTTGTTGTAATCACTCTCACTTGTAACATTGTTCAAGTAATCAAAACTCTATCTTTCTTGTAGTATTACACTACAAAAAACCATACTTGTGTTCACACGAACAAAGACTTCCGCTGCGAAAGATAAACAAACCCAACCACAAGGCTTAACTTAGGAACATTCTAAGTGTCGCACGAGAGTCAGAAAGTTACTCCGTGACAAGTGGTATCAGAGCAACGTTCGATCCATTGGAGATGGCTGAAATAGAAAAGATGCAACATACAACGGGTGCCGGAGACGAAACACGTGGACGTGACGACACTCGAAAAGGTGGAAGGAAGACCCGAGAAATGTCCAAAGACTTGGTTGCAAGTCTGGATAAATGAATTGAAGACGTTGAGACATCGATGGCTGAATACAACAACAATGCAGAAGCTCTAAGGGCTGAATTCGACACCTTCAAGGAACACGTCACTGAATCACTACAACAATTAGAACCTTTGAGTAGTGATATCGACGAGACGAAGGATGCATTCAAAGCCGTAATTGCAATATTGCGGAATGAAATGAAAGAAATGTTTATGAACGAGTTGGGTCAACTCAAAACCAACGTAGAGAAGGAGCTTGCAAGCTGCCATGATAGCTTCAAACAGTTGCAAATGGACTTCAATATCCTCAAGCAAGCTGTTGCAAATGGAGCCGGTGGAACAAGCAACCTTGTTCCCACGAAAGTCAAAGTCCCACAATCAACTCCATTCACTGGAAAGCGAGAAGCCCGTGCGGTGGACGACTTCCTATAGGAAATTCAACAGTACTTTGAAGGCGTAGACATCACGGATGATGCCAAGAAGATCAAAACCGCGCAACTTTACTTAAAAGACACGGCTGCATTATGGTGGCGACGAAAGCAAAAAGAAATCGAGCAAGGTACGTGCTTCGTCACTACTTGGGCTGATTTCACTAAAGAAATCAAAAGACAATTTTATCCGGAAAATGCTGAGTACGAAGCGAGAATTCGACTTCGTAATCTCAAACAACGGGGCACTATCAAAGATTACATAAGTTAATTTACAACACTTATGCTTGAAATTCCGGATATCTCGCCCAAAGACTCACTCGCATACTTTATCGATAGCTTACAATATTGGGCGAAAAACGAAGTCGAACGTCGTAACGTTCAAGACTTATCATCAGCCATCATTGCTGTCGAATCCTTACACGATCGTACTGAAACACGATCAAAGTCCACGCAAGTGGAAACCAAAAATGCAAAAGGTGGGGGAGCCAGACCCATCAACCAATTCCGGAAAGAAGATACCCGGAAACCACTCCAACTGGCCAACGAACCCTATAAGGGTTATCTGATATGCGATGGGCCACATAACCCACGTTTTTGCCCAAAGAAGAATTGCCTTAACGCAATGGAAAAGGCTAATGAAGAACCTACTGAAACCGAGGAGGCTCACTTGGGATCAATACAATTACAAGTCCTCAATGCCTTAACCGCATATGATGGAAAACGCTTAAGGATGGCAGAATGTGAGCAAACCAAAGCCTGCCCGCCAACGAGAACAGATGACACTACAAGTGAAGGACCCAAAGGACTTCGATTCATGCATATCCAAATAAATGGCCAACCCGAAAAAGCACTCGTCGATACAGGGGCGAGCAACAACTTCATCACCCCAGAAGAGGCTACGAGACTTCGTCTACCGATCACATTTCGAAAAGGATGGATCAAAGGAGCCAATGGAGATCCCGAGCCAATACAGGGGCACTCATGGAATGCCAAAACGAGTATCGGGACGTGGTCAGGAAGGCTAGACTTCACCGTAGTACCTCTAGACGACTACGACATCATCCTTGGGATGGATTTCTTCCGTCAAACCAAAGCCGTCATAGTACCATTTACAAACACCATGTACATGGCCAAAAAGAAACATGTATACACTGCCGATCTAGAGACCAAACCAGTGCGAAAAGGAGAGACCATATCCGCTTTACAACTTACAAAAAAGATGCCGAGGTTTGCCGAGAATCGCAACGAGGGCGTTGCGAATTTAGGTGGGGGAGAATGTCACGTCCCGCTTAAAAATCAGATCTTTTCATCGCGATTCCGGAACCTTCCGGGCTATTCAAGGCACACTAGGGGCTGCTGGAACATTCCGGAGAATGCTACAAAATTCTGGTCTCAAAGATCAACCTACAAAGTTGCGGAACACTCTAGAAATGGCTAGAAAATTCAGCCAGAAATGCTCCAGCCAAGAAGGGTCTAGATCATGCTTGAATCATCAAGTATATACCAAGATATTATCAAAGAATGCTCTAGAATCTACCATAAAATATCTTGTATGGAATTCTCTAGATTAGGATCATTCTAGATATGATCCAACTAGTATAAATAGGTGTTAAGGGGTCTCATTTGAGGCACCCAACTTGTTGTAATCACTCTCACTTGTAACATTGTTCAAGTAATCAAAACTCTATCTTTCTTGTAGTATTACACTACAAAAAACCATACTTGTGTTCACACGAACAAAGACTTCCGCTGCGAAAGATAAACAAACCCAACCACAAGGCTTAACTTAGGAACATTCTAAGTGTCGCACGAGAGTCAGAAAGTTACTCCGTGACATTTGGCTCTCTTCCTTGTTAAAACCAAGCTTAGTGTGTTGTGTTTTCGAACAAGCTCTTGAAAGTTTCTGAAAGTTTATTGTGTTTTAAGACAAAAATATTCAAGTTCTTGGCAGAAAAGTAGGTTAAAAGCTTCGGAAACTTTGTTGGTTGCGAATTTTTTTTGCAAAAACCTTGTTTAAATATATGGAGACATGTTAGTATAGGTTTTTTTTTAAATTTTCTTGCAAAATTTTGTTTCGCTAATTTTTCCGGTGAAGTTTTTGGCCGGAAAAGTGACCGGAGTTTTATTGTTAGAGAAGATAATGTTCAAAGTTTTCAAAAATTGAAATCTCGATTTCTGTTGTAAACTATATTTGGTGTTTCACCAAACCATCTTTCTAATATTCAGAAACCAGATTCTTTTATAAAAGGAAAGTCTTCACCTACCTTTTCACGAAAAACACCAACTGAGCACCATTGTTCACTTTTTATTTCATGAATTACATTTTCGTGGGCTTAGTTGTTCGTGGGTTCTAGAAGCTGTTATCTTTTATGGATTGGTAAAATATATTCAAAAAAAAGGTCATTGAAGTCAACGAAAATTCTAAAAAGTCAACAAAAAACCTTCCATTTAATACTCCCACGAAACACTAGTCTTTCACCACATCCATATTATTCGAGGTTTGGGTTGTGATTTTTGGTGGACCCAAGGTCTTTTGTGGGCTTTTCGTGGACTACCAGAAAGTCATTTGTTTTTCATTTGGGCATTGACATTAAATTCTTCGTGACTTCGTGGGACACTTAAAAAAAATACTTCTCAAGTATTTCGTGGATTTTAAAAATTGTTGTTTTTCAATTATTTGTTACTGTTATCTAATTTTTCGTGAATATTAGTTGGTTCACAGTTGATTCAAAGTTGGTTGTTAAGTTGTTTGTTTTCAATCCAAAATGAGTTCAAATCCTTGGAGTTGAAGTGAAAACCCAAGTACACCACAAGATCCTTCACAATGGGTGAAAGGATTGATACCCAAAAAGAAAATCACCGAGCATCAATGGGCATGTGTCGCGAATCAAAATAGTAGCATTCAAAATCTTCTCTTAAGCGAGAGTGAAACGGGAAGCAGCAATCGTCCACCAAAACTGAATCACATGAACGATTATCCATCATGGAAAAATCGTTTTCATACGTATGTTCTAGGGTAAAACACCGAATTGTGGACATGCTTTATCACACCGTACAATGAAGCTCTCGAAGAAGCAGGTTCCAATGCACAAGCTTTGGCGGGATTGAGCAAAAATGATGAAAAGGCTTACGATCTCGAGAAGAAAGCATTTGCTATCCTTACGCAAGCACTTCATAAGGATATCTATCATCAATTTGCGTATTGTACAAGTACAAAGAACTTGTGGGACGTCTTGGAAGCGAGAGGAGAAGGAAATGCTGCAACGAGAAAGATTCATCATGATTTGTTGAAGAAGGAGTTCGAAGCATTTCGGTTCATGGAAAATGAAACACTCTACGAGATGGCTACTCGGTATTATCACTTGATTAGTGAGATGCACTCATACAAGGTTCAGGCTACACAACAAGAAATGGTTATGCGTTTTACTGAGGCTTTGCCACCTAAGTGGAGTCAGTTCATCGACTTGTTGAAACATACTGGTGTTTTGGATACGGTTAGCATTTTTGAATTCGTCCAAAAGCTCGAGAACAAGGATGAAGAAGAAATTCGAAAGGCTAAACGACTTCCAGTTCCATAAAATCCCGAGATATACTATGGAGGTATTAATATGGGGGTTAGTACCAGCCAACAACAACCGAAGCTTCAAACCGCATTTGTATCAAATACAAATCCTTATGGTCTACAACTACCTTGTCAACCATCTCCTCAACAACAACCCTCTTCATTCACACAATCTACCCTACAACTACCTTGTCAACCATCTCCTTAACAACAACCCTCTCCATTCACACAATCTACCCTACAACTACCCTGTCAACCATCTCCTCAACAAGCCTTTTATGGGAACAACAACACTCAATCTTCAAATCCCAACACTGTCAGATTCGATACCTTAAACTTCACCAAAGTAAGTGTGGAAGGTGCTTGGGAACATATAGAGCTTTTAAACACAATGGTGAGTGCCTATTGTGGATTAGTCGCTGGTCAAATTGGGAACATTAATTTGACAGATGAAGACTACCAGCAAATAGACAGGGAGGAAATGGAAGTGATGGATATTAAGTGGGCGTTTGCAAGTGCAGTGAGGAGAGCTAAGGACTACATGAGAAGAACTGGTAGAACAAGTTTGGAAAGCAAAAGGGATACTAAGTATGGCTTTGATAAGGATGCAGTTACGTGCTTCAATTGTGGTGAGAAGGGCCATTTCAAACGGGAATGCACTCGACCGAGCAGACAAGGAAATCAAAATCCTTTCAGAAACTAGTCAAGCTCATCAAATTCCAGTCAAGTGAGCAATGAAAGGGGCATTGTAGCAGTTAACAAACAGGGCCTTAGTAGTTCATGTAGATGAAGGATGTGACTGGTCAGTTCAACTGGGTAATTAGGGAACGGAAGGAAATGGAGGAACTGCTTGTTATGCTAAGATCATCAAGTATATCAAGCATGTTCACAGTGAGGAGTTCTTTGAGGATGATGACAGTTCTGGTTACAGTGGTAGCTCGGATGAGGAAAGCTCCAATGCGGGTGGTTATGGTTCAGAATCGGAAGTAAAGGAAACTCTTGATGCTGAGGTTGACAGTCTGCTTAAGGAAGCTGAGGAACTGAAAGAAGCAGAAGAACTTAAAAGGCAGAAATCAGTGTTGGTAAGAAAAGCTGAAGCCGCCTCCAACGAAATGGAAAAGTTCTTCACTGAGGATGGATCTTTCTCTTATCAGACTGCCTTTATGGTAACCGCTGCAGCCTCGACTAGTAAGGTAAACACCGAAACTCCTAGTGTATGCAATGATTGTGTAGAATTGAAACGTAAGATAGGAGTAGTAACTAGTCACAATCAGGGTTTGGTAGTTGACCTTTCGAAATGCAAGGAGGCAAACATGGCTTTAACTCACAATGAAAAAGATTTCAAATCTGTCATTGAAACGCTTAAGAAAAGTGTATCTGAATTAACAAAAACAGTTTTGAACAAGCAAACGGGTATTAATAACTATATTAATATCATCGAGGAATTAACGAAAGAGTTAGCCATTGCCAAATGCGAGCATGATGCGATCAAGCTCAAATTGGAGAGTTATTCTAACTCTCGATATGTGCTTGATCATATCATCGAGGTTCAGAAGCTGAAAGGGGATGTTAAGTGCATTGGGTATAAATCGTGTCCACCTCCGTTGAGACACAATTATACCAAGTTACCTGATGAGGAAGAAATGCCACGGTTTGAACCATCTGTACCTCTTAATCCCAAAGAGTTTGCAGCAGGTTTATGGTTCAAACTGGATGATTCATCAAAGGAATCAGAAAAGACAGAAAATGTGTCTTGTGCTATGGAACAAAGTCTTCCAATAATTGAGGATTATGTTTCATCAGATGATGAATCAGATGATTTATCGGATGAATTAGATTCGAGTTATGAGGATCAATTTCTTGATAAGAAGAAAGGAGTAGAAATTCCAGCTGAGAATTATATCTTGTGTGATCCTCCTACTCCACTTGCACCCGTTGTGCAATCAATTGCAAAACAAGAGATTGGTTCAATCAAGTCTGTGGAGAAATCTGTGTCTACATTTGAGGGCAATAATGTGTTGTATACTTTGGTTGGTGATGATAAAATTTACTCAAACAAGGATTTCCCAATTAAAAATGTTAATCCATCAATGATTGAAAGAGTTTTGGAAGATTCTACCAGTAAGTTTTTAGGTAAGGCGATCCCGAGAGTTACAGTAACTCAGTGTGATCCTATTCCAAAATCTGAAGTTAGAAAACAATATGGGAATCAAAAATTACCAACTGAGAAACAACCAATCGCCCCCTAAAGGTAAACAACAGGAAAAACGAGCTCAAAAACCTAAGTTCGAACCAAAAGGAGCTCGAAATAAGAAAAAGGGAAAGGATGTTAAATTTGTGGCCTCAAGCGGTACTGACAAAATTGAGACTTTTGAAAACAAATCTAATACTGCTTTTGTTCAACAAGTTAAAATTTTAAAACATAACAGTGATAACAATTACACTCAACATACAAATGGGTGTGATAATGAAGCTAGTACCTCAAAGCCCGCAAGTTCAACATCGGGACATCGATCAGAATCTCCTATGTTTGTTGAAAGGAGAACATGTTGTAGGTCCCGATTTCTGAGGATCGATAACGAAACCAAATCTCTTGTTTATCACAAACACGGTCACGAGTGCGTAATCCCCGTGACTATGCCAAACCAAACATAAATAGTAATAACACAAAATAACCAATGAATCACAGTCAATTGATTAACGGGATGAGAACAATGATCAAACAGATACACACACAGTTTGACAGTAGACTTTCCGAATGGTTATGCTCTCATAGTTTCAAAGTGAAACCATGAAGTGTTTATATAGCAGCCCAGGCCCATAACTCGACGAAACCTGGATTGGGCTCGACGAAACCTCTAATGGGCCAGACGAAACCTTACAGATGACGAAACTCTAAGAGTTTCGTCACTGTTCACGGCGAAACCTTCAGTTTTAACCATTTGGGGGTTTCGTCGACATGATCTCGACGAAAGCTGGGGTTTCGTCGAAGGTTGCAACTTGTGTGTGTGCTGCAAACTGTTAGACAGTTTGCAGTAAAACAACATAAACACATAAACAAACATAATAGCCAAATGCAACATGCATTATTCTTTTAACATTACATAACAAACAGAGACAAGTTGTCGGACACAAGTAGGATAGGAGGATATCCGACTTGGTCGACGGCGAATAAAGACTCGATAAACGTAAAAGACCGTATAAATTACATCATTAAATAAGACAAGTTACAGACACCAACATAATGCATCAACAAACTCCCCCTTGTTTGTTACTGTCTTTGGTCTTCGATCTATCGTCTTTAGTGCTTCAGCGAACGCGACATAGCCTCCTCTAATATTTCTCACATCATATAGAAGCCGTAAGTCGCCTGTCATGTGCCTAGATGCTCCACTATCAACAATCCAATGACTATTAATAGTTCCTCCTAGAACATCCTGCACATATCATCCAACGATCAGTTAAGGATGGGGACCCAAGCCTTAGTGGTCTTGGGTCATCCCTGAGCATCACGAAAAGTGATCTCGATTGCCTAATGATTTTGTAACACAACACCTCCCCCTGAATTTTCACCCATCTTAGGTCTCCAAGTTTGATTTTGTTTACCAGTTTGGTTTTTATTAAAAGATTTTGAAACCTCTGGTTTTAACGATTTTGATGAACTTGGTTCCCTATTAACAGATTTGACTTCCGATTTTAAAGCCTTTTCAACTGCTTTCACATTTTGACGTCGTTGTTTCATTTCTTGTTCTTTAACAGTTCTTTTATCATGTTTTGGTGAAACGGGACAACGTTGAGGGTGAACCTTTTCAGGTGGTGCTTTCTCAACAAATTTATCCTTGGGAGTGTTTGCACAATTTTTAATGATATATCCAAACTCCCCACACTTAAAACACGTTCTCCTTTCCACAAACTTAGGAGAATCCGATCGACGAACAGATGTCGAACCCGTAGATCATGAGGTACTTGATTTTTCATCACACCCGTTTGTATGTTAAGTGTAGTTGTTTTGACTGTTACGCTTTAAAATCATGACTTGTTGGACAAAATCGGTGTTTGATTTGTTTTCAAAAGTCTCAATTTTATCCGTACCCTTCGATGCTACAAATTTGACATTACTGTTTTTCTTTTGATAACGAGCTCCTTTTGTTTAAAATTTTGATTGAGAAACGTTAGGCCTATGAGCTCGTTGAATTGGTTTTTTACCCTTAGCAGCAATAGGTTGTTGCTTTGTCGAAGGTTTCTGATTTCCAAATTGCTTTTTGATTTCAGCTTTAGGAATTGGATCACATTGAGTTATAGTAACTCCCGGGATCGTCTTTCCCAAAAACTTGATTGTGTTATCTTCAAAAACTTTATCAATCGAAGATGGATTGACATTTTTGATTGGAAAATCATTGTCTGAATAAATTTTAATATCCCCGACCAAAGTATACAACACGTTATTGCTCTTAACAGCAGACACACATTCCTTGTCATCTTTGACATCCTTGACAGGATCTATCACTTGTTTGGCAACTGATTGAACAGCAGGAGTATGAGGATCACAAAGAATGTAATTCTCAATTGGAATATCTACTCCTTCCATTTTATCAAGTGATTTATCCTGATCACTTACATCTGATTCATCATCAGACGACTCATAGTCCTCAATAATTGGAGCACTTTGATTCGTCGATGTTGAAGTTTCAGTTTCATCAGATGAGGTGCTCGAGGAACTGTCCGATTTGAACCCTAGGCCAGTAGTAACTTCCTCATAATCAAGAGGCACACTAGGTTCAAAACGTGGCATTTCTTCTTCATCAGGCATAAGAGTATAATTATGTCTCAAAGGGGGCGGACACTTCTTATACCCTACGGCTTTCTTGTTTCCCTTCAGTTGTTGAGCGTCAATGATGTGATCGAGCACGTATCGGGAGTTAGAGTAACTCTCCAATTTGAGCTTGATTGCATCATGCTCGCATTTGGCAATGGCTAGCTCCTTTTTGGTTTCCTCGATGATGTTAATGTAATTGTTAATACCAATTTGTTTATTGAAAACAGTTTTGGTCAATTCGGAAACACTTTTCTTTAAGGTTTCAATCACAGATTTAAAATCCTTTTCGTTTCTAGCTAAAGCCATATTTGCCTCTTTGCACTTGGATAACTCAATAACCAAACTTTGATTATGGCTATGAACCTTTTCGGATTCAAGCTTCAAATCTGCACAAACATTACAAACACTAGGAGCAGGAGTTTCAGATTTTACCTGACTCGTAGAGGCTGAGACATTTGCCATAAAGGCAGTTTGATAAGAAAAATATTCGTCTTCAGAGAAGAACTTCTCCATTTCTTTAGATGCTACAGCAGTCTTCTTGATGAGAATAGATTTCTAACTCTTCAACTCCTCTGCTTCATTCAATAAATCATCAACATCAGAACTAACTTCTTCTTTCACATCAGATTCCGAATTATAACCACCCGAATTAGAACTTTCTTCATCAGAACTCCTGGTATAACCCGAACTGTCGTCACTTTCAGAAAATTCTTCCCTGTGAACGTGCTTGATGTGATTGATGATCTTTGCATAACAAGCTATTCCTCCTCCTTCTTGATCACCTTCCCCAAATTGTACAGACCAATTACACCCTTCATCAGGTTGAACAACTAATGCTCTTGTGGTGTTTGAAGGTCCAGACTGGTTCTGGTTTTGGTTCTGGTTGTTGTTCACCGCTACCATCCTTCTTTCACGATTGTCTTGATTGGCATTGGAAGTACTCGTCTGATTTCTGAATGGGTTCTGATTTCCTTATCTGCTCGGTCGGGTACACTCACGTTTGAAGTGACCCTTTTCACCACAATTAAAACATGTAACCGCATCCTTATCAAATCCGTACTTCGTATCCTTCTTACTTTCCAACGAAGTTCTTCCAGTTCTACTCATGAAATCCTTTGCCCTTCTAACAGCACTTGCGAATGCCCACTTTATATCCATCAACTCCATTTCATCATGGTCGATTTGTTGATAATCTTCATTGGTCATATTGATGTTTCCAATTTGACCTGCGACCAATCCGCAGTATGCACTGACCATTGTGTTAATGAGTTCCATATGCTCCTTTGCTACTTCAATGCTAACTTTTGAGAGGTTCGAAGTATCAACTCTGACAGTGTTGGTGTTTTGGGGTGGAGGATTGTTGGTATAATGTGCTTGTTGTTACTGTTGTTGTTGTTGGGCTTGTGGTTGAGATTGAGGAAGATAAGCACTTGGATCGAACTGAGGTTGAGTAGTGGTAACTTGAGGTGGAGGTTGGGGTTTTGATAGCCATGCACTCGGATCTGGTTTAGAAAAAGCATGAGCTTGAGCAATCATGTGCGCTGGCGGATGATAAGCACTCGGATCGAAAACCTGAGGTGGAGCTGATTGTGGAAACGGAAAAGAGCTTGTATTTGACATAAACGCCATCTGAAGCTTCGGTTGCTGAACGAAACTAGAACTAGCTGAAGGATTAAAACCATTCAGATACATTTCTGTGTTTTGAGGAACTGCAATCCTTTTAGCTTTCCGAATTTCCTCTTCGTTCTTATGCTCCAACTTTTGAACGAACTCGTAGATACTAACAGCATCCAAGACGCCCGTGTGTTTTAAGAGTTCAATGAAAGGACTCCACTTTGGAGGTAGAGCATCAGCAAACCGTGCAACCATTTCCTGTTGAGTTGCAAGAACAGTATAAGAATACATTTCACTAATCAAATGATAAAAACGTGTAGTCATATCATTTAGGGTTTCATTCTCCAAGAACTGAAATGATTCAAACTCTTACTTCAATAGATCATGGCGTGTCTTTCTAGTGGCTGCATTTCCTTCTCCTCTCACTACCAATGCATCCTATAAAGCTTTCGTGCTTGTGCAATAAGAGAATTGATGATAGATGCCTTTGTGAAGAGCTTGTGTTAGAATAGCAAACGCCTTCTTCTCTAAATCATATGCTTTCTTGTCGTCTTCAAGCATATTCGCCAATGTCGCCGCACTTGAACCTGCTTCTTCGAGGGCTGTGTTGTATGGAGAGGTGAAACACGTCTATAATTCGGTGTTTTTCCCTAGAACGTAAGTATGGAAACGACCCTTCCATGATGGATAGTCGTTCATGTGATTCAACTTTGGCGGGCGATTGTTGCTACCCGTCTCACTCTCACTAAGCAATAGATTTTGAATGCTTTGATTTTGATTCGACACCAATGCCCATTGACTTGCACTTATAGATTGTGGAGGCATGACATTCCTTAACCACGCGGCTGCCGAGGTTTGATCTTGACCTGTTCGTGGGTCCGTACTCCAATCCCATGGACTTGTACTACTCATATTTGATATATGAATGATAATTCATGATTAAACACTTGAAAACACAATGTTAAATCACTTTTGCAAGTCCTCTGTTTAAAATTGACAAATGACACGACGAAACTCTTCCCACGAAACTCAGAAGTTTCGTCGTAGTACCTTTGACGAAACTCTAGGGGTTTCATCGAAGTTGCTTATTGCGAAACTCAGGGGTTTCGTCGAAGTTCCTTGTGACGAAACTCAAGGGGCTTCGTCGCTTCTAGGTTTCGTCGAGATAAGGTTCACAGACAGTTGGTGAAAGTTGGTGAGATTTTTCAAATCAAATCTTATCTGTTTACTGACACAGTACACCCGATATCAACTCATAACATACTCATCTTACCAAACCAAGGTATGGTGTATAATATTTTAATCCTTTTTCAATTTCCCTTTTAATTTTAAATTCAATGAATATCCAAGAACACTTTGAAGGTTCTTTGAAGATATGAAGAACAAACCCAGAACAATGAACTTTTCGGTCACTGATGAACTTTCCGAAACACTAAATTGCTTAAAACTTTCACTAAAAACCCGGTTTATCACGTGAACAATTAATCTAACAAGGTTTTTGATAAAACTTTTTAGCAATCAACAAGATCAACAGTTTTTAAGAAGATTTTTCAAGAAATGTATGAACTTTTCAAGAACAATTTTCAGAAAAACAACCAATAATAACCAGTTTTAACACTTGATGAAAACCGAACTATGTTTGATTTTAAACAAGGATAAGAGCCAATGCTCTGATACCACTTGTAGGTCCCAATTTCTGAGGATCGATAACGAAACCAAATCTCTTGTTTATCACAAACACGGTCACGAGTGCGAAATCCCCGTGACTATGCCAAACCAAACATAGATAGTAATAACACAAAATAACCAATGAATCATAGTCAATTGATTAACGGGATGAGAACAATGATCAAACAGATACACACATAGTTTGACAGTAGACTTTCCGAATGGTTATGCTCTCATAGTTTCAAAGTGAAACCATGAAGTGTTTATATAGCAGCCCAGGCCCATAACTCGACGAAACCTGGATTGGGCTCGACGAAACCTCTAATGGGCCAGACGAACCATTTGGGGGTTTCGTCGACATGATCTCAACGAAACCTGGGGTTTCGTCGAAGGCTGCAACTTGTGTGTATACTGCAAACTGTTAGACAGTTTGCAGCAAAACAACATAAACACATAAACAAACATAATAGCCAAATGCAACATGCATTGTTCTTTTAACATTACATAACAAACAGAGACAACTTGTCGGACACAAGTAGGATAGGAGGATACCCGACTTGGTCGACGGCGAATACAGACTCGATAAACGTAAAAGACCGTATAAATTACATCGTTAAATAAGACAATTTACAGACACCAACATAATGCATCAACACATGTTTTAAGTGTGGGGAATTTGGGCATATAATCAAAAATTGTACAAACCCACCAAAACCAAAGTTTGTTGAAAAAGCCCCTCCTGAAAAGGATTACCAACGTCGTCCTGTGTCACCTAAACAAGACAAATGAAATGTTAAGGAACAAGAAGCAAAACAACGACGTAAAAAGGTTAAGGTAATCGAAAAAGCATTAAAACCGGATGTTGTTGAAAAGGGACCAAGTTCATCAAATTCGTCAAAACCAGAAGTGTTTAAATCTGTAAATAACAATCAATCTGGTAAACGGCAACAATCTTGGAAACCTAAAACCTGTACAGTTTCAGGGGGAGGCACACCATTTCCAAATCATCAAGAAATCGAAATAACATTTCTTGATGATAAAGGTCGACCCAAGACCACTAAGGCTTGGATCCCCATCTCGAACTGATCGTTTAGTGTGTTTTGCGGGGTGTTCCAGGAGGAACTGTGAATAGTCTTTGGATTGTTGATAGTGGAGCATCCCGGCACATGACAGGCGACTTAAGGCTCCTGTACGATGTGAAAAGCATTAGGGGAGGTTATGTTGCTTTTGCTGGAGATACAGGCGGATACATCACTGGAGAAGGAATGATTTCCAATGGTGTTGTTAGTTTCGACAAGATCAATTATGTGCGTCAAATTGATCACAATCTTCTTAGTGTTTCGCAAATCTGTGACAAGAAGTTCACAGTACATTTTGATGATACCGGTTGTTATGTGCTGAAACCCAGTTTCAAGATTCCCAAATAATGGATTATGTTGACGGCTCCAAGAATTAATGACTTGTATATTCTTGATATGAGCCAAGCTATTACCACGTCTACACAAGTTACATGTTTTGTCTCAAAGGCCACTGAAAAGGAGTCTATATCTTGGCACAGACGTATGGGTCACATTCACTTGAGGAAAATGAACCATCTAGTGAGAAATAATCTTGTGAATGGTGTTCCAGTCAAGAGTTTTCATTTGCAAGACGTCTGTGTATCGTGCCGAAAAGGAAAGCAAACGAAGAAGTCCCATCCAATCAAGAAAGTCAACACCGTCAACATGCCTCTTGAACGTCTTCATATGGACCTCTTTGGACCTATGAAGCACAAGACTACATTTGGAGATGCTTATTGTTTGGTAGTTACTGATGACTATTCAAGATTCTCATAGGTATCGATGATGGCACACAAAAGTGAGACTCCAGGAATCCTCAAAAATCTGCTCATGATGTGTGCAAAATGCAACATATAAATTACATCAAATGAGGCATAAAACTAACCCTTTTTTAGTACTAATGTTGGAAAAAGTGTGCTTTTGTCTTCCTTTTGTATTTTCAGGGTTAAAATAGCCTAAATGAACAAAAGAAGCAAAAATGCAGCCAAATCTAGCATAAATACAAGAAAAGGAATAAACGTGGCATGCCCGACCCCCCGACAGCATCTTCCCAAGAAAAACATGAGAACAGAAGGCTTAACACACCCCGGGGGCGTGCCCAAGTGTCTGCAGAAAAGACAAAGCTGTAGAAGCTTCTATCACCCACCACGGGAGCGTGCCCAGCGGACACGGGACCGTGGTCAACTCTAAGATTCGCAGAATCTAGGGAAATCTTGATAGTACAGATACGCTTCTGCACACGGGGTCGTGCCCAGAGGACACGGGGGCGTGGTCAACTAATGCAGACAAACTGCAATTATTGAAGAAAGAGAAGATGGGTGGACACGGTGCCGTGTCCGGGCTTCTGTGCAGACTATAAATAGGGGTGTTTGGCTCATTTTCAAACCATCCATTGGCAAACCACCTCTCTCACACTTCACCCACACTCCACCACCACCACAACACCATCATCCACCACCATCATCCATCATAGAGTGTGTGAGTAGTCTCGGGATCCAAGATTGATCGTAAGAGTTCTTGACAATCAAAGGCCATGTTTGCCTAAGTCTTTTACATCACTTGGTGAAGACAAGTGTCTAGTGTAATACTTTTTATTTTTAATCTTTTCGCATTTTTTATTTGGTTATGTATTAATGACTTTAATAACTAGTTTCTTATGTTGATGGTGAGTCTTCCTTATCGTTTGTCTGTGGTGTCTTGGCATTATTTTACTGTCTATATAAAATAAAAGATTTTCACCATTCATATCTCCACGGTCTATATGGAGGTATCCAAGGGGGAGTTTGTTGATGCACTTTGTGGATGCGGCTTGGTTCGGTTCGACTTGGTTCAGTTTGACCCGGTTCAGTTTGGTTCAAGCCCGATGTCACGACATTCCTCCGTCGTGCGCCCCAGAGATCGACACACGGAGCACGAAGAGCCGCAAATCGTTATTCGCCGCCACATCACCATGACATCATGATGATGTCATGTGATGAAATTATTCTTCAATGTATGGTTCAACGAAGACTTCTATGGACCTGACGAAAAATGAATATTTCGTGGGAGTTGGGCTTCCTTTGTGGCCCAGTGACATCTTTGGTAGTGTTGCTAGGTCTTGGCCTATATAAACAGAACTTTCAGAACACAATTAGATAAGAGAGCACACAGTAGAGTTTTGGATAGCATTTTCTTGTATTATCTTTGTACTAAAACTCTGCTGGATTTAATACAAGTGAGGGTTAAACTTTGAATCTTGTTCTTGTATGTTGTGTTCGTTGCTTGGTTGCATACCCACTTGGATTACGCATTTGTGGGTGTGTTTCGACAACAAGGAAGTAGGTAAACTTGATCCTCCGAGTGGACCTACAGGATCAATAAAATATTAAATAGTTATTATAAATAAGTGAAAAAATAAAAGAAATAGTTAAGAATAAGACAAAATAAAGATAAAGTCTGTGTACATTAGAAGATAAATTTAAATATATAGATATAGATATAGATAAATGATTTATGAAGATTTTGATTTATTAATTAAAAAAATAATTATCTAAATTAAGTAGGTTAGAAAGGCGAGAAAACTAAAAATAGATGATTCTAGTGAATGACACTTGTCTCTCATTAGTTTACTTTATTATATAGTATAGATAAAAGATAGTATTTTATGTCCATTAAATTTAAGCCAAATTCCAGGCAGTGTACTTTAACTAAAGAAAATTACACTAGATGCCCTTTATGTTTTATGTTTTACACAAGAGGTGTTCTTTCACCCTAATTTCAACTAAACAAACCTATGTGACAATCACATCAGGGTAAAATAGTCTTTTTACTTATTTACTTAAAAACATTAAAATACAAATAAAAAACAAATTAAAAAATATTGAATTATTAAAAACCCAGCCTATTTGCACTACCACAAAATAATTTTATAATGCTTTTATTTGAATTTTAATAAACCTAAAAGCTTAGTAATCTATTTAAACTAGGTAATTAATCATATTTCCATTATGATTAAAACACAATATACTATTTTATAATATACATTTGTGAAGTGTTTGTTTATTTGTTGATACTCATTTAGTGAATTACATGACATGTTATGTTTTTTTATAATTAATTGATGTTTATTATTCTAGGGTTTTTAAATTTTTTATATTACAACTCGACTTCCCTTAAAGAAATATTGTCCACGAAATTAATGTTATATCACATGTTACAAATAACCTTGCTAATGTTTTGTACAAGACACTCTAGCAAGATATTGGTCTAAACTCACTAAAACAATAGGGACATTTTGATTTAGGAATGAACAACTCTACTGATTTTGAAGTTCTACATGGAAATCGATTGTCAGATTAGAGAAAAAACAACTATCACTTGATAGAAGTAGCAAATTTACATCTTCAGTTGAATTCACAAAACATGTAATGAGCAAAGTTGAATTTTAGTTGGTTTAATCAATTGATTCATCTTTTATGTAAAGGCCCGCTTTAAAATATATTCCAGAACTAATTATGAAAGACTGATAAGAACACAAAGGATTGAATGTAGCATGCAACTACAAAGGATTGAATAGCATGCATCTTTGATGTAAAGTTGTCTAAGATATTTAGCAAGGGATTTGGTCGAATATTTCAACAAGTACGAAAACCCCCCAAATTTAGGGATGGGTTGTGTTATACTGAATTGGCTAAGATATATGTTGATGCATATTTGTGGATGCGACTCATTACAGTTCGACTCCGTTACGAAATGAAGACCGAGGTCAAGATATCCTCCTATCTTGACTCGGTTCGACGCTTAGATTGTCTTCTTTTCTTTTTCTCTCTCCGTCAAAGGCAATAACTCCTAGATGTAACAATGTTTTGGAGCCTTATGTCGCCGATCTTGTGCATGGACGCTCCACTATCAGCAATCCTACGAATATCAATAGTTCCTCCTGGAACATCCTGCACACTCACTCAGAGATTAATTGGAGAGGGGGACCCAAGTCTTGATAGACTTGGGTCGTCCGTCATCATCGAGGATTGTGACTTCCATTTCCCGATAATTCGGAATTGATGTAGCTCCCCCTGAAACAATTACCGATTTTGGTTTCCAAATAAGTTTCTATTTTTCGTTTTTAACATCTGATTTAACAGACTGTGTTTGGATAACCTCTTGTTTCAAAGCCTTTTCAACTTCTTTTCTTTGTTTCTTTTTCTGTTTCATTTCTCGTTGTTTTACAAGACGAGGGTCCTGTTTTGGTGAAACAGATCTTGTATGGTACCTGTTACCACAGGGGCATCAACTTTTTCCTTTCCTTTCGTGAGATATGGACAGTTTCTGCCAATGTGCCCATACTCACCACATTCAAAACATGATCTCTGCTTGACAAACCTCGGAGTATCATAATTGTAAGAGCTTGATGATGAACTTCGTGATCTTAAGGTACTTGGTCCTACATCACAACAGTTTGTGTGTTGTGTGTTGTTGTTTTGACTGTTTCTTTTCAAAATTTGTCTTTGTATAACAAATTCCGTGTTGGATTTGTTTTCAAAAGATACAATTTTATCAGTCCCTCGGGATTTCATGAAGTTCACCTTCTGAACCTTCTTCTTGTTTTGGCTTTGCTTGCCTTTTCTCTTTCCTTGTGTAGCATGATTTTGCTTTCGTTGATTGTTTTGTGGTTGCAATTTTTTATTCCCGTATTTCTTTCTAACTTCGGATTTTGGTTTCCTTGTTTGCTAGGTCGAGTGCATTCTCGTTTGAAATGACCTTTCTCACCACAGTTGAAGCATGTAACAACATCTTTATCAAAACCATACTTTGTATCCCGTTCACTCTACAAGCTTGTTCTCCAAGTTCTTCTCATGTAGTCCTTTGCTCTTCTCACCGCACTTGCAAACGCCCATTTGATATCCATCAGCTCCATCTCATCCTTGTCTATTTGTCGATAGTCTTCATCTGTCAATTTAATGTTTCCAATTTGACTGGCGACTAATCCACAATAAGCACTCACCATTGTGTTTAGAAGTTCTATATGTTCCCGAGCACCTTCCACACTGACTTTGGTAAAGTTTGAGGTATCAAATCTGACGGTGTTGGGGTTTGAATGTTAAGAGTTGTTGTTACCATAAAAGGCTGGTTGAGAGGTTGGTTGAGAAGCTTGTTGTTGGGTTTGTTGTGGAGCAGCTTGTGGGAAAGGAAGATAGGCTTTTGGATCAAATGGTTTGCCATAAGGGTTTGTAAGAGAACCAAACGATTGAGCTGGCTTAGGTGGTGGTAGAAAGGCTTTTGGATCAAATGGTTGTCCATAAGGGTTTGTATTTTACATAATTCGGTTTGAAGCTTCGGTTGTTGATTGGTACTAACAGCGGTGTTAATACCTCCAAAGTACATCTCAAGATTTTGTGGAACTAGAATTCGTTTTGCCTTGTGTATTTCTTCTTCATCCTTGTTCTCAAACTTTTGAACGAATTCATAAATACTAAGCCCATCTAAAACACCCGTATGCTTTAGCAACTCAATGAATTGACTCCACTTGGGTGGTAAAGCATCAGCAAAATGCATGACCATCTCTTGTTGTGAAGCATTAACCCTGTATGAGTGCATCTCACTAAGCAGATGATAGAACCGAGTAGCCATGTCGTTGAGCGTTTCATTTTCCATGAACAGAAATCCTTCAAACTCCTTCTTCAAAAGATCGTATCGGATCTTTCTAGTTGCTGCATTCCCTTCTCCTCTAGCTACCAAGACATCCCACAAATTATTTGTAGTGGTACAATAGGCGAACTGATGATAAATATCTCTATGAAGTGCTTGAGTAAGAATGGCAAAGGCTTTCTTCTCAAGATCATACGCCTTCTTATCATTGTCGCTCATTCCCGCCAAAGTAAGTGGGTTGGAACCTACTTCTTTGGGAGTTCATTGTACGGTGTAGTAAAGCATGTCCACAACTTGATATTTTGCCCTAAAACATACGTATTAAAACGACTTTTCCATGATAGATAATCGTTCATGTGATTTAAGTTTGGTGGACGATTATTGCTTCCCATTTCACTCTCGCTTAAGAGAAGATTTTGAATGCTCTGATTTTGATTACCAACACATGCCCATTGATTTGCGGTAATCTCTTGTTTAGGCATTAACCCCTTGATCCATTATGAAGGATCTTAGCTTGTACTCGAGCTATCACTCCAATCCCAAGGATTTGTACTCATTTTTTTATTGTTATTTTAGGATAATTACTTGAAAACATAAAATAAACAACTATGATTGAAATACAAAGCTTCTGTGAACAATTATCAAACTGTCTGACCCACGAAGAATGGTGCCCACGAAGAACTGTCCACGAACTACCTATTTCAACGAAGAACCTGGTTCTTCGTTGACTTCAGTTTTTCGCAGAAAGAGGTTTTTCGTGGGGATTAAATCAACGAACTGAGGTTTTTCGTTGACTTCAGTTCTTCGCCAATTTAGATTCTTCACAGGTACTCATTCTTCTTTGGTTAAAAGTTAGGTGAAAAGTAACCTTAAAAGACAGAATCTTATCATGTGCTCAGGAAAGATGTTTGGTGAATGACCCAAAATAGTTAACAGACAAACATTCAAAAAATTCATTTTTTGAGAAAGTACAAGAATATCCTTCAACAAAAGGAATATTCCGGTGACTTCTCCGGTCAAACCCTTGCCGGAAAAGTTGTCAAGCTAAAGATTTGCAAGAAATTTCAAGAAAAAACGTATTTTAGCATGTTTCCATGTATTTTAACAAGGTTTTTGTAAAAAAATTTCAGCAAAACAACAAGATTTCCAAAGTTTTTAAGCCATTTTCTTACAAAAACTCAAATATCTTGTTTTAAGCTCAAGAACACTTCCAAGATGCTTCACAACTTGCTCAAAACAACTCACTATGCTTGGTTTTAAACAAGGAAGAGAGCCAGCCAAAGCTCTGATACCACTTGTAGGTCCCTTTGGAGGATCAAGAAACCTACTTCCTTGTTGTTAGAACACACTTACAAGTGCGGAATCCTTGTAAGAATGCAACCAAAGCAAAGTATAACACACACAAGTAACCAAAGATTCACTATCTTGATTAAGTGGAAGAGAACAATTACAAACACATACACACAGTGTTTACAGACTCTCACAAAGTTCTCTTATGTGTTCTGTTGTCTAAATGAGATCTGCAAGTCCTTTTATAGCCAAGGTAACAGTACACTCAACGAAAGGCTCACTAGGCCCATAAACAAGGCCCAAGAAGAACCAAACCCAAGAAGAACATTCTTCTTGAACACTTGACAGAGAAGAACCAAACCCAAGAAGAACATTCTTCTTGAACACTTGCCAGAGAAGAACCAAAACCCAAGAAGAACATTCTTCTTGAACACTTGCTAGAGAAGAACCAAAACCCAAGAAGAACATTCTTCTTGAAATTGCATGTGAATGGTTCTTCACATGCTGATGTATTTCGTGGCCTTCATGCAGGTTCAAGATCTTTCTTGGCTCATATCAAATGCAGAACTTGCAGACATGATTCTAACAGCTAGAACAATATACACACAAATATCAGTCTGCACACCCGCAGCTGATTTACATCAAATATGTAACAATTATCGTATCGGGTCAAGATAGGAGGATATCTTGACCTCGGTCTTCACTCCGTAACGTTGTCGAACCAAACTGAGCTGCATCCACTAAATGCATCAACATTAGGTATGGGCTGTGTAATACTGAATTGGCTATGGGCTGTGTAATACTTAATTGGCTAAGGGGCTGTTTGGCAACTTCTGAATGGGTAAGTGTTGAACCAATAAAAGGTCTTAACCAGAACCAATAAGAGATCTAAAGTACTAAGAGCTAGTATAATGCTTAACCGTTTAGAAGCAAATGTCATACCAATTTAGATAAGAGATCTTAACCACTCAGACTTAGTACATGTTTAACTATTCAGATGCAAATGTCTCAGACATCTACTCGTGAAACAAATAAGTCTAAGAATTAACAGAAGCGGCGATCAACAGTCAAATAACTTTAGTTGTAGGTAATCTCCTCCTAACAGTAATAGTGCTTATACTCCTAATAGTTGGTCAGTTTGAGATCCAAGCTCCCTAATAGTTTGGGGAACATGGAACCAACCATATACACCGACTCATACATGCACACAAATATATATATATATATATATATATATATAATATGCATACAAAGTTCTTTTTAATAATGTTATTAATTTTAAAAATAAAATATCATAAAATAATATACAAAAAGGCAAAAACGTGGAAGAATTGTCGGAATTTTGCAAGAAGAGCGATTTGTCAGAATTTTGTAGCAAATTTTGCGACGAGAGATTTTGTAGGAATTTTGTAGCAGATTTTGTCGTATTTTTGTAGCTAATCCGGTTACCCACAAGTTTATTTCCTATGAATTTTTTTGTAGGAAATTTGTGGGTAAGGCCAATTTCAGACAAATTTGCTACAAATTTGGTTGTCACAAACTTGACAATTTTCTAGTAGTGTACAATCATCTTAATGATTTTTTAAAATTTAATACATACTAATGTCTTTTAGAACAAAAACAATTCAAACTACCAAAACCCAACCAACCAACCCAGCCGGTTTGGTATGTTGTTTCCAAACCCAGTTAGCTATTCCGTCTAGACTTTACATCAAAACCAATCACATGGGACCGCAAACACCACTAAAAACCTATGAACATGTATCTTTTACTTTAACTATGATAAATCAAACTTTTATGTAATTGCATAACTCACTCTCTCAATATCTCTAATGCTTTGTACAAGACATTACAGAAGCTATTGGTCTAAACACATTAACACAATATGGACTTTTTGATTTAGGAATGAAGTTGTGTGAGGTTTTGATGGTAAAGAAGAATCACAACAAACCAATTAGTTCCTCCATAGTTGCAGCAAATTTTCATCTCCAGTTGAATTCACAAAACAAGAAACGAGCAAAGTTGAATTATAGATGGTTAAATCAATTTATTCATAACCCGCTTTGATATGTCAGTTTAAAAAAAATCTAGAAATAATTACAAAAGACTATACTAAATTTAATATCAGGACACAAAGGATTGAATGTAGCATGCAACTACAAAGGATTGAACAGCATGCATTTTTTATGTAAAGGCCGGTATTAATTACAATTAAACTTGTCTAAGATATTTAGCAAGTGATTTGGAAGAATATTTCAAACAAGTAAAATGCCCAAATTTAGGGATGGATTGTGTAATACCGAACTGTCTAAGATACACAAATTAAAAGCAATACCCCTGGACGTAAATCACAAATAAAGATCAAGTAATATACACTTGTAGCATTGACACTTTGGTTTTGTGTGTCCACTTGAAAGTTCATGGAAGAAAATTGTGTTGGAACAAAAATAGGCCAGAACAAATAAATGTGACGCAACTAGTTTAAAACGAATTATTCTAGTGAAAGGTAAAAATACACATAAATAACAAAATAAATGTGCAATGATCATAGGGTTCGTAACTTGATACGGGGATGACAAATCCTGAAATTTAAATAAAACGACCCTTAAACTTTATTCAATGTATATAAAAAGTTCACCTCTTCATGTAAATATTACCATATAGATACAAAAATGTATATTATTTAAGAAAACTTCAATAAACATTGAGATTGCTTTATTCAATTCCTCTTCAACATGTTCAAACACCCTATCGTTTGCTTCACAACTCCGACATTTCAATGTAATCTTCAAACACTACCCGTTACATATAAACATACCAAAGTGAAATATTTCTATATGCATTTACCGGTAGCAACATGTATTGAGTTATAATTCGCATGCAATATTGAACATCACCCCCTCTTTTGATCTAATACAAAATGACATTGTTGTTTAATTTTCCAAGCACAACTTGTGTATCTACCTACGATAACTTACACATTTTCCCACATGACTTTCCGATTCTAAAAAAATGAACTCTTTGCGAAAACTTCCATTCAAAACTACTTTCCGATTTTTCTTTTCTTACGTACACATTTCTTTTACTGCTAACCGCCTTCTTCTTCGCATATTAATTGTTTATTCACCTACATAAAGTCAATTAGGTGGAAAAAAAAAAATAAGACATAATATTACTACTTTAACATATGAACAATTAGATTAGAAGAAATAAACAAATGGGAGTAAATGGAGGGGCTAGAATGAAACTCTTTCTAGGCTAAACTCATTATAAAACCCTATTATTCGTTTATCAGTTTTATAACATTCCACAGATCGATCAACTGCCGCCGCAGCAGTCAGATTATAATCGATGGTTACTGCTTTATCTTTCCTGATTGATGAAATCTGGCCTCCCTATATAGCAAAATCATCAGTAAGTGTAGTATTTGATTTTTAAAATTCTTTTCATCAATATTTTTTTTAGTTTGACGTAGAATTATTAATCAGTGTCATCATGCAGGGTGTTGTAGAACGATCGTTGGCTGTTCAGAGGATTTCGGAAGACAATGTCGTCTCAGGTAACTTTTAATCCATTAAATTCTGTATTCTTTTTAAGAACGTTTATATTTAAAATTTGAGCCAGATGTGTGGATCTATAATTTCCTATATATTTCTTCGGGGATTGATTTGAGGTTTTTATATTTCATGTGAATTGCCTACCTTATTACTTATAATTTTTAAGAACCATGGTCTTGTTGCTGTTTTTTATATTTTTGTCTCATGTTTTTTTTTTTTCATGTTAACGCCCTTGCGTTGGGGTTTAATAAAATTTGAAAATTTTGGTTAACTTTTTGGTAATATGAATCAAGATTCATTTTGATTCTTTTGGTAGGATTTTTAAAAAAGTTTTTACAATAACACATAAAGCTTCAAGTGGTTCATATGAGGGCTTAACAACTTAACATTCTTATTTCATTTTTTAGGGCAACAAGTCTTCATCTCATCGGGCTCATTTGACTCAAAGAACCAGTTACACTACTAAAAAAGTGGTCACTGGCCATCGTACATCGCCAAAGTTGTTAAGGTTCGGTAATAAGATGATGGCTAAGGTTAGATGGTATTACCGGCCTGAGGACACAGAAGACGGTAGGAGGGTTTTTCATGGAGAAAAGGGTTCGGTAATAAGATGATGGCTAAGATTAGATGGTATTACCGGCCTGAGGACACAGAAGACGGCAGGAGGCTTTTCCATGGAGAAAAGGGTTTGGTAATAAGACGATGGCTAAGATTAGATGGTATTACCGGCCTGAGGACACAGAAGACGGCAGGAGGCCGTTCCATGGAGAAAGAGAGGTTTTTTAGCAATCATTTCGATTTGCGAAGCACAGAGATCATCCAAGGAAAGTGTGGTTCATGCTTTACAGAAGTATATAAAGCACACAATTGAATCACAATCGAGTTGTAACGGCGTAGTTTCTAAGCTTTAGTTGAATAACAAGTACATAAATGAATCTTGAAGATTATTAATTAAAGTTGTAGTTATCTTTATTTTTTTATGATAAATTTTTAAACATTCGTGGATTGATGATGAAAAAACGTATTTATCTAATCATTTTTAAACTTGTTATGATAGGTTTTAATTCCTCATATTGATAATGAAAAGTGTTGAATATCAATTCTCTTTTATGATAAATTTTTACCTTTTGGTTTGGTTTAGTTTTGTAATTGCATTTTCAGTTTTGTTCATATTAAATTAAAAATGTTTAAATTTAATTTAATTTAAAAAAGATATATTTTAGTTATAATGAAACAAAATTAAACTTAAAAAAGAATTAATTTTTAAACCTATAACAAATAAAAATTTAATCTGAAAATAATTATATAAGACTTAGACTTCACGAAGCCAAATTAATTATATTTGAAATCTTGAATTAATTATAACTGTTTTATCTACCACCATTAATCACCTTCGGTAATGAACAATCGTCAATAGGTTATAATAAACTTTCAAAATATATTTAAGATTTAACTTGTCACAACCCTGTTTTCGGTGGGTGAGTCTTATATTCGGTACACGTATTTTAATATATGGCGAATTAATATGTCTAGTGAAACCATTACAAGCTATATGGAAAATGGAGAGAGTAAACACATTACATTGGCTCTGTAGAAGTGATGTAACACCAACCTGACTCATGTACATGTGTTTGTTAACCTATACAAGGACAATTGGATGAAAAGAAAAGAACGATATTAAATATACTATTGTAAACATGAAGAACTGGATTTATATAATTAAACTAAATCCAATTATTAGAGGAAAGAGAATTATATCATATATTTACTATGTATTGCATCATATTACATTGTATATTGTATCACTATTTATATAATTAAAAATTAATTACACATCCTTATCTAAGAAAGGATTTCAAATATTGTCGCGTGTCAGCATCAAATCTTTTCTTCCGGTTTTAATTTATGAGCAAATTGTATTTTATGTCCATTAAGTTTAAGCCAAATTGCAAGTGGCGGATTGCAATCTAAACTTAATTATCGTTGCGGTACACACGTGACCAACTCACAGGGGCGGATCTAGTGTATAACAAGGGGTAATGCCCGCTACCCCTTGGCGCTCCGGCTGTAGTGTAAAATTAGTGTAAATTTTGGAAAAATTTGACGTTTTTTCTATTTTGTTACCGCTTATTTATAAAACGTTACCGCTTGACGCGAATCCTAGATCCGCCACTGCCAACTCATTAACTTTACTCGAAACCCATAATAAAGAAAAATAACACGTACAGATAGAACTCAAAACGGATGTGAGGAGGGACTTTATGCTTCTTAGGCTTTGTGTTACACCCACCCAGAAAGCTTTTGGGTCCCTAGTGACAATCGGAGTCAAGCAGGGAACACCCTGTCGCACCCCGGGACCGAAGCTTTCTAGACCCACTTGAGGTCCTTAATTGATTTTCTATTTGTATTATTATAATATGGTGTTTGACATTTAATTTGATTTCTCGAATAGCTTGTACTCGTTAGCTTTTTAAAAAAATCAAATACAAAATTTTGCTAATTCTTTTATGTAAAGTTCTTTTCTAGTTGAGTAGTGGGTGTGTAATCAACATAGTTTGTTAGGATCGATATGTTATTTACTTGAGGTTTTTTAATATAAAAGTAGAGAAATGTCATAACTAAATAGGGGCGTATATAAACTGTTGAAACGACTAAACCGTCCGAACAGTACAAGGTGGTGTGAGGATGTGGCGGCTGATTAAGGCAAGTGATGGCCGGCCCTAAACTAATTTTTTGCTGGTCATCAAGAATCAACAGCTGGTCGCGATTAACGGTTTGTAGCATCCAATACTCATGATTGCACCTTGTGCTCAGTCATCAACAATAGTTTGACGGCAGTCAACGATTCAAGTAGTGTTTTACAAGTTTGATGAACAGTCGAATTACTTAAGTTGCAAGTAATCTCCTCCTAATGGTAATAGTTCTGATATTCCTAACAGTTGGTCGGTTTAAGATCCAAGGTTCGTCGTTCGGTGTCATATTTCTCTTTTTGAAATATGTAGTTATGTATATATACTACAATCATTGCCAGTCAAAAAGAAAGAAACGAGGGCTGCAAATTGTATCTTTATACAACATGATATATAGCAATAAGTCCATCACTATATAATATAACTTATAATGAACTCACAAGGATACAATTATCTGTTGAATATAATATAAACATAAAAAGGATAAACAAAAATACAAGTTTTAGAATTTGAAGTTGAACACACAACACATGAGACATATCTATACCTCTATACATCCAAAATCTTATGCATAGTCTCTAATACGATACAATCATCTAGAACTACATCACCCCACAGAGGGATGCTGCACAAACCAACAATTACACATCTACCACAACCATAATTCTGTTTCCCAAAACGCCCTTACACATTCATCAAAACCTTGCACCAAATCTTATGGGTTTAGCTAGTTGTAGATTCTAACAGGTTTCTCAAATGTGTGTCGGTTCTGCGTAAACCAAAAAATATATAAATAAATAAATAATAGTTCGCCATAATCGTTGAGTCACTTCTATATGGTTTATTCAGATTACAAGAAAAGGCACTAAAGTGGACGAGTCAAGTAACGGGTCAATCGGGTTGAACAAAAATACTCAAGACCATAAGTTTATTTTTCTATGAGTTAAATGCCATTTTCGTCCCAATAATTTGTCCAATTATGGCAGGTCAGACCAAATTTCAAATTTGTACATGGACGAAAATGACAGTTTACTTTTTTTCTATTAAACAAAGAAGTTTCAAATATTTTTACAACAAGTATATTAATAATCTAGGCTTTTTTATCAAAACGATTTACAAGTTTTAATGCAGAAAGAACTACACTCTGCCAGACTTTTGATCCTTTTGACACATTTGACATGTAACGTGTTACCTCTTTAGCATTTTTTTTTTAATTTTATCCATGTGACTCGTTATATATATAAACAAAACCTGAATGGACCTAATTAAAAGCAAATGGATCGAATTGCCACCCACATGGTTCTCGAACAATTTTTCTATCATAAAATAACCTTTTTGACAACTTTAAGTTAAATTTACACTCTTCTTTTTTGGGATTAAAAACATATATCATGATTATGGTATGACAAGATTAATGTAGTACCTGATTCGCAGCATATGACCGTTTAGATGTATTGTCAGAGTGCTCCACTCCTAGGTACTGTTCCCAAGCACCATAAACATCTCTTCTCTGAAACCAAACATATATGTGATATATACATATACTGACATATATGTGATATAATAATTATAATTAACAAATATATAAAAGTGCATGAAAAGAAAAAAAAAACTTTCTGATTTTAGCAACCAGCTTTAGATTAGTTGTAAACCATTACTAATTATTACTGATTTTAGTAACTAATATCGTTTTAACTAATTTGACCCGTAACTTACTTGCTGACGTGGAATTGATTGACGCCATGCCAGACACCATAACAAATACCACATGTGCAAAAATGATTATATAAAGAATAAAGAGTGAATTTCAAGGATTGTCCTCCATCTTTATACCCATTTTCAGGCGCTGTCCTTTATGTTCAAAATTGACGAGTTGTCCTTTATTTTTCAAATCATACACGTTTTGTCCTTTAGGCCTAACCCATGTAGTTTTTTCAGTTAAATTTGGTCATGTGCTTTGCACATGAGGGCATTTTTGTCATTTTTGTGGTGGAGGTGGATTGGAGGTGGTGATGGGTGGAAGAGACCACATTTGAATTGACAAAAATGCCCTCATGTGCAAAGCACATGACCAAATTTAACTGAAAAAACTAACTGGGTTAGGCCTAAAGGACAAAACGTGTATGATTTGAAAACGTAAAGGACAAAACTCGTCAATTTTGAACATAAAGGACAGCGCCTGAAAATGGGTATAAAGATAAAGGACAATCCTTGAAATTCACTCAAGAATAAAATATTAAGAATTGATATTTTTTTACATTTATCGTATGTCACATTGGAAGATAACTATTAAATGTCACATCATACACACTAAAATGACAAATAAGATGTCACATAAAAATTATTGCAAAAAAATGACCTGCTAACAGGTTGAACAGTTCACTTGTTGCTACAATCAATAAGTAATGTGTAACTTGGTTGCTAAAATCAGTAATGAAATATAGGTTGGTTTCTATTTGACACATAATTAGAAAAATGGTTGCTAAAATTAGAAAAAAAAAATTTGTCAACCTGAAAACGGGTGGAGACAACATCAGAATCCTGAAGATATGTAGGACGACCCAGCGAGAGAAATGCAAACTTCCACTGTTAAATTACAGTTTAGAAGTAATGGAGTTAAAATAAAAAAGCGAAACAAAAACAATGTTAGAATTTGGTATATGCTTTGAGGGATGAAAAATACCTTTGAAAATTCCTCATCAGAAACCTGTAGTTTTTTCTGTATGCGTACTTTAACTTCAGCTAATGTTTCACCCTCCCGAATCACAAGAAAAAAGGGTTCCCCAAAGTTTTGAACTTGCTGTTAATACAAAATTATATAAATGTGAAATTAAGTAAATATTATTATATGATTAAGACTACTCCACTAAAGCCATAAGTACATACCACCTGGTTCTGAGACGCATCTTTTGTAAAGTGATAAACATGAATTAGACGATCCTGAGGACCCAGGTCCTTTTCCTCTTCTGGAATCTGTAATAACATAATAGCGTAAAAAACACAAAAAAAAAAACCAATATATAAATATAAATCTAGCATGAAGCGTATAAGCATTTAGAGCAAACCTCCTCAGCACGTAAAGTCCAGTATTGATCATTGATGTTCTCGATTTTTTCGTTCAAAGGGAAAATCTGAATATACAGAAGATTTGAGAAAAAAGGTTAAAATATTTATAAAAGTCAACAAACTAATAAATGGTAATGAATATTCAAACGTTTAATAGTTAATACCTTGTAAATCTTGTGGTAAAAAACCTCAAGCAAACGAAGCTCTGCATCAGGATGAGACAATTCCACCTGTTCCATGATACATTGACCAGTCAACTAGAGAAGAGGTGGCAAATTCGACCCTTTTACTTATGAATGGGAAGAATACTTGAGTCTGGTAATGTTTAATTCTTTAACAGGTCAAACAAGTAAACTAAAAAATTATATGAAATGGGTCAATGGTCACCGGAAGTGGACTTTCAATGCATATAGCGCTGCAAACGAACCGAACGTTCAGCGAACGGTTCGTGAACCGTTTGGCGGGAAGTTCGTTTGTGTTCGTTCGTTTAATAAATGAACGAACACGAACAAGAAATTTTGTTCGTTTAGTTAAATGAACAAACATGAACAGAGGTAGTGTTATCTCATTTATGTTCGTGAACGCTCGGTAACCTTGGTTTTAAAAAGCGCGCTTAAGCGCGAAGCGCATCTAGGCGCAGGCTGAATCGCCTTGTGTGACATAAGGCGCACTATGTACAAGAAGCGCAGCTGAGGCGCGCTTTTTAGGGGAAAATCGACCTAAGGCGCAGGCTGAGGCGCACGCTTTTTGTACATGGGTTGTTTCTATGCTTCTAAGTGTTGTACAGCAGGCTTTTTATGCTGTACATTTATGTTTTTTTCATTTTAAAACATATATAAAGCTTAATTATAGCTAAATCATAGGTATTGGAGGCTAAACACTTATGGGATATATAAAATAAATTTTATAATCACTTTGCGCTTCGCGTACGAAAAGCTCACCACTTTTGCGCTTCGCTTTAAAAAAAGCTTTTTTAGACCTCATCGCTTTTGTGCGCTTCCCGCTTTTTTAAACCAAGTCGGTAACGTGTTCGTTTATGTTCATTTTTGTTCAATAGTTCATTAGTGTTTTTAGTTTTTATATATTATTTAAATACTTCAAATTTCCGAAAAATAAAATATTTTATAAGTACCAATGTATTATATAGTGTATTATATACTTTGTTCATGAACATTTGTTTGTGTTCATTTATTTCCATTTGTGTTCATGAACATTATTTTGTGCTCATTTGTGTTCATGAACGTTCATTGCCTAAAACGAAACACGAACACGTTCATTTCCTTAAAGAATGAACACGAACGTAAAATCTCGTTCGGTAAGTGTTCATGAACACATATATTTCCTTAACAAAGGAACAATTTGTGTCCGTTCGGTTCGTTTGCAGCCCTAATTGCATACAATACCTTGATCTTTTAATCAAAATAAAATATTATTATTAAATAATGAAAATTATGTAGTCATATTTAAACATGTGATATGTGAAACTTGAAAATTGAGCAAAAGTGATTCAGGTCAACTGGACTTACCTTGGTCTTTAGGTCATTAATCACATCACCGACAGTGCTTTGTTTTGGCAACCTAATGGTATGTATGACTACCTAGCGATGGTCAAAAGAAAGATATCAAGAAAAATGAGAAAGTCAAACAATAAAAAACAAGAAGTGAAAACTATAAGCCAGCAATTACTTCATCTTTTGTCGCATGGTGAAAAGCAACCTTTAGGGTTTTCAAACCTTGCAGTTCAGGAAGAGGAATATCCAGCACCTCATAATACAAAATGTCAGAAGTCTGCATAACAAAAACATATTAATTGAACAAATATGACAAATTTGTTGGTGTAGCAAAAGTAATCCTAAAGTGACACAGGTTCAGGTCAAAGTAAAAAGATTGATTTTTGGTACGGGTAGTGTTGTGATGATTGATGACCCAAATACTTTCTTGAAAACTTTATTTAAAAAATAATTGGTGTCACATATGATTACAGGGTTACATTACTTTAATAGTAATAATTTATTTAATAAAAAAAAGATTTAGTAGGTTTTGACTTTTAGAAATACACTTTAGGCAACCTTTGACCAGTTTGACTGCAGAGCATGCTTACTACCAACAGGCAGTATCAATTATGTGTAAGTCAAAATTACAAAATAACCTGATTGTAGTGGGCCAGCATGTCTGACAGATGTTCGACTCCTCGGTACTTGATTGGTTGGGGTTTGGGTTGTTGAGAATAACAGTTATGAGATGTAAGCCTGATTTTAGATGGATCATCTAAGTTCAAATGAGAGGCAACTCTTTCAACAACATCATCATAATTGTTGAGTTTTGACCTGAAATTCAACATAAACAAACAAAAGTTTAAAAAAAATATAATATATGGAGATATAAAGAACGAGCAAATATTGGGGAACTCACAATTCCAAAGAGAACTCGTCCTCCTTGGGTTTCTCCAGTGAACGAAAACGCACAACCTATGTCATTTAATAATAATTATATCGATATGTTAATGTAATAAAGATGGTTCATTTAGTTAACTGAAACAACATAATATATTATCTGATATCCAATTTTGTCATGGAATCAAAAGGTAAGACTGCTGCCTTTCTTTTACCTTATCATCTTGATGCATGGGTTATCAACTTTTTATCAGGACCAAATTCATATACATCTATGCAGCTAATATCAGTGGGATATCGGTTATCGGCCTTCTACAAAATATCGGTGTCAAATATCAGTTCCGATATTATCGGCGATATTGACCGTTATTTTGGATGCCATGGTTGATGAGGACTCGGAAGAAGATTTCATGGCTTACGATTAGATCATGTTTCAAATATTGGCACTTTTGAGTTTTGACTTTTGATATAACTATTAATATTATATATATATATATTTACATTTTATATATGTATACATATAAATTCTGCATGATATTAAAATTATCGATATCCCACCGCAATAACCTTTATCTCAAATATCAGCCCTTGACTGATATTTGATTTTGGACCGCTATAACTGCATAGATATACATCCTTTTAAAAGTTCAAAAACTCATACTTAACCGTCTGTTCCAATAAATAAACAAAAAGAACTTTGCGCCCTCAGATGCTTCACACTTGTTTTCCAGTTTGTTTATTCAGTGAAACAAGCGGTTATAAGTAACTGATTTTATATTATTACCTGACGATTATGAACATATTCCAGAAAAGATGGAACATCAGGATAGCGACATTTTACAGTTCCAGCCTGAAGAGGTTTCTGAAAGCAAATAATGTCTCCATCTTCAAGCTACAAAACAACATAAATCAAAACAAAAACGCTAGTCAATTTCGTAACACACTGTCAAAGTAAAAAAGTGCTAAAATGATATGGATGCTTGGAAACATACCTGACTAGCCCGAAATGTGAGCTTTTTATCAACATGTTCACACATAACATTAGGTTCAAACTTAATTTCCTGAACAAAAAAAGAAAACTTTAGGAAACAAATAAAATGATTAATAACATAAGCATAGAATCATATCAAAATAAACAGACAAAAAGATGACCTCAAACAGTTCTATTTCTTCATCAGGTGCAAAGCCAGCAAGTTCTTTTAGCTTTGGCAATATTTCAGTAGGCTTTCCTGTACCCTTCACAAACAGCCGCCCAACATACCTGACAAGGTTAAAATAAATTAAAAGATTAACAAGATAAAATATTTACAGATATAATACAGCAGACCACAAATATTGAAGCAGATGATATAAGACTATATGTAGTGAGCTGGCGCCCATGCGCGCACACTTCATTTTTTTGTTTTTTTTTCTTTTATTTAGTTTGCAAGTGAAACCATTACACACTTTTGAGGGAAAAGTGAGTGAGAGCCCCCTGCCTACGTGACAGTGACGTGGCAGTCATTTTTTTCACTGTTTAGTTAAAACCACTACACATAGTCTAATAGGTTTCGCTAAATAGTGCCCATAGAACCACATATAAAGAGTCTTTAGTAATACTCGCCAATACTACTTACAATTTAACCCAATTACATATATTTCATCTTACCAATTCTACCCTTGTCTACATATATTTCTATAACTTTATATTTGTGGAAGATTCGAAAAAAAAATTATATGATTATATTTTGGATTATTGCCATTGCCAAAAAGAACAAAAAGAAACTAAATAAGAATTTTTACCGTTAAGAAATAAAACATTATAGACATGTAACTTATCATTGAGGTGAATAGACAAAATATGAATATTTTTGCATATATGCAGAAGAAAACACAAAATCTAGAAATGTATATCCTTATAAGAGAACTTAAACTTTATAATTATAACATGCAATATTTATTGGTGAAGAAATTGAGAATCGGATTGTAAGGGAGGGTGGGGATTAGAATAATGTATTAACTCACGCAAGGGCGAAATTGGTAAAATGGAACAAATATAGAATTCAGTTAGTAGTACTTACAAAACGTAAATTATAATATAATACGGGACTCTTAGTGTATATATAGGGGACGGTTATTGTACAATAGCCCCTTACCGTGCGACGGTGCGATGTGCACATTTCGAAATTACGCATGTAACATGTTATATACATAATTACGCATGGGTTGGGTTAACCCTAGTTACACATGTTATATACATAATTACGCACATTATTTTGGTCATTACGCACCGTCGCACGTTAAGACCCATTTGTATTTAAAACTTTCACTATACACACACACACACACACATATATGTATGTGTGTGATATGTGTGTGTGGGTGTGTGCCTGAGTGTGTAGAGAGCGAAGGCTACCGAAGCTCCTCTTTTAAAGGGTCATAAAGCTTAAAGAAAAGTAGGATCTCCTCCTTAGTTTTCACAGGTGGGGGAACTGGCTGTGAATCCTACATCAAAATAGAAATAAGTGAAACTAATAACATAATTTTTTAATATAACAAAGTAATAATGAGTTATAGGTGTATGACTATACATGAATGGATATCAACTGAATATTACCTGCCCCATTTGTACCTCCAGAAATAACTTAAGCTCGGCATTGTTAGCCTTATTTGACACCTCTCTCAAATGCCCAACCTAATCAACAATTAAAAAAAGATTTAGATTCAGCATGTTAATGATCAACAAGACGACTGTATAAATAGATCGTAGGAGTTTTTTTAAGACTCCTGCCCAAACACTCCACAAGAATATCAATAAAAATAAATGAGGTTTGGCCATTTTTGCGACTTTCGTCCTAAGGTTCGTTTTTCCGCATCTGGATCCAAAAGGTTTGAAATCTTGCCATTTTCATTGGGCTCGTTATTTTTCTCCGTTAAGTCAGAGGTATTTCGTCTTTTTTTGTTAACTCAAAGGGCAATTCGGTCATTTTCACTTTATGTACAAGCATTTAGCATAATGTACAAGTATTCAAAAAAACTAAAATACCCTTAAGTTAACAAAAAAGACGAAAATACCCCTGCCTTAGCAGAGTAAAACGGATGGAGTTAACAAGCCGGATGAAAGCCTAGATTTCAAACCTTTTGGATCCAAATGCGGAAAAAAAACCTTTAGACGAAAGTCACAAAACTGGCCAGACCTCAGGGACGAAAAATGGCTTTTTACTCTTAAGGAAAAATACCAGAAGTACATACAGATTGAGCTTCTTCTAAAAGAGTCAACGGACGATTTGGACGGTAAGTATGATTTTGGCGCTTTGCCCAAAGCCAGAAACGTTGATGTTGTACTGGTATACCCAATTCTTTGGCTACTTCCTCCTGAAAAGGTAACATTTGGGACTTGTTAGAATAAGATCTATAAAAAGTACAAAACAAAAGAACCTATAATAATTAACAAGAAAGTGGGTAAGTAATAATACCTTGAAAAGGGCAAATGATATCTGCTTTTGAATACGGAAACTTCGTACTTTATCATGATCCACTAGGTCAAAAAAAATATTTTTCCCTATTTGTTCATGAAGATTCTCATCGCGAGCAACCTACTCACAAAAAGTTTACTGATTTACAAACCAAAAAAAAACAAATAAAGATTGTTTTCTCTAAATGGATCATGGAAAGTTGTAACCTTTATAATAGTATACAAATGTGCCTCTGCTTTCTCCTTCCTTTTTTGCTCCTTTTCTTCTTGTTCTTTCTTCAATCTAATCTGTATAAAAAAGTTAATAAATGGTACATGAGTTAAAATCAGTATAATAATTATCATGATCTTTAAAGCCCCATTTTGTATCAAACTTTTTTAACTATTTGACCCATTTGAGATAAATCAGCCCATTCATAAGTGAATAGGGTGTAATTGCCACCTGAACAACAAACACTACCAACGAGTTGAAGATCTTACTCGCAAGTGTTCTGCCACATCCTTCTCATCCACATTACAGATTATTTTCTCTTTGTCACTTTCACGAATATACACAAGCATGTATGCATTTGAATACTTCGTAAATTTAAATGGGGAGTTATTGAACCCAGGATTTGCTAGAGGCAACTGTTCCACAAGTATAAAAACAAGTCAGAAAATGTTAGATGTTTGGCGATAATTATTTTTGATGTGGAATTCAATTATATATGTTTTGACCATTAACCACATCAGCGTGTTAACAATTTCTCCAATTACCTCTTCCTCACCCCCATATTGTTCATCCAATGCTCTCTTCATGTCTTCTTTAGTTACACGTTCATCATCAAATTTCAGCCTACAATAAACTCACTTCAGTTAATGTGTAACTAAAAGCTCCAAAGCGTATAATGGTTTGCGTAAATATATAGTAACAAAACATATAAGCAGATCTAATCAATAGAGGTAGCAATTTCAACCGATTTGTATGAAAACACGTCAAGTTAGGTGTATTTGTTTGATAACTGGTAAAATATATATTGAAGATGAAGCTATACATGAATCGTGTCAAATGTGGCGAATGTGCAAAACAGGTCAAAGGTCATTTAATATGTGTACAAATAGTTAAAGCTACAGCAACCAAGATCGTTTTATTTAAAACAAATTTTATATTTTTTAACGATATAGGTTTCTACACAACTTGATACAACAATTGTTTACAAAATTTTAAAATACTAGAATATGTGTTGACCATTTCACCCAACCTGATCCGACCCCCGAAACCATTTTGCCACCTCTACTAACTAGAAATAATTTTGTACCATTGATCAGAGAGCGTTGGTCGGATATAGGCATAATAATGTCCGCCATGGACCCCACCACTGTGAACCAGTACACTGCATAAGACAACAATGAATCTGTCAGCACCAAAAATTGATATCCACAAAACAGTGTATGTGTCGAAAAAAAAAAGACTTTTCACCTACAATAGGAGTTTAGGACTCGGATTATTATTACAAATAGTGAAGGTACTATTAATTTAATAATTAGATAGAATAATATAATGTGAAGGTACTGTTAATTTAATAATTAGATAGAAGAATATAACATGAGATGCAGCAGTACCTGTGAAGAGTATAAAGATTGCGAACACTTCGGTCTGCGTGGGGTGATAAATATTTCCCATTTTCTCTATCAAGATCAAGTTGTAACGGAAATTCATATCGATCATTTATCTGACAATTTAACAAAAAGAATCCAAATGAGAATATTTTGGGTAGTAGATTTTTTTCTAGCAACAACACATACACACACAATACATTATGTAGATAGATAGTGGGAGAGAAGAGAGCATAGAATTCCTAAAGATGATAGTAAAGAAATTACAAAACAATGATTTTTATCAACGTAGTGGTATAAATGGCAACATAAATAATGCAATATAAAATAACTAGTCTACAGAATAATGCAACTGACCTTCACCATTGTATCTCGCATGAAATCATATTCAAAACGTTTAAGTTGTAGTTGTAGAACAGGGGGGAAATCAATGAACAGAACGCCCTTCTTCGCATCCTGAAAGTGCATATTTACAAGATTGTTTTGTGAGAAAACAAACACATGACGCATCATACTCGACAAAAGCAAACAATATAGTAATATACCAACTTAAATTAGGAAATGACTAATAATTAATAGAAGTTTAAAGAAATCCATCCAACCTGCAACCCATGTTGTTCAGCATGATACTTGTTATCACCTTCAAGTCGTTCCACTTCCACATACTTGTCAAAAGAGGCATACACATCACGACAGCCTTTGACATCAAGTTGAAGGTCTAACACAGCATACAAAGTTCATCAAGAAACTAGAGATTATTACAGATAGCCTTTCAAACTCAAGTTTATGTGAACAGGTCAATTCGGGTTGTTGGGTCAAACAAGTATAAAACAAAAGTAGTTAAAAACTGATACATGTCACATGGGTTACACATGTCAAAAGTCGCCTGACATGTATTCAAATGCATAGAAGTTAGAACATCCAAAATCATCCTATTCAAAAGTAATATAACATTAATTATATTTTTTTTAATCGTGTCTAATATGGAAAAGTCAATGAGGATAATGTGCAGTTGGTTCATATTTACTTTAGAGCAATTACTTCCCTTTTGCATAATAAAACATAATTACTTTTTATATATGAGGAAAAGGGTAAATCTGATTTCAAAAAGAGTAACATACAGAAATTATAATTAAATTGTAATTGTTAATACCCATATTGACCAGCACATAAAAAGTACTGGTTTCGACCAAAACACATTTTGACCCATCACACAACCCGTTTCACCACCTCTAGAAATTATAATTAAATTGTAACTGTTAATCACAGACATGTACCATAAAAAGATTCCTTCCTTGTTGATTTGTAGTCTACATTTATACATTCAATGTAGTTCATATGGTGTCCTTCAAATAGTTGTTGAATTGTGCCTTCTACAACAGTTCCCTTCACAATAAAACCACAATTAAGGGTGTACTTAATCAATAATTTCAAATAATAAAAAAAATCACATACCTTCATTTTGTCTTCAAGTTTCTCACAAAGAACCCTATTGAGTTCTTGAACATCATGCTGCATAAAAGAATCATAGGTATCCCAACCAAAAGACTTGGTCAACTCTTTTGTAGCTACACTGGTGTCGTTGTACTGAAGCTTATAAAATAAACTTTGTAAAGCCAACGGGATGCTCCCTGACGGCATATCGTTTTCAGTTGTTGGCATATGATACACAGCCTGGTTCAAAACTTAACATAAATACCTTCTTCCAAACGTTATTCTTACGAGTAGCAAAATGAGCGGACTGCGTAACAGGTAAGATCGAGTTGGGGCAACTTGCAAGGATTTTGTCTTTTCCTTTCTAGTTATTCATTAAAAAAACTAATTATATTATAACATGACGTCTAAATTTTGAAATAACTAGTTTTTTTACCCGTCATACGTTGAGGCAGCGCCGTACGCGACGTGATAAATTATAGACTACAATCAATCTGACTCGTTTTCAAACAAAAATTATGTTAACGTGTAGAAGAACTTGAATTTATATCGACACGGAAAAGAAACGTAAGAAATTAGTCTTAGGGTAAACTCGAAACATTAGAAACTTGAGGGGGTCAAAGTGACATTTACAAAATAAAAGAGATACTTTTGACATAATACAAAAGTTTAGGGGTAAGCCACTGACCTTTAGTTTTAAGGTTATATAAATGCTACATTTTAAATACATTTTGTTTGACCTCTTAACCCTTTAAACTTTGATCCCTTCTTAAAATTTAACATGTTTGACCCATAAAGAGGCGAAATACAACCGAAATCAACCAGTTCACCTGTAAACGGGTCAAAAAGACTACTACTGGTGATCAGTGAGATTTAAGTTTCAAATAATAAATATAATTACCAACCTTTCTGAAATACGGGATGTGGTACAATGTCTGTAGTAGAGAATTCATATAGCAGGTAGCACCTTGATTTTTTAGCCCAACATAACCAGTTTCTTTTTTAGAATCATGTGACCAGTAATCAACAACCTTCCGAACCGTCACATCAGCTTCAATTATACATGTGTCATTCAGAAGATAGCCTCTACTGGGTTCATATAGCTCGCTAAGAGGCATAAATGAAGTGAAACCCCAATCACTTTCTCGTGCATTAAACTGATGTTGTGTATCTGCAACGGTAAGAAGATATTCATGACTTTGTTTTCTACATTTCAGCAGGAGACATCATACACATATGTTTTGACTTTTGACCATTATAACTACCTTGTTAAAATAATAAATTAATAACTGTATTAGGTACAATGTTTTTCATTGTCAAACACACACAACACACAGAGCATGAGCATTCTAAACTGAAGGTGTTTAATAACCCTAACGAGATTATTCACACGCAACACGATGGACATCCTATCATAGTATCATATATCCTTTACATCGAAAAACACCATATGAATATTGTTATATGCCATCAATGTCTCTGTCATGAAATTTTAACAGAAAAGAGACTTTGTTATCTATCTATTCATGAAGTCGAGACCAGCAAAATTACAGCAAACGACTGAATAAATACTACTTTAGGGTAAATACAAGAAAAGACATAAAAAGTACAACGAAAAAAACACAAAACTTGTATTTCAACAATTGACATCGTTCACAACTTTATAAATTAGAATTTTATTCGCAGCATAGACAGTAATATATTTCCATGTGTATAGATCATACAGTGTTTTACTCGTATTAAAGAAGGTTCTCATCTATAATCACTCATCATACAACTAAATTCCCTGTAAAGCTTCCTTTGTACAATATTTAACGTCTTGCAGAAATGTACTTCATGAAGTATATTTATTTAAAAAAAAAAGGTTTACCTTTTCTCATGGTAAACTTGTTGTGAACTTGATTAACCACAGCTAGGCTAAACTGAGCGTATCTGCTCCAACCATATGGCAACGTTGCGGAATCAGCAACGTCAAGATACATTGACAAATGGTCCACATTGTTTCCTTTTGGGAATATGAGCACACGCCTGACCATTATACCATGTCAGCAAAATACTACAAACCGATTATCACAGCGATAACTTGGGTGAAATTATTGCACACTAAAAATTAAAAAATACCATTTATATCCTCCAACGAAGAAAACATCAGAGTATAACTTTTTGCCTGTCAATCTTGAGAAATTTTCTATAGTCCATGTGAACATTGCTGATGGTGGATCATCAACTACTGATGCCTCAACTGTATTAGTAGCTTCTGCAGGTGTAACTGACAAAACACAGATGCGATAGACGTTAGTTTACTTGCAAAAATTAGCTACAAATTAGCTACATGTATCTACATGCGGATAGCCGGATACACAAGTTACACACAGATTCAGAAAGAAAAAAAGGCAGAAAAACGCATATCCAAGAACAGAGCCATTAATAGTTTAATACCATCCATTGGTTGAGGTCCTTCAGCGGTTGCAAACTCAGAATGCGGGACTAGCATCTCTTCCTCTTCCGGCTGCAGATTAAAGTCAAAGGTAAATGAATAGAATCTGGATACAAATATTGAACAGTTTCTGATACTCAATATTCAAAACCCTAGAAATGAAGCATTCTCCAAAAATAGTAAAAAGAGAAAAATACACGATACCAGAGCACTTTTGGATCATGTTTCACATTCAAAAATGATCCGATTAAGAGATCAAAACTCAATTATCAGATCAAAGACAGTAATTAAGCAACTCCATCAACATACACATATACAAAAAACCCTAGAAATGAAGCATTCTCCAAAAATAGTAAAAAGAGAAAAATACACGATACCAGAGCACTTTTGGATCATGTTTCACATTCAAAAATGATCCGGAAGAGATCAAAACTCAATTATCAGATCAAAGACAGTAATTAAGCAACTTCCATCAACATACACATATACAAACATATGCCTATAGATACAAACTGCGTGTTGATGTACGAGAAGGAACGTGAATTAGTGTGTGCGTATGAAGTAATACTACACAAATAATTATTCCACAGCTTCTGATCCTCAAAATTCAAAACCCTAGAAATGAAGCATTCTCCATAAACAGTAAAAAAGGTAAAATCAACAAACCGGATCACTTTTAGATCATGTTTCACATTCAACAACAATCCGATTAAGAGATCGAAACTCAACTATCAGATCAAACAGAGTAATTAAGCGACTTCAATCAACACAAACATATGCAAACATACACCTATAGATACGAATTGCGTGTTAATGAACGTGACTTAGTGTGTGTACGTATGAAGTAATACTACAAAATTATTCCACAGCTTCTGATCCTCAAATTTCAAAACCCTAGAAACGAAGCATTCTCCATAAACAATAAAAAAAAGCTAAAATCCACGAACCGGATCACTTTTCGATCATGTATCACATTCAACAACAATCCGACTAAGAGATCGAAACTCAATAATCAAATCAAACACAGTAATTAAGCAACTTATATCAACATATACAAATACAAACATACGCCTATAGATATGAATTGAGTGTTGATGTACGTGAATGAGTGTCAATTAGTGCGTGTGCGTATGAAGTAATACCACACAATAATTCCACAGCTTCTCATCCTCAAATTTCAAAACCCTAGAAATGAAGCATTCTCCATAAACAGTACAAAAAAAGCTAAAATCCACAAACCGGATCACTTTTAGATCATGTTTCACATACAACAACAATCCGATTACGAGATCCAAACTCAATTATCAAATCAAACACAGTAATTAAGCAAGTTAAATCAACATACACATATACAAACATATGCCTATAGATACAAATTGCGTGTTGATGTACGTGAAGGAACGTGAATTAGTGTATGCGTACTACACAATTATTCCACAGCTTCTGATCCTCAAAATTCAAAACCCTAGAAATGAAGCATTCTCCACAAACAGTAAAAAACGCTAAAATCCACGAACCGGATCACTTTTAGATCATGTTTCACATACAACAACAATCCGATTACGAGATCGAAACTCAACTATCAGATCAAACAGAGTAATTAAGCGACTTCAATCAACACAAACATATGCAAACATACACCTATAGATGCGAATTGTGTGTTAATGAACGTGACTTAGTGTGTGTACGTATGAAGTAATACTACAAAATTATTCCACAGCTTCTGATCCTCAAATTTCAAAACCCTAGAAACGAAGCATTCTCCATAAACAATAAAAAAAGCTAAAATCCACGAACCGGATCACTTTTCGATCATGTATCACATTCAACAACAATCCGACTAAGAGATCGAAACTCAATAATCAAATCAAACACAGTAATTAAGCAACTTATATCAACATATACAAATACAAACATACGCCTATAGATACAAATTGCGTGTTGATGTACGTGAAGGAAGGTGAATTAGTGTATGCGTACTACACAATTATTCTACAGCTTCTGATCCTCAAATTTCAAAACCCTAGAAATGAAGCATTCTCCACAAACAGTAAAAAAAAAGCTAAAATCCACGAACCGGATCACTTTTAGATCATGTTTCACATACAACAACAATCCGATTACGAGATCGAAACTCAATTATCAAATCAAACACAGTAATTAAGCAAGTTAAATCAACATACACATATACAAACATACGCCTATAGATAGAAATTGCGTGTGCATGTACGTAAATGAGTGAGAATTAGTGTGTGTGCGTGTGAGAAAATAGTATCGGTGTGGTTACATCAATAGGAGGTGGAGTCATGAGAGTCATCGGCGGCGATCGGTGGCGGAATTGATCGGAAATCGGCGGTGAGAGGCGGAGGATAGTTTCGATCGAGAAAAAGAAAAAGGGGGAATGGGTTAAGTGGGGTTGAGGGTAGTTTCGGTATTTCGGGTGGTGGAAAAGAGGGAGCAGACGAGAAAGGTTTGTTTGACGGAATAGTGTGGTTGTTGTGTATCGGTGAATGTATTTGGTTAAATGACGATAAAGACCTTGTGTATCGGTCATAATTCTTAGGTTCTGTTTGGTGGTGTTTGTTTTTTTGGCCAGAAGTGCTTCTGGCCACTTATGTCTGCGTCGCGCAGACGCGCGCAGACGTTTGATGTCTGCAGCTTGTTTGCTTTCCGGAAGCACTTCTCACCAAAAAGGTCTTCCACACCTCTTCCCCAAGCAGACATGTACCAACCACTTCCAACCTCTTCCAACCTCTTCAAAACAGACCTGCATTCTTCATCATCAACATCGATCTGCTCCACCCCTGCTCCGCCACCACCCCCACCTCCGACACCATCTGCTCCACCTCCACTCCGCCACCACCTCCGCCGCTCCAGCCCTGCTCCGTCGCTCCAGCCCTTGCTCCGCCACCACCTCCAAATCGAAACCCTAAATCGAAACAACATCATCATCAACATTGCTCCGCTCCAGCCCTTGCTCCGCCGCTCATCATCATCAACATCGCAAACAAAACCCCCAAATCGATGGCGGTGGTGGTGGGTTTTGATGGCGGTGGTGGAACGAAGAGAGAGAGACCGTAGAGAGAGGGGGCGGCAGGAGAGAGGGAGGGAAAGAAGAGAGAGAGATCGGCGGTGGTGGTGGGTTTTGATGGCGGTGGTGGTGGCCGACGTGGTGGTGGCGGATGGTTGTGGTGGTGGTGGTGTGAAGAGGTTTTTTTGTAAAAAAAACAAACCCTCTTCTCCTTGCAGATGCCTGCAGATGTGGTCCGCAGACTGCAGACCTTTTCCCGCAGAAAAAACAAACAGCACCTTTGTTTTTTGGCCAGAAGTACTTCTGGCCACTTATGTCTGCGCCGCGCAGACGCGGGCAGACGTTTGGATGATGCAGATTGTTTGTTTTCTCGCAGACCTTTCATTAAAAAAGGTCTGCGAGACCTCTTCACCAAGCAGACATGTTCCATCATCTTCCAACCTCTTCCAACCTCTTCTCCCTCTGCCACCACCACCTCCTCTGCCACCACCACCTCCACCTCCGACACTCCTCCGCCGCAGTCAAAACCCACCACAGAATCAAGAGAGAGAGGGAGCGGCAGGAGAGAGGGAAAGAAGAGAGAGAGATCTGTGATGCCGGTGGTGCTATGGCGGTGGTGGAACCCCCAAATCGAACGACGGCAGATGGTGGGTTTTGATGTTCTTCATCTTCAAACAAACCCCCAAATCGAAGATCATCCAAAAACCCTAAATTGAACCCCAAATCGGAGATCGAGGGAGCGGTGGGTGGTTGTGGTGGTAGATGAAGGCAGATGAGAGAGAGGCCGAGGAGAGAGACACGGTGGTGGCGGTGGTTGTGGTTGTTCTTGGCAGTAGATGAGGCCGAGGAGAGAGAGGCCGAGGAGAGAGACACGGTGGTGGCGGTGGTGTAGTGGTGACGGTGGTGGTGGGTTTGCGGTGGTGCTTGGTGGTGGTGATGAAGGCAGATCTGTGGAGGGTGTGTGTGAGAAGAGGAGGGTGTGTGTGAGAAGTGGTTTATATATAATAAAAAAACAAACCCTCTTCTCCTTGCAGACTGCAGACCTTTGGTCCACCTCTTCTCCTGCAGATGTGGTCCGCAGACTGCAGACCTTTTGCATCTGAAAAAACAAACACCACCTTATTGTCATCGTGTCCCTCCACAACCATGATCCTTCGTATTAGGGTCATATCAGTCACTTCTAATCCAGTATTCAAAACCACTACCTTAGACCATGAGGTATCGGGAGGATAGTCTCCAAAGACACTATCCGCCACATAAGCTTTGGTGGAGGAGCATCCTCTTAGAGACTACCCAAGGGTGTGGTGGAGGTTCCTACTCCATTTTTTTATTATTATTTATTTGATTTAATTAATTAATGAAAACAAAGTAAATAAAAATAAAAAAGTTACATTTAAAACCCACAAAAGCGTTGGATCAACGTATTCATCTTGCGCCACTTGGAGCTGATAGAATCAATGGTTCTGTACTCGCTTTGTTCCATAAGCCCGTGGAATATATCAAGGGCTTCTTGCCAAAACCCATCGCTTTGTTGATTGTTACCTACAAATTAGTAACAATAATAATAATATTTTGTTAGAAAAATATAGTGTACAATAGGGGTGCTAACCGGGTCATGTTCGCGAGTTGGCGGGTTCAACCCGACCCGAACCCGAAAATTTTACACAAACCCGAACCCGACCCAAACCCGAAAATTATATCATACATAAGAACCCGAACACGACCCGAAGTTTCATGGGTTGACCCGAACATGACCCGTTCAACCCGAATTTATTTATTTTTTTCTGAAATTAATATATTAAAATTAAAATTTACTTAAAAAACACAGATGTATATAATAATATCATATTTAAATTATAAAATCTATTTTAATTTCTTTTTTAAGTTATAATCATTGCATAAAATACACACCCCATTTAATTTATGACATATAATATATTGTAAAAAATATAATATAGTATAAATGTGTTAAACAGGTCAACCCGCCAACCCGACCAGGTTGACCTGAACCCGACCCGTTAACCTAAACGGGTTCGCGGGTTTAACTTGAAACTGACCCGAACCTGTTTAGACTAAACCTAAACCCGTGAATTTCGTGTTAGGTTCGTGTCGGGTTTTCGGGTCGTGTCAGAAATTCACGCCCCTAGTGTACAAATAAATATTTAATAACAATAATAATATAATGTACAAATAATATTTAATAACAATAATAATATAATGTACAAAAAATAATTTTATAACAATAATAATATTTTACCGATTATAGGAGACGTTGAAGAGTTAATATATGCATTCGCCAACGCCACTTCCTCAATTTTTGTCCAATTTTGTTGTTGTTTGGCGGCTGCGTCTTCTTTTTTTCCTTTCCCTTTCCCTTTGTATTTTTCTTTTTTGAAGGTTCAGGTTGCGTTTCTGGCGCAACCTCTACGTCATCATCTTGTTCCTCGATTTGTGTTGGATGTGCTTGTGGCGGTGGTTGATATGTCATATTTAGCGGGTTTTGCATTAGTTGTTGCATTTGATATGGGTTGAACGGCGTGTTGGGTTGATGCATTTGCATTGGGTTGAACGGGTATTGGTTTCGTTGGTTGAAAGCTTTGGGCATTTGTTGGTAACCCACAAAAGAGTTGTCCATTACGGGTGTGTAGCCGAGTGACGAAAACCGGTGTGAACTTGAGTTGGGATTATTTAGGTTGTAGGGATCCATAATTTTTTTAAGGTTGGGAGAGGATTTTTTATAAAATTGGGAGAAAAGTGGAAGTATTTGGTAAAAAAGTGAGGTGAAAATTGGTTTAATTTATAGTGGTGGGGTGAATTTTTTTTTTTATAAATGATGCAAGTTACCGTTAGGGGGGCCCACCCATTCAAAAAATCGCCCCGTCTCCAACGTCTCTTTTCCACCGGAAGTGCCGAGACGGGCCCTTGGGGGCGGTGTGTGACGGCCCAAAAAGGGGGGGACGGCCCAGGGACGAGCCCCATACCCTATGGTCTTAAGAGTATGGATATGACTCAAACCACTATTCTCTTATTTAAATTTATTTTTGTGAAAAGGAAAAAATAAATATTGAAAAGGGAAATGAGGTTCATGGTTGTCATGGTTTAATCCATGCGAACCATGGAGAACGAAACAAGAGAGTGGTATAGCAATTCATTAATGGTCCTACGTGGCGATTGATGACCTAACCAAACCGCCTTAGCCGGTGTCGCACGTTCCATATTCCACCACTAAGGCGGTTTGGTTCTGAATATGGATATGTAGATAAAAAGCATGTCCTAACTCCTGACTAATATAATAAAAAAGTTATGTCGTAAAACTGAAAGTTCAAAGAAACGAAAGTGATCAAAACTTGGATGCATAAAGAATGTCACAACCGTATATTCGAAAATTAAGAAAAAGTCACGTTGTTGTGAAAATGAATGTCAGAAACATGAAAGCATATTTCAAAAAAAGTAAAAAGATATCGTATTTGACCCAGTTCAGTTTTGATTGAATTTGCATTAGAAAGTAGACGGGCTCGGTTTTGAATCTCTCTTGTATAATAAAACAATGTTTCTTAATCCTGTGTGCCATAGGTGTAATTAGTTTTTTCAAGTTTTTATGTTTTATTAAACCCCATAGTCAATTCATCGTTTAAAGGAAAAACACCAAAGTCAAAAAATTTATGAACCCCAACCTTTGTAACATCTCTTTGGTAGTGTTTGGTATGCAGGAATGGGAGGTGGAATTGAATGAACTATTGCGAGAGAATGAAAAAAAGTGTGTTTGGTTGGTCAATGTAATGGAATCACCCATTACATAAGTCATTTCATTCCCTCAAATTCATTCCATCCACCCCATTGTTTTTTTTCCATTACATTCCCTCTCTCAACGTACGTCACAAACACCGCCCATCACCTCCACCATCTACCACCACCTGCCGTCGTCACCACCCACCACCAACCTCCGCCGACCACCACCACCAACCTCCGCCGCCACCGCCGCCCGTCTCCATCGACTACCATCGCTGCCACCCGCCACCCCGACCACTACCACCACCCTCCGCCGACCACCACCTCCATCCTCCGCTGCCACCACCCGCTACCGTCGACCACCACCACCCATCGTCGTCGCCGCCACCAACGCCCGTCGCCGCCACCCGCTACTACCAACCACCGCCACCCCGACCACTACTGCCACCATCCGTCGGCCACCACCACCATCCTCCGCGGCCACCTCCCGCTACCGTTGACTACCACCACCATCGTCATCGCCACGACCATCGACCATCATCGCCGCTCCCCGCAACCACCGACAATCGCCACCCCGGCCACTACCGCCGACCACAACCACCATCCTCCGTGGCCACCACTCGCTACCGTCAATGTGACAACCCGAACCTTTGACCTGCGTCTCTACATTTATTTGTCTATCCCGTGCACCACTGAATGTTTACGTAATCGTTTAACGTTTTATGTGATTTACACTTGGGCCGCAAACTTGTTTAGCACTCACACTTTGGGCCAGTTATTGTGATTTACACACGTTGGGTTGCATTTGGGTATCTTGGCACACACACATCTCGGCCCACACTCACATTTGGCTTCGGCCCACTATTATTAGTTTACTTTATTGTATATTAGGGAGTTAGGGGTATACGTACACAAGAAGGAATAGCAAAACCCTAGTGGAACCACTCTATCTCCTTTGGCGAACAACCTCTCCCCTCCCTCGAAGCCGTTTCCTCCCGATTGTTACGATTCAGCCACCATCTGGTATCTTGGTTAGTCCCCTATTGTGTGTGTATGTTGTGAGTATTTGTTGAATAAATGCATATGTTTTGGCTTGAGTTTTGGTATGATGAGTTATTGATGATGATTAAACTGTAGCGTAGATTTGAACGAATACATGTTAGTGATTGATGATTTGTATGATTGTGATTATGTTATCAATTTTATTCATTTTAATGATCACTGATTGTTCAGTTCGAGGGTCACAAGGTTTGGTATGATTAGATAATAGTGACAGCGATTAGGGTTGCAGGTCACCATAACTGCTCTGAGTTATCCACGACGAAACATAGATGTTTCGCCACCCTCATAATGACTAAACATACAGGAATTTCGCCACCCTCATTATGACGAAACTTGCAGGAGTTTCGCCACCCCTCTTTGCCGACGAAAAATGGTGTTTCTTCACACCCTATTGTCGATGAAACATAGATGTTTTGGCATGGTCAGAACAGTTATGCAGTGTATGATGAGTACGATGTTAAGGGATCTAGATTATACACGAAAACCAGATGCTTGAATGAACTAGTTAATTTATGTTGAATGATTCAGAGATAAGTTGCTACTCGATTCAGTGGAATGAGGATTGTTTGTTGCATGATCACAAGTTACGTAATGGTTAATGTTTAACTGATAGATATTATGTAATGTAAATGGTATTTGGCATAATTTGTTAAACAGAAGGGTTATTGGGCTGCATAACATCTTTAACAAATACATGTACACTACTGGGCTTGTTGCATAAATGGGCCGCACAAATAAACCGGGCTGCATGATTTAATTTGATATAGATAATTATGATTGGGCCTGAACCACATGGGCCGCACATCTACGGGAATAATGTACTAGACCATTAATTGTTATTTGGGGCACGAAACTGTAATATGAACTTGTGTGCCTGCGAGATGATTACACAAGAACAATCGACTTATTATGTTGCATGATTTATAGTTACAACTGTGACAACCCGAGTTTTCAAGGTCTTTCCTCTACACGTTATTTGTTCACAATTGTGTTTGCATAACTTGTTTGCTTTGTATTCGTACATGTTTGATTATGCTTGAGATATTGTGTTACTGTTTGATTGATGAGTGAAATAAATTATTAACTGTTTGAGATTACAATTCCACAATCGACGAAACATGTTGAGCTATGATGTGTGTAAAATGCAACATATAAATTATATCAAATGAGGCATAAAACTAACCCTTTTTTAGTACTAATATTGGAAAAAGAGTGTTTTTGTCTTCCTTTTGTATTTTCAGGATTAAATGAGCTCAAAAACGCAAAAGAAGCAAAAAGACAGCTAAATCCAACATAAATACAAGAAAAGGAACATTAGTAGATTGCCCGAACCCTCAACGGCACCTTCCAAAGCAAAATAGAGAAAACAGAAGGCTGAACACGCCCCGTGCTCAGCCAGCACGGGGCCGTGCCCAAGAAGCAGCAGAAAAGACAAACCTATAGAAGCTTCTATTGCCCACCACGGGCCGTGCTCAGCGGACACGGGGGGCGTGCCGAAAGTACTGCAGGCGCATTAATTGTAATTGCGAATTACAATTAATGAAGAGAGAGAGTGTCAGACGGGCACGGGGCCGTGCCCAGCGAACACGGGGCCGTGCCCAGGCTTCTGTTCAGCCTATAAATAGGAGTGCTTGGTTTCATTGCAACTCATCCCTTGGCACACCACCTCTCTCACACTTCATCCACCACCCACCACCATCACAACACCATCATCCACCACCATCATCCATTGTCCATCATAGAGTGTGTGAGTCGTCTCGGGATCCAAGATTGATCGTAAGAGTTCTTGACAATCAAGGCCATGTTTGCCTAAGTCTCTTACATCACTTGGTGAAGACAAAGTGTCTAGTATAATACTTTTTATTTCTAATCTTTTGCACTTTTTATTTGGTTTTGTATTAATGACTTTAATAACTAGTTACTTATGTTGAAGGTGATCTTTCCTTATCGTTTGTCCGTGGTGTCTTGGCATTATTTTACTGTCTATATAAAATAAAGGATTTTCACCATTCATATCTCCACGGTCTATATGGAGGTATGTTGGCTACCTGGTAGGGGGTTAAGGGAACGGTTTGGTAAAGGTCTTGCCATTGTTCAGCGTTTAGAGGTCCTGCAATGGACCTGGGTCAAATTTAGTAGGACCTCCTTCAATACTTCACGGTATTGGATGGCGGGGGTCCAAACTCTTTGATCCCCTCATAAGTTAACTACTATTAATATTATAACCCGGCTATTTAGGACTGTATCCCTGCTGACTCAGACTACTTAGTCGAGGGTAACGTCACCGCCAAAAGCGGGGCCTACCACAATACTGCATTAATAACTTAATTCATTATCTTCCAATAATCCACCCCTTTAGGATTGTATCCCTGCTGACTCAAACTACTGGGGTGAGGGTAACGTCACCTTCAAAAGAGGGGCCTACTACAATAACTAAGATAATCTCTTAATTATGTGCAAAAGTGCGGAAATAATCAAAGGTTATACTAGATACGAGTCGGAACCAAGTGATTCATCTTGTCTATCTGTTTTTATTTTATTTTTCTTTTCAGCATTTTAGTTAGTTTTTATTTTTCTTAGTTTAAAACATTTTTCTAAACTTTTATTTTGGTTAGACGTTGAGGATAAACCGGTATTAAAAGCTCTTGTGTCCTTGGACGACCTCGGTATCTTACCAACGCTATACTACACTCAACGATGGGTGCACTTGCCCATATGTGTGTTTAGTGTTAGTGAAATATCGTGTTTTATAAATTTAAAACTTTGCTAAAATAAGTGTTAAAAAGGGCTTAAAATATACACCTAATATATATAACACTTCACACGCATCAAGTACACACCACACACACACCACGAGTTTCACCACAACTATCACTCGATGAAACCTAGAGGTTTCGTCATGTGTTCCTCGACGAAACAGGAGAGTTTCGCCATCTCCTTGACCGACGAAACATGGATGTTTCGCCATAAGGGTCGCCGGCCCAGGTAGTTACGGCCCAACATCGAACGATTTAAAACATAACCTTGTGTTATTAAAACCGTAAATCATAAACTCAAACCCTAATCCTCTCTACACCAAGTGACGACAACAAACTCTATGCGAAGCATCACTCCCTCGGTTTGATTTCCCTAAAGCACAAATCCGGTGTTCTTGTGTGAGACTACGATCCTTCTAGGTTAGTCCGTTAGCACTAGCGTTAACTCTTGATTGTTCGTGTAATGCGACGTATTTGTTATGTGTTAAGAAACTGAAATTGTTCATGATATTTGTCGATGAATCAGTGATTAGAAAGCTAATGGATTTGATGGGTGCACTTGCCCATATGTGTGTTTAGTGTTAGTGAAATATCGTGTTTTATAAATTTAAAACTTTGCTAAAATAAGTGTTAAAAAGGGCTTAAAATATACACCTAATATATATAACACTTCACACGCATCAAGTTTTTGGCGCCGCTGCCGGGGACACAAGGATTTTAAGAAAGTTAGGAATCAACGGCCTAATCATCTTTTATTTTTCTTTTTTATTTTCTTAGTTTTTCAGCTTCTGCAGAGCTCAGCACGGGCCGTGCCCGGTCAGACACGGGCCGTGCCCAGCAACCATCACTGGCAATTTTTGTTTTCTGAGTTACAGAGAGCTGAACACGGGGTCGTGTCGGTGCAACACGGGGTCGTGTCCAACTCCCAGTAACAGGGATCCAGAAATCAATTACTGCAACTCTGAACACGGGCCGTGTTCATTGAGCACGGGGCCGTGGTGAACATTCTGACCAGCGTTCTTTTCTGTTTTTATTGCAGGATTTGGAACCCAGGCGCCACATTTGAACCTCCTACGTAGTGCATGAGCTCCAGTTCTAGTAGAGACATAAAAGAACCCCTAGAAGAACCCGAGCGCTTTCTCAGAAAAAGGCTAAAAGCTAAAAATCAAGAGAAAGTTTCGGGGGACCCACTTCCAATGGCGGACCAACGTACCCTCATGGATTACCTACGGCCTACCGTAGGCAATCTTGGCGCCGCTATCAATGCCCCGAATGTCGAGGCCAACAACTTCGAACTTCGGCCGCATTTGATACAAATGCTCCAAAACTCCGCAACCTTCCACGGGCTTGCGGACGAGGATCCCCATCTACATATTACTAACTTCTTAGAAATATGTGATACCTTCCGGATCAATGGAGCATCAAATGACGCCATCCGCCTTCGAATGTTTCCTTTTTCATTAAAAGACCGAGCTAAGGCTTGGCTTAATACCCTCCCAGCTGGGTCGGTAACCACCTGGGATGAACTCGCCCAAAAGTTTTTATATAAGTATTTCCCTCCTGCTAAAACGGCTAAATTAATGACAGAAATTAATACATACTCACAAGAGGATGGGGAATCCTTATATGAAACTTGGAAAAGGTTCAAGGAGCTTCTAAGAAAGTGTCCTCACCATGGTCTAGCAATATGGCAACAAGTATCCACTTTCTATAATGGATTGTTGCCACACACAAGACAAACACTTGATTCAAGCTCCGGGGGACTCTTAGGTAATCGTCGCCCAAATGAAATATATAACCAAATTGAGGAAATTGCCCAAACCAATTTTCAATGGCACACTCCCCGGGGTAATAAATCTATTGCCCCGGGCGCCCATAAGGTTGATGAAAGCACCTCTTTACAAGCCCAAATCGAGGCCCTCTCTTCAAAAATCAAAAGGCTAGAAATGACAAAAACGGCCTCGGTTATGGCTTGTGAAGGGTGTGGTGGGTCACATGAAAATTGGAGTTGTATGAAAGATTTAGATGAACAAACTGAAACGGTAAACTACATGGATAATAGACCTAGGCCATCGGGTCCTCCAACGGGTACCTACAACCAAGGATGGCGTAACCACCCAAATCTTGGTTGGAGAGATCCCGGAAATAGTAGTAACCAACAAAACCAACGAACTAATTTTCAACAACCACAAAATTTTCCTCAACAACAAGGTGGAAGAGAAAGGCTTGAAGATACCATATCTCGCCTCATCTCTGACACTGAAAAGAAGAACTCGGATCGATTTCAACAAATGGAATCGAATTTCAGAAACCAACAAGCTAGTATTCAAAACGTTGAAAAACAATTAAATCAACTAGCTCAAAATTTCTCCGAGAGACCACAAGGCGCATTACCCAGTAATACCGAACCAAACCCAAAGGCACAAGTCCATCTCATCACATTACGAAATCGAACCGTGGGTCCCGAGGATGCTCCATTGCCGCCAAATGGAAGAAGTCATTCTGGCCAGCCTGTAACTCCTCCTGTGCCAGAAAAGGCTTCTACACCGAATCAAGAGCCCACCAAGAATCCTCCAATCCCGTACCCCGGTAGGTTAAATCGTCAAAAGACCGATGAGCAATTCGCAAAGTTCGAAAGTTTACTAAAACAATTGCATGTTAATATTCCTTTTATTGAGGTCCTAACCCAAATGCCTAAATATGCAAAATTCATGAGGGATTTCCTCACTCACAAAAAGAAAATTGAATCGTTGCAATTAGTTAACCTAGGCAAAGAATGCTCAGCTCTGGTACTCAACAAACTTCCACAAAAGAAAATCGACCCCGGGAGCTTCACAATCCCTTGTTCAATTGGGAAGTCCCCCGTCCGAAATGCTTTAGCCGATCTTGGGGCTAGCATCAACCTCATGCCCACCTCAATGTTCAAGCGACTCGGCCTAGGAGCAACAAGCCCTACAAAGATGAGCATACAACTCGCCGACAGGTCCGTCAAGTTCCCACATGGGGTCGTCGAAAATTTGCTAGTCAAGGTCGACAAATTCGTTTTTCCAACCGACTTTGTTATCCTAGACATGGAGGAAGACACCGAGGTCCCCCTCATCCTCGGGGGACCATTCTTAGCCACCGCTCAAGCAGTGGTGGATATGAATGACGGAACTCTAACATTGAAGTTTGGGGATGAGGAAGTGAAATTTGAATGTGGAAAGAGAGTAGAGGAAGAAGATCCGGTCAACTACATGAAGGTCATAGACTCAAGCTTGGATGACGCTCTTCGACGGTGTAACATGGGATGCAACACATCCCACTTGGGTAACATATGACCAGGCATTGGGTCTAGCCAAGGACCCTTATAAACGTGGCGCACCATGGAGGCATTCCACGGAACTATCCTTAGTTTAATTTAGATTAGTTTTTATGTTTTCTAGTTAGTTTAATTTTCAGGAATAAAACACACTCATGGTGGTAAAGGATGAAAAAGGGAACGAGAAAAATGATCCCATGCACAAGAACGAGGCAACCCGACAATTTTCTCCCTTTCAGAAGGTTCAACACGGGCCGTGCCCAACCAACACGGCCCCGTGTCGAACCACCTGCAGAAAACGCCCAGTACAGGTAACTGGACACGGGCCGTGTTCACCCAACACGCCCCCGTGTCCAGACTTCTGTTTCTCTTATTTCAATTTTGTTACTGGCACTTGAACACGGGGCCGTGCCCGGATAACACGGGGCCGTGTTCAGTGCCCAGTAACACAAATTTTTGCTTTTTAAACACTATTTTACACATCTAATCAACCTAAAAATTTATTTTTGGGACACATTGAGGACAATGTGTAATTTAAGTGTGGGGGGGATGCTAAAACCTTGAATTTTGCAAGTCCTAAATACAAGCCTTACACAAAACTCTATTGGAACCGCTAATCACCCCAAATTTTTTCAAAAAATTTCAATTTTTTTTTACTTGTCTAGGTTTAACTCGGGAAATTCAAGCTCTCAAAAAGGTTATATTTTTACAAATTTACAACCGATAGCGTAGTGATAAAAAGAACCAACATAAGGAAATTATGAAAAGGCATGACAAACTTATTTAAAATTTGATTATATATACTTGATCACATAAAAACCCATTCCCACAAAAGTGAGTTTTGAGCCTTTATTGAGCACACAATTCCATATCATTTGACTAAATGCTCATTTTTCGTTTCTTGTGTGAATAGCCGCTTGGTTCTTACGACTCTAGAACTTGCCATAACAATACATTCCCGGTCCTTATCAACTTAAACCCGAGTAAGTAAATGATGGAGGCATTAGGACTAACATTTTTTTTCTACACCATTATTTTTCTTTTTCTTTTACCACCTACCCAAAAAAAAAAAATCCCCCTAGTTAGCCCCTTTGAGCCTAAACCTTTTCGTTTCATCACCCAAAACAAAAACTCTTTCACCCACCAAAACCTTTTTCATTTTTAACCCTTTATTTTAGTAACAAGTTCGGTTCTTCGTAAAAAAAAAAAAAAAAAAAAAAAATTAATGAAGCAAAAAGAAAATAAATAAACAAAGTAATCAAAAATAACTTTGTTTGAATAAAAGCTTCATTAAAAATAAAAAGTTGCAAAAATACGAAAACCGACACTTGTTACGCTTTTAGCCCTTTTTCTACTAACCACTAACCCAACCACCTACCTTTAACCCTAGCCAACCCTTAACCCACAAAGTCCTCTTGATATCTACAAAGGTATAAAAGTTAAAAAGGAGGAGGATTGATTTCTTGGCAAGCCTATGGTAGGAATAAGTTCCGTGCCGCTCTCGAGTGATTCACTAAAAATACACCTTCGGCCGAGTGTGAGTGATTTCCCCGCGAGGTATGTGAACTTGTATATAAATAGAATTTTAAAAAGGCATGTTATGCCCAAATAAGTAATTTCTTTTATGAACAGTTCTAAATAAAACATTACGAATAGGAGTGTAAATAAATAAAAATAAAACCCAAAAAGATCTTGGAAATCCCAACACTCTATGACAAGCCCAAAACCTTCTCTTCTACCTATTCCATTTGGGAGTGTAAGCCAAATATTAAAGAGTTTTGCTTGAGGACAAGCAAAAGTTCAAGTGTGGGGGTATTTGATGTGTGTAAAATGCAACATATAAATTACATCAAATGAGGCATAAAACTAACCCTTTTTTAGTACTAATATTGGAAAAAGAGTGTTTTTGTCTTCCTTTTGTATTTTCAGGATTAAATGAGCTCAAAAACGCAAAAGAAGCAAAAAGACAGCTAAATCCAACATAAATACAAGAAAAGGAACATTAGTAGATTGCCCGAACCCTCAACGGCACCTTCCAAAGCAAAATAGAGAAAACAGAAGGCTGAACACGCCCCGTGCTCAGCCAGCACGGGGCCGTGTCCAAGAAGCAGCAGAAAAGACAAACCTATAGAAGCTTCTATTGCCCACCACGGGCCGTGCTCAGCGGACACGGGGGGCGTGCCGAAAGTACTGCAGGCGCATTAATTGTAATTGCGAATTACAATTAATGAAGAGAGAGAGTGTCAGACGGGCACGGGGCCGTGCCCAGCGAACACGGGGCCGTGCCCAGGCTTCTGTTCAGCCTATAAATAGGAGTGCTTGGTTTCATTGCAACTCATCCCTTGGCACACCACCTCTCTCACACTTCATCCACCACCCACCACCATCACAACACCATCATCCACCACCATCATCCATTGTCCATCATAGAGTGTGTGAGTCGTCTCGGGATCCAAGATTGATCGTAAGAGTTCTTGACAATCAAGGCCATGTTTGCCTAAGTCTCTTACATCACTTGGTGAAGACAAAGTGTCTAGTATAATACTTTTTATTTCTAATCTTTTGCACTTTTTATTTGGTTTTGTATTAATGACTTTAATAACTAGTTACTTATGTTGAAGGTGATCTTTCCTTATCGTTTGTCCGTGGTGTCTTGGCATTATTTTACTGTCTATATAAAATAAAGGATTTTCACCATTCATATCTCCACGGTCTATATGGAGGTATGTTGGCTACCTGGTAGGGGGTTAAGGGAACGGTTTGGTAAAGGTCTTGCCATTGTTCAGCGTTTAGAGGTCCTGCAATGGACCTGGGTCAAATTTAGTAGGACCTCCTTCAATACTTCACGGTATTGGATGGCGGGGGTCCAAACTCTTTGATCCCCTCATAAGTTAACTACTATTAATATTATAACCCGGCTATTTAGGACTGTATCCCTGCTGACTCAGACTACTTAGTCGAGGGTAACGTCACCGCCAAAAGCGGGGCCTACCACAATACTGCATTAATAACTTAATTCATTATCTTCCAATAATCCACCCCTTTAGGATTGTATCCCTGCTGACTCAAACTACTGGGGTGAGGGTAACGTCACCTTCAAAAGAGGGGCCTACTACAATAACTAAGATAATCTCTTAATTATGTGCAAAAGTGCGGAAATAATCAAAGGTTATACTAGATACGAGTCGGAACCAAGTGATTCATCTTGTCTATCTGTTTTTATTTTATTTTTCTTTTCAGCATTTTAGTTAGTTTTTATTTTTCTTAGTTTAAAACATTTTTCTAAACTTTTATTTTGGTTAGACGTTGAGGATAAACCGGTATTAAAAGCTCTTGTGTCCTTGGACGACCTCGGTATCTTACCAACGCTATACTACACTCAACGATGGGTGCACTTGCCCATATGTGTGTTTAGTGTTAGTGAAATATCGTGTTTTATAAATTTAAAACTTTGCTAAAATAAGTGTTAAAAAGGGCTTAAAATATACACCTAATATATATAACACTTCACACGCATCAAGTACACACCACACACACACCACGAGTTTCACCACAACTATCACTCGATGAAACCTAGAGGTTTCGTCATGTGTTCCTCGACGAAACAGGAGAGTTTCGCCATCTCCTTGACCGACGAAACATGGATGTTTCGCCATAAGGGTCGCCGGCCCAGGTAGTTACGGCCCAACATCGAACGATTTAAAACATAACCTTGTGTTATTAAAACCGTAAATCATAAACTCAAACCCTAATCCTCTCTACACCAAGTGACGACAACAAACTCTATGCGAAGCATCACTCCCTCGGTTTGATTTCCCTAAAGCACAAATCCGGTGTTCTTGTGTGAGACTACGATCCTTCTAGGTTAGTCCGTTAGCACTAGCGTTAACTCTTGATTGTTCGTGTAATGCGACGTATTTGTTATGTGTTAAGAAACTGAAATTGTTCATGATATTTGTCGATGAATCAGTGATTAGAAAGCTAATGGATTTGATGATCTAGACGGTATGATGGTTGAGAACTGTTATGTTTGTATGTATACGAATTGACTCGATTAAGGATTTCATGATGATAATGTTAAGCGATAACTAGGGTTTGTGTGTGTGCATTAATAATCATGTTCGACTATAATTATATGTAGGGAATGTAAACGGGTACACTGGAAGGGTTAATGTTTGTTCATGTCTAGGGTAGTATGAGCACGAATGAATGTTGATTGATCCGTTGTTCATGATGATAGTGTGTAACTGCTAGTATGTGTTGATGGTGATTGGTAACTGTACATGTGATCCGACGAAACAAACACCTCGACGAAACACACATCACGACGAAACCTGTGATGTTTCGTCAAAGGGGAATCATGACGAAACTTGGGAGTTTCGTAATGAAGGATCACGACGAAACCTGGGGTTTCGTCAGTAAGGAATCATGACGAAACATGGGGAGTTTCGTCCAGTGGGTAAACAGACGCAGTGAACTAAGTTAATTTCTATTGAGGGATGTTAAAGTTATGGAAATTATGGTAGTTACTGTTAACAATAATTGACTATGACCAAAGAGACATGATCTACTTCTCATGCATAGTATACTTACTGTTAGGCGTTGTTACAGAACATACGTGTGAACTGTGAATTTGAACAAGTTGTGTAACTGCTATGTGCTATTCGGTGACCACTGAATTGATACTCACTGTGACTTGTATTTATATGTGAACCTTGCAAACATAAACTGATTTCGTATGTATGCATACTATAGGCTTTGATTGATATATTGTGATCAAGTAGATTAACAAACCGAGCAAACCAAGGTGAGTTCACACTTTCTATAAGGCATGGGATTCCCGATGATTTGGGAATGGGTTAAGAAACTAAAACGAAACCTACATACTCACCTTTAACAGAATATGTACCTCCATCCTCGTTGAGAAGGATGAAAACATTAACCTGCGTATTCTCCTTGGATAGATTACGTACCTTCGTCCTCAGTTGGAAGGATGACAACCTATAACTTACTAGAAAAAACTCTGTCATTAAGTCCCTCATTTTTATATCGACTTAATCGCCGGGCCAATGGTGAGTGGGTCATTAGTTAATAGCGCTATTAGGGTTGACAAGCCTCACACCGTGTCGGGAGGACGGGCGTGTACTAATGGATCTGGGCACTTAGTCAATGATGATAGACATTGACGTAGGGCACAACTTTCTCAGTCAGCTGTCGATATGGTAACGGTCTAGTGGTTACATGGGGTAGCCCCCAATGATTATGGTTTGGGAAACAATGAATTGGGTAACTCATGGTTTTTGAATGAACTCATGGTTTTTGAAACAACTATAAACTGGATAATCAACTGTGAACTCGCTCAACTTTGTTGTTGACTCGTTGTTACGTGCCTTGCAGGTCGTTAGATGTTAGCTGGAGCTTGCAGGGGAGCGGTAGTCGTTGTCGTTGTGATGCATGGACTGTTGAGTTCCATGTTAAACATTAAACTTTAAAACTTATGCTTTGGTTTTTGGTTTTAAACTTTTTTACTTCCGCTAATAACTTGAATTGGATTGACTTGTTTGAACACAAATTATATTGTGTGGTTGGACTTTTATTTATTTAAATTACATTGTTCAATATGATTGGTGGTTGGATCCTGGTCAGTCACGCCTCCTGCGGTGATACTCCGCTTGTGGATTTTGGGGGTGTGATAGATTGGTATCAGAGCCATTGGTTATAGTGAACTTGGTTTTAAAAAGGGAAAGCTTTTAACAAAACCAGACTATAACCTGTACAGTGCTCAACGATCCACAACGACGCTTCGCTCCACGTGCAAGACTCAACACTATAGGTGATATGGTTTATGTTTATATTGCTTGTCTATTTGTTGCTTAATGCATTGTTCATGGAATGCTTAGTCAACGTAACGACCACTGTTTGAAAACCCTGTGTGCTTACTCTCTTCTGTCATCCCATACTTACGCACTTTCGCGACACCTCTCTCACTTGTGCTTTCTTTGATGTGAAGATCATGAGTGGACGTTTGAACTTGACTCAAGCCCAGCTGACGGCTCTAATCAATGAACGAGTGGCAGAGGCACTCGCAGCAGCCCCTACAGGAGGTATAACCTGCCATACTGACCTATCTTAGGATGTTTAGATCCTACTCTCGTGAACCAACTCTTGTGCTTAACCTTGTCTTTTCTTTCTCATGCGACAGGTCAGCATGCTCAACCTCCCGTATGTACCTTCAAGACCTTTATGGACTGTCGACCTAGTACCTTCAGTGGTACAGAAGGAGCTGTAGGTCTTCTTCACTGGTTCGAGAAGATCGAGTCTATCTTTGAGATGTGTGAATGCCCTGAGGCTCGTAGGGTAAAATTTGCTACTGGAACACTCGAAGGTGTTGCGTTGACATGGTGGAACGCGCAAGTACAAATGCTAGGGTTGGCTGCTGCTAATGCCACCCCATGGAACGACTTCAAAGATCTAATCAAGGAGGAGTACTGTCATCGCGACGATATCCACAAACTGGAAGTAGAGTTTTATAACTTGAAGATGACAGGGTCTGAAATAGAGGCGTATACGAAGAGATCGAACGAACTGTCTACATTGTGTCCTACTATGGTGGATCCTCATATCAAGCGTATCGAGCTGTACCTCAAGGGTCTAGTGCCAGAGATTCAGAGCCATGTGACAGCGGCTAACCTTGGTACCATCCAGCAAGTTATACGACTAGCCCATCGTCTTACTAATCAGACAATTGAGCAGAACAAGCTGCCCAAGCGTATTAGTGCTACAGCTACATCAGATACTCCTAGCGACAACAAGCTTAAGTGGATGGAAATTCAAGCAAAGGTTCTACTTCTGTTCAGTCTCAGTCTCAGCAGCGAAGGACTGATGACTACAAGAGCCCCAATCAGCAGTCTACTGGGAATCAGGGTCAGGGTGGATACAGGGGAAATCACCCTAAGTGCAATCGATGTAATTTGCACCACAGCGGGCCGTGCAACAAGAGTCGTTGTCAGAGATGTAATAAGCTGGGTCATGCAACCAAGGATTGCAGGAGCCCACACCCCGTGAATCAGAATCGTCAACAGCAGCCACAAGCTCCACAGAACCAGCAGCAGCAACAGCAGGGTAACAAGGGATGCTTCAGTGTGGTGCTGAGGGTCACTTCAAGAGACACTGTCCACAGTTGAATCAAAATCAGAACAACAACAACCAAGGAAATGGGAACAACAATGGGGGTAACAATGATGGCAACGGTGCCAGGGGACGTGTCTTTGTGATTGGGCAGGGTGATGCAAGGAACGATCCCAATGTTGTGACGGGTAAGTTCCTACTGGATGACTTCTATGTTACTGTTTTATTCGATTCGGGTGCTGATACTAGCTACATGTCCTTAAAAGTTAGTCAGATGCTTAAGCGTACTCCAACACTTATGAACACCAAACACATTGTAGAACTAGCAAACGGTAAAAGTTTAGAGGCCACACACATAGTTAAGGGTTGTAATCTTGTTCTTGCTGATCAGACCTTCTCTATCGACCTCATTCCTATCGTTCTGGGTAGGTTCGATGTTGTTATTGGGATGGATTGGTTATCTCAACATCAAGCGGAAATTCTTTGCAAGGAGAAAATTGTCCGCATCCCTCGTTCTGGTGAAGAACCCCTCGTGATTCGTGGTGACAAGAGTGGTGCAGTCGTAGGCATCATCTCTTTCCTTAAAGCCCAGAAGTGTTTGCGAAAGGGCCACACTGTTATTCTGGCCCTCGTTACTGACACCTCTACGAAAGAGAAGAAGATAGAAGACATTCCTATTGTACGCGATTTTCCTGAGGTATTTCCCGAGGAATTACCTGGTCTTCCGCCTCATCGTCAGGTCGAATTTCAAATTGAGCTAGCTCCTGGAGCAAAACCAATAGCTCGTGCACCTTATCGCTTAGCTCCATCAGAACTAGAGGAATTGTCCACCCGACTACAAGAGCTATTAGACAAGGGTTTCATTCGTCCTAGCTCTTCGCCCTGGGGAGCTCCAGTCTTGTTTGTAAAGAAGAAAGACGGTACCTTCCGAATGTGTATTGACTATCGCGAACTCAACAAGGTAACCGTGAAGAATCGTTATCCTCTTCCGCGTATTGATGACCTATTCGACCAGTTGCAAGCATCGAGCTTCTACTCAAAGAATGGTCTGAGATCGGGATATCATCAGCTGAGAGTCCGAGACGAGGACATCTCCAAAACAGCATTCAGGAATCGTTACGGGCACTACGAGTTTCTGGTTATGCCTTTCGGATTGACAAACGCACCTGCGGTCTTCGTGGATCTCATGAACCGAGTGTGCAAACCTTACCTGGATAAGTTCGTTATTGTTTTCATCGACGACATCCTGATCTATTCTAAGAGTCAGGAGGAGCACGAACATCATCTGCGTCTTATTCTGGAACTTCTTCGAGCAGAGCAGTTGTATGCTAAGTTTTCAAAACGCGACTTTTGGCTTCGTGAAGTCCATTTCTTGGACCACGTGGTAAATGCAGATGGGATTCATGTGGATCCATCCAAGGTTGACTCGATCAAGAACTGTCCTGCACCTCGTACACCAACTGAGATCCGCCAATTCTTGGGCTTGGCGGGTTACTACAGAAGATTTATCAAGGATTTCTCAAAGATTGCGCAACCACTCACTTCGCTAACTCAGAAGGGTGTTACCTATCGTTGCGGTGATGCACAGGAATCCGCGTTTCAGCACTTAAAGGAGAGAATTTGTAGCGCACCTATTCTCTCGTTACATGAAGGCACTGACGATTTTGTGGTTTATTGCGACGCGTCAATCCAAGGACTTGGTTGTGTGTTGATGCAACGTGAGAAAGTCATTGCTTATGCATCACGCCAACTTATGGTTCACGAAAGGAACTACACTACTCACGATCTGGAGCTGGGAGCCGTTGTTTTCGCACTTAAGATATGGAGGCATTACCTGTACGGTACCAGGTGCACCATTTACACCGATCACAGGTGTAACGACTCACACGAAAATGTCCTAAAACGCTCCGCAAGTGGAAATCCGGACCCCTAAAACCCTAATCCTTGTGAAAAACCAAGAAATCAAGAAATTTGGCTTTCACGCGGGCAGCGTAAGACATAAGGGTAGTCTACGCGGGCCGCGACAGCAAGACAGATCTCCGGATAAGCTTAAGGGATACGTGTTCTCCACGTGTCACAACCACCGATGACTCAGCAACCCTTACCGCCACCTTTATGGCCCTCGCGGACCGCGTAAGATACATCAAAGGGTTTACGCGGGCCGCGTAAACCCCAAATTTCAGCTATAAATTGCTTGGATCAGGGCCTGTTCATCTGTGTCGAAATCTCATTCTCAAATCGCCTCTATTCTGCAGAATACGAAATTTACAGGTGTCAAGACGCTGCTACAAATCCAGGGTATTAGCTCGATCACTGCTACGTTTCAAACTGTTCAATTCTTTTCTTTCCTTCAGCTTGTATTATAGAAAATAGTAGCTCGGGATTATACCTTCTAAATCCCGAAACTCTGCCCGTTATTAGGGTAATAACTTTAATCATTGGTACGATACTTTATCCGATCGATTGAAACTATCCGATGGATGTTTAAGTGCTACCCACATTAGGGCTATACTTTGTCATTCGTCGTGAATTCGACGGATGTTTAAGTGCTGCACTTTGTCATTCGTTGTGAGGGTTTCGATCTCGTGATTATCGTTAAAGTTGAATTGAGTTAATACACTAATACGAGTTCTTGTGTCTAGAAATTAGAACTCATAATCAGGAAGCTGTTAAACTAGAATACTTAGCAATTAAGTAAATTTAATGGTTATGTAAAACTTAACAGTTAAGGAAACTTAGCAGTTAAGCAAGCTAAGTAAGTTAATTACTCTAATTACGTTATTTAATTAATCGCCTAAGTAAATTACTTAATTAAACCGTTAAGGAAAATTAATTAATTAAGTAAGATTAATTAATCAGTTAAGTAAGATTTACTTAAGTTAAGTATGATTAATTAATCAGTTAAACAAGATTAATTAAGCTAAGCAAGATTAATTAAGCTAAGCAAGATTAATTAAGCTAAGCAAGATTAATTAAAGCTAAGCAAGATTAATTAAGTTAAGTAAGATTTATGAACATGCGACAACGTCGATGGGTCGAACTTCTGAATGATTACGAATGCGCGATCAAGTACCACCCGGGCAAAGCCAATGTTGTGGTCGACGCCCTCAGTTGAAAGGAGGCTAAACCTAAGCGTGTACGTGCATTACAGCTTACCATCCACTCTAGTCTTCCCGCTCAAATTCATGATGCTCAGGTTGAAGCATTGAAAGCAGAGAACATCCAGGATGAGTCCCTGTGAGGATCGAAGAAACGGTTAGAACAAAAGGAAGACAGTGCTTATTACGTGACAGGGCGCATCGGGGTTCCACTCTATGGTAATCTACGTGAGCTTGTGATGGATGAAGCACACAAGTCTCGTTACTCGGTACATCCTGGTTCGGATAAGATGTACCACGATCTCAAGACTACATATTGGTGGCCTAGTATGAAAGCCAACATAGCAACCTACGTTAGTAAATGCTTGACTTGTGCGAGAGTCAAAATCGAGTACCAGAAACCATCAGGCCTACTTCAACAACCAGAGATACCGACATGGAAGTGGGAGCAAATTTCCATGGATTTCGTTACTGGCCTGCCTAGATCTCAACGCGGAAATGATACCATTTGGGTGATCGTAGATCGACTGACCAAGTCTGCACATTTTCTGGCTATCAAGGAAACGGATAAGTTTTCCACTTTAGCAGATATCTACCTAAAGGAAGTAGTTTCGAGGCACGGGGTGCCAACCTCCATCATTTCTGATCGTGACTCATGTTTTACATCTGAATTGTGGCAAGCGATGCACACGTCCTTTGGCTCTCGATTAGACATGAGCACGGCGTATCATCCACAGACGAATGGGCAGTCTGAACGCACCATCCAAACCCTTGAATACATGCTTCGGGCATGTGTAGTCGACTTTGGTAATGGCTGGGAAAGACACCTCCCGTTAGTGGAGTTTTCGTATAACAACAGTTACCACACCAGTATCCGGGATGCTCCGTTTGAGGCATTGTACGGACGTAAGTGCCGATCACCTCTTTGTTGGGCAGAGATTGGAGACAGCCAGATCACTGGTCCAGAACTCGTCGTAGACACAACAGAGAAGATCGCTCAGATATGACAACGAATGGCGGCAGCTCGTGACCGTCAGAAAAGCTACGCTGATAAACGAAGGAAACCACTCGAGTTCCAGGTTGGGGATCGAGTACTACTTAAAGTCTCACCTTGGAAGGGTGTAGTTCGTTTTGGTAAACGAGGTAAACTCAACCCGCGATATGTCGGACCTTTCGAAATCATGGAGAAAATAGGCAAGGTGGCCTACAAACTGAACCTACCTGAAGAACTCAGCGGAGTTCACAACGTATTCCACATGTCAAATCTGAAGAAATGTCTGTCAGATGAGACCCTCATAGTTCCTCTCAAGGAACTCACCATCGACGATCAGCTGAGATTCGTCGAAGAACCTGTAGAGATTACAAACCGAGACGTTAAGGTTCTCAAGCGCACCAGAATACCTCTAGTTCAAGTTCGTTGGAACTCCGGTCGTGGCCCAGAGTTCACCTGGGAACGAGAAGACCAAATGAAACACAAGTATCCCCAATTGTTCGAGAAAAGTACAACCACTACTGAGGCTGAAGCTACTGCGGAATTTCAGGACGAAATTCCAAACCATCGGGGGGATGATGTGACACCCCAGGAAAACCAAGAAAACCACGCAACCTAACTAGCTTCCTCAGTAACCACGTGCTAAATTTAGGGACGAAATCTCTTTCAAGTTGGGGATGATGTGACAACCCGAGTTTTCAAGGTCTTTCCTCTACACGTTATTTGTTCACAATTGTGTTTGCATAACTTGTTTGCTTTGTATTCGTACATGTTTGATTATGCTTGAGATATTGTGTTACTGTTTGATTGATGAGTGATAGACATTATTAACTGTTTGATATTACAATTCCACAATCGACGAAACATGGTGAGCTATACACCACACACACACCACGACGAAACCTAGGAAGTTTCGCCACAACTATCACTCGACGAAACCTAGAGGTTTCGTCATGTGTTCCTCGACGTAACAGGAGAGTTTCGCCATCTCCTTGACCGACGAAACATGGATGTTTCGCCATAAGGGCCGCCGGTCCAGATAGTTATGGCCCAACATCGAACGATTTAAAACATAACCTTGTGTTATTGAAACCGTCAATCATAAACTCAAACCCTAATCTTCTCTACACCAAGTGACGGCAATAAACTCTCTGCGAAGCATCACTCCCTTGGTTTGATTACCCTAAAGCACAAATCCGGTGTTCTTGCGCGAGACTACGATCCTTCTAGGTTAGTCCGTTAGCACTAGCGTTAACTTTTGATTGTTCGTGTTATGCGACGTATTTGTTATGTGTTAAGAAACTGAAATTGTTCATGATATTTGTCGATGAATCAGTGATTAGAAAGCTAATGGATTTGATGATCTAGACGGTATGATGGTTGAGAACTGTTGTGTTTGTATGTATACGAATTGACTCGATTAAGGATTTCATGATGATATTGTTAAGCGATAACTAGGGTTTGTGTGTTTGCATTAATAATCATGTTCGACTATAATTATATGTAGGGAATGTAAACGGGTACACTGGAAGGGTTAATGTTTGTTTATGTCTAGGGTAGTATGAGCACGAATGAATGTTGATTGATCCGTTGTTCATGATGATAGTGTGTAACTGCTAGTATGTGTTGATGGTGATTGGTAACTGTACATGTGATCCGACGAAACAAACACCTCGACGAAACACACATCACGACGAAACCTGTGATGTTTCGTCAAAGGGGAATCATGACGAAACTTGGGAGTTTCATAATGAAGGATCACGACGAAACCTGGGGTTTCGTCAGTAAGGAATCACGACGAAACATGGGGAGTTTCGTCCAGTGGGTAAACAGACGCAGTGAAATAAGTTAATTTCTATTGAGGGATGTTAAAGTTATGGAAATTATGGTAGTTACTGTTAACAATAATTGACTATGACCAAAGAGACATGATCTACTTCTCATGCATAGTATACTTACTGTTAGGCGTTGTTACAGAACATACGTGTGAACTGTGAATTTGAACAAGTTGTGTAACTGCTATGTGCTATTCGGTGACCACTGAATTGATACTCACTGTGACTTGTATTTATACGTGAACTTTGCAAACATAAACTGATTTCGTATGCATGCATACTATAGGCTTTGATTGATATACTGTGATCAAGTAGATTAACAAACCGAGCAAACCCAGGTGAGTTCACACTTTCTATAAGGCATGGGATTCCCGATGATTTGGGAATGGGTTAAGAAACTAAAACGAAACCTACATATTCACCTTTAACAGAATATGTACCTCCATCCTCGTTGAGAAGGATGACAACATTAACCTGCGTATTCTCCTTGGATAGATTACGTACCTCCGTCCTCAGTTGGAAGGACGACAACCTATAACTTACTAGACAAAACTCTATCATTAAGTCCCTCATTTTTATATCGACTTAATCGCCGGGCCAATGGCGAGCGGGTCATTAGTTAATAGCGCTATTAGGGTTGACAAGCCTCACACCGTGCCGGGAGGACGGGTGTGTACTAATGGATCTGGGCACTTAGTCAATGATGATAGACATTGACGTAGGGCACAACTTTCTCAGTCAGTTGTCGATATGGTAACGGTCTAGTGGTTACATGGGGTAGCCCCCACTGATTATGGTTTGGGAAACAATGAATTGGGTAACTCATGGTTTTTGAATGAACTCGTGGTTTTTGAAACAACTATAAACTAGATAACCAACTGTGAACTCGCTCAACTTTGTTGTTGACTCGTTGTTACGTGCCTTGCAGGTCGTTAGATATTAGCTGGAGCTTGCAGGGGAGCGGTAGTCGTTGTGATGCATGGACTGTTGAGTTCCATGTTAAACATTAAACTTTTAAACTTATGCTTTGGTTTTTTGGTTTTAAACTTTATTGCTTCCGCTAATAACTTGAATTGGATTGACTTGTTTGAACACCAATTATATTGTGTGGTTGGACTTTTATTTATTTAAATTACATTGTTCAATATGATTGATGGCTGGATCCTGGTCAGTCACGCTTCCTACGGTTATACTCCGCTTGTGGATTTTGGGGGTGTGACAACAACTAACCTGGTTACTTGAATGTGAGCCGAACCATTCGACATGTGCTTTGGTGTAACATGAACTTGTGTCGTAACTATGAACTGGATACTTGTTATGACTTACGTGATGGTATGTGCTTGGTTATTTTATTACTTGAGTAATGCGTGCGATAGATACGTGAATAATGAATACATGGAACTGACTGTTATTGGTAACCACACTAGGGTTGGGTTGATCAATTTGGAGCAAGTAGTGTAACGTAACATACCGAGCAAACCAAGGTGAGTTCACTGCTCTTTTTTCCAAGCATGCGTCCCGGGGAGGGACATCTGGTAAACGTTCCGGGGATGAATGCTGGGTTATTGGGATGTTTGTTAATACTCGCATATCTATCACCTAAGTCCCATCTACCGATTGTTGCCGGGGAGGCAACGGGATATTAGCTAATAGCGCTATTTAGGCTTGGCAACCTCACACCGCACCGGGGAGGTCGGGAGTGAACTAATGATCCCAGTCTTGACCATTGCATTGATAGAGGCAATGAGGATTGGGCAAAACAACTTTAAGCCATCGGCGGTAAACGAGTTATTACAACATCAAATCATCGAATCTGTGAAACGTTTTAATCTGGTAACTGGTATCTAAATACGTTAACAAAACTTTGAACTCACCAGCGTCGTCTGACACACTTGTCTGCATGCTTGCAGGTCCATAGGGTTTTATCATTTGGAACTTGTTGTCTGGAAGGCTGGAGTGGTCATGGGTCGAGTTACATGGAATCGCAAGACAAGTCTAAAGGTTTTCGAACATGTGGTTATTGAACCACTCAACAAACGATTTATGCTTTCGCTGTATACAATGAATTACATTTAATGTCTTGTAACACTTTATGATAATGAATGAAAGTTTATATTTAAATATTTACTATAGTTCAATGTTATTGGTGGCTTGGATCCTGGTACGTCACATGTCCTCTGGTGTTTCCGCAAGTGGTATTTTGGGGGTATGACAGTCAACCACCATGAACGACCGTCGTCACCACCACCATCGCCGCCACCTACCACCGCAAACCACCGCCAACCCCGACCATCGCCGCCGCCACCGCTAACAACCGTCACCCACCGACCACTGCCACCCACCACTGCTACTATCGACCACCGCCACCCATCGCTGCCACCGCCACTAGCCGCCACCAATCACCCCACCACCCATCGCCGATTTAATTCATTCCTCCTTTCTTACCTACCAGACAACACAATATAATGATTTATTCCTTTCCTGAATGGTAACAAGAATGTAATGATCCATTTCATTCTTTTGTCCATTATATTACCTCGTCCATTCCATTCCCTCATCTATTCCATTATGCCATACCAAACAGACCCTTTCTCCTATGCAATACACACAACAGCGTAGTCAAAAACCCTACACGCGCCCATACCCATCTTCCCCTTCTTCGTTTCCTCTGCTTCTTCTTTTTTCAGATCCATTTTATGGTTCAAAAAACTCGAAACACATTCTTATGTTACCTTTTTCTCTAAAAACACAAATCATACAGATCCATATTTGCATAAAACTCCAAATCGTATTCAAGAAACACAAATCCTACGGTGGTGCTCGACCTCTAAACCTAATCTTACGGTATACATAAGTATTCACACGAATTGCTCTTTGAAATTGGCTTCCTCTTCTATACATCGAGTCTCGGTTGAAGTCTATAAAGGCATACCAGATCCTTTTCACTCACCTTTGTCAATCTGGTTATATTTTCTGGTAAGTGGATTTTATATAGTTTATATATTTTAATTGTTTGTAGTTTATGAACTGAATTTATGAAGTGTATGTGCAGGGTGTTGGTTTTGTAAGGAAGCTTTACTATTGTTTGAAGATATCAGGTTCATAAATTTATGAATTTCCAATTTATGTAATTACTGGTTAATTGTTTTCTAATATATGGATTCAAGAGATACAAAGCAACCTTTTGTTTAAAAATCATTTTTTTCTAAATTTTGAAAAATTACTATTCCCGATTTTTTTTTTATGTTTTTTCACTCAAATGTTGAGTAGGCCTGATTTTTTTGCCTAAACCCTTTTTTTCTAATTTGAATTCGCAATATTCAATTGTATTATCACTAACATAATTTGCCATGTTAATGTTATCGTGACAGCTCTAGAAGTAAAGATCCTTCATCTATGAATGAAGGTCCTAAATCACTTTTGATTCCGAAGAAAAAAAAATGATCCTATTCATCCATGTTTAACTATCATTTGGTTTTTTAAACTTATTTTGTTTAAGTCCTTTTATCATGGAATGAATGTTTAATGTTTGGATTTGGTTATTGATGCATGCCAAAGTGTGATAGATGGTGTTTCTGGAGGTGCATGATCAAGCTTACAAAGGTGTTACACGAAAATGACTATAACTTTGGCTACGGGTCTCTGTTTTGGGCGTTCTACCAGTCAAATCGAAGCTTGAAGTAAGGAGCACGTCATGACAAGGTCTTGCGGGGGGGGGGGGGGGGTTGCTCATGTTTGAGTCCAAGGTCATGTGTTTTGAGGCTATCATACATGCGTTCACACGTTGTTACATGTTTTCATTAAATGTCGAGTTTTATGAATGTGTTGTTTATTAAACGTTGTCCAATGAGTCTATGTTAAAAAATGAGTTGTATGATTAGTAGAGTTGTGGTTTAGAAGATGTAGACACGTTGTGTGATTACCTAAGTGTAGTGAAATCATGAGGTAAATATTTAGAAGTGTAAAATGTTAATGTTAAAAAATGCATCAGGAATTATCTATATCCTTAAAGTGAAAATAGGTGGGTTAGATGATGTTTAAAAGAGTCACGTGGTTAACCCGCGATAATGTGATGTTATGAACTAACCCTTGTACGGGTACTATTATTGTAGCCTATTCGACCAACTCAAATATTGCAATAACTTAGCCCATTCAACACAACTGGAATAAAATAGCCTATTCGACACAAATAAAATGAGTTAGCTTATGTGACACAATTGGATTAGCCCATTCGACACAACTAGGATGGAGCGGTGACGATTACTCGTGAGATATGCATATTCTCAAAATATAGGATGTAAATAATGTTATGAAGATGTGTGAGATTATGTGTTTGCCTTTTATATGATGTGATATACGTTTTAGCTACAACTGTATGTGTTAGCCTTCAATGATGGATTCTTGTATGGGTGGTTATGAAATGGGTATAAAATGGTCATTGATGTTTATATATAAAAATCAAGTTTAAGTGTTAAAAGAATAATTCATCATGGTTGATTTAAACGTTTCAATTTTAATTGTTAGAACTCACTCAACACTAAGCACAACTGACTTTTGCATGTATGTTAGATTGTGTTGCAGGTGTGTGATTCGAGTCAATGTTGCTCTTGGCTAGCAGAAGGTATTATTCATGATAGTGGCGGAAATCTTGAAAAAATAACTTTCAGTATTTTAAATTGAATTTTTAAGATAGATTTAATATGTTAAATACATTGTTCTTCGGTTCTCCACTTTATAATGCACATAACATTTGAATTCTCCACAATGGAACCTTTAACTATATTATCTAAGCATATTTAATTGTTGTAGACTAAAAAAATTATGAACTTGAACGAAAATGTCAAAATACCAAACTCTTTAGAAACAAGTTACCAATAAAATATTAAACACCCTCTAAAAGCAATGTTACCAAAATTTCCATGGGTTGTATCCTTTTTAAAAGCCTAGTGCAAGTCGATGAAATCAAAGAAAAGTAGTTTTGATTACAAATTAATTTGGATGGGTAATTTAAAGCAGGAGGTTTTCTTCGCAAGATACAACGCGATATCTATTTATTATCACACTATACAAGAGATGGGTTACATATTTACATGTCTACTCATTATGTAAATTTTGTGAAAGCGGTTTGTATAAAACCGAAAACCATAAGAATAAACACCGTTAATGGTGTCGATATTGTTTAATCGGCATCAGTTCGACATGATACTAGCAAAAAAAAATTATCCCTAGTTTATGATTAAAAAACTTTACTTTTAATACAACTTTTAATTTTAATAGACACGATTCTTTTTCTTAATAATGTTTTACCACCCTTAAATGGCCATTAAATTTCATCAATAAGAAAAAAAAATTAATGTTTTATCCTTCACCGAAGGTGTGAAGATTCCATCCGAGCTAGGGGTGAGCAAAAGGAAAAACCCAACCTGACCCGACCATTACCTGACCTGACCCGACCCGAGAACCGATCAAACATAAAATACAGAACCGATTCACTACCCTAAATATAGGGTCGGTCCCGGTCCATAGGTCCAAGTCAGGTTTCACCATGAAAAGAACCGAGAACCGACCCGACCCTATTTTATATGAAAAATTAGAACCGATCTAAATACCTAGGTACTTGGGTTCGGGTCGGGTTAGGTATATTTTCGATTCGGTTCTCGGTTATTTTCGGTCCGGACCTAAACTTGCTCACCCCGAATCCGAGCAATATAAAACCCTAGTCTCTGAGTTATATAAAACCCTAAATCCCTAAAACTAAAACCCTCTGTTCTCCATCTTCTTCACAACCTTTTTACGGTAAAAAGCGAACAAAGCGCCTCCACCCTCACCTCACCCTCCTCCCTCCAGCGACCACCTCCAGCCGTCCTCCTCACAGGTGTGTTAACCTTTAATTTGTTTGGAATTTTTGATGTTTTATTCTACTTTGGGAGTCAAATTTCATATAGTTTGATCAAACATTGACATCAAAATATAAGCCAAATCTGAAATCAACAATTGCTATTAACATATTTCATCCAATATAAATCATTTTTCCCAACATTTACACATACCGAAATATAATGACATGCTGAAAGACATACTTTTTAAACATTCAGATAAAGACCTTGTGTATAAATACCAGTATGCAGTTCATATCGGTGATATATCGGTGAGATATCGGTTATATCGGTTTCCTAGTAAAATATCGGTGTCAAATATCGATCGGCGATATTGACCGATATATCACCGATATATCACCGAATTATTATTGTTAAATTGCTATATATGTAAATTTTGCATTATATTAAAATTACCGATATCCCACCGATATCTCACCGAGATAACCTATATCTCAAATATCGGTCCTTGACCAATATCCGATATTTTACTGCATTAACTGCAATACGCATTAAAAACCATTACAATATCAAACAGAATATAACCACCATGTCTAAAGAGTGGTTTAAGAAGCCTTTTATGCTGATGATTATCTTGCAAACTTCATATGCTGTAAACGGCTTAGTTGTCAAGTCTGCCCTAAGCAATTTGTTTTGATGTCTTAAATTGTTATAATCAGCTTGAATTGTATCAAATTTTGTTGATGTTTTTATTAGTGATGTTAAATTGTAACACATTGAAACTTGAATTTGGTATTTAGGCAACGTTTCCGTAGAGAGTGTAATGCAATGTTTTCAAAAGATGAAAACTTGTCGGGAACAACTTTAGGTAGTTTTTTTTATTTGTAAAGACTATCGTATTTTATATTATGTGTTTTTAAATTTTTAATAATGACGATTTTCTTTTCATTATTGTATCGTACTTTTATTGTGTGATGAACCTTACCCGATCCGAACTGTCGAACTGACCCGAAGTTTTTTTTTTATGTTCAGTTATATGAAATTGGAGTATCTAAAAAAGTGAACCCAGTGGAAAAAACTCTTGGATCCGCCACTGTTTTTACCCCAAAATCAAAGATGGTTCGAAGCTTGAAAAACCCCAAGAAAGCAAAGCGAAAGAACAAGGTATATATCCCACTCGTTAATTTACACCTGTTGAATTGCCATTTGTATTCAATTCTTTGTTTGTATGTTGTGATTTATAACATAATAATCAGAGCTCAAAGAAAGGAGACGGGTCTTCTTCTTCTTCAAGCTCCTCAATACCTTCAGTTCCAGCAAAGGTGTGGCAACCAGGTGTGGATGCTTTAGAAGAGGGTGAAGAGCTTCAATGTGATCCTTCAGCTTACAATTCTCTTCATGCTTTTCACATTGGCTGGCCCTGCTTAAGGTTTATTACATAACTGCCATTAGTACTGTCATTTCCACCCTTTTTTTGATGAAAAGTTTGTATTTTTATTACACCCAAATATTTAACAAGTTGTTACACATGTGCTTTTGGTGTGTTTTGATTTTTTCTTTTGTGGGTTAGTTGTTGTATGAGTTATTTTACCCTTTTTTGGTAGAAAGTTTGTATTTTTATTACACCTGTATGTTTGATAAGTTGTTACACATGTGCTTTTGGTGTGTGTTGATTTTTTTTCTGATGTAGGTTAGTTGTTGTATGGGTTATTTTACCCTTTTTTTGTAGAAAGTTTGTATAATTATTACACCTGAATGTTTGATAAGTTGTTAGACCATGTGTAGTGGTTTGGGTGAATAATGCCCCCACCCTTGGGCGTTTTCTGCCATGTGGCAGTCCAGTCAGCAAGGGGCATTATTGGCCGTTTTTCTAAAATGGGTGTAGTAGGGATGTGGGCATTATGTTAAAAGGGTGTAAAGAATTAAATAAAAATAAAAAAACCAACAAAAAAAAGTTATTGGACTAAAAAAGGAAGATTAATTGTTATTGCCTATTGGCCAACTCAAAATGTTCAAAGCGTGATTCAAAACACGCGGAGGGTTTTTTTTTGCAAAAAAAGCCGAAACACGCCGGCAGGGGTGGGGGGTTTGGGGTTTTCGGGCGTGTTTGTGGGGAGAAAACGCCGGATGACGGCGACTACGGGTGGTCTTACACTTACACATGTGCTTTTGGTGTGTTTTGATTTTTTTCTTTTGTGGGTTAGTTGTTGTATGAGTTATTTTACCCTTTTTTGGTAGAAAGTTTGTATTTTTATTACACCTGTATGTTTGATAAGTTGTTACACATGTACTTTTGTTGTGTTTGGGTTTATTATGTTGTGGGTTATTTGTTAAATAAGTCATCTTTTTTGTAATTAGAGTTATGGTTTTATATAAGTATTTGGAAGTGAGCTGCTAATAATTTCACAATGCTGGTTTAAAATGCTGTAACACTTGGTGAAAAGAATGTTTTTGTTGCAACACAATGACATGGGTTTGTTTGATGTGTTGCAGCTTCGATATTGTGCGCGATGCACTTGGATTAGTTCGGACAGAATTTCCGCACACAATATATTGTGTCACTGGAACTCAGGTAATGTTAGTTGTTAGCTTTTAAGCTTCTTGTGTTTCGACTTTAAGTTTTAATGTTATAAAAGGAATTATGAAGTTTTATTGTTCATAAAGCTATTAGCTCTTATGCTTTATTCTTGATAATCTGTCTATTCTATTAGGCACACAATGCTCCTAATTCAATTGGAATATTTAAAATATCAAACATATCTGGGAAACGTCGGGAACTAGTACCAAAAAAAACATCCGATGACACTGATATGGACAGTGAGAGTAGCGATAGTGACGATGACGATGCAGAGAATGATGGACCAAAGGCTCCAGTTTTCCAGGTAACACATGCCTGCCATTAATGTTCCCGACTTTTAAAAAAAGTTGTCTTTGTTTTAATTTCCGTACATTTTCATAGGTGCGCAAGGTGTTTCATGAAGGCTGTGTAAACAGGATTCGTGCTATGCCACAAAAACCTCATATATGCGCATCTTGGGGAGATACTGGTCATGTTCAGGTATAACTTACTTTTTGTCATACTTTTTAGTGTTTTATTGTACTTGATCAATATCTATGCTACCGGTGTCACAGATTTGGGATGTCGGCTCTCATCTAAACGCAATGGCGGAATTGGAAACTAACATTAGCAAGGATGCTACGACAATAATTAATCAACCGCCGCTGGTTAAATTTACCGGTCACAAGGATGAAGGTTACGCAATTGATTGGAGTCCTCTAGTCCCCGGCAGGCTTGTTTCTGGTATGAATTATAAATAATAAACCGTGAATTTTGAATTTATTTTATTTGTTATTATATTCAACAGTTCATTTTTGTTATTTGGATTTAAAAAGGGGACTGCAAGAATTGCATCCACTTATGGGAGCCAGCTTCCGAATCAACGTGGAACGTTGATAGTAAACCGTTTGTCGGACATACGGCCAGTGTTGAAGATCTGCAGGTACCCATTTTATATTTTTTGACACTTATATTTACAGGTATTTTATTCGTTAAATGTAAATACATAAACAAAATTGAGTAAAAAAACTCAAGCTTTGTCAACTTCTTTTTGATGCAGTGGAGCCCTACGGAACCGTTTGTGTTTGCGTCCGGTTCTGTTGATAAAACTATCGCAATATGGGACACGCGTATAGGGAAATCACCAGCAACTTCTATCAAGGCGCATGAAACGGACGTCAATGTTATTTCTTGGAACAGGTTTGTAGCATGATCTATCTTTTATTTAATACTTTTATGAACATGTTAATAGGGTTAATAATGTACTTTTTTGCGTTGTTGGTTTGAATTAGGCTTGCAAGCTGTATGTTGGCATCTGGTAGCGATGACGGGGCGTTTTCTATTCGTGATCTTAGAATGCTTAAGGTATGTCTTCAGAAAACGAAGCTTGATTTTAATTTTTTTGATTCTTTAGGTTCTAACTGATTATAAATGTAAATGTAAGTTATTTACTGTTTTATTTGTGCAGGAAGGTGATTCTGTAGTAGCACACTTTCAGTACCACAAACATCCAATAACATCCATTGAATGGAGTCCACATGAAGCGTCCACTTTAGCAGTATCATCGGCCGATAATCAATTGACGTATGTGCTTTGTTTAAATAAGATTTGTAAAACCATTTGAACGTTCTTTACTAAATGACCTCCGTATAAACACTATTTTTGTTCGAACTTCAGAATTTGGGATCTGTCTTTAGAACGAGATGAGGAAGAAGAAGCCGAGTTTAAAGCCAAAACACAAGAGGAAGTACACGCACCCACAGATTTGCCACCACAGCTTCTTTTTGTTCATCAGGTTAACTTACCCTCTTGAATCTTTATGTTATCAGTAGTTTAAATATGCTGATTGTTTTTGTAACGTTTGTTGACCTTTTGTTTTTACGTGAACAGGGTCAGAAAGACTTGAAAGAACTTCATTGGCATACTCAGATTCCAGGAATGCTCATATCTACAGCTGCAGATGGTTTCAACATCTTAATGCCTTCAAATATCGAAAGTAATCTCCCTGCTGCTAATGCTGCTGCTTGAACCCCATGATCCACCACATCATAGTATAAAAAATGAACGTTTCGGTTAGTATTGGATTGAATATCTGAGAAGGGTAGAGTTTTTCCATAGCTGTTGTTGGTGTCACATTACAGAGTTCATCACATGAGACGTGTTGGGTAGTTTTGAGTTATGTGAAAATGGTGATTTTTATGATCCAAGTATACCTTCTACATAATATTCTTAGACTCTTGCTTTATATTTATACTAGGTTTTTACCCGGGATTGCTTCCCGGGCTCAGGAAAGTTATTTAGATTAATTACTATTTGTTATTAATACGACCACATTACATCATCCATCTCATTCGATTCAACAACATTGTCTTCAAATCACCGAATTAGATCATGAACCCATATTAGAGGTTGTTAAGATCTGAATTTCTTTTTGATTGTGTTTTTGTTTAAGAATTAAGAAGATGAACAAGTAATGCAGCAGAATTAAAATAGAAATAAACTTTGCACACAATCAAACAGAAGAAATGCTTTCAACACATATTTTAACATCTAGGAAAACATTGGAATAGGTACAAGTTGGAATAGGTACAAGTGGCAGTGATTGTGTGGTTGTTTGTGGTAGTAGAGTGTCATCATCTAGGACAACATTGGTTACCCTTCTACTTTTGGGTTTAGGAGAGGTTGGGGTTGTTTTGATGGATTGAGTGGTAGTGATTTGAGTGGAAAGTTGCTGACTAACAGTTGTTGGAACAACTGTTGTTGGTGTCACATTACAGAGTTCATCACATGAGACGTGTTGGTTAGTTTTGAGTTATGTGAAAATGGTGATTTTTATGATCCAAGTATACCTTCTACATAATATTCTTAGACTCTTGCTTTATATTTATATGCCGTTTGGTGTTCGAGGTTTCTTAATGCATGCGTATATTGTGATCGTAACCTTTGAGTATATGTTCTCTTTAAAATTCGCCAAAGAATTCAACTACGTAAAACATGTTTAAACAGATGAGAAATATAAATATACATGCGCTAAGTTATATAGATACAAACCAGTTTACCGTTAAAAAAACACTCTATCCCCTTTCATCAAAATCCAATTCTACATAAATTTATTCCCAACTATTCTTATTTAAAACTCCGCCCTGCTTGCGGTATGCGCATATAATATACATATATGTGTGTGAGCGCTCGTGGGGGCAAAAGTGAAAGTGCACTAATTTTAACGCTATTTCACTAATTTCGTGAAAATAACGTTAAAAGAGGGGGATAGTTAATCATGTGGTAACCCTAGGCTTATAGCTCAGTGGTTATGGAAATGAGGGAAAGACTCTTGGCCGAATGGTCTCGAGTTTGATTCCTGATCCACCTGGGTTTTACCGGCTTTGCATTGTCGTGCCCTCGGGCGGATGCATGGTCGGGTTTTCCCCGGAACTGGTGGCATGGTGGGCTAGGGGCTCCGTGCATGCAGGTTGGGCTGCCGCGGGCTACCTTTCGGCCAATGGGTGCCACGTACGGAGTAACCGGCGATTCTTATGTTGGACGTTCAAAAAAAAAAAACGTTAAAATAATTTTAACGTTCAAAAAAAAATGTGAAAGTGCACTAATTTTAACGCTATTTCACTAATTTCGTGAAAATAACGTTAAAAGAGGGGGATAGTTAATCATGTGGTAACCCTAGGCTTATAGCTCAGTGGTTATGAAAATGAGAGAAAGATTCCTGGCCGGATGGTCTCGAGTTCGATTCCTAATCCACCCGGGTTTTACCGGCTTTGCATTGTCGTGCCCTCGGGCGGATGTAGGGTCGGGTTTTCCCCGGAACTGGTGGCATGGTGGGCTAGGGGCTCCGTGCGTGCAGGTTGGGCTGCCGCGGGCTACCTTTCGGCCAATGGGTGCCGCGTACGGAGTACCCGACGATTCTTATGTTGGACGTTCAAAAAAAAAAGTTAATCATGTGGTGGCGTTAATAGCCGAAAGATAACAGGATACATGCACGAATCAACATTTGTTTCAATTGGTGAATGTTATTTGCAAAAATCTTGATGGGACTTTCCCTCAACTTGTGGTCTCTAGAAAGAATTATTTTGACGACAAATTTGACAAAATCAGACGTCAATTTCGGGGGATTGAGAAATCCGAAAAAAGGGTAGAAGCAACCGCGTTTGTCATGTCCAAAGGTTCGATGTTTTTGACAAACATTTCAATCTTACATATATATTTTATAATTATTTATCTTATTATAATCTAAGTATCTAACACCGGTTCATTCATTCCCTTGAACTAATCAAAGCCCACAAAAATTATTAAAAAATGGTGAGACTAATTCAACACCTCTGCCCCACACCTACATAGTTATCTGGTTAGTAATCATTTGTCTTGTTCTTAAACAAGATCTATAATTTATCTTTTAATTTCTACCAAATTTAGATGCTTTGACCCTTTCCCTTGGTTGTTGTTTGACTTTTGATTACTTGTTCATCCTTTTTTGGTCTTCTTGTTTTCCATTTGTGTGTATATAATGCTTGTAGTTCTTGATGTTCAATATAGTTCAATCTTGCTTTTATTTTGACAATCTTGGAGTTATTTGAAGTGGGTTTGGGGTTAAGTTTGTGGGGTTTTGATAAAGTTTTGATTTTTGTTTCATTCAGCTAAAAAAGTTGGTGAAAGAAGATTCAAGATTGAATATTTATGTTAAAAGCAGAAAAGGGTTTTCTTGTGAAGTGAAATTGTGTTGACTGTTGACAATCTTGGAGTCAAATTGAAGTGGGTTTTGGTTTAAGTTTGCTGGGGTTTGATAAAGTTTTGATCTTTGTTTCATTGAGCAAAAAAGTTGGTGAAAGATTCAAGATTGGATCTTTATGTTAAAAGCAGAAAAGGGTTTTCTTGAGAGGTGAAATTAATCAAATTATGATCTTGTGCTGACAATCTTGGAGTCAATGAAGTGGGTTTGACTTTATTTTTATGGGTTTTTGATAAAGTTCAGATTTTTGTTCCATTGAACAAATTTGGTGGGAAAATTGGATCTTTATGTTAATAAGTGGAACAAGGGTTTCTTGAGAAGTGATTGAAGCTCAATGGGGAATACTTGTGTTGGACCAAATATTTCGAAAAATGGATTTTTTCAATCGGTTTCAGCTGCAGTGTGGCGAACCCCATCCGAACCACCTACCCCTAACGGAGAACAAGCGTCAACTCATTCGAAACAACCCGAATCACCATTACCGGTTTACAACAAGCCGCCTGAACCGATAACGATTCCGAAACCCGAAAAGAAACAAGAACAACCCTCGAAGCCCAAAAAGGGTCCGCAAATGAAACGGGTATCAAGTGCTGGGCTTCGAACCGATTCAGTCTTACAACGAAAAACTGGTTCTTTGAAGGAGTTTTTCACTTTGGGGAAGAAGTTAGGTCAAGGGCAATTTGGTACAACTTTTCTTTGTACAGAAAAGTCAACGGGTCAACAATACGCTTGCAAATCGATTGCAAAACGAAAACTGTTGACTGACGAAGATGTTGAAGATGTGAGAAGAGAAATTCAAATAATGCATCATTTGGCGGGTCACCCTAATGTTATAGCGATAAAAGGGGCTTATGAGGATGCAATCGCGGTTCATGTTGTTATGGAGTTATGTGCGGGTGGCGAGCTTTTCGACAGGATTATTCAAATCGGACATTATACGGAGAAAAAGGCATCTGAGCTTACGAGAACGATTGTTGGTGTTGTGGAAACTTGTCATTCTTTAGGGGTTATGCATAGGGATTTAAAGCCTGAGAATTTCTTGCTTGTGGATAAGAAAGAAGATGCACTTTTGAAAACTATTGATTTTGGATTATCGGTTTTCTTTAAGCCAGGTATGGTTTAAGTTATTTGTGCTGGAATTGATTTAATATGTGATTATTTAGACTTGAAGAATTAGATGATAAGTTACTTATAGCTGCAGATAGTTAATTATGCATTTATAATAATCATTTATCCAAATATGTTAATTTTGACCTTCATGACCATATTATCAAGTTTTTCCGATCACTATAATCAGTCTTGTCGATAATCATTTTTGTAACATTATCTGATTATCTTGACCCTAAAGTATCAGAAACTTACTTATTTAGTAAGTTACACTGTGTGATAACAAAATGATTGATGAACTTTTACTTTGGGCAACTTTCGACCTATTTGACCCGTTTCCTTTATAGTCGACTCTCTTTACCCATTTGACCGATTGGATAAGACATAACCCAAATTGACCCGTACATTAGTAAATGGGCTGAAATTGCCCTTCTAAAGTCTAAACTGACCCAAACACTTGTCATTGTTTTATGTGTAATTGCAATAATCAATTTAAATACGCCTCCTAAAACTTCTTTGTTATATGATTCTGAGAATTTCGTGTTCACTCTTTTATTTGCTTCTCTCACTCTCCATACCCTTTTCTCATGTTTCCTTAATGAGAAATTAAGATCCTTCATAATTACTACATAGTTGATTGACACCTTGGTTTTAAAATGCGCGCATGATGGGCGCATAATGCTTGATGCGCACATTGCGGTGGAAATAGCGCATCAGGTGTAACGATGCGAACAGATTACGTGATGCGGCGGTGATGCGGTGATATCGCATGATGCGAAGCATTGCAATATACGGTCTCATGCGTGCAACATGTAAAATGAAGGGGGTTTTTATTTTGGCTTTGGAAGGAAAATGAAGAGTCACCTTTTTTTATTTTTTTTATTTTACACAGCTGGAAATATACACAAAAGATAACTTTTCTAAAAAGTAAGCCTTGGAAATTGGAGTTTTGACTTCTGAAAAGACTAAGTATGTTTTATTAATGTTTTGTTATTTTAAAGACTAAGTATGTTTATTAATGTTTTGTTATTTTAAAGACTAAGTATGTTTTATAAGTTTGTTATAAGTAGTTTTTATATGTATGATTATTTAATGGTACTTTTATACTAAGAGACGTCCAGTATACGTGATGCGTGCGCATCACGCATCGGATTTTTGGACCAAAACGCATCAGAGCGCATTACGCAATTTAAAACCAAGATTGACACTAATTGTTCTTTTGATAAAATTTTCCATTATAAACCTGAAATGCGGGCATCTAACAGAACAGTCGATCATATAAATGTCGTTTGGCCAACTTAATAGTCCTTGAATTAAATGCATGATAAAAGTTTTCGTAAGGAGTCCATCTACCCCAAAAGGAAATGAGCGTAATATATGTGTGTGTGTGTATGTGGTTCATCATGATTATTTACAAGATAAGTTTCATATATTTGAAATGGTTATGTCAAATCACAGGGGTTCAAATATGAAATTTGAAAAATATTTATGGCCAACATAGAAGTTATGCAAAAGTTAGTGTGTGTGCATACGTCGAGCGAGAGAGAGGGGGGGGGGGGGGGGGGGAGGGGGGGGAGCAGTAACATGTAACCCAAATTGACTGAATTTATTAATTTAAAGCTTTCAATTAACATTCTTTTGTTTTTCGTAGGTGAATCATTTACTGATGTAGTTGGCAGCCCGTATTATGTTGCACCAGAAGTTTTAAGAAAACGTTATGGTCCTGAAGCAGATGTTTGGAGTGCAGGGGTTATTGTTTACATCTTATTAAGTGGAGTACCTCCATTCTGGGCCGGTAAGTTTTCTTTTCATGTGAAATTACATATTTACCCTTCCCTCTTTTTCAGGTCCTGAAATAAAGAGTATATTGCATTTTACGTCCTTTAAGTTTCAGCCAAATTGCAGGCGCTGTCCTTTAACTAATGAAATTACACTGCATGTTCTCATCAGGCGGTATCCTTTTGCCCTAACCCGGTTAATTTTTTCTGTTAACTCTTAACGCGCGCCACTCACATGAGGGCATAATGGTCCATTTCACTTAATAACTAAAACAAAATTAAATAAAAATAATATACATTAACAACAAAATAAGTGAAAATGAGCATTATGCCCTCATGTGAGTAGCACGTGATAAGAGTTAACAGAAAAAAATAACTGGGTTAGGGCAAAAGGCACCACCTGATGATAAACAATAACATAAAGGACATCCAATGCAATTTCGTTAGTTAAAGGTCAACACTTGCAATTTGGCTCAAACTTAAAGGACGTAAATTGCAATTTACTCTGAAATAAATGGCAACAAGTTTTTATTGACAATGGACAAATAGTAATTTTAAGTTTTTAAACATTAAGGGAAACTTTGCACTGATATGGGAATTTTTATAAATTGTATATAATTCTTGTTATTTGTTGGACCCATTTTTAATTTTCCTTTGGCTTTTACGGGTATATAGAAACGGAGCAAGGAATATTTGAACAAGTCCTGCAAGGTGAGCTTGATTTCTCATCTGATCCATGGCCAAGAATTTCCGAAGGAGCGAAAGATCTTGTAAGGAGGATGCTTGTGCGGGACCCAAAAAAAAGATTAACCGCTCATGAAGTTTTATGTGAGTTTCCATTTAAAGAACGATTAATTTTCATATGTAGTTAGTGTAAAGGAAAAATCACAGATGGCTCTAAAAGTGTAATGTTACCTTACATTGACAATAAAAGTGGCAAAATGGGTTGGTTGGATAATTGGTTACAAGGGTGAAAGGGGTGTTCCCCTCGTGGGGAGTGGTAACCTCTCCACCACAGCCAATCAGAGTATGCCATGTCAACCCCCTCTCCACTCCCCATTGTGCACTCAAACATAAGGGGTGCTCCCCTCGTGGGGAATAGTCTCCATTTTGTCTCCCAACGGTCGAAAAAACAAGCACAATCAATTGGTGTGCCCGAGCGGTGAAAGGGGTCACCGCGCACCGTCCCCGAGTGTACCCCATTCACCCTAATGGGTTTGGGATAATAACATGTTTTTAATACGGGTTGAAATGGGTTTTTTATTGGTTGGGTTTACCTGGCTGGAATCAAATTTTATTCATTTTATGCATTTTTAATATATTGGTAATGGGTTAAATACGGTTACAAAATAGTGCGATAATAATCCAAAAGTTTCAAAATAAGAAGGTTCAGGAAGCCGCAAGCATAAAAAATGTTTAATTTTGATTAGACCTTTGAGGGATAAAGCCATAACCCAAATCGACCCACTTAATTTCGACGTTTAGTTGACATGTTTAATTTATTAAGTATGGTTACAAAAACTATTAGTAACATGATAATTCAATATTTTCCTTAAAGCAAATTAGGAGTTCCTAAGCATTTGAATTTGCTTTTCGTGATTTTTAAACCGTGCGGTCATGTTTCTTTTGCAGCTCTTTTTTTTCTTTCATTTCTACTCTTTAATAAATATGAGAATGTAGTTATCGATTTGTTTTCTTCTACCAAAGCAAAATTTAATCAGATTAACTTAAAAATATCGACTCGTTTTTTTGATCTTTTTACAGGCCATCCTTGGGTTCAAGTTGATGGTGTAGCCCCTGACAAGCCTCTTGATTCCGCAGTTCTAAGTCGAATGAAACAATTTTCAGCCATGAACAAGCTAAAGAAAATGGCTCTCAGGGTAAGTTTGACTTTCTAAGGTCAAACCGACTAACTTTCAACATTAAATTTGACAATGTGTGTAAGGGTGTTAAACAAATCCTGATTACTTTCAGCTTTATAATTAATTACTATAATTTATGAAAATGATTGTATTCGATATCTCACTAAAAACCTTATCATTTATGAATTTGAACATATCTTTGGTTGACCTAAAAGGTCAAAGGGTGTCACAAAAAATATTGACTTGAGTTTTTTTTTTAATGTTTAGGTTATTGCAGAGAGCTTATCTGAAGAAGAAATAGCGGGGCTAAAACAAATGTTTCAAATGATCGATGCGGACAACAGTGGTCAAATTACTTTCGAGGAACTTAAGGCGGGATTAAAAAGAGTCGGTGCTAACCTTAATGAATCAGAAATTTATGATCTCATGCAAGCAGTAAGCCCTACCTAAAAACACTTATTTTTGGGTTTTATTTATCTTACAGGTTTAATATTGTTTTTATAATCTGAATAATTGTCTAAAAGTTTATATTTTAAAGTTGAAAAGTAGTTTGTTTGATGTTAGAAATTTAATATGCCGTCCTTTCAATACAGGCGGATGTAGATAATAGTGGAACAATTGATTATGGGGAATTTGTTGCTGCAACATTGCATTTGAATAAAATTGAAAAAGAGGATCATTTGTTTGCGGCGTTTTCGTACTTTGATAAAGACGGAAGTGGTTATATAACCGCCGATGAACTTCAACAAGCGTGTGATGAATTTGGCATTAACGCTCCCCTTGAAGAATTAATTCAAGATGTTGACCAAGATAATGTAAGTATTTCTACTTTAATCCTATGTTTTTGTTATGATTTACTACTCTCTTTCATTGAGGTCGTAATTTCGAGTTGTTTACTTTTGAAAGGGTGATTTGCGTTTTGTGTTATCTAACGCGTCAAAAAGAAAACGAGTCGAAAGTCACCTAAAAGGAATTATTTTTGATAATTAACAAAAAAGTGTTCATGGTCAACAGACACGTTTTGACCCGTTTAACATCCCACGCAACTCGCCCTACGTTCCAAATTAGTGTTGCTTCTATTCTTTCTTTTAAAACAATATACTTATGATCGTTAAGACCAAAATTCTAAAAGTCATTAGTTCTCATTTTTCCAATTTACCCACACAAAGTGACCGTGTTTTAACTTTTTCTAGGGGTGTTTACGGTCCGGTTTTGACAGTTTTTAAGTCAAACCGTAAGCCAAACCCTTAATAACGTTTTTTTTATCGAAAAGCGAAACCGAACCGTTACTAACAGTAAACAGTTTCATGGTTTGGGTTTCATTGGGCCCTTAAATGAAATACACAAAAAGTTAAATAAATAAATAAGCTGTCCAAAAATAAAAAAATAAGCCATCCAAAAACAAGTTAGCACACTCTAATTAAACGTTATTACATAAAACAAACAAAGATGCTTGTAAGATTTGATCATCCATTAATTTCATTGAACCTATTAAGAATAAAAACATCATCCTTATATAAAAAAAATAGGAAAATTGGTTTTTAATAAACCAACCTTTGTCCTGTTGGTAAATAATAATCTTACCTACGTAATTGGTATACAATAATCCTACCTATCAACATGTTGGTACTCAATGAACTTCCGTTAATTTTTTTTAACTGAAGTTAGTTTTTAAGTTTTATTTATTACACAAACAGTCCCTGTAGTTGTAATTTACTAGTTTTAACTATTTTAAAACTAGTAAATTACAGTCCCTTGAGTTTTTTTTTTTGTTTTATAAAATAATTTAGTTGGACCCTATAACAATAAGAGTGACCCTGGTGCAGTGGTAAAACCCCTTGTTTACACACAAAATGTCTTGGGTTCGATACCTGTTTGTTTCGTTTTTTGTGTTTTTTTTCTTAAACCTGATTTTAAATTAATCACTCTATTTTTTTTCCTATTTCAATTTTTTCTCACCTATATTTAGCTGAATGTGTAGTAAATGAAACTTGTAATTTAGTTATCATATTGTTTTCTGTTATGTTTCTCGACCCGACCCGACCCGACCCGAACAACGACCGATCCAAAAAATTTGAACACCGGAAAAATGGGACCCCATTGTCCAAAAATCCTGGGTCCGCCACTGCATGTAGGCATCATGTTTTGAACTTAGGCATTATGTTTTTTGTTGTTTTGGCAAGAAAAACACCAAACATAACAATTTAAAACACAATGCAATAAACTATGGACGTGAATTTAAAAGACACTATTTAACACTTAAAACACACTACTTAACGTTCTTGACACGGTGTTTTAAGTTTTAAGCCTAGAATTCATTGCATTTTGTCTTAATTTATAAAACAAAAAAAAAACTCAAGGGACTGTAATTTACTAGTTTTAAAATAGTTAAAACTAGTAAATTACAACTACAGGGACTTTTTGTGTAATAAATAAAACTTAAAAATTAACTTCAGTTAAAAAAAAAATTAACAGAAGTTCATTGAGTACCAACATGTTGATAGGTAGGATTATTGTATACCAATTACGTAGGTAAGATTATTATTTATCAACGGGACAAAGGTTGGTTTATTAAAAACCAATTTTCCAAAAAAAATATAGTAGGTTAAAAAGAGTAATATATCGCGATATGAAAGGCAAATGTCAAAAAATAAAATAGATACATACATAGAATAAGCTAAAAATATGTTAAAGAGTTAATTACATAGTTAGTCCCTGTGGTTTGCACAAAATAACAAACTTAGGTACTAATAGTTTTTGATAACATTCTAGGGTATTAACTTTTCATTTTGTAACGTTTGAGGGTATTAAGCTTATTTGTAGGCTTAAAATCACATTTTGTTAGTACCTAAGTATGTTATTTTGTGCAAACCACAGGGACTACCTATGTTATTACCTTAGAAGTTAATACCTCCAAACGTTGCAAAATGAAAAGTTAATACCCTAGAAGGTGATTTTAAACTATTAGTACCTAAGTTTGTTATTTTGTGCAAACCACAGGGACTAACTATGTAATTAACTCTATGTTAAAAGTAGTAATCAAGTTGCTAAGAAATTAAGCCCAAATTGTTAAAATTATGACCCTATGTTATAATAGATCATGTTTAAAAGTCTGTCAAAAAATTAAATTATATTCTTCATGATACAAGGGGTTGCAAACTTAATGGAACTCATTGAAAAAGGGTTTGCAATATTTAATATTTAGAAGTTGTAAATATATTAAATTTTATGGTCCGGTTTTATACGACAGGTTTTAGGTATAAACCGTTCACTACGGTTTTTAATTTTTGTAACCGACCGACCAAAAGTTCAGAAAAAAAATGACCATGAAACCAGACCGATGATGGGTTTAGGCGGTTTCACGATTTAAAACCGAACCATAACACCCCTAACTTTTTCAACAAGTTGATTTTTTAAGTGTATAATAGTCATCTTCAAGTTTACTAGTATAGGACACCCTTTCTTGAGCACCATAAAATATTTATAAGACAAACTATTAGAAAGCAAAAGGACCATTCCATACAACAATTACAATACTAAGTAGAAAATTGTGACAACTCTAATATGCACCAGTAGTGGTGAAGCTCGAGATTTCCGACCGGGGGGTCGAAGACGTATATACCAAAAATTTCTATAAAACCGGGGGGTCAAAAACGTATATACCCAAAAATTTCTATACGAAAACTACATACTCTCCACTACTGAGTGAAAAGTTCTGGGGGTCGGCCGCCCCCTCCCGCCCCCACAAAGCGACGCCTTGTGCACCAGCTACAAGTGCGTATGCAGTTCTCTACTTAAAAGCGGTTCCATTTTGAACGGCCTTCTGAGTTAAAAATGGAATTTTTAAAATTAAGTTCATATGCATATTCTTGTTCTTTTTATTTTTTGTAAATTTTTTATTGTATTTTTTTGCAGGATGGACGCATAGATTACAATGAGTTTGTGGCCATGATGCAAGGACATACTGGTACTGGACCAAAAAAGAACATAGACAATACTTTCAGTCCAAGGTTCAGAGACAATACTTTCAGTCCAAGGTTCAGAGAAGCATTTAAGCTTTAAAACCATCGTTTTTCTTTTTATTTTCATGTTTTTTTTTTCCTTCAAATTTTCATGTATTAGAACTATATTGTGTGAAAATGAGCAACTTTGGATAAAAAAATATATAACTTTTAATGTTTTCTTTTTTTTTTTGCATTTATGTTCCTTTAATTTATTCTTGCAAAATATAGTTATCTGTCAAGCATTCTTGTTGAAATGCTGTTTAGTTTGCAATTTAATACAACTAGTATTAAATTCCCCGTGTTGTGGTGTGGGCGTAAAACCGTGACAAATAGCACCAAGGCCACAACACCGCCAATGACCACCAACGCTAAAGTTGCGACGTGTTAATGCGGAGAAATTAGACCGAAACATAAAACATAGAAAATAATAACTAAGTTGATTTAGGACCCGTGCGTCATGATGAACCTATCAAACGGGAAAAAATAGATGACCATAAAAACGTTGAAGCACCCATACACGTTGCGTAATGTTAACTCGTAAAATTTAAAACGAAGCATAAAACAAAACATAAAAATGTTGAACCACACATGAAAGTTGCGTTGTGTTAAATCGTAAAATTTAGAACAAAACGTAAAACAAAATTTTTGAAAGTAAAAAAGTTATGAGGTTAAATTGACAAAGATAGAAAGTTTTGGGGTTAAAAGTAAAAAACCAAAATAGTTTTAGATTAAAATTGTAATTATATCAAACTTTTTTTGAAAACCTCCCTAAGCAAAGAGTACAACTACTCTATGCATCACAATGTTGTTAATTTATAATATATCTTAGAAAACCGGAACCGTTCGTGACTTGGTCTTAAGTTTGAATCCAATCCCAACGAGATTTTACCGTAGTGCATCTTCGGGCGGCGGGGCTTCCTTGGAACTTGAGATGGTGGGCTTGGGCCACCCAGTGCTGTATGCGATCATGGACGTATGAGGCCACCTTTTGTCATTGGATTACCTCGTGTGTAGCCGGACTTTTATTAGTTGACCGTTCAAATAAAAATAAAAAAGAATATTCACACCTCGTGAAGGTTGTATATTCACAAACAAAGTTAGTTTTGTAATTTTATTAGAAAATAACAAGATATATTGTTTGTTTAGTTATATTTATTGCAAAATAAGCAACAGAAACCATAATTTAACACCAACAACAAAAGAAAATAAAAAAATGTTCCTAAGATTAGAAAAAGATTAATAACTTTAGTTCCGTTTTATATTAGAAAAAAACAAAAGGAAGTTCACTAATATTAGGTCAGAATAATAAATAAATAAACAAAAATATATGAGAAACAACCACTAGTATTTAACTTTCTTTGAGACGTTTCTAGAAGAAAATAAGCCCCTTGTGGTGTCATTCAAAAATTAAGTTCCAACTTTTGAGCCTAAAAATATCTTAATATCATTTTCATAATAATAATTTACCTAACAAATATCTATATAATATGTTTTTTTTTTCATTTTATATTTTCAGCTATACCTATAATTATTTTTATCAAATATTTTTATATAACTATACAACTCAAAACTCAGCTATAACTAATAAATACTAAAATTTGTAAAACACACCTTAATTCATGATTAAGGGATGAAATCATAGCTTGTATTTAGTTAAACAACAAAAACCACTAAGGTTATGTGGTGTGGTCATGACCACCATCACCTTCACGTTAGAACCCATGTCACCCCATCCTCATCTACCAACCTAATCCACCACCCTATATGGTGCGGACCATTACCCCCACTGTCATCCACTATCCTTTCCCACCAATCAAAATCCCCTAATTAATTGAAAGAGTGTCATGGTTGGCTGGTTACCATGGATTAAACCATGTGAACAACCATGGTTTGGGAAGAGGGGGGGTGTACCACGAGAACCTTGTCTCGCGTGGCAATCCATGATCTAATCCACCACCCCATACCCCATAGCCTAGGAGGCATGATTCATCCATCTACGCTATTCCCTAATTGAAGAAAGTTGTAAAGCCTTCAGACTCTTAGTCCTGCCATTTCATTTAAGAAAATGGTTCAATATTATTTCATGATTATAAAATTTTTCATAGTTGTCAAAATAAAGCGACATAATTGAAACCGTTATTAAGTACGCTATTTTATTGACATTTTTTCCTTTATTCAAGTTAAATTTGAAACTCGCTAAACAATAAACGAGTTTCATATATGTTTCATTCAGGACACTCAATTTCAACATTTATATAAAATTCAAAAGGTGTTTTTAAACAAAATTGAAACTAAAAAAGGTTTTATGGTTATAAATTTTTGTGAGACTTTAATAAAACATATTAAAAATATTTTAGTTGTTAATAGTTGTCATATTTCTAATTTTAAAAGATATATAGGACAAAATAAGTAACATCATACTCTTAGGGATGGAATTTTGGTCCTTGAAAAGTATAACATGATAAAGCAACATCACTTAGATGTTGCATTGCTTATCAAATGTGGAATGCATTTAAAGGAGGCAATTGTAGCTGATTCATGGTGTAGGGACCTTGAAATTGACCTTTGGCCATTGGCTATTTTCCACAATGTTAATAGTGCAATCATATCTTATTAATTTTAAAGTTGGTAAATGGATGAATTGGATTTAAATGACAAAATTAAAACAAGTTTTAATAAGCGGGTTAGGTCACATCATTCAGTAACTTTTTTTGAACGACTAATTTCTTTAATCCCATATCGTTTGTGTGACTTGAACTCAAGATCTTCCTCTTCGCAACCTATGTGTTTTTAAACAGGTTCGGTGACTTCCGCCCCCGGTAAAAATTTTCAAGCTTCACCACTGTTTTTAAAAGGTTTGTCTTTGCCAATGACCACCACCCCATTGGTAGTCAGTAACTACTTCCTGTCTATTTTCTTTCAAGAATTTTATAAATATTTTTTCCCTTTAATAAATCAATATATGAAGTTTATGTTTCTAACATATCCGAGAGAGTTTATTGTGATTCGAAATGTTTACCTATTGCTCGTGATTAGTAATTTAGTGTCATTTTGGGGTGGGATAAGGCTTACGGATTAGGTCCTGAGTTTTATTGGGTTTCCTCCTGAATTAATGTATATGCATTGTTGCCTACGATGATACTCCAGTGACCCGTCAGTGATCCAAATTTGTCATTAAGAAAAATGTTTCCCTACTACGTAACATTTTAGGTTATTTAAAGCTAGTAGCCAATGATATCAACAATTAAACACAAACCGGTTAAAATTTGTTATAAACCCGTTGTTTGATTAAGAAAACCTCTTGTTTTCTTTATAACATACCATCACGAATTTGTTAATACGTATTTTTCTTGAATTAGTCGTGTTCATAAAACTATATATATGTATATGTATATATTAACACAATTACATATGTATAATAATAAAATTATCATCGTGATATTTGTGTTCTATTATCATGTTTTTCATGTTCATCATAAGACTCTATAACATTGCTAGGCATAATCTTTTGAACATTTTTTCATAATGCATTGATATACTATTTAATGGATACGTGACATTAAAAAAAGGTATAATTTATTATGCAATATAATCGTGCATTTATACATTTGCAAATCTAATCATGCATTTATACCATTTGCATTATGCAGGGTATGTGCCGAGGTCTAAAACGGGTCTTTAGTACGCATTAACATGATGTTTATATGTTCGCAAAATATGCATACACAAATATGAGCAAGTACCTTTATCGAAATCCACACATTGTTGTCTTCTTATTGTTTCCTACACTATTCACACTAAAAATGCTTTGTACAAACAACTAGTTGCTGGGGATTCCATTGTGTTTGTGAGGATAAAGAATGGAGATCTTTGAGTTGGAATTAGACGGTCTATGAGGCTATGGGGTGTGGGAAGCCATCCCACAATATCCCCCATCAAAGGAGGTGGTGTTCCCCTTCCTCTCCCCCCTCAATTAGAAAGCTTACAAATTCTCAAAAGTCAACAAAATGGATTTCGAGGAGAACGGGGAATCCCGAAATGTGATGGTTGGGCAGATTGGGGTGGGGTTGGGGGGGGGGGGGGGGGGGGATTTCCCCTTGGGGGAAGGTGCCACATGGGCTTCCCCGGTTCTTTTCTTCTTCCCACACCCCTTAGCCCGAGAGACAGAAAGGGGGGGGGGGGGTGAAAAAAAGATTAGCTGGGGAAACACAAACTCTCTCTCTCTATAAGTCTATATGTATGTATAAATGGACTACAAATGACGTTCTTGTTGTTCTTTTTTCCCCTTTTTTGTACGCACATATTTTTTTAAAAGAGACTAATTGGATATTAATAATCTAAACTATAATCTATTGGTCTGTAATAATCCATACTGACAACATAACAATTACACTCTTAACTTTCATTTACGTTGTTAACAGAGCAATCTCACTCACATAATCATCAAAGATTTATACTTGTAGACAGAAAAATTGGTTGTGTATAAAACCAATGTTCATGTAATTGGTAAAATTATAAATGTATGGACAAGGAATGGTGACTTCATAGAGAAACAAGTTCAAGTATTGCTAATTTGACCTGACATAACCCTAATTTGACTTGACATATCATAACTTATAATTATGGACCACAAAAGTCTTAATTCCCCACCAACATATTTTTTTTTGTTTGGTCACAATTTCAAGTGACTTGAGACAAAATGATTACCAAAATATGGGCCACAATGTCATTCAAAGGTTGGGCATAAGGCTAGTGGGTATGGTTGATGGACCATCCTTGAGGATGATCCGCCACGTATGCGCCACGTCATCATCCTCCCAAGATTGGTCCATCCTCCAAAACTAGAGGGCATGGTTAAGTTGGTCCTAGTCATCATCCTCCACCACTTTTATGTTTTTTTTTTTTTTAGTCTTCTATTTTTTTTAACATTTAACAAATATACTAACAAAATATTTTCATTAATATTAAAACCACATTACATAAACATAACAAAAAACATAAAGTTAATAAAAAAAACATAAGTTAATAAAAAAAACCAAAGACTTAAAAAAAACATAGACTTAAATAATATTATGCATCATCATTTGTTGTAGGGCTTGATTTTGAGAAAATTGAGCGAATTGGTTTGGCGAGTGTTGGAATGATGCAAACGCATTTGATGAGTATTGCGAGAATTGGTTCGGTTCTAACGTCGGATAATATCCCGGACCCGAGAAAACATGTGGTTGGGTCGGGTTGATGGGAGTCGTCGGGTTATACGGATTGTTCGGGTTGTTCGGGTCGCTCGGGTTGTTGAAAGGATCCATGCTAAAGTATAAGGTTTATAAAAGCGGAAGAAGATTTATAAAAATTATGTGAGAGAGGGATGAGATGTTGTGGTTAGTTTGGTGAATGAAAGTGAAAATGGAATTGAAATTTATAAATAATAATAATATTACCGTTACTTTTTTGAAAGTGAAAATGAAAATTGATTTTTTTTTTTTTTTTATTTAACGGTCACTTTTCAATTGGGCCCCACCATTTATGGATACGTCTAGCTGCGGACGGGGAGGACGGGACGCGGGGGGGGGGGGGGGGGCGGCACGGTGTTTGGACCGTCGCCTACCCAAGATGATCCGGGGACGAACCCCATGCCGACAAGCCTAAGAGGTTTGGTTAATTGAGGGTCGTTAGTATATTTTCTTATAATCATAATATTCTGTATGTTATTTTTGTATAACTAATACTAACTAATTAACATGAATATTTATTTATTTTAGGCGTTGTTGATAATTAAGGTTGATAATATGATTATTAGAGCAAACATTTTGATCATTATAACCTTTTTATTCACATAAATAAAACAAAAGGGCAATTAAAATACAGTTTCTTGTTTTTATAGAAAAATTATGGTTCCTTTAGCATTTTTCTTTCAAAGAAAATTAAGTGTGTGTGTTTCTTGGATATATTTATTCATATAGAACAAGTTAATTCTTACTTTATAAAAGTGGATACATTAAATTTCTTTGCATATTTTATGGTTATAGATAATTAGATATAAAACATGTTGGGGAATTTTATGAAACCGAATAATTAGAGAGGTGTGTAGTCAGCTCGACCCCAGCCAGGGGCTGCCGCCCCTTGGATCCTGCTCCCAGAGGCGCTGTCCCCGGACCCCCGCCAATGGGGCTTGGAACCCTCATTCGGGGCTTCGCCCGAATACTTGGAATTATAACAGCTCGAACAAGTGTGCACTCTCACACCTCCTAACTTGTTCGATGTATATTATAATTCCATTTGGTCACCAAGTTAATTCAGATACATAATAACTATAACACGAAAACAATTTTTTTTTGATTTTTCTCAAAATTGTACCAAATGTGTTCATGTTATAAGCGTACATTTATTTATAGATGCATGTTTGCATTCTCAAATAAAACGATAAGACCTCAAACAAAAGTTAAAAAGAAGTTTAGCTAGCCAACCCACGATGGCATATACAACTACGTTCAACAACGATACGCACATAACAACGGTGCATATCACAATGGTCTGGACTTTACAATACCAGTTTGTTTTCAAAACATTTTTAAACGTAAACACCTCATTCATATGCCTATCTCTATATGTCATGGTTAAAATAATCACGACTAGCCTCCGATTAATCACTGATTAATCGCTAGACCCAGGTTCACTGATTAATTTTTTTGTCTAATCGGCCAATTAATCAGCAAACAGCCAACAGTGGTCAAATCTAGTCCAAATTGGCCAAAAATTGGTAGCAGTCTAGCAATTCCGGTCAGATTCTTGACCAAAATTTGTAAATTCCCATAATTAATCCTATTTACTTGAAAATATGGGTTGAAGAAGGTGTTAAAACATGTTTACTTAAAAAATGCATATAACAATGTGTATACACATAAAACTAACAATTATATATATAGTCCCAATCCGCTTAATTCTGATTAATCGTTAGACAGCATCTCATCGGTTGACTAGCGCCTAGCGATTCTTACAACATTTAACTTTACTAACTTATGTATATACTATATATAAATATAAATCATATAAAACAAAGTTCGATTAGGTATCTTGAATGAATGGATAAAAATAATGAAAATTATAGCGTCCACTAATAAAATGAAAAGAAGAAAGAGTGATTATATATCGCCCATTTGCGTAATCATAGTGAATCCATTGACTGGTGGCACACCTTTTTTGCTTTGTGCATGCTAGTGATTAGTGAAGTGGCTTCTTTGGTCGGTCAAAATATGGGCCACTCAAAAACCTTTTAATATTTTTGGTTAACATCTTATTAACCATTCGTGGCATTCGTGTGTAGAAAGGTGTAGATTCTCATATTGTATCGGGGCCGGCCCCGAGAATTTGTGTACCCTATTCGAACTCGAAAAAACATGCCCTTAGGCCTTAAAGAAATTGGGTATTAGGCGGTCTAAACCTATTGACAATGGGCTAATAACTAATCTAAACCATAAATATAGTTTTGTAAGTGGGTCAATGTTGGTGTTTATGATCCTATTAATTTATTTTTTTACATATAAATATATGATTTTTTTTAAATAACGGGCCCTGGCCAGTGGTCCTACTCGTCCACCTTCAGGGCCGGCCTTGTATTGTATACACCAGCAAATTGATCGAACTGATATAACCCCACTCACCTCACGAATCGGTGGAAAGGAAGCGTAGATTGAACAATAGCGCCCGTGGGGTGGCGAGGACATGGCTCCCTATAGTAGAGCATGTTTTGTCCCACCCTTCCACCCCTTTTTTTTTGGAAATGACATGGCCTCTACACTGGACCGAAACTTTCGATGGCTTGTATGATAGACAATGAAGACCACATTGTAGGATCAGTTCTGTTTTGAACATAATGAAAAACATGAAAAACGTACCTTTGATTGCATCAGATAGACCAGCAGTGGTGTTTGACATGATTGTCAGCTTGATCTGGTTCCTCCTTAGGGTGCAATCTGATGATGGGGACTAAGGAAACCGACAAGGGGATCGGTTGGGAGAGAGAGGTCGATGATGTTATGAGTTATGAGGGTTTGTGTCTAATTGTCCAACCTCTCAACCTCTACATAAGACTCCTTTATATAAGCACCCAGGAGGAAACCCTAATTAGTTAATAAGGGTAATATGGTCCATCAACAATTACCAACTAATTATTTAATAGGATTGTTATATATTTTGATCTATATAATGTAAATGATTATAATGGCTACTAGATTAAATATTAATACATAATATATTTAATCTTACATTCTCCCACTTAGCCGAGTAATCATTTACTATGAGTATTAGATAAGCCTGATCAGGAGTTAACACTCATTTTAGCCTTAAACAAGTACTATAGCAGAGAAATACAGCCGTTGAATCATTATGCGACTCAGGACCCCCATTAATCATACTATAGCCTTAATTTAAAACCTAATCGTTATGATCAAAATACGCATAAGCCCTTTGTTTGATTTGTAACTACATTTGTCTATATGCCGTTATGCTAGCTTGACATATTCTTAGAGACATACAAAATCAAACTGATGAGGAAAAATTAACTAATACTTAGTCATTCATAGTAAGACTTATGGGTAATAGCCATTCAGTTATAGGATCCTTAAGCATATCATGAATGTATTCGATACAAAACTTAGTTTCCTCAATTCGTTCATAAACGAATATTAATTGTGTATCGAAACTTAATGCAGCACCTCTTGAACTGTTACTGTTCAAGGAGTTATGGTAGCTGACTTTATCACACTAAGTCTTCAAAACATTAATTATATGGAGTTAATAAACTTATGAGTCAACTGATAAATTTTCAACAACATTTAGTGACTATATTATGTCGTTATAACTTAGGTTGTTAATATCAGTGCATCATGACTCTTCTCCATAAGATGGATTTGTCTGCTGACATGAGGATATACCCGAAATTACATTTTATCATCTTTGAACATTACAAAGTTAACGTAATAAACCGGTTTTAATTCTCACTTCTTCTTCAAATCATAACCTCTCGTTTCTTTAAAGATATTGTAATACTCCATTAGATGCTTCACATTAATCTAGACATATCTAGTGTGTTGCAATGTGAGTAATATCTAAACGAGTATGGACTTGAACTTACATAAGGCTTCTAATTAATGAAGCGTAAATAAATAATCTCATTTATCCTATTATCCTCTAAAGGAAAAGCAATATTGTTTGTTACATACGTAAGGACCCATTTAATGTTAAACTTATGGAACAGAACTAATATCCCATTGGGTCTATCTCAGTATGTTATGATATCTATCACGTAAGAGATATCTCTGAGATATATTATATCAAAGTTTGTGTTAACAATGCTTTGACTTATGTAACACATACTTGTCAAAAGAATATCATCTATATAGACAAGTTTATCTTAGTTGCTCCCACTCATTTTGAGGTAGGTACATTAATCCACTTGATTCTTGATGAAAATAATTACGTTAGCTTTTCATCACATTATGATGTTTGCATTAACCCATACATGGATATTATTGGCTTACAAATAAAGTGTTCTTTATCCTTCAGTTTAGAACTTTAGGTTGTTATCTAATGAACATGTAAATGTGTCAGCCATTTGTTAGGGAAAATTGTTTATAATGTTCATCTAATGTAGCTTTAAACTATTATAAGCTACTAGAACAGTGATGATCCTCAAAAAAAAATCTTTTGTAAGATAGGTAAGAAAGACTCTTTGATAATTCATCTCTTTCTGAGTGTAACCTTTGGCAATCAATCAATCATGCTCCTTTGTGTCTTAACGTTTATATCAGGATTTGGTTTAGTTATGAACACTCTTAGGTAATTCAATCAAATCTCAAACGTTATACGAACACATAAAATTAGTTTTACTAGAAAACTGTTTTATTCCATTAAGAATATTGATTGACACTAATGGCTTAATTTGAAGAGATAGGATCATTAAACTTTTCCAAAATCCATTTCAACTTCAGTTAGGGAGGTTATGTTATCATCAAAGTTAGTAGGCTTTTAAACCTAGATGACCTCCTGAGTTGATTATTGGGTTCATTAGAAATTTCAGTTTTATGGATTAGCTCTTGGTTAGGTTGCTATCATTTTCAGGATTCTAAGTTTGTAAGAGTTGGTGCAGTATGGTGTACAAGAGGTGTAATCGGAGTTAAATTCGGAGTGAAATTTAATGACACTCTTCCCCCCGCCTCTTGTATTCCTTGCAAATCATGATAAGGACTTTGACTGCTCCCACTAACCTTATAAATCTTTAGGAACTCAGCACACTTAGGGTCAATATGTAACGACCAATAAATTCTAATAGAGAGACACAAATTAATGACGTTAGTCGTTGTGATTTCTCTTGTTGAGGATTATGTTAGTTCAAGTAAGAAATCTAAGTGTGCCCACAATTAGGCAACAATGAAACTTTTGTAAGAGTAGCATTAGATTTAAGGAGATAAGTTATGATAGAACAGTGTCATAATGGAGCAGTGTCTTGTACAAGAGGTGTATATTGAAGTAATGTAAAATTATTTTTCACTCCCCCACCTCTTGCAACTATTGCAAGTTATTATTAAGACACTTAATGCTCCCACTGATCTTTAATATCTCTAGAAATGCTACAAGAGAAGTTTCAATGAGGTACATGACGTGGGAACCTATCATATATATACGTTAGACTTTATTTGATTTCTTTAATGTCCAGATATCAAAAGAACTTTAGGGACATATCTAATAGAAATCTTATTAAGTATATATATATGAATAGATTTCTTCTAAGAACGTGGGCCATATGTGACAAAATTTAGATACAAGTTGATAGTCTGTTAAAAGATAAATAAATTATGTCTGAATATTCCATTTGGAATAAGTTCCACGAATGTCAATGAATGACTTATGATGGACCCATACTTATTCCTTAAGCCGAATAATATTTAGGGCTATAACGTCATGATTTAACATCACTTAGAATGAGATTAAATGAAAAAATCATCCTCATTAACCATGTCATGATTTCTCATGAATTTCAGTTATAATGGATGAAATTTATAAGTCTCATTTTCCTTTTGTCAAATTCTCATTTGCATGATGACAAAAGTTGTGAAAACGTAAGGTATCATCTAGTTTCATCTTAGTAATGTTTCTATCCAGATATTTAGAACAAATAAGATGAGAGTTTAAGGTAAGTGTGACTTTATGTTGACTATGCAAACCTCACAACCTTCATGACATAGCCTAAGTAATGATACTGTATTCTGATTAATCTTCAGAATATGTAAGGTATCGAAAAGCTTTGTTAGAAGACTGCTTATTATGGTTCTTATAGCCTTAACAATTAATTTTTTTGTCACTAACTCTCGTGTTATGGATCTAGAGTCAACTAATCATGTGTTGATTGGAATATTAAAATTATCAGACTTAAATATTATTAGTAAGTGGCTACCTAATTAACTTATCCAACTGTTCTTTGGAATAATGGATAGTCTCGTTGCTTATGCTTAGTCTAATGGCACAATTATGCAGTGAGATTTTTCCTTGAAGAACCTTAAAGTTGGGATTAGGACTTGTAATTTGTCTATGGACCTTAGAACAATCCTCTTTTAAAGTTTAAGTGGTTCTAAGGTGAGTAACAACTTATTTTCCAGTTTCAAACATTTATTTCTTTGTACATATGTTGCTTATCAACACACTCATTGTACTTTGGCACATTTGAGTGTTGTAGTTGATTTATAATGCATCAAATTGTACAAGTGAAAATCTTAGTATGTAATGTACTGGAAAAATGTACTTATTTCCATGCGTAAGCCCTTAACTTTATGGGTCATGGTATTGTACATTATTATGTATTCACATATACCACTTAACTTTATAGTTTAAATGAAGGCATGCATCTTAGGAGTTCTGGTGATTATTCCACAATTATAGATTAGTCTTAGGAAAAACTTAATCTGGAATAACCTTTTAGTGACATCACTTATTCTTGATTATCATAAGAGACATCATGTTCGATTTATCCTAATCATCATGCTCTACTTTTCTTCTGTAATGCTTTATCAGAAGAGAGCAATAGGATTATCGTGTCTTAAGAGATAACCAAGGTTTCAATTAAAGAGCTAATTCTATTAGAAACTTTAAGCAAAACATATTAGACTTAGGAATTAGAGTGGATGAGATATAGACTTATAGAAGAAAATTATAGTGAGAAAAAATTATGGGTACTAAGAATAAGGCAGACGAAATGATCATAAAACTTAATTAAGGATCATTAATATAAGGATCATTGTGTGAAGAGGTTGTGATATGTCTATTACTAACATCAAAATAATAGACTTAGCTAAAAATTCTACTTAAACGAAGACAAAACAGCTTTGGCCAGAAGTGTAATCATTTAAGCATATGTGCAAAGTGGTTGTAACAAATCAGCTTTGGCCAGAAATTGAGACAATCACTTCAGTTATGCACTTGTTGAGTATGCCATCTATGAATGAATTAAATCAGCTTTGGCCAGAAATTAAGACATTCATGCTTATGATGCATACACAACATAGCTTTCGTAATACTTGAACGATAAGTAGATGTATCAAGTCAGCTTTGGCCAGAAATGATACATCAAAAGCTCATTCAAGTTTAGCTATTTTGGTTTTGTAAAACATTATTTGATCCTTATTAATTAACTAAATATTTACAAAACCAGTTATTTAATAGCAAACCACCCGTTAGCGCGGATCGAACTCCGCGGTGAGTTTGCTGGGGTTTGCGGCGCCCGGGGTTCGGGGCGGGAGCCCCGAAAAAATTTAGTTCACATTAACTGCTCAGTAAAGTAACAGGATTTCGAATAAGTCTTGAAATTTTATGAACACTCATGATTTCGGATGATCAGACAGTTATTGATCCGTAATGGACAAACAGATGTTCATCCGGAATGATTAATTAGTTGTTGATCCGTGATGATCCGTAATGATCATCTGAAATGTGTTCCTCAAGCTATAAAATCCTTAATTTAAGCAGTTACTAATTGATAAGGTTCAAATCCGAAATCTTAGGGATCATGGGATTAAGTTTCCTGTTTAAAAAGTTAGTTATTTTTATCTGTTTATTTCGAAAAAAATTTATCCATTAATAAAATAACAGATTTCGAAAATTCTAATTAGATAATAAATAAATCAAACAGGAACAAACACCCAATAATCCTAAATCATTCCAAAACTAAGGGAAATTTCGAACTTTCTGATGAACAAGTGATGAAAATAAACATTCAAACATTCATCCGAAATGCATCGGTAATGATCCGAAATCATCCGTAATGATCAGAGATGATCCGTAATGATGTAACTTAGATCCGAAATCGTCCGTAATGATCAGTGATGCTCCGTAATGATGAAACTCTACATCCGAAATGATCCGTAATGATGAAACCTCAGATCCGAAATCATCTTTGATTGATCCGTAATGATCCGTAATGATCCGGTATGATCCGTAATGATATGAGATGCATCCGGAATGCATTCGAGATGATTAAACTCATATCCGTAATCATCCGAATTCATCCGTGATGATCCGTAATGGATCTGTGATGATCCGTAATGGATCCGTGATGACCCGGAATGGCATTTCGGATAAAATTATTTGAAGATATTCATCCGTGATGCATCCGTAATGGATCCGTAATGATCTGAAATGGCATCTCGGATGACAGAAAACGGATTTTTAATGGTTTTCAATTCTGTTTTTCAGTTTTATTCCAGATTTACGGATATAAAACAGAACCGACTAATCAACATATGCTCTGATACCACATGTTGGATCAGTTCTGTTTTGAACATAATGAAAAACATGAAAAACGTACCTTTGATTGCATCAGATAGACCAGCAGTGGTGTTTGACATGATTGTCAGCTTGATCTGGTTCCTCCTTAGGGTGCAATATGATGATGGGGACTAAGGAAACCGACAAGGGGATCGGTTGGGAAAGAGAGGTCGATGATGTTATGAGTTATGAGGGTTTGTGTCTAATTGTCCAACCTCTCAACCTCTACATAAGACTCCTTTATATAAGCACCCAGGAGGAAACCCTAATTAGTTAATAAGGGTAATATGGCCCATCAACAATTACCAACTAATTATTTAATAGGATTGTTATATATTTTGATCTATATAATGTAAATGATTATAATGGCTACTAGATTAAATATTAATACATAATATATTTAATCTTACACACATAATAGTTGCAACATGTTGGTGGCGTTTGATGAGCATAGTGGTCGTAAGATTCACAGTAGATCGGAAGTGTGGGTGGTGGCATACTATGAGAATTAACGAATTATGATATAGTCATGTGTTGATGAGGAATGCTTAAGATATTGATAGTAGAGATTAGAAATTTTCAAACTTTATCCTTTAAATTAAATATTAAATACATTATTATATAATTATATAATTCTAAAATAAAGAGTGAATTTCAAGGATTGTCCTTTATCTTTATACCCATTTTCAGGCGTTGTCCTTTATGTTCAAAATTGACGAGTTTTATCCTTCAAGTTTTCATATCATACACGTTTTGTCCTTTAGGCCTATCCCAGTTAGTTTTTTCAGTTAAATTTGGTCATGTGCTTTGCACATGAGGGCATTTTTGTCAATTCAAAGGTAAGTTCAACGACAGATTTACAGCTCAAAGCTTCTGCAACCTTTGAATTGACAAAAATGCCCTCATGTGCAAAGCGCATGACCAAACTTAACTGAAAAAACTAACTGGATTAGGCCTAAAGAACAAAACGTGTATGATATGAAAACATAAAAGACAAAACTCGTCAATTTTGAACATAAAGGACAACGCCTGAAAATTGATATAAAGATAAAAGACAATCCTTGAAATTCACTCTAAAATAAATAAAGTTAGATAAATATAAAAATACTTTTTCAAAAGAGGAAAAATAGAGACGTTACTCTAAAGGTTTGTTAACACTAGTTGTATACAAAAGCATGATCACACTTCTTCTTCTTCCTATATATATATATATAAACACCAACACTCAATCTACCCAACTCAAACCCTCAACAACAATGGTGGTTCGGATGATGAAGTGGAGCCCATGGCTCCCACTCTCATCAACCAAATTCCAAGCGACCATTGTTGTCAACACCCTCCAAGGCTTGCCGGACAAAACCACAACGAAATTGGGTGTTGAAGTTGAGTGGAAAGGGTCGGTTAAGTCGAAGAACAATCGGATCGGTTTTAAAAGGGGTAGTAAGGTGAAGAGGGGTTTCACGGAAGAGAGATTGGTAACAGATGATGGGGTTGTTGAATGGAATGAAGAGTTTGTTGCGGTTTGTGATTTGGTGGGGTTTGGAGATTGTTTTCATCGGTGGGATGTTGCACTCAAGGTGTTTGATGTAAGTCCTCAACCAACTTTCTGTTTTTTGTTTTTTTATTTTTTTGGCTGATTATTGTTGAAGGGTGTTCATTATTCGGTTACAAACCGATTGATCAAATTCTTTTTCAGTTATTCTGTTTGTTTGGTTTGGTTTGGTTTTCAGTTGCGACGATATAAAATCCAAAATCGAATAACTGAATCAATGAACACCCCTAATTAATGCAATTAGAATAGAAAACGGTTTGCTTTGGATAATGATTATTTTTGAACGGTAAATTTGGATCGCTGACAGACCACTAGAGTATCATCGTGCCACTAGCGGAACCACCCGATCATATCCATCTCCACTAGAAATAATACTTATACACCAATTCAGGAGGAAACTCATTAAATCTAGGAAAAACCCCTTTGTGGGAATCGAACCCATGATCTAATGGTTCCTAAGCCTTATCCCACCCCCGAGATGCCACTCCTGAGAAAGGAAATTTATGAACTTTAATTGAATTAGTCATAATCACATAATGCAAAAAATGATTGCAAAATTCTTAATATAATTAGTTATTTAACTTACTAACTTCTTGTCATATGGGAATTTGATAGAATTATGTTTCCGAAAAACTAGTTTTTAGATCGAGTTTGGTTGTTTTCTTTTTCACTACATATTTTAAAGCTTTCAATATGAATGATCAAAGAAAGGTGAAGTTTGACTCTAAAAGGATGATCAAGAATCATTTTTTGGTAGTGGTTCATTTAGCTGTGAATTTGAGTATCTGAGTTTATGTGTTAAATAATGATGTCCATTTTGGGTGTGGATACTAATCAAAAAGCATATTCCTTTTTTTAGTGGTAGCTTTGGGTTGTTGGGAAAATTAGTGGTTATAACTTATAAGACATATACCTTGAGCCTTTGTGGTGTTTACTTTTTTGAACTCTCAATGGGTCGTGCTTATCATAACCCCCCCCCCCCCCCCCCTCCCCTGTCGCATCACTTATACGCCCCTATACATCTTTTATACCCCTGAATAGAAGTGCATATATCCTCCATATACGTTTTTCTACGGCTGTATACGTAGGAAACATGAGGGGGGGGGGGTATGACAAGCACGCGTACCTTCATAATTTAGTTATTATGTTAAACACTAAGTTATATGTTTCAGTTATTATTGCCTTTTTAGTATTTCACTCTCTCCATTGCAAAAAAGAAAACATTTGACTAATGATCAAATACAAAATAATAACCCTTAACACGACAGAATTAAAAAAAAACTTATGACTCCGATAATCCCATCGTTATGTTATAAGAATTACTAATTCACAACAGATTTATGTTATGCACACACCACAAAGAAAGATGATGCGTTATCTTGTGATAACCCAAAATAGAAAATGTTTAAACATTTTTGGATTTTGATGTTTTTAGGGCCTAAACCATGGAACGAAAAGACGGAATCATATTGTTGCCACTGGATCATTGAACCTTGCTGAATTTGCTTCTATTGAGCACGAAAAGACCCCGATAAATATTCATCTGTCTATGCCTGGTAGCACAGAGTGTAGTCCTATACTCTCTGTAAGTACCTTCTAAAAAAAGTTATTATTATTTTTCAATATTATACATTTATACCATGCAGCTATGCTCACTAGAGGTTGCCGGGTATTCGGGTAACAGATCAAAAGGATAATATTTTGGGATCCGTTATTGCATTGGAACTGATCTAAAATACTTTTGTCTAAACCTGTTAATGTTTATATCGAGTAAATTACACGGATGGTCCCTGTGGTTGACCAAAATTTTGGATTTGGTCCCTAGAAAAAGTACACGAATGGTCCCTGTGATTTGCACTTTGTAACGCATTTAGTCGCCGGCTTTTTTCAAAAGTACATGGATTTGTTAGCTGGGGACAGACTTGGACATGTTAAAACCTTTAGATTTGTTTAGCTGAGGAATAAATATCTTACAAAGTGCAAACCACAGGGACCATCCGTGTACTTTTGAAAAGCTAAGGACCAAATCCAAAATTTTGGTTAACCACACGGACCATCTGTGTACTTTACTCTTTTTCTATGTAAATTTTTTCAGTAATAATCTGATTTTTGAACACGTTGGTTGACTTTGAACCATTCACCCCATTCCTTCAATCTAATTTTTTATTTTACCGGTTTGACCCAATAGATATATAACATAATCTGTTTGACCCGCAGATATCACTCAGCCTCGTAGAACTAAAGGATGAACATAACGTTACCGAGCTAACACAAAGATCTATGAATGGAGATGAGCCCGTGGGTCTTAAAGCCGGTTTAAAAAAAGTCAAAATCTTTAAAGTAATAATCGCTAAACACCGGGCCAAGAAAGCATGTCGTGAAGAAGAAGACAGTGTTGGAAAAAGCTCAGTCAAAACCGACAGTTCAGATTATCCGTTTGACACAGACTCATATGATGGATCAGATGGAATTGATTCTGAAGAAATCGATTATTCGGATCCTAATATCAAAAACTCTTTCGGGTATGGAACTTTGGCGTATGCAAATCATGCGGGTGGATTATCTTATTTCAAGTCAAATGGTCGTGAAGACGAGGATATGTTATATTTCCTTAGTCATAATAAAATTAAAAAAACAGATGAGTCTGGCGAATTTGTATCGAATGATCGGTCAGAAAGTCAAATACCGAAAAGAAGCATATTTCCATGGAGAAAAAGGAAGTTGAGTTTTAGATCTCCTAAAGTCAAAGGAGAGCCGCTTTTGAAAAGGGACGTTGGTGAAGGAGGGGATGATATTGACTTTGACCGTCGAATGTTGACCTCATCAGACGAGTCGTCACACGGGGTAATTTTTCTCATTTTATTTAGACGAGACAGTCTTAACGCATTTATGATTAAACATTTTTTCTCATCAACTTTTTTTAATAACATGACAGTGGAACAGAAGCGACGACGACTCAACAACTAGTAGATCTTCGATATCCGAGTTTGGAGACGATAGTTTCATCATAGGCACATGGGAAAACAAGGAAATAACAAACCGAGACGGAAACATGAAGCTTGCAACCCAAGTTTTCTTTGCTTCAATTGATCAAAGAAGTGAAAAAGCATGTGGTGAAAGCGCCTGCACTTCATTAGCCGCTACAATCGCCAATTGGCTCCAAAATAACCACCACCAACTGCCCATAAAATCAGAATTTGACACCCTGATTCGCCAAGGCTCGTTAGAATGGAGAACCCTGTGTGAAAACGAAGATTATATAAAACGATTCCCGGATAAACATTTTGACCTAGAAACCGTTCTTGAATCCAAGACCCGTAATTTTGAAGTCATACCCGAAAAATCTTTCGTTGGTTTCTTTCAACCTGAAGATGGCGGGTTTGACTTTTTAGATGGCGCTATGTCGTTTGACAACATATGGGATGAGATAAGTCAAACTTGGTCAAACCGTACTAATGACATAGAGCCGGTGGTTTATATTGTTAGCTGGAATGACCATTTTTTCATATTGAAAGTTGAAAAAGATGCTTATTTTATCATTGACACCTTGGGGGAGAGGCTGCATGAGGGGTGTAGTCAAGCATATGTGTTGAAGTTTGACCAAAATACTAGAATTCAACGAAAGTCAAAGGAGAGAGAGTTGATAGTGTCCGAAGGTAAAGAATCGTGTAAAGAGTATATTAAGAGCTTTTTAGCTGCAATCCCGTTAAGGGAATTGCAGGCGGATGTGAAGAAAGGGCTGATTTCGGCATCAAGCCCGATTGCTCATCATAGGCTGCAAATTGAGTTTCATTACACCAAGTGTTTGCAGCCTGTGACTGGTGAGTTCTCATTATCCTGATAATAATAATAATAACACTTTTTGATTGTTATTATGTTATATGTATATTGTATGTATGTATGTATGCATGAATGTATGTACGTACGTATGCATGTATGTCTGCACGTATGTATGTTTTGGTATTCTTACAACGTATTTCCTTTTTGTACCTTACAATGTAAAATGACCCCATAAGAAAGTATTCAAATGAGTTAAAATAATAAATTTTTAATTTATAATTATTATATGTCCAATTTATTTATCTTGTCTAGTTTGAAGGACCCTTAACCAACCTAAGTTAAGAATGAAATATTTGTGCATTAATAGTTGTTATGAGGTCAATTGATGATGTAAAAGACTAATTTAGAAGGATGACAAGTTGAGTCTTGGTCTAGAAGTATCATATTTACGCGTGATTAAGCAACGATGGTTCTTGTTGGTCATACACAACCTAGTGTGTGTCATTTTTCTAAAATTCGTTTGGCGATAAATAGTTTGTCCAACGAGGCATATGACTAAAGTAAAATGATAATTTTTATCATTCAAGGTAAAACAATGCATTCGTATTGTTTTAGCTTGTCCACGACCAGTTTAGTTGATTGTATCGACACATGATTTCAGTATGCACCGATTTCTTTATCTCTTGTAAAAGAACGCATTTGAGGAGTGCAGTAGCCAAACACAAAAGAAAGTCGCCGTTCCAAAAAAAACCTCAATCCACCATCGTGAGCTGTCTTGATCTTCATTTGAACCGAGTTCGAGCTCAATTTTCACCTAACTTTGAGCTTTCAAGAATTGGAACAATATGTAAATCAAAATGGAAGCAGCAAAAAAACGGTAGTTAATCGCTTGATTATTTAAATGGCCAACGAATAAATGCTTGGCTACCTCAGGTAACTCAATGGCAAAATGCGACCCCATACGCCCGTGACTGTAAACAACGCTGGCTAGCCTAAACCCACCATCTCCAGTTCCGGCGAAAATCCGGCGCCCGAAGACCTACCGTGGCTAGGATCGAACTCGAACTTGAGAGCTATTACCAATATACAATTGGTAGAAGCTAAGTGTGAATAGTGGATGAGCTCGGTACAGGTACCGAAAATACCGGTAGTGAAATTCGCCAAATATGCGTACCAGTACTGAAAATGTTTGGTACGGTATGGTACCGGTACCAGGACGATATATGGTACCGGTATTTGAGATAAAATTCGATAAAATACCGGTACCGGTATCGAAAACACCAAAAATGGATACCAATTCGATACAAAAAAATTGATACCTGTACCAACTACCAAATGGTCATCCTAATGAACAGGCCCACTAAGAAATGAACCAGTGAGGAATTAAAAGGACTTCACGTCGGTTCTGTGAAGGGCTGAATTAATTAATGACAAGACGACAAATCTCATCGGTTTTGTTAATGTTTAGCATTCGTTACATCATAAATAATTGAATATTTATGCATTGTGATAAGTAGGTTCTAATTTAGCAAAGTTTGAGATTTTTGACCGAGAGGTAAAAAACGTATATACCCAAAAATAATGGATTAAGTTAACTCAGTGGACTAAAATGGCAACGGTGAAACCTTTTTGGACCCGCAGGCGAAAAATGAAACATTTGAACTAAAATGAAAAAATGACCCAAACCATATGGACTAAAATGACATTTAACTCTATTGATTAAGTCTTGCATCTAAGTAAACAAACCAGAATTCAAAAGTGATTGCTTGTTTCTTGTCAATATTTTGATCTTACTTGGGCCAAGTTTTATGTCCAAATGCATTGGGCTGCTCATATTGATGGGTTGAGTCCATTTTGTTAGATGGTGTCATACATAAAGGTGGGCTTGAAAAGTCTAGAGAATAGTATACTGATTATTAAATAATTAAATTTATTAAAAACAAACTAGAAAACAATGTCGACATGTTTTTTTTATGTCAAAGTTATTAAAAACAGAAAACTAAGGTATCATTTTTCCTTGTATTGTTTTTTCATGGAAAAAACAAGTTTGAACACTTTCTAATTTCAATATTTTTTCACAACTTTTTTATATTTTTCATATTATACAACTAAACTTACTCTTGATTTATCTATTTTAAATTAAACATAATCGGGTTGTAAAACTCGCTCGTCGCTTGACGGCCGGTAGGGTACCGACTAGCGATTAATTGGGATTAATCAGATTGTGATTTTTTTGTGTAAATTTTAGTTATACACACACACACACACACATTTTTATAGGTAAATATTTTAAGTAGACAAGTTTTAATCCTCGACCCATTTTTTAGGTATACAAGATTAATCGCTGGAATCTACATGATTTGGTTGGAAACTGTCCGAAATTTAGAGGTTTTGTCAGGAATTTACAGGGTTTGGCCGGATCTGGCCGGAATCGCTGATTTTTAGCCGGCTGACCAGGGTCGATTAGGTCCGACTAGGGCTGACTACCGATTAATGGACTGATTAACGAAATAATAATCAGTGACTGACCGACTAACGATTAATTGCCGACTAGTCCCGAATTTACAACACTGCTTTTACTAACTATCCTATTTTTAAGACCTTTCTAACTCGTTTCTAAGACTTGACCAACCCATTAGAACCGGATTTTAAAACATTGCCAATTATTTATTCGTTAATCTATTTGTTCTTTGGTTCACACAAATCAATTGGGGAGGGTGAGGGGTTGGGTTTTACAAGGAAAAGAAAAGCACACAAGAGAAAAGAAAAGCAACATCTCTCTCTTCACTTTGTTTCTTTTCTTTTTATCTCAATGACCAAATAATCATTAAAAGCATCATCATTACATATCCAAGATCTCTGATCAAAACATTCCTCATTTAACTTTTGTCTTTCATGCCCTTTTTGACTGGTCTTCTATGTTACCCAAACATTCTACACACACAAAACCCCACATCTATCTGTAAACCCTTGGATCCCTCAAAATCATAAAATCCAAATCATGAAACTAAAGATAGATATGATTATCTCCACTTGTGGCCTAGTGGTAGGTGGTTTGGGCTTTTCAATGAAGACTCAAGTTCAATTCTCATTTTGGACTAGGGCTTGTGTGAGGCTGTCAGTTCGATTCCCGAGCCCAACCGGGTTTTCGTCCCACCGAGTGTTACTCCAGAGAGTTCTGCTCTTATGGTGGCACAACGATTGTCAAGTGACAGCCGGCTGTATGGTTTTCCGGGGAACGCCCGCAACTTATAGGAGGCCAGACCGGGCCTCGGCCCGTGCGGTTTTTTCGCCCAGTAGTGTTAAATTTCAAGTTTTCGAGAATTTTTTTAAATGTGTATTGGTTCGACCCAGACTAATTTTATCTCAAAAAAACATTGGGCCCATGCTGAGTTTTAGGTCAAGATCCGTCATTGCCCAAAAAAGCCAAACTTTAAAGCCAACATGGGCCCAGTTAAGACAACATAATCTGGCCAAACTAGGGCAATACAGGACTCTCTGATTTGAAGAGTGTGGTAACCTTATACATGAAGTTTACCGTTTAAAAGAAAAAAGATAGATATGATTCATGTTGTCTGTATTTGTGAACTTCAATGGAAAGATTCCATAAAAGCATCTGGGTGACAGATCCAAGACAAGCTTCTCCTTACTTTCATGCAAAAGAATCATATATAGAAAGAAAGAAATAACCTTTTATATGTGTGTAAATTTTGTAGTTAGTTAAAGAATTTCCTTTTACTAATTCACATCAGATGCTGCTGTATTCTTTTGTACATTATGCAGTGGAACTCATACATTGGTTTGGAGTTTGGATTTTTGGTTTCAAAAGAGTTACCTTTCATAAAAGAAAAATCTTGTAGGAAGCTCTAGCTTTGGAAACTTCGCTTGCATGCTATTCTTTTGCATGGAAAATGGGTTGTTCGGGTCGAAACGGGTTCAGGAAATTAGGTTCGCGTCAAACTAGTTATTTAAAAAAGTGTATTAGTTTAGTTCGGGTTAAAATAGGTTCTCACCACAATAGGCTTACCTCGAAAATAATCGTTTGGAATAGAAGTATCAAGATTGCTTTACCCGCTATATTTGCTTTATGGCGACTTATGGCAGGTACTGGTGGGGGTGGGGGTGGGGGTGGGGGTGGCTATGACACTCTTGGATTATCCGTATTTGTAACCCGATTTTTTTGTACATCCATCGTAATTTGAATCTTTTATCTAGGAAATAATCTTTAAGAATTCCATGTTTTGTTACTTGTTTTGAGAGGTATATTATTTCAATTTTTAATTCTTAATTTATACATGCTTTATAAGCGATATTTTATCATATACATTCGTTAATTTTGACTATTCAAGACATTTTTAGGATTTACCAAAGTTGATGGGCGAAAACTGTAAATATGCAAAACGGTCCACCCGTGCCACGCGGGGAAATCGGTTGGTTCCCACGCGACGCACGACAGGGAAAGGTTGACCCAGTGAACTGGTCCACCCGCACCACACGGGGAAACCAGTTGGTTCCCACACGACACGCGACAGAGACGTTTGACTAACCTGATAGTGAACCTCCACGTTTTGGACCTCCATAACTCGATTTTTAACTCCCAAATCAGTTTCATTTCGTGCCCTATGAACCTAGGCATGTTTCTAGACTCCATTCCAGTCATTAAACATTCGAAAGCCCAATTTCCCTTATTCTTTGTAAATTTTGAAGAATTAAGTTCTAGGGCTCGTAACTTCAATCTTCCAATTCGAATTCATTTCTCATCCGATTGAGGTATTTTTTGAGCCTAACCTATGTAATTTTTCATTCTCTACAAAAGTCCTCTATGAATTTCTGTTAGTAGAAGGTAACTATAACTTAATTAGAAATCCATGATTCTACGGTCATAACAAATTGGGGTTTTTTTTTTTATATTTTTATAAATTAATTTAATTAAACTTATATTAATCTTGGGAGCTGTTTGACAACTATTGAATGGGTAAGTGCTGAACTAGTAAGAGGTCTGAACCATTAAGTGCAAACTAGGAAGAATATTGAACCATTAAGTGCCCGTATAATACTTAACCATTCATAGACAAATGTCTGACCAATTCAGATAAGAGGTATTAATCATTCAGATTTTGTATAATGCTTAACCATTCAGAGGCAAATGTCTGAACCATTTAGACATCTATGTTCCCGAGTCTCATTTAACAGGGGGAGGGGAAGGAAAATTTTCTCTCTTAATCTCTCCAATTTGGGAGGATGAATATATGGTCATATTTGGTCATATTTTCTTCCCTTTTCCCTCCCCTCCCCCTGTTAAATGAAACTCAGGAACATGGTTTTTTATATTTTCATCTCTTTTCCCTCCCCCCCTGTTAAATGAGACTCGGGAACAGAGTGTTAATGAGACTCTTAATGGTTCAGACCTCTTATCGGTTCAACACTTAATGGTTCAAACTGTTTTTTTTCGTTAGCAGATGTTTGAATGATTCAAACATTTGCCTCTGAATGGTTAAGCACTATACTGAGTCTGAATGGTTAAGTCGTTTTATCTGAATTTGTCAGACATTTGCCTCTTAACGGTTAAACATTATACTGGCTCTTAATGGTTCTGACCTCTTACAGGTTCAGTACTTATCCATTCAGAAGTTGTTAAACAAACCTAAATGCTTAACCAGTAAGATGACTGAATTTTTAAGAGCCCATTAAGAGCTGAAACAAACAACCCATTAAACATGTTTTATGATGCAAATTAATCTTGTTTGTATATTTTTTTCTAGAAATTATTTCATTATAATCTAAAAATATATTAACCTTTATATGCTGTTAGTATATTTATGCTAGAAAAATCATGACAATCATTTTTAGATTAGTATTATTATTAATTTTCAGATTATTATCAGAAATTATAAAATATGATTTTTAGATTAGTAATATTATTAATTTACTGCATAAAAATGAACATTTTATTTAATTTGACTATGATATTGCTATAGTTTGTTTGTTGTTGATAAAAAAATTAAGATGTAACATGATTACCCGTCTTAATTTTTACTGCTCACGCAAGCACCTCTCTAACGCAAGCACCTCTCTAGTAATATACTATAGATAAAGATTATAGAATATAGAAGCTAGCTAGCTTGTATTTTTAACTTTATATTACAACTAAAGAATTTATATTACAACTAAAGAAAAAGCTTAAATGGGTTTCAAAAGAAAACACCTATTGGAATACTTAAAAGCATTAAACTACCGTTAAAAGGAGTTGTGTTTTTGCTTTTCTGCTTTCCCCCTTTCTTTGTTCTTCATCATCTTTTTTTCCTGTCAGCAATGATGGCTATCCATATCTATATTATTCTAAATTTATTTATAATATTCATATTCTGTGATTATAGAACCTTCAAACCATTGAGATTATCTCCTCAATCATTGCTTTAACCTTTAAAGGAAGATTACATATATTATTTGATAAACATGTATCCCATCCCTTAATAGTTGTATGTTGTTCTTATATCCCATACTTAACTATCTATATTGCCCAATGAGATCTTATAAAACATGATATGTTGAATATGATTGTGAAAGTATAAGCAATTAATTACATTTAATGCAAAAAACTTTTTTGAATGAACAACCAAATCAATCCCGAGCACTCTCGTGGACCAAACAGAGTACTCCGAGAGTAACCCGAGTCCACCACCATTTCCGGAGAAGACCCTGTGGGTCTCTCTATTATTGCCCACCAGTGCCTCACTCTACGTTAAATGAGAGTCGAACTTGCATCTCCCAAAAGAAATGCCTGCCTTTCATCACTTGATCTAGAGATCATTGGTTTTTAATGCAAAATTATAGCTGTATGTTTGTATTTAAGGTTGTAAAATGTGCGGATTGAAAAACAGGCTTGGTTGGGTAGACGTGCACGTTTTGTTTTCATATATAAGTATTTTAAATGGAAACGTTTGCTCTTATTCTATTACATCAATAATTCTAAATAAATCGCCTATCCCTAGATTGAATTGAACATGTGACCTCTCCTCTAAGAGACAATGCCTCTATCAAGTGGGCTAACCCACATTGGCTCATATATACTTAAAGCTAGTGTTAACATGATTAAAACGCTACATTTATACACTAATGGTGTATAATTTTTTGATTATAAACTATGTTTGTTTAAAAAATATATAATAGGAATGACTTTTGGACGTGTTGATCCGCTCAACCAATTTGATTAGTTGATTCTTCAAACTTAACCCTTTAATATTGCTAATCGTATAAGAGGATTTGGTCGCCTCATCTAGCGATTACAGGGTGATCTACATGACTTGGCTGCTTTAAAATTACAGGAACACTTAAAATGACATTAAGGCCAGGGGGTGTGGTATACCGCCCCTGATCACATCATCTTCGTTATCGTCCTATGGTGCCTCACACCCATCCCCTGCCCGCCAAAGAGGGGGTGCCATCCATGCCTCGACAGCCCAGTAACGAGCACTAAAGGGGTGTGCATGTGGGGCCCATTCTAATCAACCAATCAAATCTTTTTTTTTAATTTTGTTTAATAGGGGGGCTTTAAACCATTGCATGCAAGTTAAAGGGAGTGACTTTAAAGCCCCCTATGTGACATGACGCTGATGTGGATCAGGCGTGACACTATAAAAAGCCCTTAGGTGCTTTAAACCACACCCCTAACCTAATAATTATAGCACTATCATAAGTTTAGTCATCAATGTTTTCAGGGCACCTATCATGTCATTTGTGGTTTCACATATGCTAAACCAAACTTAGAGAAATAGATATGTAATAATTTAAAGTTGTGGGAAACCATTTCATGAAGCAAAAGGAGATTTGACAAAAGTGTATTTCACACATGATTTTGTCAAAAATAGCGCCTATATCCGTAGTTTATGCTTGCCCTTTAATTAGTAGTGTCTTGATAAGGTCGATGACAATTAGTATCAGGAAATGTTTAGGAATTATATTTAGAGGAACGAAAAGCCTATCGCACTTTATAAAAAAATCTAAACAGCTAGATAGATTTGATAACATATATCTTTGTGCTTTGATAAATTTATATATTACTACTCACAACTCGGTTTCGAATAAAAATATATATATCGAGACGATAATTTAGGTACATCGTAACGGCATACTCAGAATGTAACCAAACATTGCATTGTGAAAGTTATACGAGAAAACCAAAATATTATCAAAAGTATTTATAATAAAAAATAATAAACTAATTTACTCTATAACATTTACGAAGTGTGATGAACAGTACATATATATTATTTTAAATATCGCATTTACAAATATGCCCTTAAGTGTGAAATTGGGGACGAACTAATTTACGATTTTGTCCCGCTTTAAAATTACGATTTTGCCCTCGTTTTAAAATTACGGTTTTACCTCCGGTTCAAAATAAAATTATGCTTTTGCCCTTAGTGAGAAATTACACTTTGGCCCTCGGTTCAAAAATACGATTTTACCCCCTTTAAATTTACAGTTTCGCCATTAGTTTTGTTTCCTTCCTCTCAGGCCAGTTACGATTTTGCCCTCATTTTAAATTTACATTTTTGTCATCGGTTTTGTTTGCTTTCCCAGTCAAATTACGATTTTGCCCCGCTTTAAAATTATGATTTTGCCATCAGTTTAAAATTACGTTTTTACCTCCAGTTCAAAATAAAATTATGCTTTTGCTCCCAGTGAAAAATTACAATTTTGCCATCGGTTCAAATTTATGATTTTGCCCCATTTAAATTTACAGTTTTGCCATTAGTTTTGTTTTCTTCCTCACAAGTACGATTTTGCCCCCAGTGTATAAGTACAGACACAAGATGGGGGCATAGTGCGAGGCAACTGCCTGGAACTCCCCCATTGTACCAACCAATTTACGATTTTATCACTGCTTTAAAATTACGATTTTTCCATCAGTTCAAAATTACGTTTTTACCTCTAGTTCAAAATAAAATTATGCTTTTGTCCACAACCAAAAATTACAATTTTTCCCTGGGTTCAAAATTCCGATTTTGCCCCATTTAGATTTACAGTTTTACAATTAGTTTTATTTTTCTCATTACAGCCAAGTTACGATTTTGCCCTCAATTTAAATTTACATTTTTGCCATCGTTTTTCTTTGCTTTGCTGTTTCTTTTTTTTCTTTCTCCTTTTCCGCTTTATGTATATATTATAGTTATTATTGCGCAAAACTATTAAGAAAAACTTTCGCAATTCAGTTAGTTGTATGAACATTCAAATATAGTGAGTGTCTCGGGTTCGATGCCCTTCATTGGAAAGAAAATTTTTTATTACCTGCTGCTAAATAAAAGTTTGAGTATCTATTATTCTTAATAATATTTTCCGTGATTTATTCCTTACACTTTTACGTTGTTTTCTCTGCTTCTAAACACCGGTATTTACGGGTAAAACACCGGTAAGTAACGAACTGAACGGGTATCGTGCTTATCCTGTTACAAAACAAAACGAATCGATAACATTCGAATTCCCCGCCACGCTGCGCGGGGAAGTTCACTAGTAATTTATTATAAAAGAACGATTTAAAAAACAAACAGTTTAAAAAGAAACGATTTTAAAAACGATAGACCATAACACCCTTAAGCTTAAATAGAAAAAAGTAACATAGTTAGTGTTATGGGCTAAAACCGTTATAAAATACAATCTTAGGATCTAATATGTCAAAAGATTCCTTTTTAGACTGAAGGGGTTAAACTGGTAAAAACATAGTGGCCAAAATAGTAATTCACTCTTTTTAAAAATACTTTTATTTATACCATTCATTAGAGCACCTTCAATGTGTGGTTTTTTCTCATCCGCTTCCAACGTGAAATGTCCGTAGACGTTACCACTCATCTAGTGAAATTGTGAAGCCCGTGTCCGTATCAATTAAGTCTGGTAGTCCTGGCCTCCAACAGACATATTTAGGTGGGCCATTCCTCCTCAACAACTATATTTCTTTTTATTTATTCAATTTTTTATGTAAACCATTTCTTACACAAAACTCTATAACCCATTCATAATTCTCTCCATCTCACACAATTATCTCCGTCCCATTTTTCACTCAATTCTCTCCGACCCTTCTCTAAGCTATCTCATAATTCTCATAATATGTTCCAGTGAAGAAGAAACACCAAAGCCTCCCTTCGTAGTTTCATTTATGCCTCCTCATGCTTTGAGCGTATTTCATACAATTACTAGTCCAGAAACAGTTTGAACAAATTGTTTGTGATGACATTGACAACATGTATTTAGCTCTTACATAATAGAAAAGACAAGAATGATCAAGTCATGTACTTCTAAAGAACTATACCACACAGAAATCCACGGGTTTCCTTGGACGTTGGGAAGCATTGATTGTATGAATGGAAAAAATGTCATGTTGCATGGAAAGGGCCTTATACGAGGTGACCAAGGATGTTTAATCATAATTCTCAAGGCTGTGTATCCCATGATCTTTGGATTGGGCATGCATTTTTTTGAGGTGTCGGTTCGAACAATGACATTAACCTCCTAAATCAGTCATCGATATTAAATGACATAATCAAATGGTTTGCACCTCCATGCCATTTTACAGTGAACGGGAAGTATACAAGAAAGGCTACTATCTTGCGGATGCGATTTATCCAAAGAGGGCTACGCTAGTACAAAGCTTCTCCTTTTCACAAAGCCTGAATGCTTGAGTTAAAAAAAATCACGAATCAACACAAAAGGATGTCGAAAGGGTGTTCAGTGTCCTCAAATCTCGATGGCATATCCTACAAGGACCATCAAGGTTATGGAGCGTAAAAATAATGTCCGGTATAATGTATGCTTGCATTGTGTTGCATAACATGATCGTAACAAACGAAGGATACGCTATACACGAGTTGTCTAATGATGAGGAAGATGAAGTACCTTCGGAAGCAATGGACCGACATATGATTTTACTGGACGTCCGAAACAGTTTGAGGATGTACATGACAGAGAAATTCATCATGCACTATATACAACCTAATTGACCACTTGTGGCAGAAAAAAATGGCGAACGACATGAAGGATGAGCAAGAGGATGAGAAGTAGCTTTATGTAGTACTGTTTTTTTTTTGAGTGAATTGCAAGTTTTGTCCTTTATCTTTAGGCCATTTTGCAAGTTTTGTCCTTTATGTTTAAAGTTGACGAGTTTTGTCCTTTATGTTTGAAAATCAAGCACATTTTGCCCTTTGGGGCAAAACGTGCCTGATTTTTAAGGACAAAACGTGCTTGATTCTTTAAACATAAAGGACAAAACGTGCTTGATTTTTAAACATAAAGGACAAAACGTGCTTGATTTTTAAGGCCCAAAGGGTAAAACGTGCTTGATTTCAAACATAAAGGACAAAACTCGTCAACTTTAAACATAAGGACAAAACTTGCAAAATGGCCTAAAGATAAAGGATAAAACTTGCAATTCACTCTTTTTTTTTAAATTTATGCGATGTTTTATTTTTATTTTCAAATTTTTGTAATGTATTTTTAATTTATATATATATATATATATATATATTATATTTATAAATGAAAAATTAAATCTCAGTTATGTAAAAGTAAATTAATATATTAATAATTAATTGTAAATGTAGGTGATGATGTGAAGGTTGTAAGTGAGGGTTTGTCGTGGAAGTTTGTAAATATGATATGGCGCTAAAGTGGCGGTTTATTTGGATTTTTTTGTTTATACATCGTGGGTGCTTTTAGCCGTAATAAAAGCACCCACAATAATGAAAAATATAGATGTTTTTATGTGCCATGTATGAGTTAGGTGTCTACATGGAGGAATGAGACAAATGTTTTTGTTTATGGTGAAAAATAAAAAAAAAATGCCTATGTGAGTATGATTAAGAGAGAATGAGTCTTAAAATACAAATTTGACTTAATATGAGAAGTGAAAGATAGAGTTTTTTTTTTCTATCTTGTTAAACATATACTTTAGTTACAGAATCTAAAAAAAAATCGTATTTTTATACAAGTAGAGTAGTTATGTAATTACTCTAATTATGTAATTACTCTAGAGTAACTATAATTACTCACATAACTATTATAGATGTAATTATATAATTACTCTACTAGAGTAAATACACTATTTTTTTTACATTTTACAATTAACTATCATACTTAAGTAGATGAAAAAAAATTATTACCCATTTGAATTTGATCCTTACACTTAAATAAAATATATTAGAGTAGTTATGTCTAGTGGCATCTTGTTGGTGGGATAAGACTTTGTGACTAATAGGTTCTGCGTTCGATTCCTACAAGAGGATTTTTTCCCATATTTTTTGGGTTTCCTTCTAAATTGGTGTATAGACAATATGCTTAGTGGAGATGGATATGACCGGGTGGTTCCGCTGATGACACGATGATACTCCAGTGGTTCGTCAGTGATCCAACTTTGTCGTTCAAAAAATAATAATAAAATAAAATATAATATAGAAAGTAAGGGAAAAAATAATTTCATCGCAAGACAACATTAATATTAGTAAATTACGTTTTTGGCCCCTGTGATTATATCACTTTTACTTTATTAGCCCAAAATAAGAATTTTTAACATATCTGCCCCCATGGTCTCTATAACTAACCATTTTAGCCCCCATGGTCTCTATAACTAACCTTTTTGGGCCCCATGATTTCTAGACTTAGGGGCCAAAATAGTTAGTTATAGAAACCATGGGGGAGATATGTTAATATAGTAAAAGTGATATAACCACAGGGGCCAAAAACGTAATTTACTCTTAATATTATAAGAATAATCTAAAGAAGTACGCTTTTGTGGCTTCAAGGGCCCAATCGTGGGTTCTTCAAGACCACATCCTTCGTGAATGTGGTGGTGGATTGTTGGACTCTGATTACAGGGGTGCGTTGGACACTCTATATAGTTTCTCTTCCCGATGTTGATCTTAGCGGTTTCTACATTAAAGACACTGCCCCCTTAAAGCCCAAAAAATTCTAGTGAATGCCTTATATGGTGAAATCGTCAAGACAGTTGAAGAGAAGTTTGCATTGTCCCCGCGGCAGCGAGTTGTGTTCGAGTGTTTACGAGCCCCCCATGCCCAGGATTTCCTGTCTGTTGTTCCCATCGAAGGTTTAGGGCAATGTATGTCGGTTGTGGAATACCGGGCTATCCTCAAGTACGGCTGATGGTACCCTTTTTCCGGTTGATGACCCGTGTCCCGTATGTCGGAAGACTTGCTTGAATTCTTTTGTGGAGCATGCAGTCTATTGCAAAGAATTATCGGGCTTTAAATATCGACATGATTCAGTTCGAGATGTGCTTCCTGATATCCTTAAGCGGGCATGGATCTCGGTAAAAAGGAAGCCCTGATGAACTTCTTGACCGATCCGTTAGAAGGGAGATCTACCCTACGACCATCTGACATTCTTGTTTTTGGTTAGAAAGGAAGGAAACACGCGTGCGTTGAGTTGACAGGTGTGTCCCCCCTCGTTGGGCTAAGGGACCGTGGGTTTGTGGCGGGCCAGGCAATAACCAAGGCGGATGCCGGAAAAGTAATTAAGCACGAAAAAGCTTGCATCGAGAATCAGCACGTGTTCGTCCTGTTCGCTTTCGATACCTTTGACGCTCTCGTCCCTGACGAGGTGCAGTTGCTCAAGCGGGTTCAGCAGGTGGTAAGCAGTAACACCGCTCATGTTAAGGGGCAAAATTTTGTGTTTAGCAGGGCAGAGTTTGCTATTCAGAAGGGGGTAGCGGTGCAGCTTGTTGCCCGTCTACCTGTCATTAGTTTGTAATCGTCTCTGTTTTTAAGAATTAGGTGATAATTATAATCAATAAAAAATAATAGATCAACCTTCAATCTAAAAAAAATGTTGAAGATAGTATGAAGATGAACACATAATCCATTGTGGAAAAAGTAAATTCCTAATCCCTAATCAGTGAATCAAGTGAATACTTTATATTATCATGATTAATAAACTTGATTTTAATAGTCAAGTGACATCTTAATCAATATGTAGTTTGTTATCATGGGTGTTTAGTGGGGTTGTTTGGTATGTGTTTATAACTAATTAAAGGGTTAGTGGGGGACTGCATAATTGATGGTTTTAAGGGTACAAAGTGGAAAAGTAACTACTTATAAGTCTTTAAGGTATATATATTCAAACCCAAAATTTTTAATAAGATTCTTGATATAATGCTAGAAATAACTCCTTATATCTAGGGTGTATATGATTCGTGATCTTTTATATGGAATTGGATTTAGATATAATGTTTGTCAAAACAATTTATAATATATATTAGATTTAGATGACAAAACAATCACAATGGAATTAGACATATCATCACAATCTATCACCTACTGGCCACCCCCTAATGAGATTAAAACTCTTAACCTTTTAGTTGTGAAGCATACCACTTAACCATCTGAACTCCACACATAAATGCACCATTGATAAACACTGAAATCTTTTAATTTATTTGAACATCAAGATTGATTAGATATATGCATTTCAACAGGAACATAGAGAAATGTGAAAGCAATACCATGCATGAAATTATAACATGAACGTACGATTACACAAACATTACCCAGATATATTATAAGAAACAAGATACAGTTGTTAGTATAATCTAATTTAACTCATCATACTTCTATCACAAGACTCTAAAACCCTATTTCAAACTACACACCTAATTACAAAAACAAAACTTATTACAACATCTGGAGTTTGAAAATAACTTGGTTATCAACTGAATCCAAAATCCCAATGTTAAAAACTGATTTATCTTCATGTGAACTCTTATGATCTTGTGTAGCAATGTTTAAATCCAAATTGATCATAGGCTCTTTCCCATCATCCTCAACGGTTTCTTGTCCATTTTCGCTGTACTTTGGCGATACACTAGGAGAACAAGCTCGCGAGATCGAACTGAAACTTTCACAGCTGAAAATAACAACGGCATCCTTGAGAAGAACTGTTTCAGCACCATTTAGTGTGATTCTTCCATTCTTGATTGCTTTCTTGATTCCCATTTGGGAATGGTAATCAACTTGCTCAACATCTTCCATGAAGAACACACGGTGTGTGTCTTCTTGTATAGCTTCAGCGAATCTTTCTAGATAACTTTGTCCATTTTCATCTCGAGCCCGTTTGTTACTAACAAATTCTTGATCATCATCGGTGGAATCGGCTCGTGTTGCTGAAAACCTGCTCAAGCCCATTTGCACAAAGTTGTTTCTGGATCCAAACACAACTTTGGCCAATTCTCTTGCTATCTTTTCTTTTGCATGGTTGTCAGCACCAAAGAAAGACAACCATGTTTCTTGTTTCCCTTTTCTTTCCATTCTACCAGACCTGCATTGGAGGACTGTGTTTACTATATCTGGAATGATCTCTCTTTGCCATGGAACAACTCTCTCCAATGCATTGGTTAAAATCTTTACATTCTCAATGTTCATTTCTTTGAATTTGTGCAAGGAGTATTGGTGTTGATCATCATGGTCATAATCTTGTTCACTAGCTTCACTACAAGAAGCCGAGTTTGGACTAGAATTCGGATTCGATAAGAGTTCGGGCATGAGGGTTTTCTGACTGGGCTCTTCAAAACATTCACCACCCATGAAAAACTGGTGTTCTTTAGGGATGTTGGATTCAAAAACTGGCCAAGTGAGATGGTGTTTGGGAAGTGAGCTATAAGCTGAGCTCCATTTGTTGCAAACATTCCCAAACTTTTCACATTCCTGCAAACACATATATCATGTAGTTTTAGAACACTACTACAAAACAAACAAACGTACCAAGTAAAATTCTACTCGTAGCAGAGTTGTTTGTAAGCTTTTAAATCATTAAATTAATATAGTAAAATCCCACTCATAACATATCAGTGCTACAAGATTTAAAAATTAGGGTTTTTACTTTATATAGTATATAACAAAAGCCTAACCTGATCATTGTTGGTTTGTCTTGTGTTCTCTTCTTTATATTGTTGCAGCCATGAAGGCAAAGTGGACTCGCTGGTTCGACCATAGCTCATTATGGTTCGAGCCTCTCGTGTTAAGTTTACCGAACACTTGCCACAACAAGAGAGCAAGTTCTCATTTTCTGAATCATTACTGCTGATAAAACCAAACCCACGTAGAATATCAGTGCTTTTGCATGAATAAACAATTTTTAAGAGAAAAGCATAAAAAAAGTAGAAGTCTTTACCCTTCAAGATTGAGAGTGAGGTCCAAAGTAGCAACAGGAAGTGTAAGAGGACAAAGATCCCATAGAGTTTCAAGTGAAGGGTGACCTGTTTTGCACCTCATGAATGTTTCAGAACTGGCTATCCCCATCAACCATAACTTCCCAATATCAACACCAAACATGAGTCCACTAAGCTCCATGATCATATGCTCCATTGGAGAGTAGTAGTAGCTTCCATTGCGCTTTCGTTCGCTGTGCCCTGACCAGTAATTCGAAACCCATTTTAGATCACCTAAATACAAGATTACTCCTCTACCAACAAAGCTTTTTACCAGACACTTAAGTTCCCTAACTTTATCTTGAACATCTTCCCTTGAAAGATGATTTAGTGATTGTAAAGGAAGGCTTACAAACTGCATGAACCTCAAATTGATGTTGTTTTTGGTTTCAAACTTTTCAATAACTGCTTTAACTATAGCATCAGCACTAGCTAAACACTCTCTTATAATAACAATATTCTTTCTTTTCCTAGTCATCATCATTTCTATAACACTCATGACATCTTCATCTTGGACTTTGGATAAAGATTTGGGGTTGATGTTCTCTTTAGATTGAGAAAAATTGAGGGGATTGGGGGAAGAGACTGATATCTCGATTTGTTCGATGTTGTCTTTGACTTGGGTGCTAGAAAAACCGGCTTCTCGCATCACTCTACTCACACTAGGATCATCTAAGATGGATATAGCAAGTTGTTCTATCTCTACTTTAAGAGCTAAAATGGGTTGATGTTGGTTTTCAATCGAACCACGTCGTTGGTGAGCTTGAGCCCGCTTGAAGGCCGCAACCAACGCATTGGAAAGAGAAGGGTGGTTAGATTGATTAGGGTTTAACATGACAGGGTTCGATTGTGTGGTAGGGAGGCGGTTTAGTGCCACATTGAAACAAAGCTCGAGAGCTTTACAATGGAGAGGATGAGAATTTGGTTGCAAACAAGCCTTCCTAAAAAGGCTTGTTGGCGATGTTAGCATCGCATTGGCAACATGCAACGGCGTGACCTGAGCATGACCACGCCGTCTAGCAAGGACAAGAGCTTGTTTCACGATGTTTGTGGCTTCGGGTGTTAGTGTGTGTTGGATGGTGTAGCCTCCGGTCCTCATGGTTCACTAGGGTTTTTGAAGATTTATGAAAATAGGGTTCTAAAATATGGTCATGTGGTTTGTTTTATGGAAGTTGGTGTGGTTACTGCATTGGCAAGTATGGTATGAGGTTTATAAGAAGAGCACTAAATAAGTGATGTGAAGTGGGGCTCTTATGCTTTTCTTGTAGTTGTTAGTTTTGTATGTGAAAGTGGAATGCATGTGAAGCAAAGCAATTCTCTCTCATAAAAAGACTAAATCAACCTTTAAAAACCTTTAAAACAGTATTGTAAACTGGATTATAACGACAGTTTTTCTATCTTTATCTTTTGTTTTCTCATTATCTTTCGTTTAATAATAAGATTGTTTTCTTAATCAATGAACTGATTATAATCAGAAACGGATGTTATCTTAAATATCTTCATATCTCTCTCCATATATGTTTAAAACAAGAATACAACCCTATCTCCAATCCAACATGACCACTATAGAGATCCTTGAACCAACGTGTGCAAGAGGTGGCATGGAAAGAGTAGGTGAGAAACCCGTCTATCTAGGCAGCATAGATTGATTTTGTGAGAGAGGCGGGAGAGAGCACCCGTGAAGATTTGGACGTGGAGGAGAGGGAGGGGTCGTCCGTCTTCTCTTGCGACGCGAGGGGTCAAACTTTGTAACATTCTTTTAGTCTTATTTATTTTTCAAGAAATGTTTTATCTCCTATAAACAATTGTTATGTTTTATAAGAATATGAGTAATTAGGGATGATATATTAATTTTGATTTATTTTATTTTTCAGTATATATACTTTTTTTTTTACAATAATTGTTATTATTTTGTCTTTTGCTTTTAAGAATATTTTCTCTTCTCACTTTATCTCTCTCATCAAACCAGTGAGAAAGGTGAAAGTACATAGAAAATAATGGAAGTTGGAATGCTTTAGACTAATAATGTGAAGTTATAGATCCAAGACAATAGGTTCCTCTACTTTCAAGCAAAAGATCATCTAAATAAATAAAATAAATTAAAAGAAATGGGCAAGCTTTATCTGGACAATGACCATATTTAAAAGGGTGTGATATGTAACTTTCTTTTTCTAAAGAATGCCTGCAAAAGCTACAAGCTGTGGAAACTTTGTCCCCCTTAACTATCTTTATTTTGCAAAATGCCACCCTTCGCTTTCTCTTTTTGCAAAAGCTTCGTGGTGTGGAAGCTTGTCTTGGTTATAGATTCTATGCCGATCAAAGAGAAAGAAACAAAAGCTGAATTGCCTTTTAACACCACTAATTATATACTACAAAATTCTCACTATTTTAATTACCCTACACTTGGATATCATTTTGGTGTTTCTAGATTTGGAATATATGTCATGTAAAATAACTTAAATTATATACTATTTGTTGTATATAACATTTATATTCCAGTACATGTTTTTGTTAAAAATACATGCATAATACAAAAAGAGAGATAACCTATTTCTTCATCGCTAGCCTCACAAAACAGCCACTTTGGCTCCAGGTCTTTTCCTTGTTCCCTCGTCCTCGCTTTCTGGGGCGATCTTTCATACGTAGTACTTCCTAAACTGCATCAGGTCCCATGTTCTTAGAACCTCTTTCCCTTGCAGTGTTTCCAATTTGCTTCCATTTGCCCACTTGACCCTGTAGGTTCCCTCCCACTTGGGTTCCAACTTTCTGGTATTTTCTTGCAAACTTGCCTCGTTGTCACTCAGGACCTGTCACAACCCCCGACCCTACCCTGGGCGGGAACCGTGACGCCAGACGACATGTTGTATTGGTGTTTATTAAATTTGCAGCGGAATGTATCATCGGGATCGTAGTTAGGAAATAATTTCAGAGTTTGTAAAATACCAAACTTTTTAATATTAAACAAATAGGCTAAAACTCATATTTCATTCAAATGTTTTTATAGGGATATACCCTAATTGCCGAAAACATAAATTTCTTCTTTTATTCAGGTAATCATAGCCACTTTATTTAAGCCTTCAATGCTCCATAGCGGGATTCTATTACCTTCACAGTAGGTTACCTGAAACGCGTTTGAAAACATTTTATCAGCAAAAATATTGGCGAGTTCATTCCATTTTATAAAAAGACACATTGTTATATTTTACAGTATCAAGAGCGATTACAATGTTTATATCTATCAGTTACTCAACAGTATTGCGTCTGGGGCCAATCCCCTGTGCTCGTGGTCATATTACTATTGGATCCGTTCACCCAATAATAACGAGTGTCAAGTAATGTATACAAAACCCCACATACCGGAAGTAATTTCAGAATACAAATACTTAATCACTGTAAGTAAAACCGATAAACATTTAGGGTTTTGCAAAACTTTTGGTAAAAAGAATGTCTCACAATAATGTGAGAAAAAGGAGAATGACTCACTTTGTAGATTTAGGGTTTAACTAAAAAGTCACCTAGTAATATTCTTGTATAATTCCTGAGTTCCTAAAAATATACACAATGCACACGTGTTAGCATAATAACCCAATTCAAACTTTATCGATACATCACGAGATTAAAACCCCAACGTAGTTAGCAAAGTATAGCCTTATTCAGGTAGCACCTTGACATCCGTTGCTGAGTTTAGGATCGATCGGATAGGGTATCGAATAGGGGTTAAAATACTTATAACGGGGTAAAGCTTCGCAGGATTTAGGGGTATACTATCAAAGAAACGGAGAAAAGTAGCAGCATATTTCGTCAAAAGTTTGGCGAAATGGTGTAAAAACTTCAGTCCCAAGGCCCTGCATTTATAGGACCAACTTGGTCCCTCCCACACGTCGCGCACGTGTGTGCGGACTCTTCTGCGTGTCACGGGGGACACCCCCTAGCCTAGGGTAGCCTTGTTGCATGTATAGCCCTGCATGTCGTTCTTATCAAGAGTTACATGTCCTAGTTACCTTCAGGGTGTCGCGGGAGATTTAGGGGATCCCCCCATGTGTCTCCGGGGGTCCCTGTTTCTAGTTTCTTTTGTTTTTCCATTTCGGGGTCACGTCGTACAAGTTTGGGGTCTCTATTAGGGTTCCTTATAAGGTGTTTTTGAGTGTTGTTACAGGACCAGATCCCCCGGGACCAAGTTCAATTCTTCATTCTGGCAGTATAGTATTTTTCCATCTATTTCTTGTATCCTGTTTCTCATATTTCCGTGATCTCCCGTCTTTCTTCCAGTAGGTTGAGATTTGTCTTGAGGTCATGCTCATTTTCTACTTCTCTCAACTTCATTCTTGTTGTGGGAGAGCCGATCTCAACTGGGATGACCACCTCGGTTCCGTAAGTCAAGCTAAAAGGCGTTTCTCCATTGGAGGTCTTTGGAGTCGTCCTATATGCCCACAAGACATACGTTAGTTCTTCCGGCCACCCCTTTTGTTTTCGTCCCAGCCTTCCTTTCATTCCTATAACAAGACTTTGATTGGCTCTTTCCACTAACACGTTGCTTTGTGCATAGGTGACGGACGTGAAGACATGTTGTATGTGCATTTGTTCACACCAAGGTCTGACAGGTTTTCCTGCAGACTGGACTCCATTATAACTGACTAGCTCTGAGGGATCTCGAATCGACAGATGATGTTGTCCAAGACAAATATCCTCATTTGTTCACTTGTGATCTTTGCCAGAGGCTTGGCCTCTACCCACTTTGTGAAATAGTCAATGGCAACCAACACAAGATTGACCCCTCCTGGGCCTTCCGAGAAAGGCCCTATAATATCAATGGCCCATTTCTGGAACGGCCATGACGTAGAGACTGGAACCATGAGTTGTTTATATCGGTGGGTCAGTGGGGCATGAATTTGACAGTTGTCACACTTCCTGATCTCCTCCAGGGCACTGTCATACATGTGATTCCAATAGAATCTGGCGTTCATTGCCTTGGCCACGACTGTCTTGGGCCGTGAATGCATCTCACATACACCTTCATGGATTTCTTGGTTCACATACCTCGCTTCTTCTTCATCTACACATTTTAGAGATTGCCCCAGGTATAACCTTTGGAAGAGTTGGCCATCTATGATTTCATATTGAAGTGCCTTTACTCTTATTTTCCTGGCCAACGCTTCATCCTCAAGGAGAGTTCCTTCCCTTAGGAATTCAGTAACGGGGGTCATATATGACTCCTTTTTTTTTCGACGGAAGCTATTTCCTTGTACGTGATAGAAGGTGAGGTAAGGACTTCTACTTTCATTTCCTTGGCCAGGTGGTCTAAAGCCACAAAAGATAACTTACTCAGGGAATCTGCCTTCCTATTCCTCCCTCGGGGAACATATTCCAGCTTGAAAGTGATGGAGGTTTTAGCGAGTTCCTTTACCTGGGTCACATACTGGGCCATGGTATCTTCGTTAGCATCATACTCCTCATTATATTGCTTAATAACCAATTGTGAATCCGAGTAGGCCTCGATGTTTCTTGCTCTCATCTCTTGGCCAGTCTTAGTCCGGCTCGAAGGGCTTCGTATTTAGCTGTATTGTTAGTGTTCTCGAAGTCTAACCTAATTGCATAGGTCAGCTCGATTCCTTCTGGGCTGATGAGGGTGATACCTGCACTGTTACCTTCTTCGTTGGATGCCCCATCTATGTGCAGTTTCCATACTTCATTCTCTTCTCTTATTTCCTTTTCTCTTGTTCTTCTAGCTCCTTCCACTTGCGGAGCTCTTTTTCCTCTTCTTTAGGGACCACTGCGAGGAAGTCTGCCAGGACTTGTCCCTTTATGGTTGCTCTTGCTTTGTACTCAATGGAGTGTTCCCCTAGCTCTACTGCCCATTTGGCGAGTTAGCTAGAAAGCTCCGGCCTTCTCAATACCTTTTGAAGGGGTTGGTCTGTGAGCAGAACTACCTTGTGTGCCTGGAAATGTCTTCTAAGTCTTCTTGATGCAAAGACTAGTGACAATGTCAGTTTTTCCATTAGTAGATATCTCTCTTCCGGACCTTTGAGCATCCTGCTGATGAAATATATCGGTATTTATTTGCCTTGTCTTTCCACCATCATGACAGCACTAACCGTTGTCTTGGATGCTGATAAGTATAATAAGAGGTCTTCCCCAGGTACGAGTGTGGCTAGAGTAGGAAAATTGCACATGAGCTTCTTCATTTGCGGAAGGCTATTTCAGCTTCCTGGCTCCAACAAAACTTGCTTGTTTGTAAAAAAATCCTTCAGGACTTTCATAAATGGGTGTGTCTTGTCACCAACTTTTGATAAGAAGCGGTTGAGTGCGATCAATCTTCCATTTAACTGCTGAATGTCCTTGAGGGACCTTGGGGATCTCATCTCCACGACTACTTGTGTTTTTTCTGGATTGTCTTTGATCCCTCATTTAGTCACTATTACCCCCAAGAACTTCCCCTCTTCTACCCCAAAATAGCACTTCCTGGATTTAACTTCATGTTTACTTCCTGCATGGTCCTGATTGTTTCTGCCACGTCTTTTAGCATAGCAGCCTCCGTGAGGCTCTTGATAACAATGTCATCAACATAGAACTCCAGGTTTCGCCCTAATTGGTCCTTGAAAAATGTATTCATGAACCTCTGGTAGGTCGCTCCTGCGTTTTTAAGCTCGAACGACATCTTAGTGTAGCAGAAGGTCCCCTCATCTGTTACGAATTCCGTCTTCTCTTTATCTTCCAGGGACATCTGAATCTGGTGGTACCCCTTGTATGTGTCCAAGAAACATTTTAGGGGGTACTGGGCCAGTGAGTCTATCTGGACGTCAATCTCTGGTAGGGGATAACAGTCCTTCAGGCATGCTTTGTTCAGGTCCTTGTAGTCCACGCACATTCTCCACCCTCCATCTTTTTTACTTACCATCACTGGGTTTGCGACCCAGGTAGGATACCTGATTTCTTTCACGATGCCAGCCCTGAGGAGCTTCCTGGTTTCCTCACATGCTGATCTCCTCTTATCCGGCCCCATACTTCGTTTCTTTTGTTTGACTGGTTTTACCAAACTATGGGTGTTGAGCCGATGCTCTGTCAAACTCCGGGGTATGCCGCACATGTCTCCGTGTTGGAACACGAAGACGTCTATATTGAAGAGCAGTAGCTCCTTGAGGGCACTTTTACACTTGTCATGAGCACCTACTCGTACAGTTTGTTTCGGGAATCTTTCATTCAGAACCCATTCCTCTATCCCTTCCTCCTTGGACTTCTTTCCAGGCCCTCCTTCTGAGATTGATGATACTACCTCGTAGGAGGACTTTACCCAAGCGAGCCCTCTAGGGCTTTGGAATACCAGGGCTCCATGTGTCATACCCCCAAAATACCACATGCGGAAACTCCCGCGAGGCGTGTGGCGTACCAGGATCTAGCCACCAATCACATTGAACTCATAGAGATATTTAAATAAAGCTTTCATTTATTAACATTAAATGTTAGAACGTTACAAATAATTCACAGTATACAGCGGAAGCATAATTCATTCGTTAAGTGTTTATAAACCACATGTAAAAGCCATTAGTCTTGTGTTGTGATTCCATGTATCTCGACCCATGACCACTCCAGCTTCCCAGACAGCAAGTTCCAACATTATGCACCTAAAGGCCTGCAAGGCATGTAACAACGAATCAACAACAAAGTTGAGCGAGTTCACAGTTGGTGTTCATTTTAAAGTTGTTCCAAAAACCATAAGTTCATTCATAAACCATGAGTTAACCAATTCCTTGTTTCCCAAACCATAACCAGTGGGGGCTACCCCATGTAACCACTAGACCGTTACCATATCGACAACTGACTGAGAAAGTTGTGCCCTACGTCAATGTCTATCATCATTGACTAAGTGCACATATCCATTAGTACACGCCCGTCCTACCGGCATGATGTGAGGCTTATCAACCCTAATAGTGCTATTAACTAATGTTACCCGCTCGCCATTGGCCTGGTGATTAAGTCGATATAAAAATGAGGGACTTCATGATAGAGTTTTGTCTAGTAAGTTATATGTTGTCGTCCTTCCCAACCGAGGACGGAGGTACGTACTCTACCCAACCGAGAATACGCAGGTTAAATGTAGTCGTCCTTCCCAACCGAGGACAGAGGTACATATTCTGTTAGAGGTGAATATGTAGGTTTCGTTTTTGTTCCTTAACCCATTCCCAAACCACCGGGAATCCCATGCCTTATAGAAAGTGTGAACTCACATTGGTTTGCTCGGTAAGATTAGTTACTTGTTTAACAGTTGATCAAACACGTCCTAAAAGGGTTACCGATAACAGTCAGTTTTACATGCACATGTACCACACCTTTCACGTACAACTAATTCACGTATTCATGGTTCACATCAAGCATATTTATTGCTCACTTAACGCACACATGTAATTCAAATCATGACAGTTTATTCATCCATCTAGAGCACCAAACAATCGCTTAACATGTAATCGCTCAAACATGTCATATACATACATACATACATAATCTACTAGCACACACTTCAAGCCCAGTTATCGAACGTGTATGGCCCAAAGATAAAACATGTATGTGTATCACAATTACTAACAAATCTAAAACATTCAAGGTCCAGCCAAGTTATATCATGTGCGGCCCACTGCCTTAGCATTCTCATTCGGCCCAAACATTGCTGGACCAAATCCAATCACGTGGTTCAGTTGGCTCCGGCCCAGCTGGATTATGTGAACACTAAAGCTCGTGGCCCAGTGTCATTGTTGTGGCCCAGGTGCAAACCGATTTGTATGTGGCCCAAAACTAATAAACCAATTTAAGTGTGTGTGTGTGTTCAATAACTGTGTGCGGCCCAACATCACCCTGACCCATTTTTCAAGTGGTTGATCCATGCAAGAATTATGTGGCTATAATATTCAGGTGTGGTCATGGCAATCAATATCCTATACCTTTGCATACACAAACAGCAATACAAGTAATTCCACATAATAGTAATACAAGTCTCAATAACAATCCTAATCCTCCGATCTCTAATGTTCACAGTTTCATCAATTTCTAAGTTTCTCATAGTTTACAAATAACATTATGGCATATAACCAATTTATCACTTAGTCCATCGGATTTTGTTAAACCTATTTAATTTACCCAATTATACCTCCCCCAAATCCATCGATTATTAACCCTCAAATAATCCCCAGTTTACTAAACAAGTCATGGGTAATATTTAGCATGGATCTGATGCTTCATCAACACCTACCCTAATCGAGTTTATGATTATTAGTTCATGAATTCACCCCAAACTACTTTATTAACCCACTACCACGTCCCCTATCGCATGCAAGGCCACACGTATTAATCTGATACATTCTAGTTTATAAAAGATCCCTAAGTTCTCATATAATCATCACCCCTTACAATCAATATTAATTCCATGTCATACTAATACAGAATCATTGTTGCGGATCATAACGAATCACGCATACACAAGAATCCTATTCAAGTCACAATACATACACAAGGTCTATGCATACAATTTAAACACATTATTGCAGATTTATAGTGAATGATAATAACACTAACCAAGAAGTGATGAGGCGTACAAACACAATAACTGCGAAGGGGGGGGGGGGCTCCTGTTGCCATGCGTGATTTTGAGAGATATAGGGTTTTGTTTTAAGTTATGTGATAAGAAACCATATGATACGTACATTAGGAGATATAGGTTTTTGGGACAATAGTTCTTTTGACCGAATGGGCTTAAGCCCACAGTTTTAGGCTGCCACAATCTATGGCAAAGTTTCCATTTAAATAGGTAAAGGTGGTGGGTTGGGCTTCAAATGCCGCGGACCGAGATGATTAGGGATACGGGTGTGGGCCGGGTATGTGTGTATAGTCCATTACACGTATTGGTTTTTCGGCCCCAGTATAACAAGTATAACAAGTAAGCCCATAACATAGTTAATCTCCTAACTTACTTTAAACATACACAAAAAAGTTTAGTGATTCCTAGCACAAATGCAAAACATACACCAATAACCATTCAGTGATGCGTGAAACGAACAGATAAACGTAGAGACACACGCCAAAGGTTGCAGAATTATTAAGTAGTGCTAACCTAAATTATTCGGGTTGTCACACCATGAGGAGATGAAGCTTGTGCTTGAAGGTCCCCGATGCCCGGTCTCCCTAATATGGCATTGTACTTCGAGGGTGATATGATTACGGTGAATACTAGCTCTAGTTCTTACTATGTCACCTACACCCACTGTGAACGAGAGCCTTATCTTCCTTAAAGGGTGTGAAACACTGTTGTTGAAGTCTACAAGCGGCATGGAGTCTTCCTCCAGTCTATCCCTTATAACTCTGTCAAACCTGAGGAAACAATGCTCGTATATCACTTCTACCCCACTTCCCCCGTCTTCGTGTATTCGTGCTTCCTTGTGTCTTGCTATATTTGCTGAAATGTTGAGGGAGAGCCTCTGGAATTCATGTTCCTCTAGGTGAGGCATGAGTATAGGTGCTTTCATACAATCCGGGGGTCCTAGCACTCTTGCCTTGACACTCCGGGTAGAACTGAATTTGTCACACCCTGTCTTTTGCGGAAGCGTATGATGTGTGACTGGTTTAATATCACTGCATTCAATCGTAATAAACAACTACATGATTAAAACGATGTTCATCCATTCAGAAAATTTTGATTATTACAAACACTTAATTACTTAAGTTTTAAAACACAACCTTCATATAGGTTACAATTTGACAAAAGTGGATGACATCTATGCTTGTAGTCTACTTCTAGTTACGACACTTGCGCCCAAGATCCATCCTGTCACCTGAAATACATGTAATTTTGGAAAACATCAACATAAAGTTGAGCGAGTTCATGCGTTCTGTATATCTGGTATGAAAACATAGTTTGTATTTTGTACAAATCAAGTATTCTTTTGTACCCCACGTATTAAATGACTGTTTATGCAAGAACATTAAGGCACGTGAGGACATCGGGAGCATTAACATTTTCTTCTTCAAGGCATGTGAGGACATAGGGAGCATTATTGTTTTCTCCCTCAAGGCATGTGAGGATATAGGGAGCATTAGTATTTTCTCCTTTAACCGTGTCGATTAACCTCGACTGTGTCGATTAACCTCGACTGTGTCGATTTCCCTTGACTGTGTCGATTACCCTCGACTGTGTCGATTAACCTCGACTGTGTCGATTTCCCTCGACTGGGACACCGAAGCACTCATGAGGTCACATAAGGACCATGAGTGGGGCTCGGCCGTACCCGTTAGATCTAACCCTCGTCCCTAATTAAGTATTAATGGCATCTCAATATCTAGTTTAAGCTCACATGATCTAGTATTTTTTTAGGCATTTCTTAAAGCTCATCATATTGCACTCACCAAGAGTGCTTCTCGTATTCTCAAATCATATTGCACTCGGTACTCGTTCTCACCAAGAGTGCTTCTTGTATTTTTACCATTTGTAAAAATTGTAATATTTGTAACATGTAGTTCACCCCCGAGGGTTATAAAACCAAAAACAGTTAAAGAAAAGGGGGAGCATGAACTCACAGCATTGCGTTCCTGCGTCGTAAACTTCACCGGATTTGCTTAATTAACGTCGTGACCTATACGCGTTTTCTTAACGTTAGTCACTAGACTTGCGTCGCACAAGTACAGTCACTCTCTTTTGTGCTTGTATTGTTGTGTTAAAAATATTTTATATTTTTAACTAAGTATCTTACTTATATTATTCTCTCAAAAATTAATATAAGTATCTCGTGTTTTGGACTTTGCACCCGAATTATGTATCTTGTATGTTGTATGTGTATTTTTTTTTTGTGTTTATACTTCTCATGAGTATTTAGTGTATTTTTAAGTCTTAATACACTAGCACATATAACACATACTATATACACTTAGCACAAAAGTTGGTGATCAAATAATATATATTTTTCTCTCAAAAATATACATACTTAACATAAATTTTAATCTTGAAGAAATCATCATTTCTTATCACCAAAAATTAGGGAAACCTTGGTAATATTTTTAGATACATTTTTAGGGAATAAGTTTCTCAAAAACTTATATTTTTCTAAGTGTCAAAATTTATAGAAATTTTAACAGAGTTTCCCTTAAAAATGGAGGTTTCCCATGTTTTCAAAACATGTGTTTATTTTCTTTTAATTCATCAACAACCAATTTTTCAACGACAATCTACAATAATCAACAACAGTATATACTAATTTCTCTATTCCATGAACTTGAGAATTTACAAAAATGTGTAGTATCTTACTAGCACATTTAGTAAGTCTTGTTATCTTTAAAAACATGATTGGTTTCTTGTAAACTTCATTTTTAAAGAACTTGAAGTTTCACAACTTCTAGTCAAGATTTTCAAAAATACCTCTTTGTTAAATTTCTTGTTACACAAGTGTTTACACACTTGTTTAGTTACTATAAATGTGCTTCTTTCATAAAATACCCGGGTTATGACAAAGCTAGTATCTTCCGCTTGGTTTTTTTTTTCCGAAAAACCACTTGTCGATCTTTAGATCCACAAGTTTACAACTTCATTTTACAAGAAAAATTATGTTTATCCAAGTTTCAAGTTCATGGTGGATGGTTTCATCATTTTTCTTATTTCTATCACTAACATATTACTAGTTCATGTTCTTGAACATGATCTAGCATGCCTTGATGATGATCCATCCAACTTTTACTAACAAACAACATCAAATAAGCACAACTACACAAGATTTACAAGATTTACACACATATCTTCTCTTTATCCACCTTATTCATCTTATGTTCAAGACTTTAAGTTATGTTCTTTAGAGTTTCTTATCATTTCGTCATAAGTCACCTATTAACCACCAAAAATAAGAACAAGATGATGATTTAAGGCACTCACCGCTAGCACAAGGCTAGGGAAGAAACAAGGCGTAAATGTGGTGGATAAAAGAAAACGAGAGAGGTCCTTCCACTTCCGAACACACCGAGCTTCGTTGTATGCACTTTAACACCTTCGGTTCACTAGAGATTGTTTGATGGAGTCTTGAAGGTGATGGTGAGGGTGGTGGTGGCTCTCGGCCGAACCAAAGAAGAGATGGAGAGAGAAGTTTGAAGGTGAAATGTTGATGGTGAATGATGTGTTAGAACCCTTGTGCCTTTTTATAATCCAACTTCACCTTAAACCTTTGTGTAATGTGTTCTTTTATCCAACAACATCAACTAATATAAAAATCAAAGAAATCCTATGTGGGGAACATGTCCCCTAACCGGCCATCAAGTGGGGGGGGGGGGTATTGGTTGCATTTCAATTCCAAGTTACTTAATCTAGTTACATGTTAAGTATTAGATTTAGGTGTTATGTGTGTTATTAAATATACAGTGTGATTGGGTGCTCGGGGACCCTAACCAGCTTAGAAAAATAAAAATATTGCTTCTAGCAATATTTTTGTGTTCCAGGTAACGTCCGGTTGTTCGGTTAAATACCGGTTCGTTTAAGTGCTAAATTTCACCATTCAGTGTCTTTCAAGTATCCTTTTGTAATACTTTCAATTCCCGACACTTAGGGAAGTATTCTGGATCAATTTGCCATAGTTTTGCATACTACAATTTTGTCATATTGCTGAATTTTAATAATTTCAGCTTTTAAAGTGTATTTCGGGTGCTTTTAAGTGCGTATTTTAGCTTCCGAAAAGCTTATATGTTAACCCTTGTATGTATTCTTGGGTTTTAATGTTTTCTTGTCATCGGACCTACACCTAGGCCTCAATTCTAATGTCTGACTGCTTTCTGTAGTTTTGTTGACACAGTGTGTCTTACCGGTGAGTTTACTAATATTTTTGACGCAACGCTATCATGAAGTAATTCTTGTAGTATATCAAGTTCATGAATTCACTTGTATGGAATTCAGAAATTTATTTGTCTGGTAAACTAGATCATGTACAGTCATTAAAGCACAAATTACTGTTCATCTAGTGTACGGAATGTACGGAAAAGTGACGGTTGTCATAGTCTCCCCCCGTTAAAAGAATTTTGTCCCGAAATTCAAGCGATGCCATCGGTCGCAGGGGAGTTGTGAAACGAATATGGTCACTTATATTCGAAACGCGTCTTCGTGTTCTCATGCCATGTGTTTTATCTTACTCAAGAAAATCAATCATGTCTTTTCTGTATCTCGTGGACTCTTGGTCCGTAACCTTAATAGGTTTCTATAGTAATTCTTTTCGTTTGTCATTGACGTGAATCTTATTTGTGGGAACTACGACTGTTCCTTAAGTTAGACTCCTTTAAAGACTAGACACATGAATGTGTCGCGATCACTACTGATCTTTTTCTGGGAGTTTTATCTTGTGGACAATGGTTCTGATCCCTACTCTGGGGATTCAACCTTTTTTTTTTTCCAAATCACACTACGCCTTCTCTAGGCGAGGCTCTCATCTTAGTCATACTTCTTGTCTCAAATTCTTATGATTTCTGCCGCTCATCGACGTAATCTTTCTGTATTCTGCGGGCTGTCCTGATATGATCACATATCTGAACGATCTTGCCTCTAGTTTTCCTGGGCCATCCCGGGCCAATTGATTGTTTATTTCTGGTCTCCGTTCAACATGACGGGAATTGACTCATTATGTTCGGTCTAAAGCTTTACAAGAAGCGGTTTAGACGGCGGTGTGATAAATACTGTTGTAGGAAGACTCCACTAAGGGCAAGTGAGTGTTCCGACTTTTCATTAAAGTTTATCACACAAGCACGTATTGTGTTCATACAGTCTGCATCGTTCAGCAGCTCAGTTCATATTCGGGTTCTTACGATCATCGGTGTGCTGCAACCCTTGTGATCAATAAAGATCGTGCAACGTTTTCTTTCAGGTAATGACGTCAAGTTACGGCTTGCAATTACTGTATTTAGATCAAGGTTTCTTCTCATGACCTCTTAATCAATGTGCCGCGTATGCAATGTTGTGGTCTCGTTGCATCGGCGTACAATCCAGACTTTGTCGAGAGGCGTCACATAATTGCAATTCTAGCTCCTTAGCTCTTGGTTGCAGGGTTGGCATGAATTTCATTCTCACTTCGCGAATCCGAATTTCGCTTTTTGTCATCTTAGCACATAATTGTTCTTTCTCTAGGGGTTGCAAGTTAAATTGCAGCTGTTTGCTCACGACTTTCCTTGGTCGTTGGCCAAATAAGAATGTAGTCAATAAATACATTCATGATCTATTCAGGTGTGGCTTACACGTTCGTTTCATGAGATCCATGAATACTGTCGATGCATGTGTTAAGCCAGATGGTACGACAAGGAACTCGTAATGCTCGAAGTGAGTCCTAAATTTCGTATTAGGGATATTTCCTTCTTGTGTTCACAATGGAGGACATCTTGTCCTCATGTTGGTCTTTAAGTGGTAACTACCACCTGACGATTGTTTGTTCATGTTATCCGTCCTTGGCAAAGGATTTTGATTCTCAGTTCCCTGGGATTTATGCAAGATGGAACTGTCAACTTTCTCCTCGTGTCCTTAACTAAGGATGTCATGTCCTTAATTCCTTTGTCTAGCAGCTCTTGCAGTTATACCGGAGGCTCATGCTTTGCGGACAAAGCTGGTCGGTAAGGCGTCATTCGGCACTGGTACCGCTCCTGGCACGAGGGTTATCCCAAGCTCCTCTTGGCGCTGTGGAGGTATTCCTGGCAAGTCTTCAAAAAAGGCTACTGGAACTTCTTCCATAACGGGGACGTTCTCAGGCTCTATACTTGGATATCCAATCCATGCCGACTATCGTATTATGACTTCTCGAGTTAATGGTAACAGAAGGTTCTGGCATTCTGAGTTCCTAAAATATAATTCCTTACTTGCTTCGTCTGCTTAAACTAACCTTCTATATGCTCATTTCTAGAGAATACGGGACGTCTATTTTACTTGAAACTAGGTCAAGCAGTTTCTTAAGTTCTAAGCATGCAAGGTAAAAGTTGATGCCAGTATTAACTGAAAGTAGATGCATAGGGATGGTTAATAGGGGACGTACCCGTAACCGCATCTGGATCCTGGCGTGCTTCACGAGTTTCGATCGTGAAAACCCTTCCTTGCTTGCTTCTTCCTAGGGCAATCTTTCCTAGTGTGCCCTGCTTCACCACATTTGTAGCAGCCTGGTATTCTCTTATTCCTTCCATCTGGGTCCTTCGCCCAACAGGCGTCCTTGTTGTGCCCTTCTTTTCCACACTTTCCACACTTAGGCCTCATACATCGACCTTTATGGTGAAAAGTGCATTCCTCGCACCTCGGCTTAGCTCCCGAGTAAATCTTATCACCAACCTTATTAGTGGTTCCAGAAGCTTTCTTGTCATGCAGCGGTTTCACTTTCTTTCTTTTGTTTGTTTTAGAGCTTCCATAGCCGACTTGTGTGCCCACCTTTAAGTTCGAAGACTTCCTTTTCTTATTGCCTGATGACTCCACATGAGTCTCTTTCTTGTTATCCTCAGATTCCGAAAATTTTCCCGCACGTAGAGCTTCTTCAGTAAGTGTAACGCTTAAATCGATAGCCTCTGCGATGGTTGGAGGCCTGGAGGTAGTAACCAAGCTCCTAATTTGAGGTGCAAGTCCCCAAATGAATCGTTCAATCCTTTTGAATTCTGGCTTGACTAAGTAGGGGACGACCCTAGACAAGTCGTGAAATCGCTGGACATATTCAGAAATCTTCGGTCCGTCCATTTTCAAATTCCAGAACTCCACCTCAAGCTTCTGGATTTCAGCCCTAGAACAGTATTTCTTTTCCATCATTTCCTTGAGCTCGTCCCAGCTCAGCGCATAAGCAGCATCTGCACCAAGGGTCTGAACCTGAAGGTTCCACCAGGAGAGTGCGCCATCCAGAAACGACCCTGAGATATAGGTAACACTCTGTTGGGGTGAGCAGTTACTCATTCTTAGAATAGAGTCAGTCTTTTCTGCCCAACGAACAAACGCAACAGTGCCTCCTGTGCCGTTAAAGTTCAATGGCTTGCAGTCCAGGAATTGTTTATAGGTGCAGCCAGTTGGAGGGTTATTTCCGGTAGTGCCACCGCTGTGCTCAGAGCGGAGGGCTTCATGTCGTGCAATTGCCTGTGCAATACGTTCTTGAAGCTCAGCTTCTGTTCTTGGCAATGTACTGGTGTTTGTGTCTCGTCTGGGCGGCATTCTCTTCTATCAAAAGGTATGAAGTGGGTTAGACAATATTTCATAATTGTCTATGAGGTACATAGCACCATAAGCCATCATGTAATCTCCCAATTTCACATGTATCAATGTATGAGCGAGGAAACAATTACTGAGCCTTCACATAGGCTTGCCAACTTGGCTTATTGTTTGTAATAAAATGAACTCGAGGTTACATCGCCTCGGTCATTTAGGTTTCAGTTATTTCCTGCTATATTAGCTTTATTGATGTGTATATTTTCCCTTAGATGGGGTTGTTCGTGTAGAGGTGATAAAGAGTGTAACGTCGCTGAATCTTTCCGAATGTCATCCATCTTTACTCGTTTAAATATCGTTTTCCCAAACGTCTCGTATACAGGTAGAAGTGTCAGTCGCGAAGTAGGCTAAGACAGGCTTCCTACTTTATAATGCTCTAAAGCACTGATCTATGTATTGTTCTACCAGATGAAGGTGTGAACACCTATAGATTAATTTTGGAGGGATGGTGATCTTTAACTTGACCCGCAGAGTCCACCAGGATCTCTGTGCACTACAAGTCGTTATTACGTGGGCCCCCGTAATAATAAATTGTCTTGCACAGTTACCCCAATTTTCTCTCATCCAAGCAGATGATCAATCAAGGAGGGGACACTACTGTCCTTATACCTCTGTCATTGAAAGGACCATTGCAGTGGTCCACGCGCTAACACTCGTTGTTGTTACGCGCGAATAGGCACGATGATTAGATGAAGTAGGAATAGAGAGAATTCCTAGTAGTTGGAGGGGCACCTTCAAGATGAATACTTCATCTTCCTTTTCTGGTCAAGTGCGTCATCAATATTGCTTCTTATAAGCCGCAGGGATCTCGTCCTGTTGATCAAGAATTTGTTCAAGGTTGCCGCCTTTGCCTCGTCATCATCACCGTAGTTAGGCATCTTCACGATCGAGAGGGAAGAGCAGCAATCTCCTACGGAAGCAAGCTCAGCATCTTGTTTGGTAATCACTCCCAGCCATGAGCTTTGCAAAGGACGCGAGGTCGGTAGCTTCATCGTGCGAGTCACGTACAGTAATAGGAGTCGGAGTCGAAAGTATCTTATTCACGTCAATAATCATTCCGTACACTTATTTGTATATATGTATAACAATATGCTACTTGGCATAACCAAGCATTATATTACGTATAACTCTCGTTTTTGGGGGGTCATTTTTTTTCTAGTTGTCGATTCACGACAAAAACACTACTTGGTATTAGTGATCACCAAGGGTGTATTTTGTTGTTGGCAAGTCTAACTCGTGTAGACTATGCCTTAATTGGCACCTTATCTTAAGGGTATTCCTCACTAATGTCCTTGCCTTGTCTCTTTTTGAAAAGTGTTTGACTCGTGGATCTTGGCGCTCACGTGAATGCAATGAAAACCTTTTCGTAAAATGTTTTTGTGAGAGAACTCTAGTGATTGTAGTCTAGACTCGAGAAAGAATCCTAGTTCACTACAATCGAAGCTCTGATACCAAATTGTCACACCCTGTCTTTTGCGGAAGCGTATGATGTGTGACTGGTTTAATATCATTGCATTCAATCGTAATAAACAACTACATGATTAAAACAATGTTCATCCATTCAGAAAATTTTGATTATTACAAACACTTAATTACTTAAGTTTTAAAACACAACCTTCATCTAGGTTACAATTTGACAAAAGTGGATGACATCTATGCTTGTAGTCTACTTCTAGTTACGACACTTGCGCCTAAGATCCATCCTGTCACCTGAAATACATGTAATTTTGGAAAACATCAACACAAAATTGAGCGAGTTCATGCGTTCTGTATATCTGGTATGAAAACATAGTTTGTATTTTGTACAAATCAAGTATTCTTGTGTACCCCACGTATTAAATGACTGTTTATGCAAGAACATTAAGGCACGTGAGGACATCGGGAGCATTAGCATTTTCTCCTTCAAGGCATGTGAGGACATAGGGAGCATTAGTGTTTTCTCCCTCAAGGCATGTGAAGATATAGGGAGCATTAGTATTTTCTCCTTTAACCATGTCGATTACCATCGACTGTGTCGATTAACCTCGACTGTGTCGATTACCCTCGACTGTGTCGATTAACCTCGACTGTGTCGATTTCCCTCGACTGGGACACCGAAGCACTCATGAGGTCACATAAGGACCATGAGTGGGGCTCGGCCGTACCCGTTAGATCTAACCCTCGTCCCTAATTAAGTATTAATGGCATCTCAATATCTAGTTTAAGCTCACATGATCTAGTATTTTTTTAGGCATTTCTTAAAGCTCATCATATTGCACTCACCAAGAGTGCTTCTCGTATTCTCAAATCATATTGCACTCGGTACTCGTTCTCACCAAGAGTGCTTCTTGTATTTTTACCATTTGTAAAAATTGTAATATTTGTAACATGTATTTCACCCCCGAGAGTTATAAAACCAAAAACAGTTAAAGAAAAGGGGGAGCATGAACTCACAGCTTTGCGTTCCTGCATCGTAAACTTCACCGGATTTGCTTAATTAACGTCGTGACCTATACGCGTTTTCTTAACGTTAGTCACTAGACTTGCGTCGCACAAGTACAGTCACTCTCTTCTGTACTTGTATTGTTGTGTTAAAAATATTTTATATTTTTAACTAAGTATCTTACTTATATTATTCTCTCAAAAATTAATATAAGTATCTCGTGTTTTGCACTTTGCACCAGAATTATGTATCTTGTATGTTGTATGTGTATTTTTTTTGTGTTTATACTTCTCATGAGTATTTAGTGTATTTTTAAGTCTTAATACACTAGCACATATAACACATACTATATACACTTAGCACAAAAGTTGGTGATCAAATAATATATATTTTTCTCTCAAAAATATACATACTTAACATAAATTTTAATCTTGAAGAAATCATCATTTCTTATCACCAAAAATTAAGGAAACCTTGGTAATATTTTTAGATACATTTTTAGGGAATAAGTTTCTCAAAAACTTATATTTTTCTAAGTGTCAAAATTTATAGAAATTTTGACAGAGTTTCCCCTAAAAATGGAGGTTTCCCATGTTTTCAAAACATGTGTTTATTTTCTTTTAATTCATCAACAACCATTTTTTCAACCACAATCTACAATAATCAACAACAGTATATACTAATTTCTCTGTTCCATGAACTTGAGAATTTACAAAAATGTGTAGTATCTTACTAGCACATTTAGTAAGTCTTGTTATCTTTAAAAACATGATTGGTTTCTTGTAAACTTCAATTTTAAAGAACTTGAAGTTTCACAACTTCTAGTCAAGATTTTCAAAAATACCTCTTTGTTAAATTTCTTGTTACACAAGTGTTTACACACTTGTTTAGTTACTATAAATGTGCTTCTTTCATAAAATACCCGGGTTATGACAAAGCTAGTATCTTCCGCTTGTTTTTTTTTTCCGAAAAACCACTTGTAGATCTTTAGATCCACAAGTTTACAACTTCATTTTACAAGAAAAATTATGTTTATCCAAGTTTCAAGTTCATGGTGGATGGTTTCATCATTTTTCTTATTTCTATCACTAACATATTACTAGTTCATGTTCTTGAACATGATCTAGCATGCCTTGATGATGATCCATCCAACTTTTACTAACAAACAACATCAAATAAGCACAACTACACAAGATTTACAAGATTTACACACATATCTTCTCTTTATCCACCTTATTCATCTTATGTTCAAGACTTTAAGTTATGTTCTTTAGAGTTTCTTATCATTTCATCATAAGTCACCTATTAACCACCAAAAATAAGAACAAGATGATGATTTAAGGCACTCACCACTAGCACAAGGCTAGGGAAGAAACAAGGCGTAAATGTGGTGGATAAAAGAAAACGAGAGAGGTCCTTCCACTTCCGAACACACCGAGCTTCGTTGTATGCACTTTAACACCTTCGGTTCACTAGAGATTGTTTGATGGAGTCTTGAAGGTGATGGTGAGGGTGGTGGTGGCTCTCGGCCGAACCAAAGAAGAGAGGGAGATAGAAGTTTGAAGGTGAAATGTTGATGGTGAATGATGTGTTAGAACCCTTGTGCCTTTTTATAATCCAACTTCACCTTAAACCTTTGTGTAATGTGTTCTTTTATCCAACAACATCAACTAATATAAAAATCAAAGAAATCCTATGTGGGGAACATGTCCCCTAACCGGCCATCAAGTGGGGGGGGGGGGTATTGGTTGCATTTCAATTCCAAGTTACTTAATCTAGTTACATGTTAAGTATTAGATTTAGGTGTTATGTGTGTTATTAAATATACAGTGTGATTGGGTGCTCGGGGACCCTAACCAGCTTAGAAAAATAAAAATATTGCTTCTAGCAATATTTTTGTGTTCCAGGTAACGTCCGGTTGTTCGGTTAAATACCGGTTCGTTTAAGTGCTAAATTGCACCATTCAGTGTCTTTCAAGTATCCTTTTGTAATACTTTCAATTCCCGACACTTAGGGAAGTATTCTGGATCAATTTGCCATAGTTTTGCATACTACAATTTTGTCATATTGCTGAATTTTGCTGAATTTTAATAATTTCAGCTTTTAAAGTGTATTTCGGGTGCTTTTAAGTGCGTATTTTAGCTTCCGAAAAGCTTATATGTTAACCCTTGTATGTATTCTTGGGTTTTAATGTTTTCTTGTCATCGGACCTACACCTAGGCCTCAATTCTAATGTCTGACTGCTTTCTACAGTTTTGTTGACACAGTGTGTCTTACCGGTGAGTTTACTAATATTTTTGACGCAACGCTATCATGAAGTAATTCTTGTAGTATATCAAGTTCATGAATTCACTTGTATGGAATTCAGAAATTTATTTGTCTGGTAAACTAGATCATGTACAGTCATTAAAGCACAAATTACTGTTCATCGAGTGTACGGAATGTACAAAAAAGTGACGGTTGTCACAGAATTCGTCTCTTCTTCTAATCATGTCTACAAACCCCTTTCCAGCTCTTCTACCTTCACATCCTTCCCCTTCCTGTCCCTTCCTTTTGATCTCTTTTGTCATCTCCCTTGTTTTCCATTATTGCAGCTTTTTCTTCAGAAGTCATTTGCTTAAACACCGCCATGAAGGTTGCTAAAGGGTCTGGGTTAGCATTCCCGTCGTGAGAAGAGGTGTTACCTTCATTTTGGGGTGTATCGAAAACGAGCCTCGACCGTAAACTTTCCAATGTTTCCATTTTTCCACATCACCAAGTTGTCTACGTAACTAATCCTTGTGTCTTGAAACAAATTTTGGGGTGATATCGTTCTTTTTGGATGCCGACGGCTTCGTGTTGGTGATGTTCTCGAACCCACTGGTGATGTCTTCGATGGTGACATGCTTCTCCGCAGTTTGGATCACCTTCAAAATTTTGGAGTTGGGAGGAGGTGGTGTCGTCATCCTGTGTGTCGTCTCCGAGAGAAGATCTTTCTGAACGTAAATGTTTTTGTTAGGATGTCTCTGTTGATAGAGGTCCCACGGATGGCGCCAATGTCGAATCCCCTAACTCCGTTTGGTGATTGAAGAGACTCGTCAACGCTCAGAGAGATCTTCCTTTGAGTCTGCAAAATAGAACACCGTTAGCCTCGTCACGGAGGGCCCGGGGGGGGGGGGGGGAGGTCCGTGACCAAGCTCTGGCATGAGAATAAGTAAACTTACCGGAGACGAAAGGTAATTCCGGCGTGATGGAGCTGCCAGAATATTTGGTGTGAATCCAAGGTCTCGTGTATTCAATGCAATTGAGAGAATGTTCGAAGTAAATGTTGCTTGTGTGTGTAATTGTTAAGGTTATTTAATGCATACCTTAATGGAGGATGAGGATGGTTTATATAAAGGAAACAACTTATTAACCGGGTGGAGATTACAAGGCGATCTAACGGTTCCCTGTCGGACAGAAGGGATCTTTGCAGCGTCTACACACGTGTCCCCTTTCTATCGAAGAGACGATCTCCGTCATTAATGAGGCAGGTACTAACCTCGTACTTCTCCGGCGTCCACACTCTGTCTCTTCTTACAGACATTAAATGGTCTTGCAAGGGAGACGATGTGATAGACGTGCATGTTCCCGCTTCTTTTTCATGTGGCTTATTAGAGAATGGTAATTGGGCCTGCTGAGGAGCCCAATGGAGCAGCCCAGACAGGGAGGCCAGTCAAGGGGCCCTCGTCGACAGTTTTGTTTCTTCAATCCTGATTTTATCAAACCCCTTATCGTTCAGCACATAAATGAAAAAGATGAAGACTACAATCATGAAATAATAACAAATAGCAACTGGAAACAGAAAGTCACCTCGCAGATAATCAATAGACGGCTTTAAAGGATTTGATCTACTCAAAGGATTGATATTCACCTTTTGCCGATTCAAATGGATTTGATCTGTAAAGCGGTTTTGTTAGCTGTGAACAAAGTCGATAGGCTTAACAAAATACGCTAGGTGTAATATCACCACGTGGAAGGAAGGAGAGATTCTAACATAGCCTAAAATAATAGGAGTGAGCTGAGAACCAACTAAGTGTACTTACATTTTGATTTATAAATTTAAAGATTTTGATGGCTTAACAACATAAAATTGGTATGTAAGATATTTTTATGTATTTCATGACTGTGCATATAAAAAAATTGTTTCACAAAATATTGTTTGACGTGAACACTATTATATGAATCAATATTACTACCAAGAGGATCATTATGTCATAATTGTTAAAATGTTTAAAGCTTGTTTTTTTTATGATTTATGTAAGAATCTTTGTACTTATGTTGTCGCTTTTTGAAAGAAGCATATCTCATAATGAAGCAATTCAATAACCAAAGAAGATCGATCAGAGGAATAAAATGAACACTTTTTGTAAAGCACTATAGTTTGTTTTTCTATATTTTTAATCTCTTTTAACATAAAATTTGTTATTCCAGTTAATAAAGTAACCACGTGTCAATAAAACCGAGTTTATTCAAGGTTCAAAGTTTTAAGGGGTTGAGTATCCTTGCGGTGAGTTTGATCGGGGAGGGGGTTGCCGAGCGGGGAAGGGGTGCTGGCCTTCAATCGGTGAGCGGGGAATGGTTAAATCGGTGACTACTCACCGCTGCAGGAAGATGAGGGAAGGAGGAGAGAGGGGTTTTAATGGTGGGTCCCAAGCTCTTTCAACCAATCATAATTTTTTTTTTAATTTTTTACCACTCTTCAGGTGTTTGAACCATTGCTAGTGATTGAGTGTAAAATGAGGAGTGATGAGATGAGAGACTTGACATGACATGATATTATTGGCTAGAGAATAACTCAAACACCCTAAAATGATTAAACGACTCCATCCACACATATATATTTGTAAGAAAATAAACCTAGGTAATGTTAGGGGCAGTTCAATATAAGTCTAATTTTAAGTAGAAAAATTATATTATGTATTTATTTCAAGTGACTTTGTATTGGTATTACAATATTGGTTTTTAAGATGCAAGTCAGCCCGACTCGACCCGACGACTCGGTCCGAAATTTTTTAGGGAAAATTACGAAAATGTCGTTTGACCAAGTTTTTTTGCGAATTTGTCACCTTCCTGCGTCCTTGGAAGGACTACTCAGGCTCGGAAGCGTTCCTATGTTTTGTTGAAGCGTCCATGTTCTAGAAGCAGACACGTGGCATTTTGCATGTGGGTCCAAACGCATCCCACTTCTAATTTTAATGCGTCCTTTCTCTCTCCTCTCTCTTTCTTTCTCTGTTTTCTTTCTCTCTCTCTCTCTCTCCCAACTCTCTCTCTTCTCTTTCTCTCTCCTCTCTCTCTTTCTCTTCTCTTCTCGAACAGCAACAACAACTCTCTCTCTCCCCACTCTCTCTTCTCTTTCTCTCTCCTCTCCTCTCTCTCTTCTCTTTCTCTCTCCTCTCTCTCTCTTCTCGAACAGCAACAACAATAGACTGCTTGGCCATGCAAACCGATATTTACCAACTGAATATCACTATAGTTCTTTGTTTATCTTCTTTATATTTTACCTGTTTTCTCACTGGGCAATTAGTAGAGACGGTGCAACGGTAATATGCCCGTGGGCAAGGATTTCCTTTCGCGATCTTTTGTCCGTATTTTCTCCATTGACATCCATCGTTCATCTGAGAATTAAAACCCTAAATTTAAGTTGTCTAGTAACTTCATATACATGCATATTTATACCTTTTGTTAAAAACATATGTTGGAATGGAAGTTAGTGATTACCGTTGGGGTTTCACAGCGAACCCTAACCGAAACTCTCGTTTTCTTCGTTGGGTTTTGTTGCGAGACTTCAGGATCATCTCCACTTCTCTTCAGAGTTTGCGGTTTATGTGGCATCCAAGTCTCTCCGTCTTCATCTTTAGCTTCTTCCAGACTATTATCTTGGCTCGGGTTGACCGAAGATTCGGCTTGTGTGGCGGATGATATTTCATATTTCCCACACTCAAGCCCAAGATCTAACCCGTGTACACTTTTGGGAGGAGAGAAAGAGAGAGAGAGGAGAGAGAAAGAGAAGAGAGAGAACGAGGAGAGAGAAAGAGACTCATTAGAAATTTGCCCGACGCATCCCGTGCTCCAAGGACGCATCCCGTGCTTGAAGGGCGCATCCCGTGCTTGAAGGGCGCATCCCGTGCTTGAAGGACGCATCCCGTGGCCACGTGTCCATTTTTTATTGGGTTTCGCTCTAAGGACGCATCCCGTGCTTGAAGGACGCATCTCGTGCTTCAAGGACGCATAAACATGTCGGACACGTGTCAGCTTCTAGGACATGGACGCTTCAACAAAACATAGGGACACTTCCGAGCCTGAGTAGTCCTTCCAAGGACACAGGAAGGTGACAAATTCGCAAAAGCACTTGGTCAAACGACATTTTCGTAATTTTCCCAATTTTTTAACTATGACCTGTTATAAATACGTGTATCAAAACCAATGACACCATAGAAAATTTTTTTACGAATCCACCACTAGAAAGAGGGTGAGACAGTTTAGTTACATAATGTCTCATTTTCTATAATTGTCTGTCTAAAAGAAAGTTGTTAACTTAAGAAATCTTTTATATATCAAAGTAAATTCAAAAGTACATTATTATTATTTTCTTAACAACTAAGTTTTCTTCCCTAAATTCAATGCTATTTTTTACCAACTAAGTTTACTTCCCTAAATTCAATGCTAAATTACTAAATTTCACATTTTAAGAATTGAATTTTAGTCTCTCTACTACAATAATTTCTCTTAAACACTAGGGAGTAAATTACAAGTTTTGTCCTTTATGTTTACATCAAATTGCAGACGCTGACCTTTAGTGCAAAAATTTGCAAGTTTTGTGCTTTATGTTTCAAAATCTTGCACGTTTTGTCCTTTAGGCCTAACTCGGTTAGATTGTTTAGTTAAGTTTGGTCATGTGCTTTACACATGAGGACATACTTGTCATTTCACATTCATAGGAGTTATTTTGTAAACATTTATTATTGACGGATTGTATCTATAAAACTGAAAAAAAAAATCTAAACTGACGGTTGACCTACAAACGTTTGAAACCACAACATTTTTTTTAAACCACACCATTAACACCCCTAAATTTCACCCTTTCTATCTTCAATCTCCACCACAAACTCTTCCGACAAATCTCCGTAGTCCGTCCGTAAACAATGCATTCATCTCCACTTTATCCGAAACCCACGGCAACATCTTATCACCTCACTTATCAAAACTCCTCTCCGCCGTCGTCCGCCGGTTACGTGATCCAGACACCGTCGTTCGTACCGCCTGCGACGCCGCTGCCGCCGCCTCCATCGCTGCTCACGTCACCAAACCGCCGTTCATATCCATTGCGAAACCGTTTGTTGACGCGTTACTTACCGAGCAGGATCTGAACGCTCAGATCGGCGCGGCTCTGTGTCTGGCGTCGGCTATCAACGGTGCGCCGGAGCCGGACACGGCTTACTTGAGGTCCATAGGGAAGTGAATTTCAATTTGAGTTTGAGGTGTGAAGAACCAAAGAATCGAGTTTAGGCCGAAGCCTGTAATCGAGGGTTTGGATCTTGTAAGAGAACCTGATGAACAGTCCTGCAAAACAGAAAACTGTTAGGCTCGTCGCAGAGATGGGAGGGCCCCTCTGCGACCACCCTCCGGCGTGAGGATTAGTATTGGTAGAGAGAGAAAATAGAGAGAGAGAAAGTAGGGACGAAGGTTCAGAAAATCGCACTTGGCTTTGTACTTGATGGGGTATTTATAATGGTCAACTGAGATGACATCATTCGTCATGACGCACTTGAATTGAGGTTCGTCTCCGGAGTTATGAAGGGGGCGGACATATCTTGAGATGTCCGTTTAAGCGGGGCTTCGGTCCGTTCGAGTGGAGTCCGGTCCGTTCGAATGGAGTCCGGATATGTATCTTCAAGGTGCAGTTGAATTTGAGGTGGTGTTACAGGTGGCTGCTGCAATGGAAAAAGCCTAGTGGGTAAAAAGGGTTTTGGGGGAGAAGAAGATATTCTAAAAGTAGGCAGGATGATGAGTTTGGAAGTTTACACAACTAGTCCCTTAAATATCAACTTATTTACTCAATTGAAAGGTAAAATGACAAGAATATCCTCATTTGCATGGCATATGACCATAATTAACTAAAAAATCTAACTGGGTTTGGTATAAAGGTTAAAACGTGCAAGATTTTGAAACATAAAACACAAAACTTACAAACTTTTGCGCTAAAAGACAACGTCTGCAATTTAATTTAAACATAAAGGACAAAACTTGTAATTTACTCAATACTAGGCCAAGCCTAAGTAGCTCAAAAGTACTTTATTTAATCTACAAAATCTGATGTGGCCGACAAATATTTGAACCTTGTTTATGGGTTACGTTTGGGCTACAATTTTTAAATGGGCCCTGAGAATCGAGAGTGGTAACTGGTAAGTGGTTTATATAAATCATTCGTAGTTTCTGTTTTAAGGATTGTAATTTACCCGACCAGATTGGTCGAACTAGTGGATATTCATCTTTAGAAAAAAAAAAAAAACTAGTATTAAGCCCTCTCGTTTTGCAGCGTGTCCGTTAAACTGTGCTAAGTAGCCCCAATACTCCACCACCGCCAGCAACGATCAACACTGAAAAGTTCGTATAAAAATGAAAAAAATAAAACCGAACGGAAGAAGACGTAAAAAGGTTGAAGCACGCACATAATACGTAAAAGATAGAAAACAATAATTAAGTCGATTTAAGGCCTGCGTGTTGTGAAGGGCCGTTCAACGGGAAAAAATAAGCGTAAGAACGTTAAACCATGCACGCACATCGCGCGTGTTAACTCACAAAACTTAGACCGAAACATAAAACGAAAAATTTGTAAATGATAAAAAATTATAGGGAACCAAATTTGAAATGACAAAAGTGTTATGATTAAATTGTAAAAGATAAAAAAGTATTGAAGTTAAAAGTAAAAAAGTTAAAGATAAAAGAAAACTTTACAATGCATCATAGGTTATGCAAAATGTACAACCCTTCCGTTTTGCAGCGTGTCCGTTAAACTGTCCTAAAAGCCGAACCACGAATTTGATTGTTCAAACAAATTTGAAAAAATAAAAATATAACCTTGAGATGAGATATATACTAACATTTTAATACTTATATTAACTAAAAAAAATTAAACTAGTTTTGAGCATCCTACTTCCTACATCATCTTTACAAGAATTTAAAATTGACGAAATGAAAAAGATGTCTTATGTTTTGTTTTATACATAGTCCTTTTTTTACCTTTTTTAACTTTACTCCCTAACTTTCTAAAATTACAGCTATAGTCTCAAACTTTTCAATTTTTTGTTCCCAGGTAGTCCCCGTGCCTAACATCAGTTAGTTTTCTAAATTAAGAGAGTGTGAAATAACTAGATTGCCCTTGGATAAAAAAAAAAAAAATAACGATGGCCCACCCTCCTCTACTTCATCCCCCCTCTCTCTATAAAACCCACCACCACCGCCTTCTAATTCCAATGTGGTTTTTTGCAAACAATCAACATTAATAACAAATTGACCAAAAAATGTAAGACGGAGGAGAGCGATGTGTGAATATTAACTCCCAATTTAAATTATTATGAGAAAGTAATTTGTAGAGAAAAAAATAAGAGAGACAAGGTAAATTTTACATCAATTAACTCGTATCCTTGTTCTAATAAAAAAGTCCTAAAACATCAGTTTGTTATTTGGAAAAAAAACTTAACTCCGTTAAGCTATATTTAACGCAGACTATTATCGGCCAAAAGTGGACCAATTCGAATTATTATCGGCTAATAACTGAGTTGTGATTATTATCGGCCAAATTGAGAAAGCTGAGATTATTTAAATCAAATTTGCCTAAAATTGATGGTTGTTAGTAGTTTTCTTGGTTTTCTGGTCGTTAATGGTTTTCTAATAAACCTAACTCTATAGATATATATATATATAGGGTAAGGATAGTGTAAAAAGATCCTAAAGTGTGAGAAGTGTATTATAACACTATATATAATACTATATAACACCATATAAACACCGTATAACAATATGTAACACCATATAACACTATGTAACACTATATAACATTATATAACAAATATAACACTATACATCTATCATAGACATGCTATCAGACAACCTATAGTGTTATATTTGTTATATAATGATATATAGTGTTACATAGTGTTATATGGTATTATATGGTGTTACATATTGTTATACGGTGTTTATATGGTGTTATATAGTATTATATATAGTGTTATAATACACTTCTCACACTTTGAGCACTTTTTACAAGATCCTCTACCTATATATATATATATATATAGAGAGAGAGAGAGAGAGAGAGAGAGAGAGAAAGTAGGAGTTGGGTAGAAAGTGTGTTTTTCCTAGAAAGTCTAGGAAGCAATAAGAACGCAACATGTGGCATTGAAGGATTTTAATTAAAAGGGCAATTGTGTAATTTGAATATTATTTTAATTATGGATTATTTTATTAGGATAACTAACTAACCAGAAAATTATGGAAACTAAATATCCCATTTAATTCAAATTGACAGTTTCAATTTAAATCATACAATTCATACAACATATTCACAGGAATTCGTAAAAAAAGATTTTACAACATTGCTGGAGGATTCTTGACATTGTGTTTTAACAGCAAGTAGATTTCTTGACGCTGTGTTTTAACAGCAAGAAGATTGCTGGCCATTGTGTTTTAACAGCAAGCAGATTTCTTGACGCTGTGTTTTAACAACAAGCGATTGCTAGAGGATTCTTGACATTGTGTTTTAACAGCAAGCAGATTTCTTGACATTGTGTTTTAACAGCAAGCAGATTTCCTTGACGTTGTGTTTTAACAACAAGCAGATTGCTGGACATTGTGTTTTAACAACAAGCATATTTCTTGACGCTGTGATTTAACAGCAAGCAGATTTCTTGACATTGTGTTTTAACAGCAAGCAGATTTCTTGACGTTGTGTTTTAACAGTAAGCAGATTTCTTGACATTGTGTTTTAACAGCAAGCAGATTTCTTCAACACACTGTTATAATCAACCTTAAAATGGTAAAACACATCAACCTTAAAGTGGTAAAACACACCAACCTTAAATCATACAACGAAGATACGAAAGTGAATCGGGTAACCTAGAGTTAAATGAGACTGACCTGGATTCGAAAAGGGCTCGCCGGAAACCTTGACTGATCGTCGGCGGCGGCGTCACCCCAGCCGCTCCTCTCTGCCTACCCCCTTCTGGTCGCTGAGCACCACCACCACAGCGCCATCATGCGCCGCCACCTAACCCCACAAAATCCCTCCTCCACTGTGTGTTGCGGCCATCACCGTTTTGAGATTTTTGGAGGTGGGTTTAGAGAGGGAGAGAGAGAGAGAGAGGGGAAATCGCATGAATTTAGGGATTGGCTATTGATATGGCAGTTTCTTAACTGATTTAAAACACTTCCAATTACCAAAATACCCTCACTATATTAAAAGTCTCTAATTATATAACTCAGATATTACGAAAATGCCATCCATTTGATCTAAGCCATTAAACACACTCATCTAATGGCCCACATCGCTTCCTACACTTTCTAGGAAAAACACACTTTCCGCAGGATCCCTACTCTATATATATATAGGGGAGCGCTAAAATGAAAACCACCTCCAGTTGTAAGAACCACGAGAACCACTTTCTGGCCATTAGATCTTCAAAATGGATGTATGAGATTAAAAGTAGTTAAAATTAATATTAAATACTTTTTGTCTTATTATGTTTTTAATATTTTATTGTTAAAGGGTATTTAAGTAAAATTGCTTTTTTTGTCTTTTTATATATATTATATTTAATTGCCCTTTTTGTCCTATTCATTAATTACTTTTTATTAAAAAACAGTTTTTTTAAAGAATATTTTGAAATAAAATTTTTATGATAATTTTTTTAAGATTTTCTTTAAAAAAATGTTTTGAAGAGCCGTTTTATTTACGCCCCGTTTTTACGCCCGGCTTTTTCAGGCGTCGTTTTTTAACGCGCCGTTTTTTACGTTAAAAAGTTTACGTTTTACGTTAAAAAGTTTACGTTTTACGTTAAAAACTATACGTTTTACATTTTACGTTTTACGTTTTACACGTAAAAGTTTACGTTTACGTTAAAAAGTTTACGTTTTACGTTAAAAATTACGCTTTACGTTAAAAAATTTACGTTTTACATTTTACGTTTTACGTTAAAAAATTTACGTTTTACATTTTACGTTTTACGTTTTATGTTTTACGCCAAAAAATTTACGTTTTACGTTAAAAAAGTAAGTTTTACGTTTTATGTTAAAAAGTTTACGTTTTACGTTAAAAACTTTACATTTTACGTTTTAAGCGTAAAAGTTTACGTTTTACGTTAAAAAGTTTACGTTTTACGTTGTACGTTAAAAAATTTACGTTTTATGTTTTACGCCAAAAAAAATTTACAGGTTAAAAAAACTTTTTACGCCAAACAAAAAACTTTTTACGTCAAACAAAAAACTTTTTTTGCCAAACAAAAAACTTTTTACGGGTTTTACCAAGCTGTCTCAGTTAAGTTGAAAACTTATCATCATGGACTGAAAATAAAAATAAAAAAACCAAACAACAAGAATAAATAAACCATCCGTGGTTCTAGAAAAAAACAGGTTTTGGTTCAAAGTTTCCGCTAATCATGGCTGCAAAATGTGGGGTTGCAGGTTCAAAAACCTGCCATCCGCCATCATTACCACGCCATCGTCATTAATTGTCGGAAAAAAATGTTTTCCATTCTATCACTGCCAACTCAACCCCACTCGAAAGGTTTCGAATCTAGAACACTGCAACAAACAATTAAACTCAAAATCAACTATCTAGAACACTGCGGGGACAATCAGAAAAATCAGCCGGTGAACAAACAAAACAGTCAACACCAAACAGAACAATGAACACCAAACAGAACAATGAACACCTTGAACCGATGACCACCGGCACCGTCTCCCCACCAACCACCTGCCCCACCATCGGCTTCTGAACACACCACCTGCCCCACCACCGTCTCCTGACACCGTCTCCACATAAACCACCGATCACCCACCTCTGCCACACACCACCAAAAAACTCCCACCGCCACCACCCCTAACGCCACCACCACCAACACCGACGCCTACCTCTACCCCACACCACCACCATCACCGATCTCTGCCTACCACCACCACCAGATTTCCGGTGGTGAACAAGGAGAGAGAGATCTGAGAAAATCTTACCGACAACGTCTAACACGGAGGAGAGAGGGGTATTCCATCAAAGGTTTCGCACCGGTGAAGCACCGGCGAATATGCAGATATTTGTGACGGATGCGGCGGCGGAGGGGTAGCCGTGGGGTGGCGGCGACGACGGAGAGGAAGGGAGGCCGGAGAGAGAGAAACAGGGATGAACGAGGGTGGGAGAGAGAGAAACAGTGGTGGGCGGCGGTTTCACCCTCACCATCAATCATCATCATCATCGGCTTCACTGTTTAAACAATGGTGGTCGCCAGCAAAGGAGAACCGGAAGGGGGAGGGGGTTTCTTTTGAAGTTAGGAAGTGAAGTAGGTTGAGGAGAGAGGAGATGGAGTTTTAAAAAGGTAGGGAGAGAAACTTCTGACATTTATAAATGAGGAGAGAGGGTGGGGAAATGACATTTGGGGTAAATGACCATAATACCCTTTGGGTTGTCATATTCTGATTGGTTGAGAGTGGTTCTCGCGGTTCTTACAACTGGAGGTGGTTCCTATTTTAGCGGCTCCATATATATATATATATATATATATAGGGTAGGGTTAATGCGAGAACCACCTTTATTGCGAGAACCGAGAGAACCAATGTGAACATAAAAACATACCTAAAAAATCCAAAAAACACACAATTTTTTTTTAATATTTTTCTAAAAAATCTCTATATTTCGTTACAAAAAAAAAAAAAAAAACTTTTCGAGTAACAGTAATGGATGTACATGTGCATATGTATCATTTCTTAGACAAATTCCGTAATATATTACCAGTAGTAGAAAATGCACTTTCGTTTACATTACCATCCGCAATACACTACTTTTTATATTACCAATATTAAGAATGCACATGTGCATCATTATGTATAACAATGATATAACGTGTTTTGTTACAAAAAGTTTGTGATTTTAAATGATGAAGTAGGCCTATATACATGTGTTTTAGTTAGTTATATATAGTGGTTGATGGTTTGATTATATTTGTTACTTTATGATGTAATATCTTGTTTGAATAGTATAAAGGGTGTTGATGTACATGTAATAAAGTGAAATATTGGTAATGATATTGTATTATGGATGGTAGGAGGCAATGGTATTGTATTACGGATGGTATGAGGTAATGGTAATGTATTATGGATGGTATGATAGATGAAAGGGAAAGCGTATTCAAAGTGATGTACCAAAACACATTATAACATGTTCATACATATAGATGCACATGTGCATTTCTAGTGTTGTTAAAGTTATAACAAGTTCATACATATAGATGCACATGTGCATTTCTAATATTGTTAATGTAAAAAGTAGTGTATTATGAATGGTAGTGTAAATGAAAGTGCAAATATCTGATATTAGTAATGTATTACGGAATTTGTCAAAGAAATGATACATATGCACATGTGCATGGATAATTGTTACTCAAATTTTTTTGACAAAATATTGCGATTTTTTTATAAAAAATATTAAATTTTTTTTTGAGTGTTTTTTGATTTTTTTAGGTATTTTTTGGTTGTGTTCACACTTGATTCTCGCAATAAAGGGTGGTTCCTAACGGATCCTTCTCCTATTTATATATAACACTAAATCTTGTGAGAACTATTGAAAAAACCAATCACAATCAATTTTTTTTTAATATAACTCTAATAATCTCTATATAAATTATAAGAAAATAAATAGTGTTTTTGTCATTTAGTATATCTCGTCATTTAGTATAAATTTTTTTATTTACAACCCATGTAGTTTAACTATTGTATTTTTTATTTTACTTTAACCAAATTACTTTCTACTCCTTAATAGTTATTTTAACGAACACGTCAATACCGTTTTAGATATATTTTTTTACTTTTTTTTCTTTGCTATAACAAGTGTGGCAAATGTTTTTTTAGTTTAGTTTTTTTTAACGAACGCCCCGATACTCTTTTTAGCATTTAACTTTTCTTTTTCTTTGCCATAATGAGCGCACCGAAACCGAGCGAGTGTCTATTATTTTCTTTTTCCTTTACCTTTGTTATTTACTATATTCTTTTACCTTTTCTTATTATTTTGAGGTTTAGAGCCGAGTTACGACACAAATAAGTAACTAATTCAAATATCATTTTCTTTAATTTACAAATTTATTTATCGGTTGTCATGTCGTGCTATACGTTTTGAATTCCAACCACGTCCCTACGCAACGACGTTTCTTTTAGATACACTGTTTTCTCAGTAAAAACGCCAAAAATGGCAAACATCGTTTCTTGTATATTCAATATTGTTCTACGCGAAGTTTCGCAGAATGCATTCTTAGCTGAGGGGTGTAACTCAATAACATTTTGCTGCATGAGATGGACAAATCTTCAAGAAAAAGATGCTGGTGTCAGACTTATGTCATTTTTTGTGCTTTGTTGTTGATGAATTTTTGAATGGCATGAAGAGACGGATGACACTGATGAGTGAGTTGAAGATAAAAATAAAGATAAAGATAAACTTCAAACAAAAAACTCACCTCATTTGTGCTTCCAAACGGCCACAAAAAAGCTACTTCAACAACAAAAAAACAAAATGAAGCATACCAAAGTCAAACCGCCAGTGAACATGTTTCAAAGAATAAAGAGACTGATGACAGTGAAGATTTGAAAGATGAATTGTTTCTATTTTTATTTTTTTAATTTTAATTTTCTGTTGTTTGTTATGTATTTTTCTGTTAAGAACAAAAATACATTATTTTAATAAAACGCCACATAGTTAAAATGCTTGTGAAACGCTATTATGCCATAAAACGCCAAAAACTCCCAAACTATAATAAAATTACTTTGGACAAGTATTATTAAAACTAAAAAAAAAAAACGCCAAAAACTATGTAACGCCTATCACCCTAAACTCATAAAAAGCTGAACAAAAACGGTAAATATACACACTGTAACTGAAAAGACGGTTACTTTATTAATATCATTTATTATAATAAAATCCCACCTAAACTACGCGCCAAAAACATCCTATAAGAGAGACGTCTCTGCACAATTAATTGATCACACCCCAAAAACAACGCAATGTTTCCTAGAAACACTCACTTTAAAAACGCCAAAAATATAGTTAAAAAAATCACAGATGGGAAACCTCGTTTCTTCTATATTGAGTATTGTTCTGAATGAATTTTCACTGAATGGATTTTTCTCTGAGGTGGGTGTCTCTATAAGCTTTTGCTGAATAAGATGGACAAATATTCAAGAAAAAGAGACTGATGACACGGATATGTCATCATGTCATTTTGTTCTTGATGGATATATTGATGGCATGAAGGGATCAATACCAGTGTAAAAAATGCTATTTTGGACTCCATTATTATAATAGCATTCGAGCAGGCGTTGATCTTCATGTCACCAAACAAGAATATATCAAACCAAAATACAGGATGCCAGTAAAAATCAGCTTCTTCTAAAAGACGGGCATTATGTAGGAAAATTAGCATCTTGGTAAGGTATTCAAAAAGGTTCAAAATGTCAAAAATGTTCAAGAAGAAGAGGCCGATGACAGTGAAAATTTGGATGAGAAATTAGATTAGAATTTTTAATTTTCTATTGTTTGTTATCTAATTCTCTGTTGTTTGTTATCTAATTCTCTACTAATAAAAGAATTGAGTATAAAACGCCAAAAACTACAAACACCAAAACGCCTGATAGTATGAAAACTGTGAGAACGGATGCTAGCAAAGCACGTTGTTGCCATATAAAATGCCAAACAATGTATTATTAGAAAACAACACTAATTGACAAATGAAACTAAACGAAACCGTAACTGTAAACATTAAAAATGAAGAGACGGGAACATTATTGTTAAACATTTATTATATTAAAAGCCACTACATGGGAAATTGAATTTATTTATCTTTTCAAAACGCCATAATTGTCTGTCACATTATAGGTCTGCATCCTACATGGTACAACAATTGATAAAAAAATACACATCAAGAAAATCACTCACTGATGTTTTTTACCGCAAAAAACAAATAAAAAAAAGCTCATTATATAAGTACAACACCTAAACAAAAACTTCATACTCCACACATTCACTAAAACGCCACATCTTGTCTAAAACGCCATATAATTAAAAAAAATGGAACATGTTATTGCATGGAGGTTTGAGAGGTCAGAGGACGTTTCGTCATTAAGTTCTCTGACAGGAGAATGGTGAAAGTCAAAACAATCAAAGCCATACTTAGTTAAACGCCAAAATATTTACTATGCTCCTGATCTAAAAATAAAATAAAACGTCATGTATTTGTTAAACGCCAAAAAATGAAGAGATGTTGTGAGACGCGTTTAAAAAAAGAATATGAAAGGACAAAAAGCTCCTCCGCCCTTCACTATGTCGCGTGCCACGTGTTAGGTCAGGATCCGTTCTCACACTTTAGGGTGTTTTCTCCTGATTCCGTGCCTATATATATATAGGGTAAGGATATATAGAAAACCACTTTTATTGAGAAAACCCGGGAAACTCAAAGCTCCCGACTTTTTTTTTTGAAAAAATTACCACACGTAATATACATGTTTTAAAGAGTTTTGGGCAAAAAAAATCGAAAAAGCACCGAGTAGATATTTAAAAAAAAAATAAACAAGTTTTGGTGTAACATATGTTCAGCGAATGTAACATATGTTCACCAAAACTTGTTTATTTTTTTTAAAATATCTACTCGGCGCTTTTTCGATTTTTTTGTCCAAAACTATTAAAAACATGTATATTACGTGTGGTAATTTTTTCAAAAAAAAAAAAAAAAGTCGGGAGCTTTGAGTTTCCCGGGTTTTCTCAATAAAAGTGGGTTTCTTTTTATCTTTAGCCTATATATATATTGTTTTTGAGTGGTAGGTAGCAATGATTAATTTTGGAATGAGTATGGGTACAATACGGATGCCTTACCAATAACGATCGAACATATAAGGTACGGTATTTGGTTTTAAATTTAACTTAATTTAAGTATTGGTACTATGCATGTTTGGGACTTTTTATGGTATCGTACTAATACCCACTGAACATATACCATACCGTATTTGATTTTGGTTTTAGTTAAATGTTAGCATCAATACTATATTGTACGATACCATTTATGTACGATAGGGTACAAATCTCTGGTGGTAAGGGTTGTTGATAACTTTGACTTCTGACTATGGTCCCTCCCTAATTTCATTTTAATAAAATATTATATTTCTGATTTGTTATACATATTTATTCAATATAAATACCCCCAATCCCACAATTCTGTTTCGCCTCTTCCCTATAACCCACAACATTTCTACTTATGTGGCTCTCTCTCTCTCTTTATACCAGAACATTTCTACTTAAATAATCCAGACATCCCATAAAACTGTAGATCGTACATCTGTCTTGAGTTACATGTAGGTTTGCTTTTAAATCTGATTTTGAGTTACTTCATATGTTGAAAAATGGTTTTAAAGGTTGAAAATGAAGGAAAGGTTAGTTAGTGCAAACGGTTGAAAAAATGGATGGTTTTTCTTCAATAGAATTTGGATCCTGTCATAATTTTTACTTGTTTGTGTCAGAAATATCAAACCAAGTTTATCATAGTTGCAATCAATTATTTTAAGTTGTTATTAATTTCCAAATAACAAAGTTGTTGCTTGTAAAGATGAGCAAATTTCATGCACATTACATTACTCCTTTCAGTATTTTATCAACCTGATTTTTTTATACCCTAAAGTTTATAATATACATTTTTTTTTACCATGAAGGGCTTCTAAGCTTCTGAGTAGATACGTTGGTGGGGTGAATGGGAGTGGCTTGGTAGTAAGAGTTATATTCCATTTTGCAAAGATATGTTCTCTATGCATATTATTCTTTGATGAGGTTTTCTTGCTTCAGAATTAATTTTGACATAAGGATACCAAGGCTGGATGGTGTGCTAAAAAGCCACTAGGGACTTTATTGCGTAACGTAAGCACTATGTAGGTTTTAGGGCAACAATGACGCCCCATTTGAAGAAAAAATCCGATTGGCTCACTCAAGGTGGCCCCCACTACACAAGGCTTTGGCGCTCACCATTGAGATACGGAAGTGGAGAATGGAGCCCTTCTTTGGCAAAGGGGGCTGGTGTTGGGGGCGCCACCCAACTAAGGTGACTAGGGGCGTTACCCCACACCGCCTAGCCTAAATGGTCATGTTGGTGGGTCGAGCTCGAAATCCGTATCATATATAAGAACACGAACATGACCTTAGTGTCGTGGAATGACATAATGGCCCATTTAACCCGATTTTTTATACCTTTTGGCATATTAATATTTTTATTACAAATGAACAAATTGCTCACCAAAGAAGGCCTCCAATGTCTTCCCATTTGACATCTGGAATGCTCAAGAATCTTGCCCTTCTTAAATAGGGTTGAACGGCCAGTTTGGCAGCGTGTTGTATGTAGATTGAAAAAAAAATCAACAAGAGATAAACAAACTTGATAAATAAACAACACGTATCAGTGTCTCTGTGTCTCTGAACACCTCGAAATTAGCCTATCAGCTAATGCTTCTGAATACCTCGAAATCAGCCTATCTGACCCTAATGCTAGCCAACTGTTCAGAAATTCATGAGAACTTGCTTTAGTTCAGGTTCTTCTTCAAACATTATTGTAAAATGTATTCTCCGTATAGTATGGTGTCACACCCCCAAAAATCCACCATGCGGAGTTCCACCGCTTGGAGGCGTGACGTGACCAGGATCGAGCCACCAATCATACTGAACAACGTACTTAAGTAAATAAAGCCAACCACAATACGATTGGTGACCAAAAACTAGTTAACCAAGTTTTAATTTAGACAGCGGAAGCATAAACGTAAAGTTCGAAACATAAGTTCACAGTTCATAAGTTTAAAGTTCAACACATAGGTTTAATAAGTTCATAATGTTTTAAACATTAAACACTGGACATAACCGTCCGCACACCACAACGACTCCTTCCTCGTGCAAGCTCCAAATGTTTAGCGACCTGTAAGGCATGTAACAACGAGTTAACAACAAAGTTGAGTGAATTCACAGTTGGTTGTTTAGTTATAGCATTCGTTTCGTAAATCATCTGTTCGTTTTGAAAACCATGTATCGTATAAGTTTGCATCGCGGTCTTTCTGACATGTTTGCGAAGATTAGTAGGGGTTTCCCATGTGTTACTAGACCACGCGTATCGACTGCTACGAAATTATAAGAGGTGCCCTAAGTCAATGTCTATCAGCATTGACCCTTTGCCCATAGTCCATTAGTACACGCCCGTCCGACTTGCACGGTGTGAGGTTTGTTAAACCTAATAGCGCTATTAACTAATGACCCGCTCGCCATAGGCCTCGGCGATTAAGTCGATAAATGAGGGACTTAAAGTGATAGAGTTGATGGTCTTATGATCGTGTACGTAGGTTTTACGTACGTGCCCTTCAATCCGAGGACAGTAGTAAGTATGAGTGTACGTAGGTTTTACGTACGTGCCCTTCAATCCGAGGACAGTAAAAAGTAGTTTAATAGTAATGATAGTACAAGTAGTTATTCAATCCCATTCCCAACCCCTGGGAATCCCATGCCTTAGAAAGAGTGTGAACTCACCTCGGTTTGCTCGGTTAGGTTCTCAAATATAGTTAACAGTCAAGGTCGGTCAATCACGTCCTAATAAGGTACGGATAACAATCAGTTTCTCATGCATAACACGTATCCTACGTATGGTTTATTTGCACATTACTTCGTCCACATAACAGGTACACACTTTAACGATTTATGCCCCTATAAACTTCCCATCCATTCCCCACTCATAAACAAACATACGATATTGCACGTAACACATAATACATGTTAGATCATTCACTGATAGCATACTCGACATTTAGACACGCAAGTCACAACTTATCTCAATTCAGCATTTATACTCAAACCCGGCTGTTTTCGGACATTTAAATAAAATAGTTAAACTATTCCAAAAATTCCCAAATTTTTACAGGATGTCTTAAACGTTCCATATTTTATTGTGTAAAAATATCGGGGTCCGGTTCATTACCAATATTTTATAGAAAATCGTTTACCGAACTGTGATCAGATTTGTCACATTCTGATCACAGTTTACGGAATAATTCGTCTAAAATTCCTCGTAAGTCCGTTTGTCGAAATTCCAGTTGGGGGGTCACAAATACATCAGTGACCAGCTATGGTATGAATTTTAGGGGCTGGTTCAATTCAGGTTTCATGTTGTGACTGAAAACGTATGACCCATTTTACTGCAGTTAAAATCAGCCTTAGCTGCTGTCACAAAAACAGATTTTTAAAATAGTAAACAACCTCAAAAAAATACGATTCCAGCGCCATTTTCTTCGTTTTTCGAAAAGACCCGATTTAGGCTTCAGAAATTCCGTTTTTCGATTTGTTAAGGTCTGTTTACAGCCTGTTGAATGCGGCTGAAAAAGTACATCAGGATGCTGTTTCGTGGTTTAAGCATTACTAAATCGCATCAACGAGTGTCCGAACAATGGATTTAACAAGAAACCAACAATCAACATCAAGTATGATTTAACCCACTACTACAAAACTGAGCTTTAGACGGGGTGAAATGGGTTTTAAGACGGTGTTTTCAACACCGTCTTAAACCCCACTGGTTTAAAATCAACTCTTATTAGACGGTGTTCTATTTGAACACCGGCTTAAACTTTGTGAACCCCGTCTTTTAATATCAAAACATTTATAGGTGAACCCCGTCTTTTAATACCATTTTAACACCGTCTTATAATGCGCTGAAAAAAAATACATTTACTGAATACGTATTTCCCAAAAATACATTTGCTTGAAAAAAAATACATCAACCTTATATACACCAATGGAACATTTTCAAATCAAACCAAAACAATACACATTCAAATCCAAAATAAACCCGTAGACATCCAATTCGGAAATAAACCCGTCAAATTACAATCATTTGTGAATACATAACAAACTACACATAAGCTAAACTAACGGAATACCTAACTCGCTAAAAAACTTCGGCATCAACGTCATCAACAAAACATCTATTTCATTATCCGTAGCCTCTCTCGTGTCGTGCCACATCTAAAATAAAAGTAGATAGAAAGAGTTATTATAAATATTATAGAATAAATCTAAAGGCAAAGAGAAAAACCGATAACAACATCGGCAATAAAGCTATGTATATATTTACATGTTATATACATCTAAACCTTCTAAGTTTAAAAAACAAATAAACAGTTAAGTAACAAATTGATAAACAAGTATATTTTACTTACTTCATCGGGAAATTGGTTTTGATACAAATTGACAAAGTCAAACATATGTTGGAGAACCATGTAGCCGCATTCCCATCCACCCTTTTGTTGCTTACACTGTAATAAATTAACAAATTATTATTTAAAAGTAACGAAATTCAAACAATTTAGAAATAGCAAACGCACATACATCGACCATTGTGTAGTTGAACTCGGATCCTAAGGCGGTAGGAATTAGGCTTGAAAGACGATAATTAGAAGCATTCTTTTCGCCTCTCATCTTTGTTGAATCCAAAATATATACATGTCCTATGTGTTGGGCAATGATGAACAAAGACCAATGGTCGCTACAAAATTAGCGTTATAGAATAGTTAATAAAAGGGTTATCTAAATCTATATTTAGACGGGCAATGATAAATTTTAGACGGGTAATTCTAAAGGGTTATCTAAATCTATATTTATACACCTATATGTAAATGTAAATATAAATAACATCTATATGTCAATAAAAATATAAATAACATCTAATTGTTATTGAATAACCATCACAAATTTATAAATATGATTATCATCAATAAATGAAATAATATAGTGCGGTTATGATGACAAAGAAAAGATGAATGCAAAAGGTTCTTGTCTATCAAGCTCTTCATACTCATACTTCATGAGAATCATTAAAAACATATTACAACAAGGTTAAAACTTAAACATACTATATTCCCCCTATCTATATTTTTGATGTTCAGGACTGTTTGGAGTTGTTCAAAACTATCGATGGCAACAAGACCAGAAAGATCTTTCAAGGTATTATTATAGTGACTTTATGGTGCATATGGTCGAGTCGGAATGACAGGCTATTTAATGGAAGAGTGTGAAGGCTAGGGATATTGTGGCAAATGTTAAGTCGAAGACATTTTTTTGGTTAAAACATAGGGCGAGGTTTAAATCTATATATTATGGATTGAGTGATGTAAATACCCTATGTATAAGCTTTAGTGGCTTGGCTCCTGTCCCCGTTTTGAGGTCCGATTTTGAACGTTTTTAATGAAGTTGAATGTTCAAAAAAACCCAAAAAAAAGTCATTATCACTTTGGATAGATGGATTACTTAGTCAAACTGGAATGGTCAATTTTCTCAAAGTTGCTTGATCTTGTACACGAAAACAAACAAACGTTATATAAAGTCAACTATCAATTACTCAAAGACAATCATTCATCCTAATTAACGTTAAATACAAAGATTCAGGGGCCAAAATAATTATAAAAAAAACAACCCAGAAATATATACACAAAAGTGGAAATACATCCAAAGAAAATCAACAAAATAACCTATATGATGTCTCTATGAATATTAATATCAAAGCATAATAAAGACAAATATTTCCACTTTAATCCAACAAAACAATCTTTTCCCTGTACAGTATACAATTTACTAGTGATTTATCAAAACAAAGCAAGAAAAAATCAAATTTGAATTTTTAACAAGAAAACATATAATTAAACATGATATAACTACTATTTATAAAACTAAAAAACATTAAATAACATATGTAAAGAGAAAAAAAACTAACCTTAAAACTTTGTAAGGTTGTTAATGGTGAAGAAGATGAAGAAGATGAAGTTGTTATGAGGAAGATGAAAGGAAAGAGATAAGGTTTTGGTGGTTGTAATGTGGTCGATCTTTTTTCAGTTTTTAAGACGGTGTTTACAGACAAAACTGTCTAAAGGATTGAGAAATTAGTTTATAAAACGGTGTTTAAGCATTAGACGGGGTTCTTGAATATTTATAAGACGGTGTTCAGAGACAACACCGTCTAAAGGTTGGAGGTGTTTAAGCATTAGACGGTGTTCTTCTGAATTTTATTGAATATTTTATTAAAAAGAGCTCAACGTTCATATTGGTATTGGTATTGGTTTTAAGACGGTGTTATTTCTTTAACACCGTCTAAAACAAATCCTTAACACCGTCTGATGCTACATTTTGTAGTAGTGACCAACCCTCAAACCAACAAGATTCCGCTTCATAATTCATACATAAGTAAACTTTTATGTAGCTTTTATGTTCATAACTCACGTTTCACATTTTTTAGCATTCTTGTAAATTAGTGATTTAAATAACAATACATCATACTACATGTCATAAATTCGAACAAGATGAAACCAAGTGTAAGGAAACTTACTACTAGCCTCTAGCTAGGGAAGAATTTAGTGAAGAAATGTGAAGAAAAGATGGTGAAAGAGACTAGAACAAGCTCCTTTGAAGTCCCTTTAAGTTGCAACCTCCATAGATCCTTTGAAGCTTTGAATGGCACAATATGTTGGAGAAGATGAAGATGTTTGAAGGTGGTGATGGTGTTTTCGGTTATGGAGGAACCGAATGAGAGAGAGAGAGATGGAGTGAGAGAGTATGATCTTGTGAAATGATGGAGATCTTAAGTGACCATGCTCTTAAAGATCATTCATATATTATGTCCATGTCTACAAGCCAAGATCTTAATAAACAAATGAATAAAAATCTAAACAAATATTGGAAGTATGGATGGATGATATGGTGGGTCCACAAGGGGACTAAAATCGTTGGGGGGGGGGGGGGGGTATGTTGTAAATATTTCCCAACTAGAAAGTAAGTATTAGAATGATATGTTTAGTTGGTAACTTTTAGCGGGTGTTATGGCATACGGGGATCATGACAAGCCATGAATAATAAAATAACGTGTTTGACAAATATTTGGTGTCCCGGGTAATGTCCGGTTGTTCGGTCGGATACTGTTCCGTTAAAGTGTTTAATTGTACCGTAAAGTGTCTTATTTATATATTTTTGTAACGAAATAAATTCCTAACACATAGGAAAATATACCGGACCATTTAGTGACTTTTCTGTATACTACCAGTATGTTAACATGCTCATGTAAGTATAACTCAGTAATCAGAGAGCAGTTAAGTAATTCCACACAGTCGTCAAGCACTTTAATTATCATTAATGAATTGTACGGAATACATGAGATTTTGAGGGTTGTCACATTCTCCCCTTGTTAAGAGAATTTCGTCCCGAAATTTAGCGCGTGGTTACTGAGGAAGCTAGTTAAGTTGCGTTGTTTTCCTGATTTTCCTGGGGTGTCACACATGGTGCTTAGCTTTCTTCACCAAAACTTTTAAATTAGCACCAAGAAAATGCGGAGACGACCTTGAAGTTTTGACAGGATCAAAACTAGTGTCAAGTTTCATACCTCGTGTCGGCACCGAAAGAATGTGCTTTCTAGCCTTTTCATTCGGAATATGTAAAGGAATGTGAAGTTGAAAACAGGGCATCCCTGTGAATGCCCGGTTACGTCTACTAGTAGCACCAATCAGCAAAAGGTATCAGTCTGGCTTTTCAAGGCAGTTTAGAAATTGATGCACATAAGCCGTTACGATTTGTAGTTCCATCTCAATGAAAGCAACAGCGTGATCATGGATGAAAGAAATGGATGATACAAGTGTTAATTCTTTTGAAAACAACTCTAGTTTTTTTTTCCTACGAGATAAGATAATACATGTGAGTTAAAGTAATTGATGCATAGTTATGATCCAGATTTAGGACATAAGATATTTAGGAGCTTAATTCAACTTTTTCATTAAATCATGTCTAATCTCGTGCTTCATTGGCTTGTGCAGATGGCAGAGTTTAAGGAAAGCCTACCGTCGATTTATGGAGATAAAGTGCTTAAACATACTATGCACAGTCTGTTGGATAATCTTGACGGTCCGGTTCGGGTCAGCAGAAAAGGTGCGGATCTAGTTAAAACGGGTTGCAGATTTTTATTTATTTAGTCACATGTTTGTTTGTGTTTTAGTGGGTCAAAGTCATGGGTTTGTTTCTTGGCTTCTAGGGATATTATTTTGTTCACGTTGTAGTAGGTTCTCCTTTTCTTTAGGATCAAGTTTGTTTAGTTCTTTACTTAATGTACGTATTTGATCAATGAATGAACCGGTGAGAGTTCCATAAAATAATCTTCCTGTTAGATTGTGAGTTTGTTATTTGTTATTGGAGTTCCACCCAACAATTGGTATCAGAGCCCTAGGCTCATACCGTGGGATTAGCAAGGTCGAGAAACGAGTGCCGGTTTGAGAGTCGTTTCGAGAAGAAGGGAAGCCCGTGGGCTGTAGGGCTGAAGTAAGAAGAAAGAAGTCGTGAACCGCATGCAAAAGAAAGATCCTGTATAGTAGTAGTAAGACCGAGAGAGACCGTCGCCGGAGAAGAAGAACCGGCATGAAGAGAAGAAAGAGACCGTGGCTGGAAATTAATTTCTAGCGTGAGACCGAGAAGACGACCAAGGAGCCGCAAAAGACGGGCAAGAAGAGACCGAAGCTACAATAGACCGAGTGGCTTGAAAGAAAGACCGAAGAAAGTGACCGACACAGGTGACCATAGACCGAAGTCTCACCTAAGGAAGAAAGTTTAGACGGAAGACCGAAGGAGGTAATCGAGACCGGTGGTTTACCTGAGAAAGAAAGTCAGACCGAAAAAAGACCGAGAAAAAGAAAGTTAGCTGATCGAGACATCAGCAAGAAAGAAAAAAAAGGCGCCACAAGAAGAAGGAAGGAAAGAGGCCGGCGTCGCTTTGCGAGAAAGAAAGAAGGCCTCCAAAAAAAAGAAAGAGAACGACGGTTCGTGTAGCATGTAGCAAGACTGAACCTATGTGGTTTGTATAGAAATTCAGCAAGAAGGTTTGAAGCAAGTAAGCAATCTAGAGAGTTCGAATCAAGCAAGATTAGCAAGAACGAGCAAGATCGACATCAAGATTATGGGGGGTGAGTGTTGGATAATCTTGACGGTCCGGTTCGGGTCAGCAGAAAAGGTGCGGATCTAGTTAAAACGGGTTGCAGATTTTTATTTATTTAGTCACATGTTTGTTTGTGTTTTAGTGGGTCAAAGTCATGGGTTTGTTTCCTGGCTTCTAGGGATATTATTTTGTTTACGTTGTAGTAGGTTACTCCTTTTCTTTAGGATCAAGTTTGTTTAGTTCTCTACTTAATGTACGTATTTGATCAATGAATGAACAGGTGAGAGTTCCATAAAATAATCTTCCCGTTAGATTGTGAGTTTGTTATTTGTTATTAGAGTTCCACCCAACACAGTCGTACGAAACGCCTAAATGGAGTAGAAGAATGCCAATTAGTATTTCTAGATGAAGAGTTTATGGGGATATTAAAATATGAGACTATCTTGTTGAGGATGCAAGTGGATAAGTTATCATACTTCAGGATTTGGGTATCTTAAAATGCACTTATCTTATGCATTATATACAATATAGATATAGATAATTAACTATGAGACCATTGGTAAGTATTAGGCGACAATGTATGTATTACTTCATCATTGTGTTCATATTGGAATTTAATGATATCTATGTATTGAACACGACAATTGGTATACCATTATGCTAATTTGTTAATCGGTGCTAACCCTAACTCGAGTCCAACTTGACCCCTAGGTCTTCATTTCCTGCCAGATTCGGATTAGGTTGGCAGGTTTTACTCGATGCTTCAAGGTTTAGAAGTCAAGGAAATTTAAAATTTGTAATTTGTGATCACCAGGTGTTTACTTACAGATGGAGAAAAAGTGAAAATGATTGTATCTCAAGAATGCAAGCTCAACTTGTACTTGTTTAAACCCATACAAAGTTCCGATACGAAAAAAAAAAACAAATTCTAAAATCCATACCAAAACTCAATGTGCTAATCAAACAAAAAAAAATCACTAAAATTATATTGGAGGTAACTTTGATAAATGATAAGATGCTCTAGAGCGCTTTGACATTCTCTCGTAATGACGTTTTACCTGCAAGAAAACATACAAGAATATTCAAACCAAGGTCTAGTTGAGATACCTTATACGCAACAAATTGACAACAAGTCACAACTTTCATTGCTGAATATGCAAGTCATTATAGCATTAATTACTAATGTACTAGAATATTAAAACCAAGTTCTAGCTAAGATATTGTAGATTCACTTTGTGTGTGTAGCTAGTGATTGGTTATAACTTATACCTTTCGGTCATTGTCTAAACGTTTAAAGTATATTTATGTTTGACTTTTGTGTTAGTTGACCAAAGTCAAACGACATCCTCCTGTAGTTTGACTTGGTGTGTCTGATCCAAACAACAAGCATGAATCCAAACAGAAATGGTTGTTGTTTGGTTCTTTCAAATGACTTTGAGTGTCGCTTGGAATTACCATTCTTGTTTGGTTAGTGCAAACGAGATTAGATGTTGTTTGGTCAGGGGTCCAAACGACAATAGGTGTCATTTGGCCCGTGACCAATGTCGTTTCAATCAGTTGACTTTTGGAGAGAGAGTGTTGAGAGCTTATCATTTGTATATTGTAACAAAACTCTGCTGAAGTCAATACATGGATTAGTATATCTTGGTGTTATTAATTGTATATTGCTTGGTTTGTGCTATCACTTGGATTCCCCACTTGTTATAGCATTCATAAACAAGAAATCATCATTGTCAAAGATCAAATCTGGCCTTCCGATATAACATATACAGATATACACACGACAAATCAACAGCAGGGCACAACTTACATTGTAGAATATATAAGGGATAGAGAGTGAATTTCAGACACGACAAAAAACTAATATAAAATTCACAGGTGACGTCCTGGTCAACCTGGAAGTAATTCATGGGTCATTAACTTTTTAAAATTTATGTTTTATTTCAGGAAGTAAACTAGCTAGTTGGGTAATTTATGCCGAATCTAAAAGTTAAAAGAGAAAGTAAAATAAGATTATATAATTATATACATATGTATAGTTTGTTAAAAATTCGAAATCTTGCTTCGATTTTTTATTGTATCTTAATATGTAAAAAGAATTCGATTAAATGAGTTCTATTCATGTCAACTCATGAAAATGCATGTCATGTTCATGTTTATATGTCTAACACGATTTTCAAATTCATATTCATGTTTGTGTCAAATTTTGGTAGCCACCAATCCAAACACGACCATGTTTTGGATGTTGTCATTATGCTATGAACAATGGCAGTTTATAAAGATAGTGATGATGCATATGAAGACAGGGCACCAAATTGAAGTAGTTGTATTATACCTTATGAGAGATGGAAGGCGAAATTTCTTCCAATGCTAGCGCAAAATGAGCAGCTTTGATAGTAGATGGCATCTCATCTAGATAGCTTTCGGATGATGAGCTAGATGTCCCCTCATGAATAGCAGCTTTAGATTTAGTGAAAGCTTCTGTAAGAGCATCTATACAAGCAATCGTTGTAGCTATATCCATCTAAAATATGGTAAGTCAAACAAATAATATTGAAGTATTGGTTAGCATGAAAATGAGGTCATAAATTACAACAAATATGAGTGATATTCGCAAGTATAGGTTTTTTCTACCCATGTTCGAGTCGGTTCCAGGTTGAACCTATGTACATGTTTAACTAAATGGGTGAAGTCGGGGAAATGTAGTGGGTTCACAAGTTTTGGCCGGTTTGTTTTTATAATCTTTCTTAGATTTTTTTTTGTCATAATCCACTTTAACATGTTGTGCCCAAATTTATAAGTAAAAGGAAATTAGGCATATGACAAGATTCATAGTATATACATAATGTTTTTATACACATTTAATTTTGTTGTAAATTTTAATTTTGTAGTAGTAAATTTGCATAAAAAATCTAGATCCTACATGCCGGGTTTGTGTGAACCCACGAATACCCATGCCATCTTCAAGTTCATGTTGAAACTTGAGATTCGTGTAGGATTTGACTACCAGGGGCGGACCTAGCATAGAACAAGGGGCAACCCCCGTTGCCCCTTGACGCTCCGGCGGAGTGTAAAATTAGTGTAAATTTTGGAAAATTTTGACGTTTTTCCGATTTCGCTGCCCCTTTTTATAGAAACGATGCCCCTTTAGGTTTTTTCTAGATCCGTCACTGTTGACTACCACCACACGAACACGGCTTGTTAGCAGCCACGCTGCCAAATAATGCTATATTGGTCTATATCAATAAACTTGTGTATTTCACCACAAAAGGTATTGACAAACTTGTACAATTAAATGCATTTTTTATCATTGTAACTTGTTAGCATTCATAGAAGAAAGAAAAACGAACCATTCTTTTAAGATCGGCTCCATTTAGATTTGCACAAGCCTCGCTCCGAGCAATAGCACCCAAGTCGACATCAGCATCTAAAGGCTTATTCCTAGAAAGAGCTTTTAAGATCATCTCACGCTCCTCTTGGTTCGGCAGAGGAACATACATGTGTGTCCCTAACCTTCCGGGGCGTAAGATTGCTTTGTCCATCACCTTTGGCCTAGAATAATCAAAACCCCAACAAGATCAATAACATTTTTTTGAACAACAATTTTTTACACCTATACACCATCAAATCATGTACTTGCAAAGGTTTAAACCCACACCACTTTTGATTGGACAAGCACCTAGACTACTTGATCAATAACTATAAACCATTTATCACTAACCTATTGGTAGCAGCAATTACGTAAACTCCCTCGCGTTGATCATTACCATCTAGCTCTGTCAGTAGCTGCAAAAAAATAAAAAATAAAAAAGAATATTCATTTTTAAGATAGAATATGCTCAGTGAAACATAATAGATATCTACAAGTGTTGACCCACAATTGAGAAAGATTAATAATATGATTTCTAAAATTTGCTTACCTGGGTTAGAAGTCTGTCAACAACCAAGCCCCCTTCCTTTCCACGCTTTGTTGTCATAGCATCTATCTAAAATATTATCCAAAAAAAGTATAATGAGGTAATGACATTTGTCAAAATCAGTTCTAGAAAAAAAATAAACATATAAAGAAAACCTCATCAAAGAATAGTATGCATGGAGAACATGTCCTTGCACGACTGAATATAGTCCGCAATGCCAATTCACTCTCCCCAGCGTATTTGTTCAGAAGCTCAGGACCCTTCATAGTAAACAAAAAAATCTATATTATAAACTTTAGGGTATAACAAATCAGGTGGATCAAATATGGAAAGATGTAAAATAAGTGACATACCTTAATGTGTATGAAATTTACTCCTGCTTCGTTAGCAACAGCTTGGGCAATCAATGTTTTTCCACATCCAGGAGGTCCATAAAGCAAAAATCCTGTCTTCCAATCTATTCCAAATTTCTAAAAGAATAGGAAATTAACTATAGAAATACCTTTTATTGAAATTGAATTTAACAATATATGCATTAAATTTACCTTTTCCAATTCAGGACATATAATAGGCAAGACTATGTTGTTAAAAAACTCCCTCCTCAACGAATCAAGACCTCCAACGTCTTCCCATGTGATTTTTGGTATGCTCGAGAATCCATCCCTTGTTATAGCGGGTTGAATCAGCTTGGCAGCTGCCTGTATGTATGTAATTTATATTTTGAAAAAAATCAACAACAATTAAACAAATTTGATAAGTAAATAGGAACTGTCTCTTAACACCTTATTAGACAAAAAATAACAGTGCGTTTGCATAGGGTTAGACTTAGAAGTGTAACATTGTGGTCTATATAAATCACACCTAATGTAATCCTAATCACAACTTCTAATACAATACTTTTCAAACAAAATCGCTCCTGCGCTCAGTTTGCAGGGGGGGGGGGCGTATTTGACAATATAATAGCGCATTAGTATAGGGTCAGAAGTGTAACATTGTGGTCTATATAAGCCACACCTAATGTAACTCTAATCACAACTTCTAACACAATACAATTCTCTGATTTAACTCACCTCAAAATCAGACATTGTGTAGGTACAGTTGGCAATCTCTTCATGAGTCCAACAATATCCCTTCCTCCACCAGCCTTCATTCTTTGTAGAATGTTCCAACTTTCTTTCAAAAATTCTGTGCATAGCAATGCCACCAGCATTTTTCACCAAAGCTTCTAAATCAGCTCCAACAAAACCTGGAGTGGACCTTGCAACTTTGATCAGATCAAAAGCACCCTCAAGTTTTATATTTTGTGTAAGTGCAGAAAGAATCTCTATTCTAGCAATTTCATGTGGAACACCTAATTTGAACTCACGATCAAAACATCCCGTCCTTCTTAATGCTGGGTCAATAGCATCAGGTCTATTAGTAGCACCAATCACCAAAACATATCCTCGTTTGTGATCACCCATGCAGGTCATTAATTGTGTCACGATACGTCTTTCCATCTCCCTTCCAAGGTTTTCTCTTTTTGAAGCAATTGCATCAATCTCATCAATGAAAACTATAGATGGTGCAGTTTTGTATGCTTTCGAAAACAGCTCTCTTATATTCTCTTCTGATCCACCTGATAAAGTTATTGATGCAAAGAAATTATATATTATTCTAGTTACCTTATAGAATGGTAATAAAAGCGTGAGATCGTGTTCGTTGTAAACAAAATACTAAAAAATTTAGGTCAACTGCATCATGCTTATAAGTCTTAAGTTAAAACATACCCCATACTTATAAAACAAAAAAAAAAAAAAAAAAACAAAACAAAAAAAAAAAAAACAAAAAATCTTAATCGATAAAAAACATCAAAACCTACATATAAATCCTAAGTTGTTAATACCTTAACATAAAAACATACTTCATACATCGAAAACACTTTAACATACGTAAAAGGTCTGACCCAATGCGGTATATTTTGTTCAAGTACCGATTGCCACATCAAATGCGACAATGCATTTACATCACCACATGATACCTTTACATAAAAAAATACTTCATGCTTAAAAAACACTTAGACATACATAAAAGGTCTGACCCAATGCGGTATAATTTATTTAAATACCCATTGCCACATCAAACGTGACAACGCGTTTACATCACCACATCATACGTTAACATAAAACATTACTTCATACTTAAAAAACACTTAAACAAACGTAAAAGGTCTGATCCAATGCGGTAAAATTTGTTCAAATACTGATTCCCACACCAAATGTGACAATGCGTTTACATCACCACATCATACCTTAACATAAAATATACTTCATACTCTAAAAAACACTTAAACATACGTAAAAGGTCTGACCCAACGCGGTATAATTTTTCAAATACCGATTGCCACATCAAATGTGACAACGCATTTACATCACCACATTATACCTTAACATAAAAACATACTTCATACTTAAAAAACACTTAAACATATGTAAAAGGTCTGACCCATTGCGGTATAATTTGTTCAAATACCGATTGCCACATCAAATGTGACAATGCATTTACATCACCACATCATACCTTAACATAGAAAACACACTTCACACTTAAAAAACACTTAACCATATGTAAAGGTCTGACCCAATGCGGTATAGTTTGTTCAAATATTGATTGCCACATCAAATGTGACAATGCGTTTACATCACCATATCATACCTTAACATAAAAACATACTTCATACTTAATAAACACTTAAACATACGTAAAAGATCTGATCCAATGCGGTATAATTTGTTTAAATACCGATTGCCACATCAAATGTGACAACGCGTCTACATCACCACATCATATCTTAACATAAAAAACGTACTTCATACTTAAAAAGCACTTAAACATACGTAAAATCTCTGACCCAATGCAGTATAATTTGTTCAAATATTGATTGCCACATCAAATGTGACAATGCGTTTACATCACCACATCATACCTTAACATAAAAAAATACTTCATACTTAAAAAAACACTTAAACATATGTAAAGGGTCTGACCCAATGTGATATAATTTGTTCAAATACCTATCGCCACATCAAATGTGACAATGTGTTTACATCACCATATCATACCTTAACATAAAAACATACTTCATACTTAGAAACCCTTAAACATACGACCAAATGCAGTATAATTTGTTCAAATACCAATCGCCACATTAAATGCGACGTTGTGTTTATATGACCACATCATGTGTGCCTGATCCGCACATTTTTAAACCAAGCCTAATCGTAGAGTAATACAATCCATATAGTATGAATATATGATAAGAAAATTAATGTATACTACCTGATACACCAGAGACTAATTCAGTGGCTGAAATCTCATAAAATGGAAGTCCAGACTCATTAGCAATGGCATGAGCTAGTTTAGTCTTGCCACAGCCAGGCGGCCCGTATAACAAGATACCAGCCATCCGACTTCTTGGGTAGTTACAAGATACCTGTGGATTATATAAAGGAAGTATCACCTTGTGCTTCAACTCAATCAATACATCATCTATACCATGAAGGTCCTTAAACCACGGCCCATCCTCTTCTCCATTATGCAAACAGTTCGATTTATGTGACGACGTAACTTTCGCCACTGTTGGCTTAACAGTTTTACCTCCCATCACCAAATCAACTTTTTTATCTGTAACCAACACTACCTCTACATGTTTAGATCCTTTCTTCTTCGGCTGGCTGCAAACTTCTTCCTCAGACTCTGATTTGGATGAAGACGAAGAAGATGAAGACGATTCCAAAGAGTCTGATTCAGATGAAGACGATTCCGAAGAGTCTGATTCAGATGAAGACGTACGTGCGTTTTTGGTAGCTGGTGATGATCGATGGCCTTCTAGATAGCTACTTAACTTCCGCTTACCTTTGCTTTTGTCGGAATCTAAGGTTTGCTTGACCATCCTGGTGAACTGTTGGGGTGTGTGGCGACAGTATTCTGGATGTTTTGCGCGAAGACAGTTGACGATTTGGATGGTGGGCGGAAATGAGCTGCCGTATGTTTCCTGTATACGGCGGAGAAGGAGTTTTTGGAACATCGACGGCATGGGTGGTGATACGGCTGCAGGTAAAGAAAGTGGGTGGTTTTCGAAAGTCAACACTAAAATATAGGTTTGTTATATAGGTTTGTATATTAGGTTTTGGTCAGTGAGGTTTATACTTGAGGTGATGTGGCAAGCTATCTCGTCTCCGACCACTGCAATTCAACATTTTCAATGTAAAACTAACTACATATATATTTATATATCACAAATTTATTAGCAACTCTATATTTTTATTATATTATATTAAATAATTATAAATCTACATCAATAAATATTTATAATTTTGTAATTTTAATTTTTCTAGGACTATTATATTATACATATGAATTAGAAGTTTGCATGAACAGTGATCCAAATTATTTAATTTTTATACTTTATTTAAAATAATATATCAATATATTAATAAAATATATATATGATTTATATATACTACAAATGAGTTAGAAGTTTCCATGAAGAGTGATTCAAATTTATTTTATTTTTATACTTTATTTAAAATAATATATCAATATATTAATAAAAAAATATATATGGTTAGTGATTGTCCCTGATTAGTCGATTGGATAGTTGACACTCATGGATTGGAACGCATAAACTTTTTTTTCAAGATTTTGATATCGTGACGAAGTCAACCGATACCGACCAAACGATACCGAAACTGATATCGATATTTGTTTTTATGGATTTTGATTGATGTAAAGCACGTGTCAATTGATAAACCGGAGTGCTGGTATCGTACTGGTACTATAATGAAACAAACTGATACCAACCAAAATCCGCCGTGAAGCGCGGGAAATACCACTAGTTTGTATTAAAAAGATCATTACAACTACAATTCTACTATTTCATCTCTCTTTACTTCCGGATACAATTATAATAAAAGGGAAAATCATTTGTAGATTGGTAGTGTCTCTACACACAGAAACTCATGGTATTATAGCGTGCTTAGACGCTACACTTTAAACCAAAGGGCTAATTGAATTGCGACACATGTCATGAAAGTTGGAGGAGGCGTCTAAAATGTAGAGGAGGTAATGTGTGAAAGTTGGAGTTAGAGTCTAAAATCACCCTTGGAAAACTTGACATACAATTTCTTATTCTTCAATAACTCCAAAATCAACCTCAAACGTTGCTCGTGTAGTACCATGGGTTTTCATATGTAGCGGTTGAAACTATTTACACACCAAGGTTGCCTATTTGCACACTTAGGGTTTATATACGCTGCGTATATGTTGATACATATTATGTGGATACGGCTCGGCTCGGTTCGACTCGGCTACGAAGTGAAGGCCGTAGTGAAGATATCCTCCTATCTTGACTCGGTATGTTATTTACTATGTTACGTACGATGTAACGTATGATGCAAATGCTACTGCGTGTGTGCGGTATGCATATTTGTTGGTACACTTTATGTGGACGCGACTCGACTCGGTTCGACTCGGTTCGGTTCGATACGGTTAGTTTCGGCTCAAGCCCGACGTCACGACATTCCTCCGTCGTGCGCCCCAGAGTTCGACACGCGAAGCACGGAGCGCCGCAAACCAAGTCCCGATGACACATCACCATGACATCATCATTGTGATGTCATGATGATGTCATAGTTGTTGAATTTGTGAAAACAATTGACCGAAACATGTATCTGGGCCAATCAACATACATCATAGGCCGTAAATCTTGTTTTGGGCTTTGACATTGTTTTGGGCCAAACTAGTATCGACGAAACCTCAATGGTTTTGTAATGAAAGTGACGAAACTCTAAGGTTTAGTCACTTTAGAGGTTTCGTCGGGTCCATTTTATGTTTCGTCATGGTATGTGTCTTGTATGCCTATAAATACCCCTCATAGTTTCTGTGTGAAACTGATGAGTATGAGAGAGCTGTGAGACTTTGAGAGAGTCTGTAAACATTGTTTGTATATGTTTGTGGTTGTACTCATCCCTAATCAATAGATATTGAATCTTTGGTTACGCGTGTGTTTTACACTGTGTTTGGTTTGCACCGTCACGGGGATTCCGCACCCGCGATTGTGTTTGTTATAAACAAGGATAGGTTTTCGTTATCGGATCCACGGAGAAAAACGGACCTACAAGTGGTATCAGAGCCTTGGCTCTTTTCCTTGTTTAAAACCAAACATTGTTTTGTTTTATCAAGCTTGTTTTAAGTGATTTGTAGAAACTGTTGTTTTGGAAAGTTCATATTTTTTCTGGAAAAATAGTTCAAAAATCAGTTGACATTGTGTTGTTTTTGCTGTAAGTTTTAGTGAAAACCTTTTTTTATTGCATGCTTGTATGTTATTGTGGGTTTTTATTGAAAGTTTTAGCAAAATTTGGGTTTCGAAAATTTTATCCGGTGATAAATTTGGCCGGAATCATCAAGTTTGTTCATCGGTATTCAAGTTGTTCTTCATAATCTTCAACGAATTCATAACTGGTCTTGAATATATATCTGAGTTTGATCTTGTTTGATTTTGAATTAAGATGTTTGTTTTTTTTTATATCATTGTTTGACTATTGTCTACATTGTGATGATGGTTGTTGAAAAAGAAGCCTGGTAAATCAGAAAAGTAATGTGTATGTTGAAAATTGTCACCAACTTTGTCAGAAAAGATAAGATTTGTGTTTGAAATATTTCACCAACCTTATCAACAATCTGTTCTTATCCCTTGGTCGACGAAACTAATTATCAAAAAGCATAGAAGGTTTCGTCAGATCATCATTCAGGGTTTCGTCCAGTATATCACAAATTAAGGTTTCGTCGTTGGTCAACATCACAAGAGGTTTTCGTCGATTCATAAATCAAACAGGCTTTCGTCGATCAGTCAACATCAAAGTGGTCACCAGTCAAAAATTTCGGCGCCATTTAAATCATATACAGGTTTCGTCGTCTGATGTCATTAATACAAGGTTTCGTCGAATTTATCAATTCATGATCACAGTTTCGTCGCACAAAAGTCAATCAGAGGTTTCTTCGAGTTAATTTAATCCTTTTTGGTTTCGTCGTTTTTATCTCATCAAGGGTTTCGTCACATATAAACAACAAGGTTTGGTCGTTTTAAAACATTAAAAGGTTTCGTCGTCATTTTGTTAATATACAATAGAGTTTCGTCGAAACTTGTTAATTTTTCACGGAGGACTTGTAAAAGTGTTTTAACAGTGTGTTTTTAAGTGTGTAACCATGTTATCACTTTCACACATCGATCATGAGTTGTACTAGCCTTTCGGATTGGAGCATGGAACCGAGACCAGGTGAAGATCAAACTTCGGCAGCCGCGTGGGCAAGGAATATTTTTCCTCCGCCATCTATAAGTGCAACTCAATGGGCTTTGGTGTCGAATCAAAATCAAAACATTCAGAATCTTTTGCTTAGCGAGAGCGAAATGGGTAGCAACAATCGCCAGCCAAAATTGAATCACATGAATGAATTTCCGACATGGAAAGGTCGTTTTCACACATATGTTTTAGGGCAAAACACAGAACTTTGGACGTGTTTCATTACTGAATGCAGCCGTGCCCTCGAAGTAGCAGCATCAACTGCAGCGGGTTTTACTAATATGCTTGAAGCTGACAAGAAAGCCTATGCAGCGGGTTTTACTAATATGCTTGAAGCTGACAAGAAAGCCTATGACTTAGAGAAGAAGGCGTTTGCTATTCTTACACAAGCGCTTCACAAAGAAATCTATCATCAATTATCTTACTGTACAAACACGAAAACTTTATGGGATGCCTTGGTAGCGAGAGGAGAAGGAAATGCAGCTACTAGAAAGACACGCCATGATCTATTGAAGAAAGAGTTTGAATCATTTCAGTTCTTGGAGAATGAAACACTAAATGATATGATTACACGTTTTTATCATTTGATTAGTGAAATGTTTGCTTATGGTGTTACTGCAACTCAACCGGAAATGGTTGCACGGTTTGCTGATGCTCTACCTCCAAAATGGAGCCCATTCATTGAGCTTTTAAAGCATACGGGCGTTCTAGATGCTGTCAATGTCAATATCTATGATTTCATTCAGAAGCTGGAACACAAGAATGATGAAGAAATCCGGAAACCTAAACGAATTCCTGTTCCTCAAAATACCGAAATGTATCTTGCAGGTTTTAACCAGTTAGCTAGTTCCAGTTCCAGTTCAGTTCAGCAACCGAAGTTACAAACGGCGTTTATGTCAAATACAAGCTCTTTTCCGTTTCCACAATCAGCTCCACCTCCGGTTTTCGATCCGAGGGCTTATATTCCTGTCCTATCACAACAACAAGCCCAGCCACAACAACAACCACAACAGCAAGCTCATTATACCAACAATCCTCCACCCCTAAACCCTAACACAGTCAGAGTTGATACATCAAACCTCTCAAAAGTTAGCATTGAAGTAGCGAAGGAGCATATGGAACTCATTAATACAATGGTCAGTGCTTACTACGGTTTGGTTGCAGGTCAAATTGGAAACATTAAGTTGACCAACGAAGATTATTAACAAATCAACCGTGATGAAATGGAGTTGATGGATATAAAGTGGGCATTCGCAAGTGCTGTTAGAAGGGCGAAGGACTTTATGGTTCGAACAGGGAGAAGTTCTTTGGAAAGTAAGCAGGATACGAAGTACGGGTTTGATAAAGAAGCGGTTACATGTTTCAATTGTGGCGAAAAGGGGCACTTCAAACGTGAGTGCACCCGACCAAGCAAACAAGGCAATCAGAATCCCTTCCAAAGTCAGACAAGTACTTCCAACGCAAATCAAGGTAATCGTGAAAAGGGGATAGTAGCTGTGAACAACACCACCAAACCGAAGTCAAACAAGGCAATAAATTTTTGGATGTCCGGATATATTCAGAACGTAAGATATGCGCGAAAATGCAAACTTATGCACTTTTTGACGCTTTTAGTCCCTGTTTGACTCAAAAGTTTATTTTTGCACACCGAACTCCTCAAAGCCTATTTTTAAGCTATGTAGAGGATATTTATGGTATGTTTAACTTATGTTCAAGTTCCGGAAATGTTCGCTGCCATTCGATTCGGTATATTTTTGCAGTTTGACGCAAATAGTCCTTTAATCGCACAAAGTAGTGCGAAATGTCGTTTAATGATATCCAAGCCTTCCGTGGCCCATAATGGATATTCCTAAGCATGTGTTTAAATATTACTACGCTCCCGTTCGCTTAAATGATCACCAAAAGGCGTAGATTCAAAAGTTAACGCTTTTGGTCCCTCTAATGCGCAAACTTGTGCATATCATCGTTTAATAGCATCGAAGCCTTATCTAATCCATATTAGGCATTCTCGAGAGTATTATTAAACATCACGATGCTTCGGGTTCGTTAAAAGGTCATTCAGAGGTATAATTAAACATACTGACGCTTTTAACCCCTCAAACTTGCAAAGTTGCGCGTAACGTCACTTATAGGCATAAAAGCCTTAGATGGCCAATATTTGGCATTCCCGAGAGTATAATCAACCATCATGAATCTCTCGGTTTGTTAAAAGGTCACTCAGAGGTAAAAATTAACATGTTGACGCTTTTAACCCTTCATTGCGCAAACTTTTAATTAATTACGCAAACGGCTACTCTCGGTCAACAAGTGGCCAATTTGTGAATATGATTACCGTGTAACGTCATTTGAAGGCTTATACTAAGCACGTTGACACTTTTAGTCCTTTAGAAATCAAAGTTTTCGATTTTTCGAAAAATTAGTCCCTTAATTTCAACGTTTGACTTTATTAGGGTTATTACACGTGTCAATACACCATTGGACGTGATTTTACGAGGTGTTACATAACGCTATTGTTTAGCGGGAAGTGGACAATGACAATCGTACCCCCGCACATAATTTAGAGCGCTATACCACGTGGCCGGCCAGGATCCGTTCTCACCTTTCTCACACTTTTCACCGTTCTCTCCTGATCCCGTACCTATATATATATATATATATATATATATATATATATATAGGGTAAGGTTCATGCGAGAACCACCTTTATTGCGAGAACCGCGAGAACTAATGTGAACACAACCTAAAATAGCTAAAAAAACCCTTAAAAAACCTAACCCTCACCCCCCCCCCCCCCAAAAAAAAAAAACCTAAACCCCCCCACCCCCACCCCCCAAAAAAAAAACCTAACCCCCCACCCCCCCCCCCCCCAAAAAAAAACCTAAACCCCCCTCCCCCACCCCCCCCCCCCCAAAACCTAAACCCCCCCACCCCCCAAGCTAAAATGCTAAAAACTAAACCCCCAAAAAACCTAAAAAAATAAAAAAAAATCTAATTTTTTTTTAATATTTTTTATGTTAAAATCGCTACTTTTAGTAAAATTTTTTTTTTTTGCTACTAAAAGTAGCGATTTTCTTATAAAAAATATTAATTTTTTTTTTGTGTTTTTTAGCTATTTTTAGGCATTTTTGGTTGTGTTCACATTGGTTCTCGCGGTTCTCGCAATAAAAGGTGGTTCCTAACGGATCTTTGTCCTCTATAGAGAAAGTATAATGTACAAAAAGGCTTATCCTACATTATCGTACGCGACAGAGGATATAACATGCGTAATTACATTTTTGATCAATATAACGTGCGTTATTTTTGGTTCCATGCGTGATTTTCTCAAAAAAACTAACCCCCATGCGTGATTACATGTCCAAAGCGTGATTACATGTCCAAAGCGTGATTATTCCCCTGATCGGACGGTTGGAAGCGTAACGTACTTGAAGTATGATAAGCCCTTTTGTATGTTAACCTACCCCGTCCTCTCTCTCTCTCTCTCTCTCTATATATATATATATATATATATATATATATATATAGGGCCAGGATCATTTCAGAACCATAAATATTTACAGAACTCGCAGAACTCCTAATAAACAATCTTTTTATTTATATATTTTTATGTTTAGGATAATTTTATCATTTATTATGTGTATTTTTACGATTACATACATGTTAAGAGTAATTTTATCATTTTTATATGTAATTTTATAATTACACATATGTACACTAGTTTTTTTACATATATGTAATTAGTTATGACACATATATATAATTTTGGCAATTAAACATATGTAAACTACTTTTAACATGTATGTAATCAAAGAAATACATATAATAGATGATAAAAAGATCCTAAATACAAAAACTTATATATAAAATGATTGTTTACTAGGAGTTCTGAAAGTTTTGTAGTTATTTAGAGTTCTGAAATGAACTCAACTCTATATATATATATATATTAATGATAACGCTTGCTCCTACTCTATCACACCAATAATTATAAATCATTCGCTCATGTTCAGGATTAAAGGATTAAACCTAAAACTTCTTCTCTAAAAAGCATATGACTCTACCAAATGGACTGGTCTCATATTAACACTCATGAATCATATACTTAATTAATTTATAAACTAACAAACATAAACAAAACTTTTTTTATTTAATTAAATAAACAAACATTAACATATGTCATGTATATACGTTTACGTTAATGAACAACCGTTTTTGTTCGTTTGACAATGATGGTATTAAAACCTTAATTTGGGTATACTCTTGTTTATGTACGTTTATGTTCATCTATGTCTAGTCATATTTGTTTTCATAGTTATTATTGATGTCCATTTAGAATATTAATGAACAAAACTATCCGACTATGAACACATATTTTGTCAAACAAAAGACACATAATAAAAAAAATTCATTCATTTAGGTGTGCCCATGTTAATTTGCTTGTTTGTTTGGGCAAATGTAAATAAATAAACACAAGTAAATGCTTATTTTATGTACGTCTGATTCATTTACGTGCAATAAAACAAATTACGGAAGATAATATTTGAAATACTTTTTCTTATGATAATTAAATGTTTGAATGTCTAACTTTTTCTTGAATGACAACGCTTACTTCTACACAATTACACTAATAATTCTAAATTATTCACTCTTGCTTAAGATTGAACTTCGGACCTTTCCTCTAAAAAGCATAAGCCTCTATATATCAAGTGGGCTATTCTAAGTATTCAAAGGCTAAGGGGAATAGGGGTGGTATCACTTGCAAAAATTCCATCACTCACAAACATCCAATCAAGTTCTGCCATGTCATCAACAACTATTCTATTACTCACAAGGTTTTTTTACTGGCGGTGGTCATCACTAGAGATGGAATTCTATCACTCACAACTTTTTTTTATTTTTTTTTAAATTAGAAATTAATAATAAAACACTAAAATTATAAATTTCATTAAAATTATAAATTTCATTAAAATTAAAACATACTAGTTCAATTTAACATACTAGAAATATTTTAGACTACAATTTAAAAAAAAATACTAAAAAAACTCAACTTCTCGCCCGACTCATGAAACTCCAAACCTAAAGAACCTACTAGTTCGATTAAATCGTATCTCAACCGAAAGTGAGTTTCTTCATCACGCAAGTCTTGTTGGATATTTTCTGGAACTTGAACTTGTGTAGGAGCATCCGGCACCCAATCCGGAGATATTGCACGTCCGTCTTCTTTGATTATCATATTGTGCAATATGATACATGCATATACTATGCTATGTATTGATTTCTTGTTCATCGCACGAACTTGTCGGCGTAGCATACCCCATCTACCCTTTAAAACACCAAAAGCCCTCTCAACATCTTTTTTTGCCGATTCTTGCAATTTTTTGAACACGATTTCTTTAGCCTCGACAGGAAATGAAGGAGCTTTCACAAAAACAGACCATGATGGGTAGATACCATCCACAAGAAAAAAGCCACGTCTGTAATATATCGTCCGTTAACATAGAATGGACAGAAGGGTGTGGTACCATCCGTTACGGTTTGAAATAACGACGATGTGTGCAACACATTGATATCGTTGTTTGAACCTGGAACACCGAAATATGAATGCCAAATCCATAAATCATTCGACGCCACCGCTTCTAGTATGATGGTTGGTCTTTTGATGTCACCTCTAACATACGCCCCTCGCAACTCTCTTGGACAATTTTTCCAGTCGATATGTGTACAATCGATGCTACCGAGCTGTCACACCCCCAAAATCCACCTGCGGAGTATCACCGCTTGGAGGCGTGACTGACCAGGATCCAGCCACCAATCATATTGAACAAGCTAGTAAATAAGTATAAAAGTTCAACCAATACAATTGGTGTCCAAACAAAACATAGTTTAAGTTGCAAGCGGAAGCATAACGATTAAATCCAAAACCCAAAATATAAGTTTAAGTGTTTCAAAGTTTAACATGGCACACAGTTGTCCGTATCCCACAACGACTCTTCCCCATGCAAGCTCCAGCTAAGTACCTATTAACCTGCAAAGCATGTAGTAACGAGTCAACAATAATGTTGAGCGAGTTCACAGTTGGGTGTTTGTTTTAAGTTGTTTCGAAAACAGTTTCCTTTAACTGGCATCCCTGCCGCGGGGGTTACCCCATAGTTGAAAACGTGATTTGTTTAACCCATTTACTCTGGCAATCCAGCCGTGGGGGCTACCCCATGTTTAGTTATCTGGCTTTTCGGCCGTGGGGGCTACCCCATGTATACTACTAGACGCGTTACCATATCGACTGCTGACTGTAGTCATGTTTATGTGCCCTGAACTGTCAATGTCTTTCATCATTGACGTGCCCAGATCCATTAGTTCACCCCCGTCCTCTGCGGCACGGTGTGAGGATTGTCAGACCTAAATAGCGCTATCTAACTAATGACCCGCTCGCCATTGGCCCGGCGATTAAGTCGATATAAAATGGAGGGACTTCGTGATAGAGTTTTGGTCTAGTAAAAGTTAACTGTCCATGAGGACGAGGAATTATATTCCTTAACCAGTACTGTCCTACCCAAGAAAGGACGAGGAATCCATGTTCCTTAAACCCATTCCCAACCCCTAGGAATCCCATGCTTTGGAGAAAGTGTGAACTCACCTTGGTTTGCTTGGTAAGATTAGTTACTTGTTTAGTAATTGACCACCCAAATCCTAGTATCAGTTCCAGTAACAGTCAGTTTTATAGCACTTAATCATATATTTCTTTTATACACATTTTACACAAGAAGTACAGCATAATACCATTCAGATTATAACATCCGATCATACAATCCAACAAACTATAGCATACAATTCATATCAATTTGTGGTCCATTAATCTGTACTAAACCAATCTAGCCCAAACTCTCGCCAAAGTGTGGCCCACATCAGTTTGCTCGGTCCACTGTTACACCTAGGCCAATAATAAATTTGTGTGATTTATGATTATATCACGGCCCACATGAAAAGGGGTCTTCGGCCCATGTGCAATTTAGTCCACAAACCATACTAAACTCAATGAACATACTAGAATCATCATATATATGTCTATTTGCATGGCAACTATTATGTACATTCATATGGTCCAATAGAATGAAATGGTGTGTTGTCATAGCATTCACTTGGTTCGAGTATAATAAATATTTGTCAGGGATATCACATGCAATTGTAAAGCTTTTGGTGGTTTTGAAAATATTCAAGTTGATAAAGTCTTGGTTTCTAAAACAAAGCAGATAAGTGTTGTTGGTCAACATAAAACTAAAGTGGCGGTCCAATGAGTTGGTGCAGCCCGGTTAACCTAGAAAGCCTAATTAGTTATGTAAACATCACAACCTCCTACTACTACGGCAAAAAGGGCATTTACTTATTAATTTCTAGCATGAATTCTAAGTCATCTATTCATCATCATATATCATATATCATCAAATCATTCAGTTCGGATCACACTAATTCATCAGTTTATCATCATCGATCCCCTAGCACATGCATATTAATTCACATATATGCTTCGACAAGTATCCCAAAAGGAGCAACACTAAATCGCATATACACCTACTACTGTTAATCGAGTTCATGCATAGCAAAAACAAACAATCAAGAAATAATATAAACCCAAAACTATGAAGAAATAATGATTCGATGGGGGGGGGGGGGTTACTGCCGTCGCCAATCAGTAACAAGGGTAGGGTTTTTAGTTTTTGAGTTTTGTTTTTAAGTCCCAACATGATAACATTACATTCACTAAATAATATAAGTTGTGGGGTGATATTGATCTAACCGGAGTGGGCTTAAGCCCATGAAAGTGGGCTGCCGCCACACTAGGTAGAATGGCAATTTAGACTTTGATATATGTTGGGCCGAGATGAAGCAATCCCAAGTATTGAACTATACCCACCCCCAAGACCAATAAGTATTTCAAGTTCTAAAAGTATACTAAACCCACAAAGAGATGGGCTCAAGTGATTCGTTTAAGTGATTCGGGCCTGACAGTGTGGACCGAGATAACTTAAGGTGATTGCGGCCCAATGTCCAATTACTTGACATATATAAAAAAAATCAACTACACACTTATAATGCACATCATGTAATTATTAAACACACTTAGCAAATAAGTACGAAGTTAGATCGGATAGAGACCTTGAAAACTCGGGTTGTCACATTATCCCCAACTTGAAAGAAATTGCGTCCCGAAACACGTACTCACTGAGGAAGCTAGTTAGGTTGCATGGTTTTCCTGGGGTGTCACATCCTCCCCCCGTTGATCTGGAATTCCGTCCCGAAATTCCGTAGCTTCAGCCTCAGGAGTGGTTGTACTGTTTGCGAATAGTTGGGGATACTTTTGTTTCATTTGATCTTCGCGTTCCCAGGTGAACTCTGGGCCACGACGGGAGTTCCAACGAACTCGAACGAGAGGTATTATAGTGCGCTTGAGGACCTTAACATCCCGGTCCATGATTTCAGCTGGTTACTCGACGAATCGTAGCTGTTCGTCGATAGTGAGCTCCTTCAAAGGAACTATGAGGGTCTCATCTGACAGACACTTCTTCAGATTCGACACGTGGAAAACGTTGTGAACTGCACTGAGTTCTGCTGGTAGGTTCAGTTTGTAGGCCACCCTGCCTATTTTCTCTATGATTTCGAAAGGTCCGACGTATCGTGGGTTAAGTTTGCCTCGTTTGCCAAAACGAACCACACCCTTCCAGGGTGAAACTTTGAGTAGCACTCGATCCCCAACCTGGAGCTCGAGTGGTTTCCTGCCCTTATCGGCGTAGCTTTTCTGACGGTCACGAGCTGCCGCCATTCGTTGTCGTATTTGAGCAATTCGTTCTGTTGTGTCTACCACAAGTTCTGGACCAGTGATCTGACTATCTCCCACCTCTGCCCAACAAAGAGGTGACCGGCATTTACGCCCGTACAATGCCTCAAACGGAGCGGCTTTAATGCTGGTGTGGTAGCTGTTATTGTACGAAAATTCTACAAGTGGCAGATGTTTTTCCCATCTGTTGCCAAAATCAATTACACATGCCCTAAGCATGTCATCAAGGGTCTGGATGGTGCGTTCAGACTGCCCATCCGTTTGAGGGTGATAAGCTGTGCTCATATCTAAACGTGAGCCAAAGGACTTGTGCATTTCTTGCCACAGTTCTGAAGTAAAACGTGCATCACGATCCGAGATAATGGAGGTGGGCACCCCGTACCTCGAGACAACTTCCTTAAGATAAACGTCTGCTAGAGTGGAGAACTTATCCGTTTCCTTTATAGCCAGGAAGTGTGCAGACTTTGTGAGTCGATCCATGATCACCCAAATAGTGTCATTTCCGCGTTGAGATCTTGGTAGGCCAGTAACGAAATCCATGGAAATCTGCTCCCATTTCCATTGTGGTATCTCAGGTTGTTGGAGTAGGCCTGAATGTTTCTGGTATTCAGTCTTGACTCTCGCACAAGTCAAACACTTGCTGACGTAAGTTGCTATGTGGGCCTTCATGCTAGGCCACCAATACGTAGTTTTGATATCGTGGTACATCTTATCCGAACCAGGATGTACCGAGTAGTGAGACTTGTGTGCCTCATCCATCACAAGCTCTCGTAGGTTGCCATAGAGTGGGACCCAAATGCGTCCTGTTACGTAGTAAGCACCGTCTTCCTTTTGTTCTAATCGTTGCCTTGAGCCGCGTAGGGCTTCAGCGTAGGGCTTCAGCCCTGACGTTTTCTGGTTTCAATGCTCCCACCTGAGCATCTCATATTTGCGCAGGAAGACTAGATTGGATAGTGAGTTGTAATGCTTGCACACGCCTAGGTGTGGTATCTTTTCGACTGAGGGCGTCGGCCACAACATTGGCTTTGCCCGGATGGTACCTGATCGAGCATTCGTAATCGTTCAGTAGCTCGACCCATCGTCGTTGTCGCATATTTAGTTCCTTCTGTTTGAAGATATGCTCGAGACCCCTGTGATCGGTGTAGATGGCGCACTTGGTACCGTACAAGTAATGCCTCCATATCTTAAGTGCAAAGACAACAGCTCCCAGCTCTAAATCGTGTGTAGTGTAGTTCCTTTCATGAACTTTGAGTTGGCGTGAGGCGTATGCAATAACTTTATCCCGTTGCATCAATACACAACCAAGACCCTGAATTGATGCGTCGTAGTAAACCACAAAGTCGTCTGTGCCCTCTGGCAATGAAAGGATAGGTGCACTGCAAAGTCTATCCTTTAAGTGCTGAAATGCTAATTCCTGTGCATTTCCCCATCGATAAACAATGCCTTTCTGCGTTAGTGAGGTGAGAGGCTGTGCAATCTTGGAAAAATCCTTAATGAACCTCCTGTAGTAACCTGCCAAACCCAAGAATTGGCGAATTTCCGTTGGTGTGCGAGGTGCAGGCCAGTTCTTAATCGAGTCTAACTTAGATGGATCAACATATATCCCATCCTTTTTCACCACGTGGCCTAGGAAATGGACTTCACGAAGCCAGAAGTCACATTTCGAGAACTTAGCATACAGCTGTTCTGTTCGAAGGAGTTCCAAAATAAGTCGTAGATGCTGCTCGTGCTCCTCCTAACTCTTCGAATAGATCAGGATGTCGTCGATGAAAACTATAAAGAACTTGTCTAGGTAAGGTTTGCACACTCGATTCATCAAGTCCATGAAGACTGCAGGTGCGTTTGTCAGCCCAAAAGGCATGACCAAAAACTCGTAGTGTCCATATCGAGTTCTAAAGGCTGTTTTGGAGACGTCCCCTTCTCGGACTCTCAGCTGGTGATATCCTGATCTCAAATCAATCTTCGAGTAAAAGCTCGACCATTGCAGCTGGTCGAATAGGTCGTCGATGCGTGGAAGAGGATAGCGATTCTTCACGGTCACCTTGTTGAGTTCACGGTAGTCGATGCACATTCTGAAGGTACCGTCTTTCTTCTTTACGAATAGCACTGGAGCTCCCCAGGGCGAAGAGCTAGGACGAATAAAACCCTTGTCCAAGAGTTCTTGTAGTTGCGTAGACAGTTCTAGTTCTGATGGGGCTAAACGATAAGGTGCTCGAGCTATGGGCGCTGCTCCAGGAGCTAGCTTGATTTGAAACTCGACTTGGCGATGTGGCGGAAGACCAGGTAATTCCTCAGGAAATACCTCAGGGTAGTCACGTACAATCGGAAAATCTTCTATCTTCTTCTCTTTCTTCGAGGTGTCAGCAACGAGAGCCAAAATAGCAGTGTGGCCCTTACGCAAACACTTCTGGGCCTTAAGGAAAGAGATGATGCTCACAACAGTACCACTCTTGTCACCACGAATCAATAGAGGTTCATCACCTGGACGAGGAATACGGGAAATCTTTTCGTTGTAAATAATCTCTGCTTGGTGTTGGGATAACCAGTCCATCCCAATGACAACATCGAAACTACCCAGAACGATAGGAAGGAGGTCGATAGAGACAGGGTGATCAGCGAGAACAAGATTACAACCCTTGACTATGTGTGTGACCTCTAAACTTTTACCATTAGCTAACTCTACCGTGTGCTTGGGATTCAAAGGTGTTGGGGTACGCTTAAGCATTTGACTAACTTTTAAGGACACGTAGCTAGTATCGGCAGCCGAATCAAATAATACAGTAACGTAAAAGTCGTCGAGAAGGAACTTACCCATCACTACGTTGGGATCGTTCCTTGCTTCCCCTTGCCCAATAACGAACACACGACCTCTTGCACCATTGCCGTTGTTGCCCCCGTTGTTGCCCCCGTTGTTCCCATTCCTCTGGTTTTTGTTGTTGTTATTGTTGTTCTGGTTCCTGTTCAGTTGGGGACAATCTCTCTTGAAGTGGCCTTCAGCTCCACACTGAAAGCACCATTTGTTGTTACCTTGCTGCTGCTGCTGGCGTTGATTCTGTTGAGCTTGTTGTTGCTGACGATTCTGGTTTGCGGGGTATAAACTCCTGCAATCCTTTGCGGCGTGACCTGGCTTGTTGCACCGATGACTGTTACCCCTGGTGCATGGCCCGCTGTGATGTAGGTTGCAGCGATTGCATTTGGGGTGATTTCCCTTGTACCCACCATTACTTTGACTACCAGATGATTGCTGACTAGGACTCTTGTAGTCATCAGTCCTTCTCTATTGAGACTGAGATTGAACAGAAGTCGAACCCTTGCTTGAAGCTCCATCCCATTACCGTTTGTTGTCACTAGGAGCATCTGAAGTAGTTGTAGCACTAATGCGCTTTGGTAACCTGTTCTGCTCCACCGCCTGATCAGTGAGACGGTGAGCCAACTGAACAACCTGCTGGATGGTGGCGAGGTTAGCCGAAGTCACATGACTTTGAATTTCTGACACTAAGCCCTTAAGGTATAGTTCAATGCGTTTGATGGGAGGATCCACCATAGTAGGACATAGAATTGCCAGCTCATTAGATCTCTTTGTATACGCCTCAATTTCTGACCCCGTCATCTTGAGGTTGAAGAACTCGACTTCCAGTTTGTGAATTTCATCACGATTGCAATACTCCTCTTTGATCATTTCCTTAAAGTTGTTCCATGGGGTGGCGTTAGCAGCAACCAACCCCAGCATTTGAACCTGAGCGTTCCACCATGTGAGCGCTAAACCCTCAAGAGTACCGGTAGCATACTTCACCCTGCGAGCCTCAGGGCATTCACACATTTCGAAAACAGATTCGAGCTTTTCAAACCAGTGGAGGAGACCCACAGCTCCTTCAGTGCCGCTGAAAGTAGTTGGTCGGCAGTCCATAAAAGTTTTGAAAGTGCACACAGGAGGTTGTGCAGGTTGACCTGTCGTGGGTGTAAGAAAGGACAAAGTTTAACACAAAGGTTGGTTCACGAGAGTAGGACCTAAAGATCCTGGAACGAGTTTAAACTGCAGGGTATACCTCCTGCCTGTGCTGCTGCAAGTGCCGCAGCAACTTGTTGGTTAATCAGAGCCGTCAACTGGGCTTGAGTCATGTTAACGCGTCCAGACATGATCTTCATATTAAGGGAAACACGAGTGAGAAGGGTTCGCGAAAGTGCGATGACAGAAGAGAGTGAGCACACACGTGTTTTCAATTAACAGTTGCTACGTTTATCTAAGCATACCATACGCAAAGTTCTATGTAATCTAGCAAGTAGGAAATATAAACATAAATCATATCACCTAGAATGTCGAGCCTTGCACGTGGAGTGAAGCGTCGTTGTGGACCGTTGAGCACTGTACAGGTTATAGTCTTGTTTTAACAAAAAAACGTTTTCCCTTATTAAAACCAAGTTCTCTATAACCAATGGCTCTGATACCAATCTGTCACACCCCCAAAATCCACCTGCGGAGTATCACCGCTTGGAGGCGTGACTGACCAGGATCCAGCCACCAATCATATTGAACAAGCAAGTAAGTAAGTATAAAAGTTCAACCAATACAATTGGTGTCCAAACAAAACACAGTTTAAGTTGCAAGCGGAAGCATAACGATTAAATCCAAAACCCAAAATATAAGTTTAAGTGTTTCAAAGTTTAACATGGCACACAGTTGTCCGTATCCCACAACGACTCTTCCCCATGCAAGCTCCAGCTAAGTACCTATTAACCTGCAAAGCATGTAGTAACGAGTCAACAATAATGTTGAGCGAGTTCACAGTTGGGTGTTTGTTTTAAATTGTTTCGAAAACAGTTTCCTTTAACTGGCAACCCTGCCGTGGGGGTTACCCCATAGTTGAAAACGTGATTTGTTTAACCCATTTACTCTGGCAATCCAGCCGTGGGGGCTACCCCATGTTTAGTTATCTGGCTTTTCGGCCGTGGGGGCTACCCCATGTATACTATTAGACGCGTTACCATATCGACTGCTGACTGTAGTCATGTTTATGTGCCCTGAACTGTCAATGTCTATCATCATTGACGTGCCCAGATCCATTAGTTCACGCCCGTCCTCTGCGGCACGGTGTGAGGCTTGTCAGACCTAAATAGCGCTATCTAACTAATGACCCGCTCGCCATTGGCCCAGCGATTAAGTCGATATAAAAAGGAGGGACTTCGTGATAGAGTTTTGGTCTAGTAAAAGTTAACTGTCCATGAGGACGAGGAATTATATTCCTGAACCAGTACTGTCCTACCCAAGAAAGGACGAGGAATCCATGTTCCTTAAACCCATTCCCAACCCCTAGGAATCCCATGCTTTGGAGAAAGTGTGAACTCACCTTGGTTTGCTCGGTAAGATTAGTTACATGTTTAGTAATTGACCACCCAAATCCTAGTATCAGTTCCAGTAACAGTCAGTTTTATAGCACTTAATCATATATTTCTTTTATACACATTTTACACAAGAAGTACAGCATAATACCATTCAGATTATAACATCCGATCATACAATCCAACAAACTATAGCATACAATTCATATCAATTTGTGGTCCATTAATCAGTACTAAACCAATCTAGCCCAAACTCTCGCCAAAGTATGGCCCACATCAGTTTGCTCGGTCCACTGTTACACCTAGGCCAATAATAAATTTGTGTGATTTATGATTATATCACGGCCCACATGAAAAGGGGTCTTTGGCCCATGTGCAATTTAGTCCACAAACCATACTAAACTCAATTAACATACTAGAATCATCATATATATGTCTATTTGCATGGCAACAATTATGTACATTCATATGGTCCAATAGAATGAAATGGTGTGTTGTCATAGCATTCACTTGGTTCGAGTATAATAAATATTTGTCAGGGATATCACATGCAAGTGTAAAGCTTTTGGTGGTTTTGAAAATATTCAAGTTGATAAAGTCTTGGTTTCTAAAACAAAGCAGATAAGTGTTGTTGGTTAACATAAAACTAAAGTGGCAGTCCAATGAGTTGGTGCAGCCCGGTTAACCTAGAAAGCCTAATTAGTTACGTAAACATCACAACCTCCTACTACTACGGCAAAAAGGGCATTTACTTATTAATTTCTAGCATGAATTCTAAGTCATCTATTCATCATCATATATCATATATCATCAAATCATTCAGTTCGGATCACACTAATTCATCAGTTTATCATCATCGATCCCCTAGCACATGCATATTAATTCACATATATGCTTCGACAAGTATCCCAAAAGGAGCAACACTAAATCGCATATACACCTACTACTGTTAATCGAGTTCATGCATAGCAAAAACAAACAATCAAGAAATAATATAAACCCAAAACTATGAAGAAATAATATACATACCAACTGTTAATCAAGATGATGTTGATTCGATGGGGGGGGGGGGGTTACTGCCGTCGCCAATCAGTAACAAGGGTAGGGTTTTTAGTTTTTGAGTTTTGTTTTTAAGTCCCAACATGATAACATTACATTCACTAAATAATATAAGTTGTGGGGCGATATTGATCTAACCGGAGTGGGCTTAAGCCCATGAAAGTGGGCTGCCGCCACACTAGGTAGAATGGCAATTTAGACTTTGATATATGTTGGGCCGAGATGAAGCAATCCCAAGTATTGAACTATACCCACCCCCAAGACCAATAAGTATTTCAAGTTCTAAAAGTATACTAAACCCACAAAGAGATGGGCTCAAGTGATTCGTTTAAGTGATTCGGGCCTGACAGTGTGGACCGAGATAGCTTAAGGTGATTGCGGCCCAATGTCCAATTACATGACATATATAAAAAAATTCAACTACACACTTATAATGCACATCATGTAGTTATTTAACACACTTAGCAAATAAGTACGAAGTTAGATCGGATAGAGACCTTGAAAACTCGGGTTGTCACACGAGCATCCCTGGAAAATGCCATCTAGCCTCATGTGCGGCTTAAATACGTGAGATGTCGTGGCTCATCGGTTTACGTAAAAACTCTTTACCATACAACTTAATGACCGCGTTGCAAAAAAATTACAGACATTCACGGGAAGTTCTGAACGCCATAGCTAGGTATTCATCATATTGATCGGAAGGGTTACCTGTCGCTAGTTGGCAAATGGCGGACGTGCATTTTTGTATCGCCGTGAAACTTGGTTTGCCCCTCGCATCGTAACCTTCTTGAAACCATTCCTCGCTTGCTTCGATGTCTCCAACAATCTTTAAAAATAATTCTTTTGGTAAACGAAACCGATCTCTAAACGTTTCGGCATTGTAGAGCTGATTTTCCACAAAATAATCGTTCATTAACACTTCGTTGGCATGTATACGATCACGATCTACCATCTTCTTCTTTGGCGGGACGAACTAGTATCAAGTTCTTTATACACCAACACAAAATATTTAAGCGTCTCATTGTCGGAAGAACTAATATCGCTATCGCTGTCCATCGGAAACGTCGAATCCGTAGGAAACTCCATTTGAGAAAGATGTAGATTGTGTGAAATGTGTTTGTGTTTTGGTGTGGGTGAAATGGTTAAAAATGGATAATATATATATATATATATATATATATAAGGTTTAAAGGTTTTTTTAATTAAAGTTTACCGTTGAAAAACGGTCAAAAAAGAGCCAACGTTCAAATTTTGCAAATGTTCCACGCGTGATTCTTTCCACGCGCGTGGTGGATATAGGTGGCGGCGGTTTGCTTGTCTTGGCCACGCGTGATGGGGGCTCCATCACGTTCCACCCCCAGTCCCCTAATACACATAACAATACAGTGATATGTGTAAAATGCTTTCTAATTATGTTTAACCATTCCCAACATTCCCTACAGTTATCCCCATCCATAAAATCTAAGGAAATCATCTAAAAACACTACTTCATCTTATTCCTCTAAGAGCATTCACTTCCTATTCTATATCATCATCCCTATAATTTAACGAAAAATTACCATTCATTAAATTTATCTCTCATTTTCTAAACACCTTCGGCATTTCATTCCCACATCTTTAAAAATAAGAGGATTCACCTTAGCTTTCCCCAAATATGAGGATTCACTTTACTTTTCCCTATCCTTGTGTCTTGACACGAATTCTGGGGTGATATCGTTCTTTTTGGATGCCGGCGGCTCCGTGTCGGTGATGTTCTCGAACCCACTAGTCATGTCTTTGATGGTGACCGACCTGCTTCTCCGCAGTCTGGATCACCTTCAAAATTTTGAAGTAGGGAGGAGGTGTTGTCGTCATCCTGTGTGTCGTCTCTGAGAGAAGATCTTTCTGAACGTAAATGTTTTTGTTGGGAAGTCTCTGTTAATAGAGGTCCCACAGATGGAGCCAATGTCGAATCCCTAACTCCGTTTGGTGATTGAAGAGACTCGTCAACGCTCAGAGAGATCTTCCTTTCAGTCTGCAAAATAGAACACCGTTAGCCTCGTCACTGAGGGCCCTGGGGGGGTGTCCGTGACCAAGCTCTGGCGTGAGAATAAGTAAACTTACCGGAGACAAAAGGTAATTCCGACGTGATGGAGCTGCCAGAATATCTGGTGTGAATCCCAGGATTCGAGTATTCAATGCGATTGAGAGAATGTTCAAAGTAAATGTTGCTTGTGTGTGTAAATGTTAAGGTTATTTAATGCATACTGTAACACCATATTTTCGGTTTAGCGATTTTACATGTAAAATACCACAATCTGATGTGTGGCTAGGACTACACATACTATAAAAATACGGGTTTATTAAAACTTTTACAAATCATAAGTTATTCTACATCACGTGGTTGAATTCGTTGTTTAAAATTTACAACGTGGCAAAGTGCGGAAGCATGTATCTATATCGTGTTCGGTTCTTCGTTGAGCTTGATCGTCTTCCGGCATCCCAAAGTGTACCTACATTTCATAAACATGAAATGTTTTAGTCTTACGGGGTTTAAATCATGTCCAAACGAGTCCGGGAAACAATTGATTTTCAAAAGAAAAACAAGAATTTGAAAATGATCTCCACCGTAACTTACGGTGCCACCGTAAGTTACGGTGGCCCCTGTGTTCATATTCTTCTACCGTACAACAGTAGGTTACCACCGTAACCATATCAGCTCCACCGTAAATTACGGTGACCCCGTAATTTACGGTGGACCCTGCATCCAGCTTTTCCATTTTGCCGCAAATTGACACGAGATCTTTCGTATCTTTCAAACCGCTTATCCGTTTGACCTACCGTTTCTTCCTACATGTTTGAAATTTGATTCTCCATCATATGGAGTTAAAATCCGACATCCGGCTTGATAAAATTTAAGACTTTTAAGTCTTCGGCTTATTACTCTTTTACCAAAATTTGACCCGTTTGTGATTTTATCAAACATGCAAGTTTGTTTGACCCTTATTTCTCACAAACCTATTAAATTCAATGATGTCTAACATATTAGGTTCCGATTATAGAATTATATACCTTCTTTAACCCATTTTCACCCATATGCTTATTTTGACCCGTTTGAGGTATTTAAGCATATTATAAGCACCAATTGCTTTCATTCATTTCCAAATACATATGTCCACATTTGTTATCAAAGGATCTCCCACCACAACTATATTTGTGGTGGATTCAATGTGGTGATTTATATATACCAAAATTTACCCTTCAAATCGTTATTTTACGACAAAGACTCGAATAGAGCCATTTGACTAACGTGTTACATCCTTCAACTTCTATACTACTCCTAAGTAATTATCTAATTGTAAAACTCGTTTCCAAACAACCTTTAAGGATCGTTTGTTCCATTTAGCCTACAAGGGCGTTTTGGTCGATTTTAGTCCTTTTATGACTAAGGACTCTCTCTCAAATTATTCGACCAAAATAGCACTTTTAACTACAACATAATTACACGTACCTGGCCCGGATCAACAAGTAGACCCGATTTATACCTTGTTTTCATTATCACACCATCAATGGTGACGCAATTATCCGATTTGCTAATCGGTCATGTTAACATAAGACTTGACAACCACATTAGTCGATATTGTCAAATGGTGTTATCACCACCATTCAACCCGTTTGGACTATATGCCCAACATTATTTATTTAATCAAAAACATCGTTTTTGATTTCCAATTCATACATCCATCCCATCCTGGATTTTATAACCATACCCTTTTTCTTTTACATTCTTTTCTTACAATTTCAACCGATTTCGGCTTACACCTTGGGTATCCTTTTATCCTTGATTTACATAGTCGACACTTGACAAATTTCCATATTTCCAATATTATCATTATCACGTTTACAACGTATCGAATAAACGAGTATTCTACATAAGTGTGTAAATTACACTTACCTCGCATCCACGCCACGCTTTTCTTTCTGTACTTGCTCCGTTTGACCCGCTCCCTCTTCCAAGCTTTCACCTAGCTTGTTACGCGTCAAACTATTGTCAAACATTTACAAGGCGGTTAAATTAGTCATTAACAATCACGACTATTCCACCTCACTTATTTTCTATGCCGAAGCTACTATTCGGCTTCATGATTAGTTAACTTAACTTATCTAAAGTTAACTACTTTCAATCACATGTTTACTACATTAAGTCTAAATCAACATAGTATTTAGAACTCTCATCACTTCATATCACGCGTAATTGCCATATCATTCAAATATGCGTTTTCACTCTAAAATTCAATACTTTAGTTCTCATTTAGGCATTTTAACAAACACCTAATGTGCATAATTTCACATATTTACTAACTAGTTCATAACTAATTATTTTCACCAAGATTTACATCAAAATCAAACCTCTATGTCTAGTGTTCATGAACTACATCAAGAACTTATTTCATAACAATCAATATTCATCAAATTAACACTCTAATCCGAGTGTTCTTCATATTGTCAACAAACCCATTTAACACACATATAGGTAATCACCAAATCATTCAAGTCATAGCATCATATGCATGATTTTCACTTAGGGTTTCGTTCCTAAGCAAGTATACATCACTAATCTAGCCATAGCTTCTCTAATTTATGCCTAATTCGCGATTAGGATGATTATCAAGTTTTTACAACTTCACGAATGTTAGAAATTCAACATACCTCACGACCCCTTGACTTAGTGATCGTTTCTACGCGTTCATGCATTGATTTGGATCTTGATTCGAGCTCCAATTTGGTGAATTTGTTGATTCTAGGGTTTGAGCTCTCTAGGAGCTTCTCCTGGCCATTCTCACGCACGCACACACACTCTTGTGTGGGTGTTGTGTTTTATTTTTAAGTTTATAATTCCTTTTTCAAGTTACCCGGCTTTGGCCACTCATGTTTGGTTAGTTATTAATTAGGTCACAACCTAATTATTTTCAATAATATTCCCACTTATTAACTAGGTTTAATATTCCTAGTTAACTTAGCGGGTTCGGGAATATTTATGACTAAGTTTATTTTAGGTCCCGTTAACTCGGGCCTTTTATCCATTTTATTACCTTAAAAGCTTTTATTCACTTTTTATTTAATATTAGGATTAATTATTTAAATCCTAATATTTACCGGGTAAATTTTACCACTAACGGTACTTTACCCGTCTTTTAGTGCTAATGTGGTTTGATCACCAAACCCACTTTCGGGGTGTTACAAGTCTACCCCCCTTAAAGAGGTTTCGTCCTCGAAACCTTACTTACATAGTTCATTGAGTTCTAAACTCAATGCGTTTGACTTGAGTAATCTCTTAAGCATTACTCATACTTTAACCAATTGTTAGTATTACCAGAAAAATTATGGTAATGTCTTTTTGGTTACAGAACCTCTACGTACCTCATACGACATAATGTAACTTGAAATAACATAATTCCGTTATTTTTACTAGTTTAGTTAACTTAGCGATTTCCATCGCTTTTATATATTATCGAACTCTTGGTGAATCCGTTACCTTGACCCGTTTAAAGGTCTTTAGTGAAATATTTCACTTTTAGCAATAATTTCTTTTGTTTTCAGATTTATTTATTCGGTTCAGTTATACCGAATCCACCGCTTACAAGCAAACCAATTTTTATTGATTTGAATTACTGGCCTTAACCGGCATTACTAACTAGACTTATTAGTCCCGTTACTTTTCACCGCTCGCTTGGTTATAATGTGATTTTACTTCACTTTATATTTCCTAACCGTGATCGTGTCACATCGTGTTTAGTTTGTATCAACCTTTCATTTTCGAAAATGTCACTTTTCGAATATATCGTCTTGCGCCTACCAGTGTCAAGACTTGAACCTTTCATGCTTACTATTCAAATTCCTATCAGAATTTATATTGGTAACAACGTTATTTCTTACTAAAATCGAAGTTTTAGTTTTAGGATGCTTTCTTTAACTTTTGTCAATTATCCATACCATGATATTGACAGTCCATAATTTATTCTTTTAAAATCTTAGTTTTATACGGGGAATCGTAACAAGTTCCCTTACCTCACACTATTGACCCGTAGGTCCCTTCACTTAACCTCGTAGGCTATTTCCTTAGGCTTTCACCTCTTTGAGGCGAGGCCCTTATGATCCTTTTGCTTCAATTCATGACCCGTGGGTCATTTTGGCCCCGTAGACATTTTGCTCTAATTAATATCCCGTAGGTTATGATGATCCCGTAGATCATCTTCTATTCGAGTCTTCATTCAAATGTGTATACATTTATATACGCATATGGCGTTAAGGGACCCCTTCTTATGTTTTAGAATTATTCACCTTTACTTTTTGGATTTCTTTTGACCTTGACCGTAGTCTAAGGCTACATTGTTTTCTCTTGAATTATCTTTCCGGCTTCTTGTCTTCTCATATCGTTTATGCGTCGGTTCATCTTATGCTCACCATTCTCCAGTTTACATATATCCGTACTCGATTATGTCCCATTACCGGGCTCATTATTCTTTTGCTTTTAACGGTACCATTATCTCGCTTGTATTTACTCATGCCGTCCGGCATGATATTGTAATCGACCCGTTCAACTTTAAAATAGTTGAACATAATTTATTCACAATTTTTATTTACATTATTTTGTCATCTTTTAGTCATGACCCAATACCCGAGTCCTTTAATTTTCCATCTGAGTTCCCGTTTCTCGGTCTGTGTATGTGTTCAATTCTTACCCATCAACCGGGTGTTTTACCGAAGTCGTTATTATTGCAACCCTCCCGGTATGCATTAAGACCTCGCTTCATTTCTATATTCCGACCTTGTCCTCGAGTTTGACGTTTTACAAAAACGACTCGTTTAGGGACATATTCGCATTTTCCGGGTTCGAGTGTAAGTACACTCCCTCCCAATGCATATCTTGATCATTCCACATGTTTATATTCTTTGGGTTCGAGTGTAAGTACACCCCTCCCAATGCGTACCTTAATTATTTTATATGTTTCCCTGTCCCTTCTTTCGGGCTCATTATACTAATGTAATACGCTTCCGTCACTCGGCTGTGCGTTTACATTATTATCAATTATTTTGCTCATTTGATTCTTTTGGGTACTCTTTAAGCTAGTCCCATTCACCCCGCCCTTACTACATCGGATGTAAATGTGTCCGCTATAAGAAACTCGTGGTATCATATGCCACTACTTACTTGGCCAGAGTAAGCGATTAACACATGACATACACGACCTTTTTATAGTTTTCATATCACGCCCTATGTGAGTAACGTCTCTATTTAGTTTCCTTGGAAATAATATCCTGAATATGTATTTCTATTAAGGTTTTCCAAGTTTCTAATTTATCTATGCAACAATCATTCTCTACTTGTTTATTGCATATTGCTATTTGTGTGATTATATTTAAAAGCGTGCATGTGACAACCCTCACTAAACCAGGTATCCGTACAACTCGATTAATAATTAATTATTGCTTAATTACTGTGCTTGCTTGAACTTGTGAATAAACTGCTACTTGAACACTGATACATGTACTTACTTGCATCATACTTTACTTGCTGTCACTACATTATTTACATGACTGAACCTTAGTGACAAACATGATGCACAAAAAGCACAGTAGCACTATAACGGATAACCTATTGAACATGCTGATAAAGCCAGCATCAGGCAAACACTGCCTCTAAGGCCTGTATGAGCCAGGAATATTTTGCTACACTAGTGGTGAGTGTAGGGATATAAGGGTTGTAGAACTGCGTCACTAGGAATAAGTCACAATGACTGGATGTGCCTAACACGTGCTTTAAGCACAAAACTCAGCACTTTACATAACAATTCAGCTTTTAGCTAACCAATAAAGTGCCAAAACATGAGAAAAATATTACTAGACACTTTACAAAGTGTCAGAAATGAGTTGTGTCACTAAAAAGGGTATTAACGACACTTTAAAGCTGTGTTAAGCACTTTAACGGATTACTATCTAACCGAACAACCGGACTATACCCGGAACATGAAAATATTGTTATTTTCATTATTTATCTTTTTCTGAGCCAGTTAGGGTCCCTGAATACCCTAACACCCGCTGTAAAGCATAGCACACTAGTAACCGGGTAAAACACTTAACTTAACTAACTAGTTCCTAACCATCTAGTTAGAAGCCAATCGAATACCCCCCCCCCCCCTTTAACCGAAACCGTCCCCAAGGGGACATACCTTGTACCATTTTGATTATTATAATCCTTGTTGTCTAATATCTAAGTAGCACAAGAACCATTGGTTAATACTATCCTAATTGTCTATAAGACCAAGATTAGAACCATATGATCATAACATTCACAACTCTCCACCAAAAACTCTCCTCTCTCCCTCTAGAGCTCTCGGCCGAGATCCCCTTCACACCCATCACTTTTGTCGAGTTTGATCATCACATTCCAAGTTCATACAAGCTTCGAGGATCACGTATTAGGAGGCTTGGTGCACTCGGAGTTTGAAGGACCTCTTTATCTTGCTTTTATCCACGCGTTTTTCGTCTAGATTCTTCCCTAGCCTCGAGCTAGTGGTATGTTACTTAAATCACCTTCTTGAACTATTCTAAAGTGGTTAATACGATTTGTAACGGTTAAAACTCGAAATCTTACAAGATGATACTTTAAAGTCTACTAAAAATGCTATAAGTGTTGGATAAAAGCTCATATGTTGTGTAAATGTTGTAGTAATTGAAATTTGTGATTATTTAGACCCGATCTATGTTGTGGTAGCTCGGATCATCACTTAACCTGGTTTGGTCATGATCACGAATCATGACATAAGGTTGTTTTGAATAGAACAAGGGTTAAAGGGTGAAACTCTACCACACGCGAATCATGAACTTGTGTAAAAATGTTTTACTTGTGGAATAGTGTTTAAAACTAGCAGATCTACGTATCTGCAAGTGGTATTTTCAAAGGACCAAGCGTTAAAGAAATCATGCTTTCTAAAAATGGATCTTACACTAACAAGAATGGTTTTTAGAACACACAAGTGTGTAAACACTTGTGTAACACAAAGTTTCGACAAAATAACTATTTTTGTAAAAGTTGACGAGAAGTTGTAAAGACGGAACTTCCATAAAAACGAGGTTTTTACAAAATCGGATTGTTTTATATAAAGATCCACTAAAAGTAATGTGATTTACTTCATAGTTTGAATAAATCACAAGTTCGTGAAATTTATGCGATTTATATACATATTTTGACTAGTTTGTGATTTGAACATTGTTTTGGTTGATTGAGAAAATTGTTGGTTGATTTGTAAAAGAAAATGATACGCTTGAAAGCGTGGCCACCTCCAGTTACAGAGGAAACTTTGGCGAAATTTTTCCAAAAAGCCTAACACTTAGAAATATTTTCACTATAAGTGTTAGAAAGACATTTTGACTAGTTTTCAAAATATAAGTTTCGCCACGACTATATTTACAAAACATCGGAGGTGGGATTTTCACAAAATAAAACGTGATACATAAATATATTTAGTATATATTTTTCACAACATCACTTGTATAAGTGTTTATGATTATTTTGTGAACTACGTGAATATTATTTTTAGAGTAAAAATAATATTACTAAGTATTATTTTGGGAAAATCACATGTATTAAAATATAATATTTTTGAGAAGAATATTTATATTTTGGAGTTAGAAAATAAAATATATTAAGTGAGACTTAATAGTGAAATCTGAATGTTACTAACACACATGTATTAAATCCCCCATCCTTGGGAAGGAAAATAACTACCAAGTATACAGAATGTAAACACGAAATAGTTGCCTAACTATTTCCCAAAAACTTAAACCATAAAGCTAAGGCACGGCCATCCGTCTAATAGAGTTAGCACGTGTAGGTCGTCATACAGCTGATTGATTTGGAGGCATACTTGGTAGAGACGCACCACTGTGAGTTCATGTCCCCCTTTTCTCTAACTGTTTTCAGTTTTCTTAACTGCGGGGGTGAAATACATGTTACTTTGATTACAAGTACTTTATACATGGTATGGTTAGCGTAAGGAGGTTTACTACTTAGATCATGTGAGTGGGTAGGCACAAACTGGAGGCCATTAATCCTCATTGTAGGACCGAGGGACGTAAGCGGTAGATCTATCTGGGTGTAGCGAGCCCAACTCTAGGCCCAACAGAACGGACCTCTGAGAGGCCCAACAGAACGGACCTTGGAGTGACTTTGTACCCAACGCTAAATCTGCTAGGTTTGAGTCTTCCTACTTGCACTTCACACATATCAATGGCCTTGCAAACCATTGGTGATCTCTTTTTCCTTATTTGCTACATACCAAGACTATTTTTATACTCACAAAGGTTTACTTACTCACTTACACATGAACTCGCTCAACATTATTGTTGATTTTTCAACTTACATGTATTTCAGGAAATTAAAGATCTGGCGCGGTATGTTATGTTTTCCCGCTGCATAAGGGTTCCAAGGTCATCCCAGTTTAGGAAATGTGACTCTTTCCTGGACAAGTCACAAATCTTAAACTGCGTTTATTTCATGTCGGTGTTTCTGTTATCCAAGAGAATGTTTTATGTTATGAGGTTGTAAGTCTTTAAGACAATGTTGTGTTACTCTGGTTTTAAAACTTAATCGAATGGATGATCTTGCATGATTTTATTTCATATAGCTTTGTTATGGTTAAGCTATGGTATTAAGAAGTCACACCCAAATAACCACGCTTCCGCAAAGCCAGGGTGTGACAGCTTGGTATCAGAGCTCTGATCATAGCGAACTTGGATTCTTTCTCACGTCTAGACTATGATCACTAGGGCTCTCACGAAAACATTTTTCTGCATACCACTTAAGTCCAGATCCAAAACTTTTTACAAACAAATGTTGAGCACATTTTATTATTTATAGGCTCAGTCTAGAAGGGCTGAGGCTCGGTCTGAAAGGCCGAGGCTCGGTCTGAGAGGCCGAGGCTCGGTCTGAGAGATCGAGGTAGTTGGCTAGTTGGACTAGGAAGAGTAGGCTCAGTCTTGGAAGCTGAGGCTCGGTATTGGAGACCGAGGCTCGGTCTGAGAGATCGAGGTAGTTGGCTAGTTGGACTAGGAAGAGTAGGCTCAGTCTTGGAAGCTGAGGCTCGGTATTGGAGACCGAGGCTCGATCTGAGAGGTCGAGGTAGATGATAGAGCAGTCTTAGAGACTGGGAGAAATTGGCTAGTGAGACTAGGAGAATGATTTGAATGCTTACTTGGTGACTTATGTGATTATTTGATTATATGATTGATTGTATATATTTGTGTTTATGTTACAGACACCATGGACACCTCTGGCACTGGTGACTCAGACACCACAGGACCTAGACCTATAGTATCGGACGACCTAGAGTCTTCTGAGCGCGAGGTTCACACATCCGACGTTACGAGCACGGACGAGGATGATTTCCAGCCCTTTTCCTTACCTGATGGTGCTGATGAGCTCGCTGATGGCCCTTTGGCCGGGGACCTACCGTTAGTGGAGATCCCTGCTCCCATACCGCTGGCTTCATATCCTGCTTACGATTTACTCCCCGACGCCGACGCTGACGACGACGTCGATCTTTATGATGACGAGCCTTTGGAGGATGAGGTTCAGGGCGAGGCCCTTCTTGCTGCTGGTGATCTTTTGATGATCGCAGATGCTCCCGCTGAGGAGTCTCCTGCTCACTCTCCGGTCCCAGACTCTTTCGAGTCTGTGGCCTCTGCACCTTCACATACTCAGAGTGCGCAGCACTTTTCTCACGGATCAGATCCCGACCAGGCATCCTCTGTTGCCCCTATTCCTAGTTTTACTTTCGACCACGATGATATGGAGGATTCCGATCCTGTCTTTCCCCCAGGATTCGACCCAGATGAGGATATAGAGTTTATACCCATGGATCAGCCTATGGAGGATCCAGTCGACCCAGTTGATCCCATCGACCCTGAGTTTGATTTTGAGATGGCCTTTGATGAGCCCGAGCAGCCACTAGACCCTGCTCCTGACCCAGTACTTGAGCATGACCCAGTTCATGCTGACGCACCTATTATTGAGCCTGTCATTGCTGACCCACCTATTGATGATCGCCCTGTAGATGCTCCGTTATTGGAGGGCGATCATGTCATTGCTGCTGATCATGTTGATCCCCCACTTATTGTTGATGCACCAGTTGACCCTCTTGTTGCACCTCACCATGATCCTATGCCAGTTCAGTTTGATCGTACACTTTTTGAGGCACGAATCGACCCCCGAGACGAGCACGCCCAGTGTGGGTGGATTCCTGCTGATGACGAGGTCCCACCTATTCCCCCTCAGATCACTGATACCCGTCACATTGATACCTCCTTTTCATTTCCTCGGTTTACACTTCCAGCACGAGCTGGAGAAGGTTATTCGGCTCACCCTTTTGGACATGTACCGGTATCTATCTCTGCTATACCACCATCTGCTACTTTTCCCACTGTTTCTCCATTTCAGATGGCACCTTTTGATCCCACCAGTGAGTCGTTCCTTTGGGCACCACACTCTGCTATGCCACCTACTGACCCCTACCATTCTTTCCACATGGGGTATACTATTGAGGACGTTTTGATATCGATTGTTGTCCAGCAGGAGGCACTCACACAGCGCATCCAGGAGCTCGAGAGAGCTCAGCCACCGCCGTGTCAGTGTCAGGGTCAGACCCACCCTGTTTCTTCGCAGCACCCTCGACCTTTGTTATCTGACTATGCTGCACGCCTTTTGACACTTGAGCAGCAGGTTGCTTCTTGGTTGCGTACCCAGAGAGCCATGGAGGAGGACTGGCTCCAGTTGCGTCGTTTGTTTTACACTCACTTCCCCCCTCCTCCACCGCCATCCGTGTAGAGCTCTTCAGTACCGTATAGGTAGACATTGGTGAGAAGACGGCGAATGCTTTTGACTGCACAACATTTTTGGAGACTACATTTTAATTCTGGCTTTTGTTGACATGTATTTGATGTACTGACACTGATTCGATATGATTTCTGGACTAGGGTGGTGTAGCCCTTAGTCGACTGATGTTGTATGAAACTGTGATGTACTTGTACGCTTACTATGTGGTCTCGATATATGGCAATCGCAGTATTCTCATCATATTTGATGCTTGATTTGGTTATTTTTATTTTAGGACATGGGATGTTGTGTGACTGATGTTTGTGACATGGGATGTTGTGTGATTGATATGATTATAACATGAGATGTTATGTACTATTACTATCATACGCTAAATTATGACCTGACTTATGTATTATAACTATGGCCTTACCGACGTAAATCATCTTTTAGAAGATGCCGCGGAGACGTGAGACACGCATGCCTACCAATGAGGCAGAACTCCAGCAAATTATCGCTGCTGCCATTGCACAATACGCCGCCTCTCAAGGAGGGACTAGTGGAAGCAACACTGGCAACAACAATAATCCACCTCATGGTAATACTAAGTCATTTAGACATACCATGACCTAATTGGATATCTTTAGCAATGATGCTAATGCCAATCGTATGTTATAACATATGTGCAGGATGCACCTACAAGCAGTTTCTAGACTGCAAACCGGTCAACTTTGATGGCACAGGAGGTGCTGTCGCCTTTGTTCGTTGGGCCGAGAAAACTGAATCTGTTCTTCGCATGAGCAAATGCGCGCTAGATCAGCAAGTCACCTATATCTCAGGGCTATTCTTAGATGATGCCCTCTCTTGGTGGAATCTGCAAGTACAGACACTTGGTGAAGCTGCTGCCTACGCACTAACCTGGACCGAACTGAAGGAACTTATGCGCAAAAAGTACTGCTCTCGCGCGGAAATCCAAAGATTGGAAACCGAGTTCTGGCACTTGAAAATGGACGGTCCAAAGATCGCAGAATACGTTCAAAGGTTCCATGACTTATCGCATGTGGTACCCTACATGGTCACTCCGGAGTTCAAGAGGATTGAACGTTTCATTTGGAGATTAGCTCCTCAAATCATAAGCATGGTGACCTCATCCAAGCCTGCGACCATTACTGAGGCGATCGATTTGAGCGTAGCTCTCACTGAGGAGGCTATTCGCCTAAACAAGTTTGATGAGATTAAGACGAAGAAGGCAGAGACTCACGTCGAGTCATCAGGAGGTAACAAACGGAAGTTCTCGAACTTCAAGCAGATCGCCAGTGTGGCGGTTAAGAAAGGAGGATCAGACACGCCAGCTCAGGTTACAGCTGGTAGAGGGAAGAAAGGAAAGGGATACATGGGCACCCAACCCAAGTGCAACGACTGCCAACGCCACCATTCTGGTCGTTGCGGGCCAAAAGTATGCGAAGCATGTGGGAAACGTGGCCACTTGAAGGACACTTGTTGGGCCACTGCGGGTCAGGGAGGCCAGAGAGGATTCGGAAATAGAAATAACAACCGGAGTGGGAATGGAAATCGCCCACAAGGAAACTAAGGAGGTAACGAGAATCGAGGCAACAATGCTAACCAAGCGGGCGCCGTGAATCGTAATCAGAGGAATGATCAAGCTGGTGGAAACGGGCAAAGACTTAGATGCTTTAACTGCGGTGATATCGGGCATTTTAAGAAGAACTGCCTAGAGTTAAACCAAGCCCGTGGAAGAGTGTTCCAAATTGAAGCAAGGGAAGCGCGCCAGGACCCCAATGTCGTTACTGGTACGTTCCCTGTAAATCAACGCTATGCATCCGTTTTATTTGATACTGGTGCCGATTATAGCTTCGTGTCGTTAGAATTTAAGAATATGCTTGGGTTAGCCGCTAATAAGTTAGTTATTCCCTACTCGATCGAATTGGCTAATGGGAAGTTAGTAGAAGCCAACGAAGTCATCAAAGGTTGTGTGATCGAATTAGGAGAGCGTGAGTTTGCTTTGGACCTACTACCAGTCCAGTTGGGAAGCTTCGACGTGGTGGTAGGAATGGATTGGTTATCAGGCAACAAAGCTGAGATAGTTTGTCACGAAAAGGTTGTTCGTATCCCAACCGAAGATGGCGAAACAATTGTGGTTCACGGGGAGAAGCGTGATACGCCGTTGAGGATTATCAGCTGCCTGAAAGCGCAAAAGTGTTTACAGAAGGGATGTGTTGCCTTCCTGGCACACATTGTGGATAAGAAGGCTGCTGAGCCAAGAATCGAAGACATCCCTGTCGTGAGGGAATATCCAGAAGTCTTCCCGGAGGACTTACCTGGACTGCCACCTCAGAGACAAGTAGAGTTCCGCATTGACTTAGTTCCAGGCGCCGCGCCTGTGGCTAAGGCACCGTATAGACTTGCTCCGTCTGAGATGCAGGAACTGTCGACACAACTTCAAGAGTTGTTAGACAAGGGATTTATCCGACCAAGCTTCTCGCCTTGGGGAGCTCCGGTCCTGTTTGTCAAGAAGAAGGACGGTAGTTTTCGTATGTGCATCGACTACCGGGAGCTGAACAAGCTGACGATCAAGAATAGATATCCTCTGCCAAGAATCGATGATCTGTTTGATCAACTGCAAGGCTCAAGCTTTTATTCAAAGATCGATCTTCGATCTGGATACCATCAGTTAAGGATACAAGAGGAGAGTATCCCAAAGACAGCCTTTAGAACTCGCTATGGACGCTACGAGTTCCTTGTTATGCCGTTTGGTTTGACAAACGCGCCTGCAGTCTTTATGGATTTGATGAATAGAGTTTGCAAGCCGTACTTAGACAAGTTCGTGATTGTGTTTATCGACGACATCTTGATTTATTCAAGAACTAAGGCTAAGCACGAACAGCATCTAAGAGCTATTTTGGAGCTGCTGAAGAAGGAACAGTTGTATGCCAAGTTCTCTAAGTGCGAATTTTGGCTACGTGAAGTTCAACTTCTTGGACACGTGGTAAATGGAGATGGAATCCACGTGGATCCAACCAAGATCGAAGCGATCAAGAATTGGGAAACGCCAAAGACGCCAACCGAGATTCGACAATTCTTGGGTTTGGCTGGCTACTATCGAAGGTTCATTGAGGATTTTTCAAAGATCGCTCAACCATTGACGCTCCTCACGCAGAAAGATAAGAAGTTTGATTGGGAAATCAAACAGGAAGAAGCATTCCAGATATTGAAGGATAAGCTCTGCAATGCGCCAATCTTAGCACTACCAGAAGGTACAGATGATTTTGTGGTATACTGTGACGCCTCGCGTCAAGGATTGGGTTGTGTGTTGATGCAACGCCAAAAGGTTATTGCTTACGCATCACGCCAACTGAAAGTGCACGAGAAAAACTATACCACACATGATTTGGAACTTGGCGCAGTGGTATTTGCATTAAAGATCTGGAGACACTACCTTTATGGTACGAAGTGTACAATTTTTACAGATCACAAGAGCCTACAGCACATATTCAACCAGAAGGAGTTGAATATGAGGCAAAGACGATGGGTTGAGTTGCTGAACGATTACGACTGCGAGATAAAGTATCATCCAGGGAAGGCGAATGTGGTCGCCGATGCCCTAAGTCGAAAGGAGAGGATCAAGCCCATAAGGGTTAGGGCATTAGAAATGATTATCCGAACCGATCTTTCCTTGCGCATTCGTGCCGCACAGAAAGAAGCTCTCAAGGAAGGAAACCGTGAAGAAGAATACCTCCGTGGGATGGAGAAGTTACTGGTACCGAACGAGGAAGGAACGTTATGTTTTGAGAAAAGGATTTGGGTTCCTTTGTTTGGAGGTTTAAGGAAGGTTATTTTCGATGAAGCTCACAAGTCGCGGTACTCTATCCACCCTGGAGCGGATAAGATGTACCAGGATCTCAAAGATTATTGTTGGTGGCCTAGGATGAAAGGCGATGTTGCTGTTTATGTGAGCAAATGTTTAACATGCGCTAAGGTTAAAGCCGAATACCAGAAGCCTTCAGGACTTCTGCAACAACCTGAGATTCCCAAGTGGAAATGGGAACAAATCTCCATGGATTTTATTACAAAGTTGCCAAGAACGCCAAGAGGCCATGACACTATTTGGGTAATAGTGGATCGATTAACAAAGTCAGGACACTTCTTACCTATCAGAGAGAAGGATAATACGGGCAAATTGGCTGAAATTTACATGAGAGAGATCGTCGCGCGCCATGGAGTACCTCTCTCAATCATCTCTGATAGAGACGGAAGGTTTGTGTCAAGGATATGGCAATCCTTCCAAGAAGCCTTTGGCTCACAATTGAATCTGAGCACTGCGTTTCATCTGCAAACTGACGGTCAGAGCGAGCGAACGATACAGACTTTGGAAGACATGCTGAGAGCGTGTGTTATGGATTTGGGCGGTAGCTGGGATAAGCATTTGCCTTTGGTCGAATTTTCATACAACAACAGCTACCACACCAGTATTGGTGTCGCGCCATTTGAAGCCCTTTACGGACGCAAGTGTCGATCACCCCTATGCTGGGCTGACGCAGGTGATAGGCAGCTTGCTGGGCCCGAAATCGTCCAAGAAACGACGGACAAGATTGCGCAGATTCTAAAACGCATCGAAGCAGCTCGCCACAGGCAGAAGGCCTATGCGGATCCAAACCGGAAACATGTGGAATTCCAAGTTGGAGAAATGATGTTATTGAAAGTTTCACCCTGGAAGGGTGTGGCACGCTTCGGAAAGCGTGGGAAGTTAAATCCGCGCTACATTGGTCCTTTCAGAGTTTTGGAAAGAATAGGACTAGTAGCATACAAGTTGGACCTACCTGCTGAACTCCATTCAGTCCACGATACATTTCATGTATCCAACCTGAAGAAAAGTCCAACTCAAGATATCATTGCCATTCCCATCGACGAGATCCATGTTGACGACACGCTCCATTTCGTTGAAGAACCGGTGGAGGTTACGGATTGGAAAGTAAACAAGACCCGCCGGAGCAGTGTCAAGCTCGTCAAAGTTCGATGGAATGCCAGACACGGTCCTGAGTACACCTGGGAGTGTGAGGACCGGATGAAAGAGAAATACCCCCACCTTTTTCCTAAGAACCCTGCATCTACAAGCAGAACTTAAAATTTCGGGATGAAATTTATTTAACGGGGGGAGAATGTGACAACCCACACTAAACCAGGTATCCGTACAACTCGATTAATAATTAATTATTGCTTAATTACTGTGCTTGCTTGAACTTGTGAATAAACTGCTACTTGAACACTGATACATGTACTTACTTGCATCATACTTTACTTGCTGTCACTACATTATTTACATGACTGAACCTTAGTGACAAACATGATGCACAAAAAGCATAGTAGCACTATAACGGATAACCTATTGAACATGCTGATAAAGCTAGCATCAGGCAAACACTGCCTCTAAGGCCTGTATGAGCCAGAAATATTTTGCTACACTAGTGGTGAGTGTAGGGATATAAGGGTTGTAGAACTGCGTCTCTAGGAACAAGTCACAATGACTGGATGTGCCTAAAACGTGCTCTAAGCACAAAACTCAGCACTTTACATAACAATTCAGCTTTTAGCTAACCAATAAGGTGCCAAAACATGAGAAAAATATTACTAGACACTTTCCAAAGTGTCAGAAATGAGTTGTGTCACTAAAAAGGGTATTAACGACACTTTAAAGCTGTGTTAAGCACTTTAACGGATTACTATCCAACCGAATAACCGGACTATACCCGGAACATGAAAATATTGTTATTTTCATTATTTATCTTTTTCTGAGCCAGTTAGGGTCCCTGAATACCCTAACACCCGCTGTAAAGCATAGCACACTAGTAACCGGGTAAAACACTTAACTTAACTAACTAGTTCCTAACCATCTAGTTAGAAGCCAATCGAATACCCCCCCCCCTTTAACCGAAACCATCCCCAAGGGGACATACCTTGTACCATTTTGATTATTATAATCCTTGTTGTCTAATATCTAAGTAGCACAAGAACCATTGGTTAATACTATCCTAATTGTCTATAAGACCAAGATTAGAACCATATGATCATAGCATTCACAACTCTCCACCAAAAACTCTCCTCTCTCCCTCTAGAGCTCTCGGCCGAGATCCCCTTCACACCCATCACTTTTGTCGAGTTTGATAATCACATTCCAAGTTCATACAAGCTTCGAGGATCACGTATTAGGAGGCTTGGTGCACTCGGAGTTTGAAGGACCTCTTTATCTTGCTTTTATCCACGCGTTTTTCGTCTAGATTCTTCCCTAGCCTCGAGCTAGTGGTATGTTACTTAAATCACCTTCTTGAACTATTCTAAAGTGGTTAATATGATTTGTAACGGTTAAAACTCGAAATCTTACAAGATGATACTTTAAAGTCTACTAAAAATGCTATAAGTGTTGGATAAAAGCTCATATGTTGTGTAAATGTTGTAGTAATTGAAATTTGTGATTATTTAGACCCGATCTATGTTGTGGTAGCTCGGATCATCACTTAACCCGGTTTGGTCATGATCACGAATCATGACATAAGGTTGTTTTGAATAGAACAAGGGTTAAAGGGTGAAACTCTACCACACGCGAATCATGAACTTGTGTAAAAATGTTTTACTTGTGGAATAGTGTTTAAAACTAGCAGATCTACGTATCTGCAAGTGGTATTTTCAAAGGACCAAGCGTTAAAGAAATCATGCTTTCTAAAAATGGATCTTACACTAACAAGAATGGTTTTTAGAACACACAAGTGTGTAAACATTTGTGTAACACAAAGTTTCGACAAAATAACTATTTTTGTAAAAGTTGACGAGAAGTTGTAAAGACGGAACTTCCATAAAAACGAGGTTTTTACAAAATCGGATTGTTTTATATAAAGATCCACTAAAAGTAATGTGATTTACTTCATAGTTTGAATAAATCACAAGTTCGTGAAATTTATGCGATTTATATACATATTTTGACTAGTTTGTGATTTGAACATTGTTTTGGTTGATTGAGAAAATTGTTGGTTGATTTGTAAAAGAAAATGATACGCTTGAAAGCGTGGCCACCTCCAGTTACAGAGGAACTCTGGCGAAATTTTTCCAAAAAGCCTAACACTTAGAAATATTTTCACTATAAGTGTTAGAAAGACATTTTGACTAGTTTTCAAAGTATAAGTTTCGCCACGACTATATTTACAAAACATCGGAGGTGGGATTTTCACAAAATAAAACGTGATACATAAATATATTTAGTATATATTTTTCACAACATCACTTGTATAAGTGTTTATGATTATTTTGTGAACTACGTAAATATTATTTTTAGAGTAAAAATAATATTACTAAGTATTATTTTGGGAAAATCACATGTATTAAAATATAATATTTTTGAGAAGAATATTTATATTTTGGAGTTAGGAAATAAAATATATTAAGTGAGACTTAATAGTGAAATCTGAATGTTACGAACACACATGTATTAAATCCCCCATCCTTGGGAAGGAAAATAACTACCAAGTATACAGAATGTAAACACGAAATAGTTGCCTAACTATTTCCCAAAAACTTAAACCATAAAGCTAAGGCACGGCCGTCCGTCTAATAGAGTTAGCACGTGTAGGTCGTCATACAGCTGATTGATTTGGAGGCATACTTGGTAGAGACGCACCACTGTGAGTTCATGTCCCCCTTTTCTCTAACTGTTTTCAGTTTTCTTAACTGCGGGGGTGAAATACATGTTACTTTGATTACAAGTACTTTATACATGGTATGGTTAGCGTAAGGAGGTTTACTACTTAGATCATGTGAGTGGGTAGGCACAAACTGGAGGCCATTAATCCTCATTGTAGGACCGAGGGACGTAAGTGGTAGATCTATCTGGGTGTAGCGAGCCCAACTCTAGGCCCAACAGAATGGACCTCTGAGAGGCCCAACAGAACGGACCTTGGAGTGACTTTGTACCCAACGCTAAATCTGCTAGGTTTGAGTCTTCCTACTTGCACTTCACACATATCAATGGCCTTGCAAACCATTGGTGATCTCTTTTTCCTTATTTGCTACATACCAAGACTATTTTTATACTCACAAAGGTTTACTTACTCACTTACACATGAACTCGCTCAACATTATTGTTGATTTTTCAACTTACATGTATTTCAGGAAATTAAAGATCTGGCGCGGTATGTTATGTTTTCCCGCTGCATAAGGGTTCCAAGGTCATCCCAGTTTAGGAAATGTGACTCTTTCCTGGACAAGTCACAAATCTTAAACTGCGTTTATTTCATGTCGGTGTTTCTGTTATCCAAGACAATGTTTTATGTTATGAGGTTGTAAGTCTCTAAGACAATGTTGTGTTACTCTGGTTTTAAAACTTAATCGAATGGATGATCTTGCATGATTTTATTTCATATAGCTTTGTTATGGTTAAGCTATGGTATTAAGAAGTCACACCCAAATAACCACGCTTCCGCAATGCCAGGGTGTGACAGTGCACCTGGTAACGCTTGCCCCGACGGGCGTTCCTTGCCATTAACCTTGTCCGCGGTCGTTACGCGATTTAGTCCTTGGTGAGCATGCTCCTCTTGTCATACTTCGGACCGTTCCATCATCATATCCACAATTCGTTCAACTCTCGCCATCTTCATATGCGAGTGTCCATCAATTAAAATATTCACAAGAGTTAGTAATGTCAACTTCAATAATCGCTCGTATTATAATACAAGGCTTTTTCTACTGTACGCGTCAACGCGCGTATTTTCGTCAACTACATTAATCATTTTAATTGGGGTAACGTGTATCACACGATAGTTAGCATCTAAACTCTTAACATACATGTACTTACCGGATTTGCGATCAAGCCTCGAACCGAACACCCATCTTTATTAAGAGCATAAGGTTTAAGTCCAAGCATAGTTTTTCCCACCATACTTGAATCTCTTAAACCAGCGCTCTGATACCAACTTGTAACACCCTATTTTCGGTTTAGCGATTTTACATGTAAAATACCACAATCTGATGTGTGGCTAGGACTACACATACTATAAAAATACGGGTTTATTAAAACTTTTACAAATCATAAGTTATTCTACATCACGTGGTTGAATTCGTTGTTTAAAATTTACAACGTGGCAAAGTGCGGAAGCATGTATCTATATCATGTTCGGTTCTTCGTTGAGCTTGATCGTCTTCCGGCATCCCAAAGTGTACCTACATTTCATAAACATGAAATGTTTTAGTCTTACGGGGTTTAAATCATGTCCAAACGAGTCCGGGAAACAATTGATTTTCAAAAGAAAAACAAGAATTTGAAAATGATCTCCACGGTAACTTACGGTGGCACCGTAAGTTACGGTGGCCCCTGTGTTCATATTCTTCTACCGTACAACAGTAGGTTACCACCGTAACCATATCAGCTCCACCGTAAATTACGGTGACCCCGTAATTTACGGTGGACCCTGCATCCAGCTTTTCCATTTTGCCGCAAATTGACACGAGATCTTTCGTATCTTTCAAACCGCTTATCCGTTTGACCTACCGTTTCTTCCTACATGTTTGAAATTTGATTCTCCATCATATGGAGTTAAAATCCGACATCCGGCTTGATAAAATTTAAGACTTTTAAGTCTTCGGCTTATTACTCTTTTACCAAAATTTGACCCGTTTGTGATTTTATCAAACATGCAAGTTTGTTTGACCCTTTTTTCTCACAAACCTATTAAATTCAATGATGTCTAACATATTAGGTTCCGATTATAGAATTATATACCTTCTTTAACCCATTTTCACCCATATGCTTATTTTGACCCGTTTGAGGTATTTAAGCATATTATAAGCACCAATTGCTTTCATTCATTTCCAAATACATATGTCCACATTTCTTATCAAAGGATCTCCCACCACAACTATATTTGTGGTGGATTCAATGTGGTGATTTATATATACCAAAATTTACCCTTCAAATCGTTATTTTACGGCAAAGACTCGAATAGAGCCATTTGACTAACGTGTTACATCCTTCAACTTCTATACTACTCCTAAGTAATTATCTAATTGTAAAACTCGTTTCCAAACAACCTTTAAGGATCGTTTGTTCCATTTAGCCTACAAGGGCGTTTTGGTCGATTTTAGTCCTTTTATGACTAAGGACTCTCTCTTAAATTATTCGACCAAAATAGCACTTTTAACTACAACATAATTACACGTACCTGGCCCGGATCAACAAGTAGACCCGATTTATACCTTGTTTTCATTATCACACCATCAATGGTGACGCAATTATCCGATTTGCTAATCGGTCCTGTTAACATAAGACTTGACAACCACATTAGTCGATATTGTCAAATGGTGTTATCACCACCATTCAACCCGTTTGGACTATATGCCCAACATTATTTATTTAATCAAAAACATCGTTTTTGATTTCCAATTCATACATCCATCCCATCCCGGATTTTATAACCATACCCTTTTTCTTTTACATTCTTTTCTTACAATTTCAACCCATTTCGGCTTACACCATGGGTATCCTTTTATCCTTGATTTACATAGTAGACACTTGACAAATTTCCATATTTCCAATAATATCATTATCACGTTTACAACGTATCGAATAAACGAGTATTCTACATAAGTGTGTAAATTACACTTACCTCGCATCCACGCCACGCTTTTCTTTCCGTACTTGCTCCGTTTGACCCGCTCCCTCTTCCAAGCTTTCACCTAGCTTGTTACGCGTCAAACTATTGTCAAACATTTACAAGGCGGTTAAATTAGTCATTAACAATCACGACTATTCCACCTCACTTATTTCTATGCCGAAGCTACTATTCGGCTTCATGATTAGTTAACTTAACTTATCTAAAGTTAACTACTTTCAATCACATGTTTACTACATTAAGTCTAAATCAACATAGTATTTAGAACTCTCATCACTTCATATCACGCGTAATTGCCATATCATTCAAATATGCGTTTTCACTCTAAAATTCAATACTTTAATTCTCATTTAGGCATTTAAACAAACACCTAATGTGCATAATTTCACATATTTACTAACTAGTTCATAACTAATTATTTTCACCAAGATTTACATCAAAATCAAACCTCTATGTCTAGTGTTCATGAACTACATCAAGAACTTATTTCATAACAATCAATATTCATCAAATTAACACTCTAATCCGAGTGTTCTTCATATTGTCAATAAACCCATTTAACACACATATGGTAATCACCAAATCATTCAAGTCATAGCATCATATGCATGATTTTCACTTAGGGTTTCGTTCCTAAGCAAGTATACATCACTAATCTAGCCATAGCTTCTCTAATTCATGCCTAATTCGCGATTAGGATGATTATCAAATTTTTACAACTTCACGAATGTTAGAAATTCAACATACCTCACGATCCCCTTGATTTGGTGATCGTTTCTACGCGTTCATGCATTGATTTGGATCTTGATTCGAGCTCCAATTTGGTGAATTTGTTGATTCTAGGGTTTGAGCTCTCTAGGAGCTTCTCCTGGCCATTCTCACGCACACACACACACACTCTTGTGTGTGTGTTGTGTTTTATTTTTAAGTTTATAATTCCGTTTTCAAGTTACCCGGCTTTGGTCCCTCATGTTTGGTTAGTTATTAATTAGGTCACAACCTAATTATTTTCAATAATATTCCCACTTATTAACTAGGTTTAATATTCCTAGTTAACTTAGCGGGTTTGGGAATATTTATGACTAAGTTTATTTTAGGTCTCGTTAACTCGGGCCTTTTATCCATTTTATTACCTTAAAAGCTTTTATTCACTTTTTATTTAATATTAGGATTAATTATTTAAATCCTAATATTTACCGGGTAAATTTTACCACTAACGGTACTTTACCCGTCTTTTAGTGCTAATGTGGTTTGATCACCAAACCCACTTTCGGGGTGTTACACATACCTTAATGGAGGATGAGGATTGTTTATATAGAGGAAACAACTTATTAACCGGGTGGAGATTACAAGGCGATCTAACGGTTCCCTATCGGACAGAAGGGATCTTTGCAGCGTCTACACACGTGTCCCCCTTCTATCGAAGAGATGATCTCCGTCATTAATGAGGCAGGTACTAACCTCGTACTTCTCCGGCGTCCACACTCTCTCTCTTCTTACAGACATGAAATGGTCTTGCAGGGGGAGACGATGTGACAGACGTGCTTGTTCCCGTTTCTTTTTCATGTAGCTTATTAGAGAATGGTAATTGGGCCTGCTGAGGAGCCCAATGGAGCAGCCCAGACAGGGAGGCCAGTCAAGGGGCCCTCGTCGACAGTTTTGTTTCTTCAATCCTGATTTTATCAAACCCCTTATCATTCAGCACATAAATGTAAAAGATGAAGATTACAATCATGAAATAATAACAAATACCAACTGGAAACAGAAAGTTACCTCGCAGATAATCAATAGAGGGCTTTAAAAGGATTTGATCTACTCAAAGGATTGATATTTACCTTTTGCCGATTCATATGGATTTGATCTGTAAAGTTGTTTTGTTAGCTGTGAACAAAGTCGATAGGCTTAACAAAATACGCTTGGTGTAAATAATAAGAGTGTACTCACATTTTGATTCAAAATTTAAAGATTTTGATGGCTTAACAACATAAAATTGGTATGTAAGATATTTTTATGTATTTCATGACTGTGCATATAAAAAAATTGTTTCACAAAATATTGTTTGACGTGAACACTATTATATGACGTACAGATAAAATGTGTTTTGCTCAATAATTCCACTAAAATGGCTGAATCAATATTACTACCAAGAGGATCATTATGTCATAATTGTTAAAATGTTTAAAGCTTGTTTTTTTTTATGATTTATGTAAGAATCTTTGTACTTATGTTGTCGCTTTTTGAAAGAAGCATATCTCATAATGAAGCAATTCAATAACCAAAGAAGATCGAACAGAGGAATAAAATGAACACTTTTTGTAAAGCACTATAGTTTGTTTTTTCTATATTTTTAATCTCCTTTAACATAAAATTTGTTATTCCAGTTAATAAAGTAACCACGTGTCAATAAAACCGAGTTTATTCAAGGTTCAAAGTTTTAAGGGGTTGAGTATCGTTGCGGTGAGTTTGATCGGGAAGGGGGTTGCCGAGCGGGGAAGGGGTGCCGGCCTTCAATCGGTGAGCGGGGAATGGTTAAATCGGTGACTACTCACCGCTGCAGAAAGAGGAGGGAAGGAGGAGAGGGGGGGGGGGGGGGGGTTTAATGGTGGGTCCCAAACTCTTTCAACCAATCATATTTTTTTTTAAATTCTTTACCACTCTCCAGATGTTTGAACCATTGCCAGTGATTGAGTGTAAAATGAGAAGTGAGATGGGAGACTTGACATGACATGATATTATTGGTTAGAGAATAACTCAAACACCGTAAAATGATTGAACGACTCCCTCCACCCATATATATTTGTAAGAAAATAAACCTAGATAATGTTAGGGGCAGTTCAATATAAGTCTAATTTTAAGTAGAAAAATTATAATATGTATTTTTTTTTTATATTTTAAGTGACTTTGTATTATTATTACAATATTGGTTTTTAAGATGCAAGTCAGCCCGACTTGATTTTAACTATGACCTATTATAAATACGTGTATAAAAAACAATGACACCATGGAAAAAAAAATTAAGAATCTACCACTAGAAAGGGGGGTGAGACAGTTTAGTTACATAATGTCTCATTTTCTATAATACTTGACATGACATGATATTATTGGCTAGAGAATAACTCAAACACCGTAAAATGATTGAACGACTCCCTCCACCCATATATATTTGTAAGAAAATAAACCTAGATAATGTTAGGGGCAGTTCAATATAAGTCTAATTTTAAGTAGAAAAATTATAATATGTATTTTTTTTTATATTTTAAGTGACTTTGTATTATTATTACAATATTGGTTTTTAAGATGCAAGTCAGCCCGACTTGATTTTAACTATGACCTATTATAAATACGTGTATAAAAAACAATGACACCATGGAAAAAAATTTAAGAATCTACCACTAGAAAGGGGGGTGAGACAGTTTAGTTACATAATGTCTCATTTTCTATAATTGTCTGTCTAAAAGAAAGTTGTTAACTTAAGAAATCTTTTATATATCAAAGTAAATTCAAAAGTACATTATTATTATTTTCTAAACAACTAAGTTTTCTTCCCTAAATTCAATGCTCTTTTTTTAACAACTAAGTTTTCTTCCCTAAATTCAATGCTAAATTACTAAATTTCACATTTTAAGAATTGAATTTTAGTCTCTCTACTACAATAATTTCTCTTAAATACTAGGCCAAGTCAAAGTGGCTCAAAAGTACTTTATTTAATCTACAAAATCTGATGTGGCCGACAAATATTAGAACCTTGTTTATGGGTTACGTTTGGGCTACAATTTTGAAATGGGCCCTGAGAACCGAGAGTGGTAAGTGGTTTATATAAAGCATTCGTAGTTTCTGTTTTAAGGATTGTAATTTACCCGACCAGTTTGGTCGAACTAGTGGATATTCATCTTTAGAAAAAAACTAGTATTAAGCCCTCCCGTTTTGCGGCAGCAGCGCTGGCTCTTGAGGCAGTGAAAACAAGCGTTTGCTTTAGGCCTCCACGTGAATAGGGCCCCAAACCTTTTTTTTTTATTAATGTAATTTGGGCCTTGATGAGCAAGTGCCGATATACAATAGAAGTCAGAAAACTTTGAAAACTGAAGCGCCACCTAGAGATGGGCATAACCGGGTATTCTGAATACCCGGAACCGGGTACTACCCGTACCCGGGTACTGACATTACTTAGCGAAACCGGGTACACTTAGGAACCAGGTCCGGGTTGAACCTGGGTAGAAGTATAAAAAACGGAACCGATGTAACCGGTTACGGGTATTTTCGAACCGGTTTCGGGTACAGTTTGGAACCGGGTATTCCGGGTACTGACAGGAACCGGTTCTGTCGGGTACTTTCAAACCAAAAGTTGCATATCACTGTTTGGAACCGGTTCCAACGGGTATATGACCGTTGGGACCGATTTTATATTAAAAAATTGTTTTTTTTCCTATAAAACCCCAAATTCTCACCCTTCACTCACATTATTACCCCAAGTTCTTCATTTCACCTTCAACTACTAGTTTACTACTCCAAAAACAAATCAAACGAAGAGAGGATGGCATGCAACGAAGAAGTGGTGATGGTTTTGGAAACCAAAAGAAACCCGACTATTTGGAAGCACTTCGACTTGTGTTTGATGACCGACAACCACGAAATGGCTAGGTGCAAGGGATGTGGAAAGTTTATGAAAGCGGCCGCCAACTCCACTCTAAAGAAGCACACCGAACGCCATTGCCCCGTGACGAAGGCGAAAAACGAGAAGGGTGAAGGATCCGGTTCTTCTAATGTTTAGGTTGTTGTTGTGTAATGTTTAGTTAAGTTAGGATTGTTATGTTTTAGTAAGTTAGGTTTGGTAATGTTTAGTTAACTTTGGTTTGTTATGTAATATTGCAATCGTTTGTTATAAATAAACGGTGTGTTTTAGGTTTAGTAACGGGTTATAAAAAAAACTCAAATAAATATATCAACTTCCAGTAACCGGTTTCGAGTAAAATTTTAAAAGTAACAGAACCGGGTTACAGTATCGGGATCAACCCAATGAGCGGTGACACAAATGTATGATTTGGGTAAACCGGGTGGAGCCGACCACACATCACTAGTTAAGTTTACACAAGTTTTTAAATTAAAAAAAAAACGATTAAATCTTTTCTTGCATTTTCCCATAAATTTAAACAATGTCGTTTTAAAGTACGACGACTTACATGTTTTTAGCGAGGTTGAAGCGTTTCCCTAATAAGCTTAGTAAGATCGGGGTCGTCGAAGTGTCCAAACGGCAAGGCTTTTTGAATCACCAACTTCGCCATCCTATCACGAGCTATCTTTTGTTCATAGCGAAATATTGTACCATCTTTTGAGAGTTGAACTTGACCGGGTGTCAAATCTTTTAAAGCTTTACAAAACTTTTTAGCATGATTCGCTAAAGTCGAGTTAGAGTCCTTGCTTAACAAGGCGCCACAATGTTTACATTGGGCCTTTTACGAATCGTCACTCATTTCGACCAAGTCCCAATTGCACCATACTTCCGCATTGCGATTATGTGATAATGTTCCAACAACATATGGAGCGGTTTGACTTGTAGGAACATTATTGACGGATGGGGAATTTGTGGTTTTAGAGGTCTTTGAAGCCAATGTAGAAAAGTATTAGAAGAATTAGAAGAAAATGATATAAGAAGAATAAGAGGATTGGTGAGTTAAAAAATTGAAATTTGAAAACATTATATAGGAATCGGTTCTAACGGCTAGTAACCGGGTACAACGGCTAGTAACCGGTTCCAACGGATAGAAACCGGTTCCAAAGGATATATTAGGCATTTAATGCATTTAATGAGCTTGCAACGGATAGAACTGGTTCTAACGGTAACATAATACCGGGTATACTGGGGGAACCGGGTACTGGTAGATTCGGGTACAGGAGAGGAACCGGGTACGGGTATAAACCGGGTAGGGTTCGGAACCGGGTACTACCCATTTATTATGAGAAAAAATGGAACCGGGTAGGAATCACCGGGTTTTTTGAACCTGGACCCGGTTCTCCTATGTACCGGGTACGAACTGGAACCGGTTCCGGGTCGGTTCTACGGGT